>BSBK01007660.1:390000-1095491 GCA_027943335.1 Chamaecyparis obtusa | reverse complement strand
ACAGAATGCCTTGATTGTAGATTATTGATGAAATCAAGTTGTTACAAAGGCTTTAGGAACTTTCAAGCAAATGTAGTTTCCACATATAAGACTCTGCAACCTTTTCCAACATCCTCCTAGCATATGTCAAAATGGGAGCTTTGGAAAAGCATATCGATATCCATCAAAGCATAAGGTATAGAGCAATTCAGCCAGTTCTTCTACTTGCAACTTCTCTAGTAGACATGCTTCCAAAACGTGGAAGCATAGACAAGGGGCGCGAATTTTTTTGTGACCATATTTCTTATTTTCTTACAAGGAATTCTACATCCATATTTCATCTTTCATTTCTTCAAACAATTTTTATTTTTTATTTTGTTGTTCTCTATTTTTCTTTTTTTAAATTGCATGGTTGCATTTTTACAAGTGTGCCAACATTCTTATATCAAAACCAATCTTCGTTCTAGGAATTTTTTTTTCAATAGGTTCTTCTTATTATTTAATGATTGGATCACCAGGAAAATTTCAGTTTAACTTTTGACTACTACAACTTACATTTTCTCTTAAACAATAGTCTTTCCACTTTCAACGTTGGAAACAATTATACAGCCAACGGTCATCTAGAACTACATACCACCGCCTATAAATCAAATTCACATACATTTTTTAGCATTATCTTTTACTTGATATTAAGCAATCCAAAAAGATCTCCCATCATATTTATGACATAAAAATATACTTCTTGAATCTAAGTACGACTTTAATGAAAATGCTCTTTCACATAAATGAATCAATTGTTTTGATATGTTACAGTCTGATATTTATTAGATGTATATGGAGAATGATTCATTTTTTTAAAAAAAAAATTTAAATTTTTTATTAGTAAACGGTGGAGGCCCTGATTTTATTATATTAATTTTCAATAAATTTACATTTTTTCCTCCGTTTGTGCAGGCATTGGTAGGAAAGAATGGGGAAGAAAACCTCCAGTCTGGCCCGGGACATTAGTCCAGAAATATTAGCAAGTACAGAATTCCTACAAGCATAGGTTTACAAACTCCTTTTGATGGAGACAAGAAGGGCATTCCCTTTCTAATACAAGTTAATGGAGGCATACCTCCATGATTCAGAACATGGCTTTTTATTATACTTTGATTTCATCGCTCTTATATATCGAGCTGATGGGCATACCCATCTTTTACAATACATAAATACTGATCACTGTTTCGTATTCTAATTCCTTATCTTTTTGGAAATAATGTATCTTGTTTTTCTTTTAGCTGTCCTTTTGTGTGGTCGTGCCATTGCTTTCTTTTGCCATTGCCTTTTATTTCTTGCCCTCGCATTGATGTGTTCTCAAGCCTTCTGATGTTTGTTTCTGCTTTTATGAGCTGTTATACTTTCCCTATAAACCTGCAAAAGCATCCCACCCTCTCTATTCTTCTAGCTAAATTTTTATCATTCTATCTATATTTATTCAATGTGCTAGTCCAAGTAAGGAGTTAACTATACTATGATGCTGCAAGTTTTGACATTTGTGTTAGTAGCCATATTGCAATCAAAACCATTACAACTTTTTTACATATTCATTTTCATCATAGACTGATTATAGCTATTATAACATCATCTTCAGTTTATATTCATATGAATACACACACTTTTTTGTTCCTGCAAGATAAGAATCATACTACACCTACTCTGCTCACCACACGGTTATAAGTAATTCTAAATTATTTCATATTCATCTTATATTGCATTAAAAGTACTAAACATTAGAAGTTTAAATTGAGAAGTTACTTACATATGTTTTTATTCAACTACTCTCAAATCTCTGGTGACTATACTTTATAGAGGTAGTTTTATTCAGCAAGGCAACCAAAGTAATATACAAGTAGAAGCTTAGTGACACACTACTAACTATTGAATTATTCCAAATTTCAGATAATCTAAAACTATTCACAAGCAATCACAAATTGCACCTATTGATGTTTTAAAGACATCTACTTTTACTTCTTATTGAAAAATGATAACCTTTAATGCTGTGAGATGCCAAAGTGTTTGTTTTGTCACGGATTCCTGAAGGCCAAGTCATCATTCCAGCTTAGAATGACTGTGGTGTGGGGGATTTTGACAAGGAAATATCCTATGAGGGTGTTCATATTTCTGGTTTTTATATTGGCTAAAAAGAAATCCAAATACCACTAGTTATGAAGATATGAAAGGAGTGATTTTGTTGCTATTTAGGGTGTATTATTGGTGCTGGAGCATAGTACTCTGAGAATTAAGGCTAACTCTAAATCTTTGGCTTCCTAAGTGATGGCTTCAAGAGGGTCAGATGGAGCAAAATCAAGCTAAACTGAGATTAATAGGTGAAAGCTTAATTTCTTACAGTTATCCAACTTAAATAACTTGTGAGCACTGTTGCACCATTTTTTGGAGTTGGATTCATTTGCAAGTGATTCATACTTGAGCATGATCTTTATCTGGAGAGCTTGGTCCTCATGAGTATGTGTGTGTTCTTTTGTGAATTAGACCTGTCTTCCCTCATCTACAAGATCACAAGAATTAAGCTTTTGATCTTATTAGATTTGCTTCTTCTATATTCATAGCTAAATTTTGAGGAAATTTTTGAGCATAAATTAGAGGACAGGATGACACCTTAATCTACGTATATATGCAATTTATATATATGTCTATATATCTGCAATTTATATTATACTCACAAATGTATCTGCACTTGTTTACCTTTAAATTCGTATATAATTATTTACCTCTAGACTTGATTTCCTATTTTCAAATCACTTTTCTTCACCTTCTGTGTTCTTCTCTCACACATACATCAATTTCTTCAATTTCTTTCCCGTCAGCTCCTAGGTTAGCTAATTTATCTACATCTGTATTGCCCTCCCAATAGATGTGATTCACTGTATAATCTCCTATATCTTCAAGTGTTTCCATTATTTGTTCAATAGCACTATTTAGTTTCCAATTCGGTGTTCTACCTTGTCTTATTGCATTTATTATAATAGATGAGTCTCCTTCAATCGCAATTCTTTTAAGCTTCCATTTTTTGCACCATGCCAAACCTATTCTTATAGCTTCTATTTTAGCTTCATTATTTGTATTTATTCTATAGGTTTTGCTATCCTTCCTAATAGCTTTCCTTCCACATTATGCAGGCATATACCAATTCCTGCCACCCCGGGTTTCCCCTGGCTGCCCCATCAAAGTTCAACTTAATCCACCCTTGCTCCGTGGTTTCCATTTACAGTTTGCCCTTAATAAGGATTTATTGTCAATGCTAGGACCAATCTAGGGTGGAACTTTCAAACCATACCACTTTTTCCTCTGGTTGTTGTCTTCTAATGAGAATTCCATCCTAGATTGTCCTAGCATATTTCTATTATTTGTAATTTCTACTATATTTGCCTCTAATTTGTTCAAAAATCTCTCAATGTTCATCTTTTTATCTTGAAACATTATACGGTTCCTTTCCTTCCATAATTCCCAGATTAACAAAGATGGGATAATGTATCTCATTTTACTGTATAAGTCCTCTTTACATGACCTCTGCCAAGAATTATAACACTTCTGTGATATCATATTGAAGAACAATCTTCAGATCTAATTTCTCCAGTACCCAAAGCCAACATTTATTAGCAAACTCACAATTTAACAAATATGATTAATCATTGCACTTTCCTTCTCACATAGGGCACATCTGGACGGACCATGGTACCCTATTTTTTCAAACCATTCAGTGGTGAGAATCCTTTTCTGTAGAGCAGCCCATGTGAATAGACCTGCCTTAGGAAGACAGTTTCTATTCCAACATAGATCAATGGGAAGACTGGTGGAAGGGTTATCTATCCCTGATATAAATTTGAAACCTTCTTTTGAATTGTATACACCACTCTTTGAGGCAGCCCATATGATTATGTCCTCCCCAAAACGTGATTGAAGTTCCATTCTTCTAAAGCTTTGTTTAGTTTTCTTGGAAATTGAGGGGAAGTCTAAATTCTTCTAGAGAATTCCATGCCCAGCTGCTTCCCTCACTATTATTAATTTGTGAAAAATAGTCTTTAAACCTGCTCTCCCTTACTTTGTTTGATCAGTTCAATTATCTGATCATTCCCAAGAATTTCCCAAAGGGCAGGTTTTCCACCACATGAGTCATCCCAGAATAAAGCCTTATCCCCACTTTTCACATCCCAAGAAAGGGAATCTAGTACTATATCTTACACTATTTTATGAAGTTCCATATGCGTGAGCCCATCGAATAGTTATCAGAATGGCATACACTTTCCTCATCTTCTCCTAGTAAGTATTTATATCTTAGAATTTTAACCCCATTTTTCCTTTGGATTTTTAATCATTCTCCATACTAATTTCGCCCCCAAGGCCTTGTTTTGAAGCGTAAGGTCTTTAATTCCCAGACCTCCTTCTTCTTTTGGCTTACAAATCTGATTCCACGCAATTAAAGCTAGTTTTGATTTTTCCTCCGACCCTTGCCAAAAAAACTTCTTAATTTTCGTGCTATCTCCTTATTGATACCTATCGGGATTTTCATGCTCATCATCTGATGAATAGGAACAGTAGAGAGGACTGACCTGATCATAACTGCCCTTCCTGCATTTGATAACCATTTTCCTTTCCATTGATCTAGTTTCTTGGAGATATTTTGAATTGTATTTTCCCATAAGTGATTTGATTTGACCCCCTTATCCAGAGGTAAACCTAAATATTTACACGGAAAGAAGCCTTCTTTGAAGTTTAGTATATGTTTAATCTCATTCTTTCATCTCTCTTCGGTATTGATGAAAAATATTTCTAATTTTTCCTCATTTATACACTGTCCAGAAGCATTAGCATAAGTACTTAAGATTTCTTTGAAAGCTTGAGCTTCTTTTAAAATTGCCTTTCCAGAAAGGAGATTATCATCAACATATTGTTGATGAGTAGTAGCCTCGACTCCCAGAGTAATCTTGATTCCTTTTAACCTTATCCTCTTCTTGAAGTTTCTTAATAGCTCTGCCCAAAGCTTCCGCCATAATAATGTACAAAAAAGGTGATAACGGATCTCCCTGCCTCAAACCTTGAGAACTGTTAAAAAAGCCTTCAGGGGACGTCCCATTCACCATGATTGAGAAGTGAGGGGTGGAGATGCATTCAAAAATCATATTGATCCATTGTTTTGAGAATCCAAAAGCTTCCATACATTTACACAAAAATCTCCAGTCCACTTTATCATAAGCCTTACTAATGTCTAACTTAATCAACATACTCAGATCCTTGTTATTTGTTACTAAATGTATAGCCTCATGAGCAATAATCACTCCATCCAGAATTGACCTATTAGGGACAAATCCTATTTGTTCTTCAGATATAATTAATGGGAGAAGTTGTTTCATTCTGCCTGCCAAAGCTTTTGAGAAGATTTTATACAGAGTGTTGCATAGGGAGATAGGTCTATACTCGTTAAAGTTCTCTGCATTTACCTTTTTGGGAATAAGAGAAATGAATGTGTTATTTAGCTCTTTAGGAATATGTCCTGAGTTTCTCATTCCCTCTAGAGCATCAGTAATTTCCTTGCCCATAAATGACCAACACTTTTGAAAGAAAAATGTTGGGAATCCATCAGGACCGGGGGATTTATCCGGGTTCATTTCTTTTAGAACCTTGAGTATTTCATCTTCCGTAAATGCGGCATTTAGGAAGTTATTCTGAAGCGGGGTTATTATACGAGGGATGTTTCTTAAAAGCTTGGCCTGGTCCAACAAATCCACACTCCCTAAGTTATTAAGAGAGTTTTCAAAGAAAGAGACTGCTAAATCTGCAATTTCTTTGGGATCCTCTATTATATTTCCATTGCTATCTTTGATTTTGGAAATCTTATTTAGATTCCTTCTAGCTTTGACGCTATTGTGACAAAATTTGGTGTTTCGGTCCCCTTCCCTGAGCCATGTTTCTCTCGCTCTTTGCCCCCAGAAGGCGCTAATTTGTGAAAGAGAATCATAGTATTTACATAATAGTTCTTTCTCTATGTTATCGTCTGAAATCTGTTTTCCTTCTTCAATAATCTCCTTATTCATATTTTCCAGTTCTTTTTCTATCAGGTCTCTTTTCACAAATATATTCCCAATAGTGTTTTTACTCCATTGAGACAGATTTCTTTTTATTAATTTTAGTTTCCTTATGACTTTATATATCTTGGAACCTTCAAACCTTGCCTCTGTCCACCATTTTTTAATTAGATCCAAACATTCCTCATTAAGTAACCACATTTTTTCAAATCTAAATGGGATTTTTTAATTTCTGATTGGTTCCGAAATTACTAGTTCTATAGGAAAGTGGTTGGAACTGGCAATGGGTAGGACCTCATTAGTAAGATTAAACTCAAAATTTCTCAACTCCCCTATAAAGAAGAACCTGTCCAATTTTTCTACTATTAACTCTGTGTCTTTACGTTTGTTAGTCCAGGTGTATTTCCCTCGGTTTGATTCAATTTTTGAAGCCCCTATATTATTTATCCATTCCTGGAATTCTAAAGTAGTTTTTGATATGTGTTTTGCCCCACCCTGTTTATCTCCCAAGGATAGGATAGCATTAAAATCTCCTCCTAGTATAAATGTTTTGTTCGGGAAGCTCTTAATATAATCCTTAATCTCCTGCCATACACCTCTCTTTTCATATGGGAATTTAGGTGCGTACATGTTTATTAGATTAAATTTTAAATCTGACTTTAAACTTTTGATTTGACCTCCCATCCAATTTTTATGTTTTTCATGAATATTGAAAACTATTTCTCTTGGATCCCAAATAAAAGCAATTCCACCCGAAGTGCCTTCTGCCTCATAACCTATTAATTCTCTTATTCCTATACTCTTTTTTATATTCTCATATCCTTCATTAGAAAGTTTAGTTTCTTGTATCATAGCCATATTTGGTTTAATTTTCGCTATTTGCCTTATTACAAGGCGTCATTTGTTAGGGGCATTTAAACCCCTAACATTCCAACTAACGATCTTCATGAGGACTCGAGAAGGACCTTCCCCTTCCCAGAGTATAGAATATCGGTAATTTTAACCTGACCTAGCGCCATTCCTTCCTTTGCTCTTAGTTCAGCAAGGGATTTTCTTCCTCTTGGTTTGACTAGTTTCCCCGTATCAGCTTCTAACCTACCCTTAATTGATTTTCCTAAACCTAAAGTTTATGTTTTGTTCCTAACAATGTTCTCTTTGTTTTCCTCACAGAGTTCTTCATTCGAAAGCGAACATAATACTCATGTTATTATATCATTACTCCTAGAATCCTCCAGAATAGAGGCAGGGTCTAATCCTAAAAAGTCTAGCAGTGAACCTTGGTCAATGGTCTCCACTAAGGGGGATTTTTCCATTCCTTCTTTTTGCATTTCTTCTATTTGATGGCAAGATTCAAAGGGAATGAGTTTCAAGTTTTTTTCAATTAGGAATATCTGCAATCTCTTTTTGGATTCCTGCATTAACATTCGTAGTTCTTAACTCCACTGCGGATTTCCTTCCCCTCTTCTTTTTAATTATATTGATATTAGGGGTGCTCGGACTTCCTCTTTTCATTGCTATACCTAACTGCCTATCTTCGTTGGTGATACCAAAGAGGCCTTCTTTGGAGTCTTTAACCGATGAAAGATTGCCATCGAGTTTGATTCCATCAATGGTTGTTGCCATGCCTAATTGTCTATCATCATTGTTGATTACTTCCAGGCAAATTCTGATCTCTTCCTCATTTTGATTCCTTGTATTATTTATATCTTCTTTCCTAACATACAAGGGATCTTCTATAGCATTAAGATCCATTTCCATATCTCCTATCTCATCTAGATTTGGTAAGCATTCCATTTCCATGTTTTCTTCTCCATTTTCCTAAGTGTTATTTGATGCTAACATCTCCTTAATGCTTTTAATTAGAAAACTTTTTTGGTGATCAAGTTCCTCTTTGTCACATATTTCATCTATAAGGGTATCCATTAATTCATTAGTGATCTCAACTATTTCTTCTTTTATTTTTTGGTTCTCCTTTAAAAGTGATCTCTCTTGATCTTCTGGACTGTTGGAGATTCTAGTCAAGCTGTAAGAGGTAATTTTAGTGTTAATTCCTTGCTTGATACTCTGAATACTAAGGTTATTCTTATGCTCTGGGGATAAAGGTAGGGGAGATTTGACCTCAACATTTAAGGTCTCGTTTATTGATATATCATTTTTAAGAGCCAAAGGGGGTTGACACAAAGAGTCAGAAGGGTGTGTGGAGATGTTGATCAGATTAATTTCCTTAGGAGAAGTAAGAGTGAAACCATCTTTATCTGAGTTAAAGCTCACCATCAATTCTGGTGCCTTCTGAATATGAGTGTCAATTTGTCCTAAATTTCTGGTTTCTAGATCCTTTGTTTGTCTTTCTACAAAATCCTCTAGAATAATGGGATTAATAATAATAGAGTTTGAATTAAAGCATAATCTAATGGGATGAATCCATTTTTGATGATAGTTGATCTTTACTATAATGATTTTTTCAGACTAGTTATTATCATTCTCAATAATGCTTAGAAAGTCACCAATTTGTTTTCCTATTAACTTGATAGTTTCTTCATTAGATAATTCTATAGGCAGATTTCTAAGAACAATAGCTTTTTCTACAAGAAAGTCCTTAAGATTTATTGGGTTGAACAGGGGAACCCAGTCAAAAATATAAAAATCAGAGTCTTTATACTTAGCTACCCCTTCATTTCTAATTTTACTTTTAATATTTCCATCTTTACAATTAATGAAAATAAAATTTTCTAATAAGATAGATATACTTACCTCATTCGGGAGTTGAGATTTCAGCCAAGCTACCAGATCTGTGATTGAAGTTCCTACTCCAGACCATCGGCAAATCAGCCCTGTATCTGCATAAGAATTTTGTCTCTGTTCTATGCATTTTCCATCTAGATCTATTCTAATCATGTTAGGATTCTGAAAGAAATTACCTATTATTTTACCAGTGTTACTCTTAATAGTTTTATTATGCTTATGAGGGGGTGTGTATACCTATTTGTTTTTTTCCTGAAACAACCTTGACCCATTGTTACTTGTTAGACCTTCTTTTATATTCATTCTGTGTGTATGTTCATTCTATGGGTAGGGCTCTAAGACACTAGTATGGAGCTTATTCTTTCCTTCCTTATAGCCCTTATCCTCAAGGGTCCCATTCCTTTTGTGGGGAGGAGCGTATTTCATTCTGCCATTGTCTTCCTCTCTAAGCACATCAAATGAATTATTGATAGATAGATTAAAAGGATTATGAAAATGTTGGTCCATGTTCCCCTTTTTCCTATTTTTTACCACTTGCCAAGTTAGCTCATTCTTCGTTGTGCCCACAGGATGTGCTTGAGAAGGCAAGATCCTGCCTATCCCCTTTGCAAATAGGGGTTCAAAGGTTCTACAATAGTGCTCAGATCTTCCCCCTTTGGCATCCCTGTAGCTTCTGGCATTTTTCGCATATTTGGTTTGTGCGAAAATATTCAATTGTCAGTCCAATGATTGAACTGAGAAAACCTTTGGCAAACAACCCTTTTTTTGCTTAGGGTTTACAATAATCACCCTAGAATCAGAATCGGGCTCTACAACCCTAGCATAATTCTTTCATTTTTCTTTCTTAGATGCAAGATCTTGCTCTTCTAGTTGTAGTGCTACTTTGGGGTTTGCTTGGCCACAATTAGCTAGAGCTAAATCATCACTGGAGGGATTTGGTCTTTCTTGGCTGAATAATGCATGTAGTTTCCAATCAACATTTTGATCCGCTAGCTTCTTCTTCTTAGCTATGAATTCCTTCAGATGATCATATGTAGGGTGAGGCTGCACCGATGTTCTGCAATCCTTCTTTTTATGTCTTTATAGATAACAGTTATAGCAGTAGCTTGCAAATACCTCTCTCTTACCTTGCAGGCTAGCACCCTCTGCACCTGAATTGGCTCGTTCTTCCCTGGTTTCCATTTTGCTGTAGGAGATCGCATTCTTTGCTGTGTGAAAATGCAAAAGACCAATGTCTACTTGCCTTTTATAAAAGGAAGCTTTCCTTTTCGTATGTGAGGTTGGCATTTTTGCTTCACATTTGAAGCTTCTAACTTGTTGAAAATTTGAATTCTCTCACCAACTAGTTACCGCTATGAAAATCTAGGAGTGTATGTTATTTTCTAAATATCAAATATGTCCTCCATGAATGCACAGATCTATTCCTTGTGAGCCGAATTCGCTACCAAACAAGTATTGATCTTCCACCCCTTTACATGTATGTCTTGCTGGCCTCAAAATCAAATTCTGGAAATGATGAAGATATGGCTCTTGGAGGTTGATCCTCTTTGCAATTCGATCTCCTTTCTCCTTCACCTTCCTATCATTCTAATACAGATCTGCCTTGTTACTTATTCTACATGCCTGGAAGATGTCATGAATGTCTCCACTTAAATCTACACTCTGCCTTCCCCAACCTCGCCCAAAGACAAGGCCAAAATTGTGCCCTCAAAATGGAACTCACTGCTTGGAAAATCTCGATTCAAATTTGCCCCTGGATGTTGACAAATCTAGAAAATACTTGCAAGAAACCTACCAAATTCGGATCTACCTTTCATTTGTTCAAATAGCCCCAAGTTTGCCCTACCAAATCACATGTATAGGCCTGCAAATTTGCTTCAGATCTGCCCTAGAATGGCATGTACAGGCCTGGAAAATTCAGTCTAAACCTGAGAATGATTCATTATTATAATATACAACACAAAACCTTTTTTTATGGAGGATGGAATGAACTTTTAGATAGGATTGAGTTAGATGATAATATGTATCTTAATTTTTATGATTTAATTTTTTTTAATCTAAGTGAGCTTAAGGATACTAGTATGTATAAGATCTAAAATCTAACTATTTAGATAATAAATTCATTTTTTACATTAATAACTTCCTTAAGTATAATTCTAACTATTTAAATAATAAATTTATTTTTTACATTAATAGCTTCCTTAAGTATAATTTAAGGAGTATTGATACATGCCTAATACAATGATGATAGATGATGAATGTGTCCTAGCCACAAGAGTTCATGAGATACTTTGTAAACAAATAAATTCTTTACAAGTAGATAAAAGTAAAAAATAATATGGCAAAAAAAAAACCACTTCTGTTAAGTTAAACATATTTCATTACATGTTTAAATATTAGTGTTTTGATTTAAAATGATTAGTGTTGAATTCTTTTTCAGTCATTTTGATTAAAATATAAATATGAGTTAAAATTTTAATGATTTTTTCATGAGTGCAACAAGAATGTTGACATCATCACAAAAGAGAACACCATCAAATTATGGGTGTAGATTTTTGGAAAGAGAGGTCTATGATGGAACATACATACACATTAATTAATAAGTTTTTTCTCCTCATTTAAATGGTTCAGTATCAATTTTGTATTTCTTTTACTTTCATAAATTTAATCTCTATTAAATCAATCAATTGCTTATATTGTTATCATTTTCCAACTGAGTCTCATTTATATTAAGAGATTAGTTTTTGTAAAGAATTTTTGTATGTTTATGTTATATTAAGTAAATCTATGTATGACTTATTTTTAATTGAATCCTAAGATGTTTGAAAACAAAATTATACATTTGAATTATGTAGACTACCTATATTTGAAGTGAGCTACACATGAATCTTAACCTTCATTATTTATTCATTTCTTCATCCTTAAAAGAAATTTCCCCTCTAAACAACAAACTCTTGTTCGAATATCTACAAATTAATTAAATCTACTTTAGTTTTTTTATTTTGTCACATTCAACAAAACTTTATTTTTGAGTAAACAAAAACAGATTCATAGTCACAACATTTAAACCTTCTCACAATTAGATTACTATCCATTTACTATACTATTGCCTTTCTCTTGTGTTTTTATTAAAACTTAAGAACTATCCATTTCTCTACACAAATCTTATATAAGGATGAATAATTTTTTTGTTCCTTTATAGAAATTATTATCAACCATTATTTGACTAGCCCTTCCTCATACTTGTATCTATAGGAACCCTCATCTAAATATATCCATTTATTTTCCTCCACATTCCTTTATAAATCATTACCCTTCCTTCATTCTTTCATTTTTATCTACCCCACATGATGTTTCATTATATCTCACATTGATGATCACTTTGATAATAAGCCCCTATTTGATGATGCTAAGTTTGTCACTCACCAAAATTGACCACCACTTGTCTCATGATTCTAGATTGTTTTAAGTTCTACACAATAATTTTATGAATTCAATTAACTACTAGTCAACACTAAATATACCACATGAAGGACATATATCTTATTTAGTTTTCTAATATATCATATCTATGTGATGGTCTAAAACATAAATCTCAAACCTTTCTTTTGTTCCAAATATCAATTTTATATTTTATTTCCCCTCAAATTTGACACCCAATTGGAAAAAATAAAAGAATCGGCGATTTAGACACAAATGACTATATATGTAAAATTTCATACGTTGTGAAGATTCAAATATCGAAGTTTAAAATAGATTGTCTCAAACTTATAAATACTGATGGTTTGCAATATGTAGGTTTAAATAATTATTTTATCATAATTCCCAATTGATTTCACTAATATAATTGGATTGTTGGTCAAATAAGAAATTAAAATATTTTTGCATTTGTCTCTTTGGTTTACATGTTTTAGTGTTCTCAATACTATTTGGTTGTAATATTGTGAAATTTTTTTAAATAGTCCCTCCTACAAAGGGTTTCTATTATTTCTTGAAGTAAAAGAGACGAACCTATTTTTCCTTATAAGCTTGCCTAATCAATGTAAATGGGGCATCCAAAAATAAGATCAAGACATTAAGCATGGACATGAAATTTTTCAAATCGTATAGATCAAGCTCTCCACCAACAATTATTTATCATCCAAAAAAGTAGTCCAAATTTTTCTCTATTTCACTTTCCAAACCTCTCCAGCGTACCCATTGCACACCAAGGTTCAATTGCTAGTATTAAATAGGTTGAAAATCATTTGACGTGGTGTTCAAGGCATAGTAAGTCAAAGCTATATTGCAAAGAAGGGATAGAGTTATGTGATACTAAGGAGGAAGTAGATATTGTTGTAGGTGTTACAAATCTTTGAAGTACATGGAAAGACTCTCCATGTCAGAAATATTATATAAGGATTTCAATAAAGAATTTCGCGTAGTATTATGCGATGTGAAAAATGGAGTTTGGAAATTGAGTTTATTTGAATGAATGATGTTTTTTTTATTGATGCCTAAGATGATGTTTTCAATAATTCTTTTCTTTCCTTGTACACATGATTAGTTTTAGGATCTTATAATTTTTCAGGAGCACAATTTTAAACTAGGAACCATAATACTCTCTAGTAAATCTTTTAGATCAACAATTTAGAGGTAAATATTTATTACATTTCACCCAACAAAGATGTTTCTCAATTGTTAGAAGATGATGACTTAGTTTCCTAGGATTTTATGGAGGATAAGGAATACCTTCTATTAAGTACAAACATCTTAATCATATCCTAATTAAAAATGAAAAAAAATAAAATCAAAAGTTAGTTTGCATTCAAAAGATAGTGGGGACATAGGTATAAATATGAGTAAATGGAGAATACTTTTGTTTATAAGTTTTGTTTATAAATAAAATATCAAAAAGAAGACCACAAGTTTGGAAAAGGCTATAGGAGAATGGTTCCTATCTTATTCTTGAGGCTATCAAAAATTAAGAAGATAAGCATTGAACTATCCTTGAAATTGAAGATAAATAAATGAAAACAAATCTTTGATTGCCATACATAACAAAAATACAAACAATTTTAATAGACATCTTAATAAGTATATAAACAATTGAAAACATTAGAAATTTCAACCTTAAATCATCCAAACCTTTAATATAAATAACACGCCTACATGTTGAAACCACTCTCAAATCTCTAAATAACACGCCTACATGTTGAAACCACTCTCAAATCTCTTACTTAAGATTTCATTAAATACAACGACATATAACTTTGTGGAACAAAACTACAAACAACAAACTAAAAGAAGATAGGATATTATGCAAATCTGATATTAGTAGGGTAGAAAGGTAGACAACCAAAAATTAACGCATTGATCGAGAAGCCAATATAGTTAACACCTAAACTTCAATACTTAAGAAGAGTAAAGTTAAACAAAAAGTGCACCAACATATAAGGTAAACATGAAAATTGATTGTCTCGAACCCTACCAGCTATGATGTCAAACTGAAACTCTCATCTGCAAGATATTTGAAAGAATTTTAAGCTTGTAATGTTCAAGGAAAAACATAAATTAACAATATGTGCAGGCAGAAAGGAAGACTTGTAGATCGTCCATAACATAGACATCAGCTTTCTGCAACCCCCGGGAAACCATCCCAAACATCATAAAATTTGAAGGTTTCAACATTCTTATGTTTGGGACGGTTACCCAGGGAGTGCAGAAGACAAGTCTAATACAGAGAGAGAATATCTAATGACCTGTGAATTAACAAGATGCAATTGAGTTGCGAATTTTGAAGAGGGCTTGCCCAATTTATAATGGTTCAAAAGATATATCTGAAAAAAATAATAAGTTAAAAGACAAATGAGATAAGTATAAAGAGGTATTCAAATATTCTTTGCTGAATTCGTTTGTGTTGATAATGGCAGGCATGAATGGCCTCTTTTGCAAAAGTAGATTCGACTGTTAGTGCAGATAAGCATTGCCAATGGGAATAACTGTAGCCATAATATTTATTATTTCATATATTAGTTCGGATAAGCACTCACAATATATTAGTTCGGATAAGCATTGTGAGTGGGGGATATGATATCGAAAGAGATAGTGAAGATGACTTCTAAGATGTTTATTTAGATATAAAGGAGAGCACCATGTAAAAGCATATGATTTTGTAAAGAGAGATTTCAGATTATAAGTGCAAATTCTATATGAGTAAGATTTTTACATTTTGTTTGTAGTATAAGTATAATTAGGTGCTTCTTTCAAGAGTATGGTATAATTTTATATTATTTCATAAGTCATTTTTTTATAAAGAATATCAAGCAGTTCTATATTATAATAAGCTATTTGTAGACTCACAATAGACTTATATATAGATTGTTCGACATCATAGACTATAAAAAAATCTTTCTTTCTTTTTCTTTTCTAAATGTAATTTTACATAATTATAAATTTCATTAAAAAGAAAAATATGAAAGCGAGATCAATTGTAAAATTTGCACTCTATCTAATGTCTTAAAGATAAAAATTGATAATTAAACACTTAAATTATATTAACATTCACCATCATCAAAAATATAAAAAAATTAATATTTCATTTATTTTATTAAATTTTTTATCGATAAAAGACTATTACCAGATTAATATTAATAATAGGTACAAAGTCTACATCACAAAAGAAGTTCAGAATAAGAAAAATTAAACTACTCCTGATAGTCTGATGAAAGAAAAACTATGAACCAATATAAAATCTAATCACTTAGAGATCAAAATAAGTGATCAAAATCCCCATCTTCAAAAAATGTATGATACTAACTACAATCTATAGATCAAAACAAAATTCTTTCACAACATATAGCTAATAGTATTCAAAATTCCACATAAAACTCTATCTTTTCTTAATAGATTCCCTGAAGAGGATCATGTAACTATACTTTGACCACCCCATCCATGACATTGTCCTTGCCCTTTGCCCAATCTTCCCTTGCCAGTAAAAGTGGCGACATCTGCATCATCTGGAGTTCTCTATATGAAAATCGTGGATTGGCCTCTTTGTTCCCAAATCCTTCTCAATTCCTCTTGGGTTCTCAATGTTCACTTCTCTTCTATCTAGTTTGGATCCCACTTTTCTACATCCTTTGGTGGAGGGCCCTGAGAATTAAAAATGTTTAAAAATCTAGCCTCCATGCTTTGAAATCTCTGCTCCCCTACATTACCTGTCACCAAATTCTCTTCTAAGAGAAAATCCAAAACCCAACTTGGACCCTCATTGTGTCTGAGTTTGTAGAGCTTAATTACAAAATCAAGCTTCTTCCTAATTCCAAATCTCTTTCTCCTGAATATTCTTTAATCTTCAATATCCAAAATTAGGTACCTTTTAGGAGGGTGGTCATTGATAATTTCCATGTCATAATCTTTCTATCTTGGGATCATGAGATTTTCATTAATATTTATGAGGATTCTAGTCATGTCAATCAAGAAAACTCAATGGAATATACCTTTTGATAGAGTTTTTTTTTAGTTCTTTTTCTCAAGCCTACATGCAATAATTTAACTAAAAATACTTCTACTATCTTTGTATTCACCCTATACTTATGATCTACTATGAGACCTCAAAGTTGTTATACTCATCAGCGGTACCCTCCCATCTTTTCTCGGTAGCGGTTTAGGGCACCTTCTCGCCCTAGTTTGTACCCTTCGGTGCTTGGCTTCTTTTTACCAAGGAAGGACCCTTAGTCCTTGCCTCGCTCTTGTGCTCCTTGCTTCTTCTTGTATCTCTTGTTTTCCCTATTTTCTTTCTTTACTTGGCACCGCTTGGTGCTATTGTTGTTGGCAGTCTTTTATTTTGTACACTCTTCAGTCCCATAGACCCTTGTGGTCTCTTGTTGGACATTAATAAATTTATCTTATCTTATCTTATCTATGATAAAATCTCTTCCCATAATTCCTAAAATAATTTTTACCAGCATGATGTGTGAAGCTATAAGAATTTCTTGCATCCTTTGTTTAGTTATGGGCCCTAGAAATGTAACTTGTCTTTTAGGTTTCTCGACCTTGAATAAGATTGGTGACTCCATATTTTTGAATTCTTTACTCACAGTCAAAGCCCTAAATTCTAGTGTTATTTAAACACATCTTTAAGAAAGAAGAATCGAAGGATAACTCACTTTAACTTACTATTTCTATTTTCCCTTTACTACCTTTTACTTCTTCCACTTGACTCTCTGTAACTTCCCTCTTCTCCTATTCTTAATTCCACATATCTTGATGGTTTTGATGCTCCACTCTCTGCTAAAAGGTAATTACTATTTGAAGATGACCAAGTATGGTGTCCGTCGAAAAAATTAAATTGTATTCTTGTTGAGAATAAAACTGACATGAAAGGAAAAGATCAAATGAGACAGTGTCAAAACCCGTTTAAAAGATTTGAGATAATGTCAAATCTATTCTTCCTAACAACTCTAAAATCACCATCTTCACCATAATTTATCGACTAAATCTTATAATGGTTTTTTTTATTTAATTCAAACTTCACTTAGATCATTTTGCTAAAATTAGATGGTTAGTTTTACCTTTTTACTATTTTGGCAACAGTTATTAAAGAACTAAATATTTTGGCTTCCCATACATGCCTTACTCACTTACCCTACACTCCACTTTAATTCTCTCAATGCAAAATATGTCATTTCATCTCTTAAATGCTATCTTGAGTGAATATTTCCATATCTCTTTTCAAATTCAAAATGATAGCTTTGCTACCATAAATGAGATATGATATCAAGTAGCTGAAAAGAGGTGTTAGCCTTCCTATTTTCCTTTTAAGTCACTTCTCCTCCACTAATGGTTATTGTAGTTGATCTTCTATAAACTCAATTGGTACCAACTTATTCTAACAGTACAATGGTTCGAAAAAAAATTATAAGCTGCTCAAAAAATAGCACCCACCTACCATCATTATCAAAAAAATTTGCAAGTTTGAAATATTCTTTTTTAAGAGATTCTATGTTCCCATTAAAAAATAATTTGAAATGTCCCAACAATAATCTATTGTCCAAATAATAGGTACTAAGATGGGGTTGAATCAGTACTATAATACTTCCTTGGTTTAAACTAATAACCTCTTACTTGCAACAAAATACACTTACATAACTATAAAGCATAAGATTGAAATGCAAATTAAAAATGCAATGAAATCACAAACAATCCATACACACAACACCTTAAATTTGGTATCATAGAAACCCTTGGTTAGAGGGAAAAACTATAGTAGGGATGACACCCACAACTCTTCACTACAGTAGAAAAGTATTGCCCGGTTAAGAGCCTACAAATGTCACTTTGCAGGTGACTCACCCTATTAGGAGTGACTGATACATTGTTAGATGTATCTGAAAGTTCTATTACAAACTACCCTGCTAAGAGATTTTTTCCCACTATCACAGTGTTTACCCGATTAATGGATTTACAATAAAGTCCTATTAAAGACTACCTTTTCAGAGGATTTTAGATACTTGTTGAAAGTTGTTAGAAATACAACAAGAAACTTGACCTATAATTTGCACTCTTTTATGCTTGATCAAACCCTGTTAGCTCAGTTTTTGTTCATTCAAACCTTTTGCATCTTTTCTGAATTCAACTCTGTGATCACACCTTTCTTCTTGCATCAATTAATTCAACTTCTCAATCTTATCTCTCTCTTACTCTCTCTTCTTGGTACACAATATATGTCTTATGATGTAAAAATTTTTAGGGTACTTTATCCACTTAGCCCAAAAACCTAATCCTAGAAAACCTAAATCTTTCATCTCGTCAATTAGGTAGACATTAATGCTTGTCATTCCCTAGGGGTGTAAATGATTCATTCTTATTCGCAAATTATACCTTGAAATCAATATAATGTCCAATTGATCATTCCTTATAAACCACTTTAATCGACTCTCCAATCTATGTATTACTTTTCCTTTTTGTCCAGGTTAAATGAATCTGCTTCCATTATGATCAATTTCATCGATTACTCAAAAATGTTTATCTTTCACCTTTTTGTTATTTGACCAGTAGGTAGTTCACCGCTTCACCTGTTTACTTATTTGTCGATAGATCTTTACTTGTTCCCTTTACCAGTTAGTCCTTTATTGACTATGTAGTTCTTTGATAGGTGAATTGTTTTATCAATTGTGTACCTATTTTTTGATGGGTAAAACCTGCTTACCTGTGTAATGGTTTGCTAGAAATGACAACCATACTTTCCAAAATCATCATCAATGACCTCATTACAATTCTTCAATCAACATTCTCCCCCTTTGGCATTGATGGAAAAAATTTACAACTCCAATATACAACTTCGCATTACTAAGTAATCTTATTTCACACAACTCCCCATTTGTCACACTCCAATATACAACTCTCCCTTTTTTACAATCAATGTCAAAGACTATAACCAAGAAACATACAACTTCAAAATAATATATACAAGGGTGCTTACCGCTCATAATTTGTCAAACACAATCTTGAATTTTTCCTTTGTATAGTTAGCTAGTAATTTCTCTCATGATTCTTTCAAAGTCTTCAGTGAAATATGTTGATCATGTAGATCGGATGCTATCTCTTCCATGTTGTCCACGGTGTTCAACTATGGGGTGGCAATCAATTCTTCACTTTTCTTTACATATGCTTGCATGATATCCATGTGAGGGGTCAGAATACCCTATAACTCCAGTAGAGTTAACCTTATTCTATCTTCTTTTGCCTTTAGCTCTCTTTCTTGAAAGGATATGTCCCTCATTGTTTCTGTGTGCTCCATCATGGATGGATTTAGTGGATATAGCTTGCTCAAAGTTGTAGCCTTTTTGGATTCAAGTTTGGCTAGATTTTTCTTCAGGTCAGTAGTGAAGTTTGTCATAATAGATAGTTTTCCAAGTATCTTACCAGCTTTTTTCAATGCACTCTTCATTTCTTTCACCATCTCAAGTAATGAGACTTTAACAATGGTAATATTTTGTAAGATTTTCTCCTTGATTTATTTCTCTAACCTTGTATTTGCTCTTGTAGCTATATGTTCTTCTAGGTCATGTTCTGAAGTAGTGATTGCATCAACAAGTGTCTTAAGTTGATCAATTTGTGGCTCATCACTATAAATTTGTACATCAGGAATTAAGTCTGATAGTAAATTAATTATTTTATTCAATGGGTAAGTGTACAAAGATGGTGTGCAAAAAGGGGGGTATAAGTCGCCACATTTGTTTTTTGAAATCGGGTAAACCCGAACTCCATAGAGAAATTGGAGGGTCTTGTACTCAAAATTAGAAGATGTGTAAAGAATAAGAATTATAGTACTTTGAATCTAGTTTCTAAACTTCTCTAGTGTTTTTAAAATGGATAAGATTAAGACGGTCAAACCCTTCACGCACAAAAAATTATTCCTAATTTTTTCAGAGAAATATAACATAGCTTTTTTTCGTGCGCTCAACAAAAGATATAGTTAAATTTAGTATTTTGAAAAAATCATTTGGTAGGATGGTAGGTAAATGTGAGATCTAGAAGTTATGTATTATTTCCTATTTTTATCTTGAGTACTTTTTTTTATGTTTGTGCCCTTAGCATAAGTTGCATAAAAATAATTGAAAATGCAATTTTCTTTTTTAAAAAGTGTATAGATTCAAGTGTAGAACAATAATATGTAAAAAAAAATTAATTGGTCAAGTAGATCAAAAGTTATTAAAAAAATGGTAGAAATATGTCTGTGAGGCCTGTCAAGACACCGGTAAAGAAAATTAAATTTCACTATGTTAATGTTGTCCAAAAATTGAAAAACTTATATGGTTAGAAAGATGAGAAGACGTGTGAGATTATGGTGGTAATTTTAGAGATACACACTTGATCATTTGTAAACCTGATGATGACGAAGTCAAGAAATCATGTTGGAAGATGAAAAAATGTGTTAAGGGATGAAAATGGAGGGAAAATAGGCTTGCAATTTCCAACCCTCTTACCAAGCCAAAACTCGTATGAGTTTTGATGTGCAAAATAACCCGCTCGGGTTTTAAAAAATAAAAAGTACTATTCAAAGTTTCACATAACCCGTGTGGGTTTTGTAGAACTAAAACTATCATTTTGAGTTTTACAATACTAGCATGAGTTATGAAGACATAAAAATATATGCTTGTAAACCTAGCATTTAATACACATATGTATATAAATGCATATATAATATGTGTTTATGTATGTATCTATGCATATCTATAGTTATATATACATATATTTATATAGATATATGTATATATGGTTGTATACATGCATGTCTCTCCTCATTTCCTCTCTCTCATCTTCCTTCCCCATCATCGTATATATCTATTCAGAGACCTAATTATCATCTTTGAGATCTCTCTCTCTCTCTCTCTCTCTCTCTCTCTCTCTCTCTCGTCGGGTTCCTATTTTATAGAACCCGCACAAGTTATGAGGAAAATGTTAATGTTGGTTTTAGGTTTCTATAACCCATATGCATTATGAGAAAATCTATATAATATATTCCCAATGGCCTAGAAACCAACAGTACAAGTTGTTTGAAGGTTCCACTGCACTGTCTCGCATTAGTTTTTAGGATAGTAACAGTTAGGTTTGCATTTTTTTTTGTCAATTTTTCTTTGAAATGATTGATTTGTTTTATTTTTTGGTTTTTTACTTTAGATTATAATAAAATGATGCTCATTTTTTGTTTTCTTTCTATTTGATTGTGGATTTTCATCATAATGTTATGTACATAGGACAATCAATATTAATGTAATGGGAAAGAACAAGAGAGGAACAAATGAACAACGAGAGGAAGCAAAGATAAGAAAAAGAGAGTGTATGAGGAGGTTATGTGGAGGTATGTCATCTAATGCACCTAATGACAATGATGAACATGCAAAAATCCAAATTGACATGATAAATGTACCTAATACAACAAATCAAAATGATCAACATGCACCAATTCAAATACACATGATGAATGCACCTAATGAATGCAATGACCATACTCCATTTCAAATCAATGTGATGAATGTACCTAATGAATTTGAAGAATATACACTACTTCAATTTGATGAGATTAATGCACCTAATGAAAACCAAGAGCATGCACACATCTTAACACCTCCTAAAATAATTCGTAGAAAACTAAAGTTTCTAATTGACATTGATGAAAATATTGTGAGGCCAATGCATGATAAAATTTCCAAAAGAACTTGTTGAAGAATGGTTAAAATATTTTGGAATAACTATTTTGAAAATTTAAACCAAAGTGGAAGATGCCAATTAGTTGTTGAAATGATTAAAAATATGAAATTTAGAGAGACAATGAGAATTTTGAGGTTAAGAACAACTGAAAATAGTAGTGAGAGAACTATTGTGAGAAATCTATTTGATGCATACCAAGCTATTGGTGCGAAAGAGCATACAAAAGATGCTAATGTTACTCGATGTGTCCTCACATCAACCATAATGGGAAAGGAAATGAAAAAATGTCGTTTAATAAGAAAAACAAGAAAGTCGTCAAGGATAAGTAAAACAACATTACGCAATACCTTAGAGAGGTGAGAGAAAATTGGGGATCCTAACAATAATTCTCTTTGGGCATTCTTGGGTAGACTCCCACACAAGGAAAAGGTTTTTGTTGATGCACTAAGAACATAAATTGAAAATTTTTGGCATGATAACACAAGGGTTTCAACCAACCAAAGAGATGTTGTTAGAAGGTGAATTGGACTTAGAAACCATGAACCACATCCAAAACACTATTTAGACATGACTCAAACACAATTTTATGAAGGGTTTCTTCAAATCTTTCCTCACTTAAAACTTAGCCAAAGATTTTTTGAGATGAAAAAACCATCTTATGTTAAGATTAATCATGCACGTACTACATTTTGTTGTAGGGTCCATGTTGAATTTTCCATGCATTATGATATTTATCATTATATATGTTGTACTTTTGCACACTAATAATGTTTTGCAAGAATGTGGTCTACAAGCACCTCCTAAGTCACTAAGATAATTAATTTCAAGTGTACTATGTAGAAGAGATGACGGGTGCATTTACTATAAGATGATGTATTTGAAAGGATTTTGTCCTACATGCGGTGGTTTACAACAATTGTCTAGATGCCTACATCTAGATAGCACACATGAAATTGGTAAGACACTAGTTTCTATTAGAAAATACAAGTCAGTCACACGGTGTTAAAGATGGAAAAGAATGAAAGAGGTGTGAGTTAGAGAAAATGGGTATATGCGTAGCTGATTTTATGAAGATGTTTCAAGAGAAACTAGTTTATGAGTACATAGGTCACACACATAGAGATAGGTGGTTAGATGAGCAATTCAAGTTGTGTAAGGACACTTTCCCCCTCAGTACTATTGTGTCTATCATTGATTTTTCTAAGAATTATACATTGAAACTTCAAAATAAAGTGCAACCTATGTATTACCACTCTACACAAGTTACTATTTTTATACACATAGCATTCGTGCATGCACATGATAGCACAGAGGAGGACAGAAAGGTTACAAGAGATTATCACTTCTATATCAATGATGATCATACTCATTCCTCAAATTTTTTTCAAGGATGTTTTACATTCTTCTATGATAGTTTAAGGGAAAGAGGTATAGGATACAACCAACACTTAATATGGTCGAACAATTGCACTGCACAATTCAAGAATGCAAGGATGTTATACTGATTAAGTAGGATGCATGTAACAAGTGGTGTACAATTTTTTTGGAATTTCACTGAGGCAGGGATTGGAAAGGGAGAGCATGATGGTGTGGGAGTATGTCTGAAAAGAGCTCTTACCAGAGAGGAATTGAAGTATGAAGGTGGTGCAGTATTAATAGATGCAGAAATAATTGTGCAATGGTGTAACTCTACAATGGGACTAGGTAATGCATGTAAGTCTATGGTTTCTAGATATTTTTGGTTGATACATGAATCTAATATTGAAAAATATCTATATTATTGTACACTTATAGGATCAAGTGACATGCATTCATTTAGAAGTTCAAATGCAACATCATTAGCTATTTATACTAGAAAAATTGCATGCTTTTGCTCTTCGTGTATGCATTTTGTGTGAGATGATTGTGAGTCAAAAGAGTGGGTTGACCAATGGTCTTGTATACCTTTGAAAACCCTACATACATATCAACTTCCTAGAGAACTACAAATGAACCAATTTGAAGCACCAGTGGATTTTGACCATGTATCAAACCTAGTTGAACTAGGTAATTTCTCTAGATTTCATAAGTTAAATCAATTTTAAACTCAATTTATTAGTTCTTTAAATGTTGATCTTGGTATTAACTAATCCTTTTACTAAATGCAGGTCATGTACATATGCAGTAATTGTAGATGAGAATAATGAAGAAGGAACATATTATTTTTTGTGTCATTGTATTAAGGCCAAAAAGAAATTGACAACTACAGTCATTGTATCATCTTAAAATGGAAGCACTTCCATGTTAAGAGCATTTAGCCCTCTGAGTAAGTGGTTTGGGGTCATATTGGATGCCTTGAATTGATCTTTGCTTTGATCTAGATTTCTCCCCGCTTTCCACTTCTTTTATGCTTCATTCTAGGTGAAATTAGGGTTAGGATCTTAAGGATTCTCCTGAATTTCCCTCTTTTGTGGCTCTATTTTTTAGGTAGGACTTAGAAATAGGTCCTCCTAGCCTTCATCATAGTCATCATAGGATTTTATGCTTATCCCTGGAATTCTGTCCTATTCGGGTATCATTTCCAGGTCTCTGGGCATCCCCGAGACCTTCCATCCTGATTCTGACTGGATTTGGGACCAGGGTTAGATTCGAGGTCAAACCTGACTAGGTCAAGATCGAGCTCAAACCTGACTAGGTCATTCCCAACCTCAATTTTCCCCCTTCCTTCAAATCTTCAAAATCCTTGATTTCTAGGTATCGGGCTTTCGGGATATTTGTTTTCCCACCTCCGGGTCGGCCATTTCGGGTTTCGAAATGGTAAATCCTTCAATTGCATTTAATCTAGGTATATTTTTTAAAGGTTAGGACCTAATTGGGATTTAATTCTCCAAGGTGGCCCCTCTAGAGGATTGTGCCCTAGTTCACTATAAAAGGAGGCCTTCCTCTCTCATTTTCACCATCCACTTTCATGATCAAGACACCAAGCTCTCAAGATTTTCTCAAGTTCAAGCAAGCATCCATTCAAACATTCAAGTCCTCTTCTCCATCCAAGTTCTCCATTGAAGATCAAGGATTCAAGCATTCAAGCTATTGAAGGGATTTGGTTCAAGCATTCAAGATACATCATTTAAACCCTAGATCTAGCCATCATGATGGTGTGATCTTCCTTCAAGATCCTTTGGTTAATATTCAAGATCTATTCATTCTTCGCTCAAGGTGGATTCCAAGCATACAATCATGGAGGTTTGATTTACATTTATTGGTGTTATGTGCAAGCTTTCATATCAATATACTTGTTTACATTCAAAATACAATTACATATCTATCAAATTGCATAGCTTCATTGTTAGATCCATTTCTACTACTTGCTAGCATTCCTATTTCAATTTCAATATTAAGGTTGATTCCAAACCGGGGTTTGACCAAGGCAAACCCCCCAAACAAACAACAAAACCCCCATTTTCTTGTAGGTACAGGTGCAAGATTTCAGATCTAAGAGCGAATTTGGATACCCTTTTCGGTGAACTTTCGAGATCCGCGAACAGAGACAGAATTGACCTTCAAATAAAGAATCTAGCCTTTAACCTTTTATGAGGGTCAAAGTCAACCTAATCTCATTTTAGAGAAAGATTTCTGGGTTTTCTTTGTCTCAGCATTTCTAGTCTGGTACAGGTTGCAGAATTACTCGAAAGTACACACAGACATCAAAAAATGACATTTTCCAGATCTGCCCTAATTTAAGGTTAGTATTTGCATTTCAATTATTTCAAATTTTAAGCTTAATCCAACTATAGGGAAGTATAGGGTTTCGCTCTCTCTTTCATATTCTTCATAGATTGATTCGATTGTGCATTAACCTTTTGGTTGATCAAATTGGATCTCTCCTTTGGGTATTTGGATTAAGGAGTGAATCTCATATTTCCCCCACACACTTACACATATAGAGGTGATTCCAAATTACCTCTATTCATTTTTGTGAACCTGACATACTCTCCTTTTCTTTTGTGGAATTAGATGCCCTATTGTGTTAGATTTTAGATCCTTTCTTGCATTTAGATTAGATCTAGTTTATGCTCTTGCATTTTAAATTCAAAAATACAAAAAAATAAAATTAAAATATAAAAACATTTCTTGCATTTCATTTATTATGGAGATTGTTAAGATGTTTTGGTGCATGGTCATGTTCTTTATTACTCTTCTTTTAGCATCTCTTTATAATACCTATGATGTTTATGAGAGTATCATTCACTTCATTATGTTGATGACCCTTCACTTTGCTCTTGCCTATGCTTTTGTGAAATTGACCAATACTAGTCTACCTACATTTAAAACTTTTCTTAGGGATTTATGTGGTAGTCTTATTCATCTTTTGGATTATGTGAAGAATTTGGTAGATGATACACCGTCTCCTAATCTTCCTAATCCTATTAATCCTAATCCTAATCCTATTAATCTTAATCCTAATCCTATCAATCCTAATCTGATACCTAATTCTCCATCTGTTCATCCTCGCTCTTCCCACACGTATGATGGAATTCAAGCTATAGCTCAAGATGTAGATGTGCAAGATTTATTTGATTTACCTTCTCCTCTGATTCATGATGATATTAAAGGAAAGGGTAAAGAAACTTCTTCAAAGCCTACTATCCCACCTTATACAACCTTTACTCATGAACATGATAATCAATCACCTCCTATAGAAACTTTACTTAATATGTATTCTACCAGATATAATATGGTGACTAAACAAGGTTATAAAGGTTTAGGGCTAGGAATTAATGAGCATGGTATTAGGTTTCAAGTTCATATACCCCCTAAACCGGATATGTGAGGTGTTGGATGTTCAAAATATCAAGTCAAGTTAAGTGGTGTTGATCATCGTCCTCCTCTTCACATTCTTCTCCCTACACCTATATTAGATAGCCCTAATACTCGTTAAGAAGTTGCTAAAAAGGTATATGTTGAGCTAATGAATTCCAAGAAAGAAATCTTTAGACCTATGCTGATAGATGCTTTATACAAATACAAATGTCCTTTTCATTATAGTAACAAACATTTACTTGTCGATTGTAAACATTTCAAGTTATATGTTAGAGCTGCTTTAGGAATTATATCTCATTCTCGTGTAGTTTTACAATTCCTTCATAATTTTGATATAGGGGATTCCCCTCTATTAGATATAATGTAAATGTTCTTCCCCTCTTGTCTCATGACTAGGGGGCAAGAGTTGTATTTTCATCCAATCTCCTAGGATCCATTAGGTCTTTTATTGGGGCTTAATTGGTATTATTTCTCTCCTATTTTTCTATGGCTTTGCATTCTATTTTATTTTCAAGATATCTTTCCTAGGACATGTGTTTTGCGAAGGTATGCCTTGTCTCTATCCCTAGGGAGAAAGGTACCTCTTTCTTTCTCTAGGGAACTACTTTCCTTAGCCTAGTGGTATTTGTTTACATTGCAATATTATTTCAAACATATTGATAGATGTTTTGACTATGGATAACCTTCTTATATGAGAATTTTTTATCCTAGGTCATCGCTTCTTCTCTATTTTGAAAATTATGTTCTTTATAAACTCTCATCCTGGCTTTGATGTTAGAGTTCTTTCCCTCATTGAAAAGATTCCTCTTCCTCTTGATTGCAGGGGGCTTGATGACTGAATCTTTGTTCCTGTTGGTGTTTCCTTTTTCCCCAAAGGTCAGCTTGGCATTAGGATTGACAGGGCTAGTGTCACATTCACTCAACACTCCAAATCTGACAGGAAAAAGGGCCAACTGACAATGATCAAAGAGAGATCCTTCTACACTTTGAGCTCCACATCACTCAGGCGGGTATACCTCATCTGCACACACATATTAACTTGTGTCACACTACAGGCCTACAAGTAACTGATTGTGGACTGGTTCTCAAACCCTTATAGGTATCATGTACCTCAAATGAAACCAATATCTCATGCAATAGCCCTACTTGCATGGAATGAGTATGAAAACCAGAGACCTAAACTATCGACAAGAAAGGGAAAAGGTGGAACTGAATGGAAACGATTTTAAAATGAGGTTTGAAGGGACCCCTGAAATACCCTAAGTCTCTCATAGACTAGCGCCTTATCCAATGGACCACAAATTCAAATACCCTACTGCAAGAGACAACTATGAAATAAGGAAACAATAGATTCAATGTGTTGATGCCTTACATCAATCACACACCATGACCAAACCTCAACTTAACACCCACCTGTGCATTCAAGCATGTTATTATCTATTCAAAATATTTTAACCCTCCCCTTAGAAGAGACCTATGAATCAGACAATACATTTACCAGCATCCACCGGAAGACAAGCATGACATATCCTTGATATTTCAGCCCATACATACATGAACACTAACCCTGAACCAGTTATCTCTGCGAAGACAACTCCACTTGAAAACACATAGGCAATACAAGCAAACAAATCAAACACCCTTGATGTATGATCAATGAATTCAAAGCTCAAATGGAGATAGCTTGGTAACAGTAAGAATAAATTGAGTTCTCATACATAAGACAAATCTACTGCAGCATGCATTCTATTCCCTTGAACCAACAATGGAAGAAGAAGAACACCCTATATGCAGAGAAGAAGAAGAAAATCCATAGGAAAAGGACCCTTCCTAGAACTGACAAAATTCAAAACCCTTCCTAATGATCATGAAAATCCTTTTATAGGAACAAGGATTGCAACAAGCTACCGATCATTAGGGAAAAACTTAAGTCTGCAACCACCCAGTACAACAAGAAATGAAATATTATAGAGAAGCCTAGAAACCCAAGAAAATCAGATCAAATCTGATGTACAGTTACATTGGTTTCATCACCATAGGCTAACTGCAATGCAAATAGAAGTGATTTCTTATTGTAGGAAGAACAAAACATCGATGCCAGAGCAAGCTTGAAGACTTCACACGTGCAAAACATAGAGATCTCTGGCATCAATCAAAACCTTAGCCACCCGCGCCAAAACAACAATCCACTATATTCAAATCGGCAAGACATCCCAGGCAGCAAAATCGGATCAGGATGGCTGCACAGATCTTATTCATCATTATCGCAACTGCTACTATCCTATAGAATTCAAATTCTGAGCTACCACACATGTCCCGAACAGATCACTATGAAAACACCGACAAGAAACCTTGCAATCACATTTGAAATTGGGTGCCAACGGCTAATCGGTCGACAGCTAATTAGAATCCAGCATGTCAGCACCACTGGTATCGTGGACCCACTTAACTCCGCAACAACGACATCAAACAGTTGTCGCATGATCACATAGCCAGGAAACGGGCTATGCGAACATACGACACACTGCAATCCTCTACCTCCGCATAACTGCCGATGCCGAGAGTTAACGCAAAATGTCAGTCGCATGATCGCATAGCTTTGAAAAAGGCTATACGAACATGCGACTAACCACCAGCAATCACCACCGCTACTACCATGCTAACCAATCGGGAACCGCCATGACACCACCTGCCAACGGGACCACCAAACAGCTACAAACGGGCCCCAGCACATGTGGCACCCTTGTCGCATGATCGCATAGCTAGGAAATGGGCTAAGCGAACATGCAACACACCGCAGACCTTTACCTCCGTCACCGCCATGCCGCATAAAGTTAACACCAAGGGGTTTGTCGCATGATCGCAAGCCATGGAAATGGCCCTTATGATCATGCGACAAGGCCATAAGACGGCCACATTGTCACTCGTCGGCTAATGAAAAGTGAACACCAGCACTGCATGACATCTTGGACCCACCGCACAAACCGCGCACCTCCGCAACAAAAGACAACAGGTCCACCTAACAAGCCACATGACCACCTCAGACCAACCGGAAGACCCCACATCACCACCTACTACCGAGCCCTAGGGACATGTGTCAACCGGTCGCATGATCGCATGTCAGAAAACTCTGACATGCGATCATGCGACATCCAATCCTAGGCTACCACATCACCGCCAGCGGGACCACCAAACTACATCACCAATGGGCCTCAGCACAAAAAGGTAACCGGTCGCATGGTTGCATGTCAGAAAACTCTAACATGCGATCATGCGACAACCAATCGTTTCAAAGCCCATGAAGAACCAGGACCCACGTGGATAGGTGGTAAGCGGTTGCATGATTGCATGTCAGAAAAGTCTGACATGCGGCCATGCAACAACCAATCAGGAAGAGCCTGCAGACCTAGACCCACCATCCATCACACTTGCGCAGTAAGGACCAACAAACAAGGAGTGCCGACAAAAGGGATAAATGTGAGGTTGAAAACATCCAGGGTTTTCGGTGAAGGATCGAAAACACACAGAGTTTTCAACATTGACACAAAGGCAAACAAGGATGCGAAAACATCAAGGGTTTTCATGCAAGCCAAAAAGGTCGAAAACATCATGGATTTTCAAAAACACTGTGGGTTTTCGACACTGTGGCAGATTTTGAAATTGTTTCCTCCAGACCTTAAAACTTTAAATTTTCCCTGGGTTTTGTGATTCAGCATGTGCAATTTGGACTGGGGCAAGGTGACAACATGAAGAACACAGGGCTAAGGGCGCACATCATGAAACAAATGGATTGTCTTTGCAAGTTAAAACTGAGATTGCAGGCAAAGCGGGACACTTAAGAAAATTTGCAAGGAAAATAGGCCATTTTCATAGGATTTTTTCATTGACAGGAAAATGGACTAACAGTGGCTCTTTCTAGGAATGCATGCCTCCTGCAGGCATGGAAAGAATCCAGATCTCTGGGAAGAAGCAGACCAATCCACAATCACATTCCTTTTCACTCCAAAATTCTCAAAACTCAAAACTCCAAGGCTCTCGAAAACTGGCTCTTTATTCCAACTAACACTACTGCTGAAGGGAAACAACTGTACATATTTACATCAACTGGAACCTCTGAGCCCTATCAGTCATTTACCTCTATCAAACACTTGGTCCTCATTCCTTTACATAAAGATGACCCTGGAATTTTCCCTTTCATGTACATGGTCAAACTCATGAAGACTCTTGACAAGCAAATCCACAAGAATGTAATAAGCGTATTCATCTTTGCCAAGCGTATGAGGATCAAAATCTATCTTATCATACCAAACTACCTCACACATACACTCATCAAAATCAAGAGTAAAATTAGTTTGCAACAAAAAATTGTAACCTTTTCCCATTACATCTTGCAAGCTAATGTAAGGCTGATCATCATGAAATGTGAGTACACTTACTGGTTGAACATTGACTTCAAGTTTATCACTGTGTTTAGCACCTGCCTTCAAGTCAAAACTAAAATCTTCATACTCACATTCATCCAACTCAGAAACATAATCAGCACCCTGCAAATAATTACTGCAGCAACTATGAAAAGAAAAACTTTCATAGCAAGGCATGTCTTCAAGCTCATTCCGAAACAAAACATCAGAAACTAGCAAACTATCACAAACATCCTTTTCATCACTAGCCAGATCTCGTTGGAAACAGACATATTCTGACTGAAATAGCTTTGGAAACAAAGTACAGTGCATTTTCAAAACATCATAACTTTTCACTATTTCCAAATCTGAAAAACACATTTCAAGAGGAAAATCACTTCCTCTTTCCTCTTCACTTTCCAATGCAGACCTGAAATTTGAATCAACCGGATAAGTAGTATTTAAATTCACTTTACAATCTAGTTCTTCCTTATCTGGCTGAATTAAAATATTGATTTCTTCTTCCATATCTCCATAGGTTTCCACTGAAAAACCTTCAATCACTAGCACATATAAATCTGAAAGTGGGATCATACTAACATCTCCATACATGTTCTTATCTTCAAAAAGAAACTTACCTTCAGATTCACAACTTGAGTGATGTTTATCAACAAACCCTTGCTGGTTCAAATTCATCACACTTGTAGACTCATGATTGGTATCAAAAGAATCATACTCACATTGATACCACCTATCTTCATTCAATTCATGCAAAAATTCTACCCGGCTATCATCATTCGAACCAGAACTACCCACTTCATCAGATGAACATTCATCATCAGCAAAAGACTGATTACAAACATTACTAATCATACCTTCATTTGATACACTTTCAACATAACACTCTTCTGACAGATAGCTATCCAGTTCATTGTCATAATCTAAAGGTACACACTCATTGGGCTGAGCAAGTTCTCTGTCCATGGCTCTACACACCTCTAGTTCTTCAAGTTTCTTACCATTAATGGCAAGAGCTAACTCCAGTTCTTCAATTCGCTACAAACGCCATGCATACAATCATTCATCATATTGAGTTTCAACTGGATATACATCAGCAATAAGTTCATCATCCACACAAGCTTCAATTACAATGCAATCTTCTTCTTCAAGTGATGCAAGATGTGGTTGTAAGTTACTTTCCTTTACATGATCATGGATCACATCCTATTTAGAAAACTGAGGCACATCACTAACAGGGACAAGAATATGCCGATATGGCTCTAAACCTTTTAGTGCATCCCTTTTCCTATTATCTACCACATTCTGAGAATGAGAATCAGCAGCAACATGTGGTCTTCTTACAACATGATATCTCCAATTAGATTCAATATCCATTGCAAACTGAAAAGCCTGATACAAAGTTAGTGGTTCCTTATCCCTTAAGTCAAAATTGAAATTCTTATCAAAAGCATTCAAGTAGATGATCAAACAGATATCATCACTTGGCCTGCACTTCCCAGGGATATTTTCCCATGTCTTGATAAATCTGGCATTGAAACTAGGAACCAATTCATCTTCCTCCATTTGTATATCCACAAGGGCCTTAAGCATGTCAAAGTCATTCACCTTTTCAGCAAATCAGACTAAGAAACTTGCAAATAAATCATCCCATGAAGAGATCTCATTATCCGGCAAACATGAGAGCCACTCTCTTGCATCTCCTATCAGTGACCGAATGAATAATCTCATTATCACATCTTCATGCTCAACACCATAGTCATACATCAGATCTGAAAAATTTCTAGCATGTTGATAGGCAGACTCAAAGTTTTCCCCACTGAACTTCAGTAAAAATTTTATAACATTTAGGGGAATGGAGTTTGGGTAACCAAGTATACCAACAAAATTCACAACCAGATAACCTCTTATGCAAAAATTTTCTTTAACACCCATGACTTAACAAATCTTTTCAAAGGAATAAAATCGTTTATCATTGAAATTCTTGAAACTTAATTTCAAAACTCCTTTGAAACCACTACACACTTAACTGACAAATTTGTCAACTGACTCTTAAGAGCTAAGTGTGCACAAACTTCACTATCCTCTCATTAGTGACTTAATCACTGGATAAGGACCATGTTCTTTCTCAAATTTTAAAAAAAAAGGAAAAAGGAAAAATACCTGGAACACCTCCTTTTTCTACGGCTGTCTTGACCTTTTCTGGCTAAGATCTGAAAGAAAACTTCAGATCTCAGGTTCTTCCGAATACAGAGTCGCCACCTCCTTAGGAGGAATGTTTTTCTTTGCTTAATTTGCACTTTCAGTGCTTTTAACTTTTTGAGTTCTTCACAGCAGAGTCACAATTTTGCAAATAAGTTTCAAACAGAAAATCCAGGTACATACAACTTGTAGATCTGAAAAGGGACTTTCAAATCCAAAACATTTAACTCTTTTCCCACATTTTGAAAAGGCATGACTCATGGGTACGTTACAAACAACAATTTACACATCTTCCCCAGCAGAGTCGCCATCTTGTTGGTGTTTCCTTTTTCCCCAAAGGTCAGCTTGGCATTAGGATTGACAGGGCTAGTGTCACATTCACTCAACACTCCAAATCTGACAGGAAAAAGGGCCAACTGACAATGATCAAAGAGATATCCTTCTACACTTTGAGCTCCACATCACTCAGGCGGGTATACCTCATCTGCACACACATATTAACTTGTGTCACACTACAGGCCTACAAGTAACTGATTGTGGACTGGTTCTCAAACCCTTATAGGTATCATGTACCTCAAATGAAACCAATATCTCATGCAATAGCCCTACTTGCATGGAATGAGTATGAAAACCAGAGACCTAACCTATCAACAAGAAAGGGAAAAGGTGGAACATAATGGAAATGATTTTAAAATGAGGTTTGAAGGGACCCCTAAGATACCCTAAGTCTCTCATAGACAAGTGCCTTATCCAATGGGCCACGGAGTCAAATACCCTACTGCAAGAGACAACTATGAAATAAGGAAACAATAGATTCAATGTGTTGATGCCTTACATCAATCACACACCATGACCAAACCTCAACTTAACACCCACCTGTGCATTCAAGCATGTTATTATCCATTCAAAGGATTTTAACCCTCCCCTTAGAAGAGACCTATGAATCAGACAATACATTTACCAGCATCCACCGGAAGACAAGCATGACATATCCTTGATATTTCAGCCCATACATACATGAACACTAACCTTGAACCAGTTATCTCTGCGAAGACAACTCCACTTGCAAACATAGGCAATACAAGCAGACAAATCAAACACCCTTGATGTATGATCAATGAATTCAAAGCTCAAATGGAGATAGCTTGGTAACAGTAAGAATAAATTGAGTTCTCATACATAAGACAAATCTGCTGCAGCATGCATTCTATTCCCCTGAACAAATAATGGAAGAAGAAGAACACCCTATATGCAGAGAAGAAGAAGAAGAAAATCCAAAGGAAAAGGACCCTTCCTGGAACTGACAAAATTCAAAACCCTTCCTAATGATCATGAAAATCCTTTTATAGGAACAAGGATTGCAACAAGGTACTGATCATTAGGGAAAAACTTAAGTCTGCAACCACCCAGTACAACAAGAAATGAAATATTATAGAGAAGCCTAGAAACCCAAGAAAATCAGATCAAATCTGATGTACAGTTACATTGGTTTCATCACCATAGGCTAACTGCGATGCAAATAGAAGTGATTTCTTGTTGCAAGAAGAACAAAACATCGATGCCAAAGCAAGCCTGAAGACTTCGCACGTGCAAAACATAGAGATCTCTGGCATCAATCAAAACCTTAGCCACCCATGCCAAAACAACAGTCCACTGTATTCAAATCGGCAAGACATCCCAGGCAGCAAAATCGGATCAGGACGGCCGCACAGATCTTCTTCATCATTATCGCAACTGCTACTATCTTATAGAATTCAAATTCTAAGCTACCACACATGTCCCGAACAGCTCATTGTGAAAACACTGGCAAGAAACCTTACAATCACATTTGAAATTGGGTGCCAACGGCTAGCCGGTCGACAGCCAATTAGAATCCAGCACGTCAGCACCATTGGTACTGTGGACCCACTTAACTCTGCAACAGCGACATCAAACAATTATTGCATGATCGCATAGCTAGGAAACGGGCTATGCAAACATGCGACACACTGCAATCCTCTACCTCTGCATAACCGTCGATGCTGAGAGTTAATGCAAAATGTCAGTCGCATGATTGCATAGCTTTGAAAAAGGCTATGTGAACATGCGACTAACTGCCAGCAATCAGCACCGCTACCGCCATGCTAACCAATCGAGAACCGCCACGACACCACCTACCAACGGGACCACCAAACAACTACAAATGGGCCCTAGCACATGTGGCACCCTTGTCACATGATCGCATAGCCAGGAAACGGGCTATGCAAACATGCGACACACCGTAGACCTTTACCTCCGTCACCGCCATGCCGCATAAAGTTAACACCAAGGGGTTTGTTGCATGATCGCAAGCCGTGGAAATGGCCCTTGCGATCATGCGACAAGGCCATAAGACCACCACATTGTCACTCACCGGCCAATGAAAAGTGAACACCAGCACTACGTGACATCTTGGACCCACCGCACAAACCGCGCACCTCCGCAACAAAAGACAACAGGCCCACCTAACAAGCCACATCACCACCTGCCACCGAGCCCCAGGGACACATGTCAACCAATCACATGTCAAAAAACTCTGACATGCGATCATGTGACAGCCAACCCTAGGCTGCCACATCACCGCCAGCAGGACCACCAAATTGCATCACCGATGGGCCTCAGCACAAAAAGGTAACCGGTCACATGGTCGCATGTCAGAAAACTCTGACATGTGATCATGCGACAACCAATCGTTTCAAAGCCCATGAAGAACCGGGACCCACGCGGACAGGTGGCAAGCAGTCGCATGATCGCATGTCAAAAAAGTCTAACATGTGGCCATGCGACAACCAATCAGGAAGAGCCTGCAGACCTGGACCCACCATCCATCGCACTTGCGCAATAAGGACCAACAAACAAGGAGTGCCAACAAAAGGGATAAATGTGAGGTCGAAAACATCCAGGGTTTTCGGTGAAGGATCGAAAACACACAGAGTTTTCAACATTGACACAAAGGTAAACAAGGATGCGAAAACATCGAGGGTTTTCATGCAAGCCAAAAAGGTCGAAAACATCATGGATTTTCAAAAACACTTTAGGTTTTTGACATTGTGGCAGATTTTGAATTTGTTTCCTGCAGACCTTAAAATTTTAAATTTTCCCTGGGTTTTGTGATTCAGCACGTGCAATTTGGACTGGGGCAAGGTGACAACATGAAGAACATAGGGCTAAGGGCACACATCATGAAACAAATGGATTGTCTTTGCAAGTTAAAACTGAGATTGTAGGCAAAGCGGGACACTTAACAAAATTTGCATGGAAAATAGGCCATTTTCATAGGATTTTTTCATTGACAGGAAAATGGACTAACAATTCCCTCATTTTTGAAAGTTGATATTTTATCTAAAAGCACTCCTCTTTGGTGGCGGTCTTGGTTATAAGATCTCTTTCTTTGAGGATCATTTTCCATGAGTGACATATCCTTTTCACGATTATCTATACTCTTGGATGTAGGGGTCAATATCCCTCGCTAAGGATATAGTATACATTGTTGTAAATAGGATATCTCCTTGCTTTGTGAAGTAGGTATCCTCTTCCATCTTTGTTCCTACACTTGGGGGGCAAGGATGCCATCTCCTTCTTTTCTGTCTTTCCGAGATTCACCTCTTTCGTTGGTTAAGAATTATTTATGTATTATGTGACATCCAATCATACATGAAAATTTTGGTTTGCATTGAGGACCTATGTCCTTGATAACAACCTCTTTTGTTGTTTGACATTGGGTTTCCATGGTTGATATATCTTTCACCTTGGAAACTGAATAGTGTGCTATCCCTCATAAGGGTTACTTTATTTTCACTTCTTGCATGATATCTCTTTACATTCGTCCCTTCCATGGCCTCATAGGAGCTGTGACCTTCTTGGCTTGGCTTGGGTGTTGATTGAGGATATTGTCTTGATGTTGAAGAAGGCTTTATCCTTGTTCTTTTCTTTCCTTAACATGTCAAAATAGTATGTTTTTGACATATTAAGGAGGGGGGCATATATAGGGTCTCCCTTGTACTATAGTTTTTTATTTTTATATGCTAAATCTTCCAAAGGTAACGCACATAAGTTGCTAAATCCTGAGGAGACACACATTTTTCAATTTTTTCAAATATGCTAAATCTTGGAAGGTAATGCACATAATTTGCTAAATCCTAAAAAGACACATTTATATGCTAAATCTTCCGAAATTAACACACATAAGTTGCTAAATCATGAGGAGACACACATTTATTATTCATAGTGATACAAGAAGGTGGATCTATGAGTATTCCAGAAGCCGTCAGAAGATGCATTACAATTGCAAGCATAGTTTATGGGTGAACCTATTGGGCTCTCCCTCCAAGGTGATTCATGGTAAGGTGGGCATCTTACTAGGCGAAGTAATCACTCTTTTCCCTTTCTCTCTTTTCGCTTTCATGCTAGTAGGATTGGATCATGAAGCTATGTTATTTATAGTGTTGTTCTTGTCTTTCTTATGTAAACATTTATGCTTTTATGATAGCTTTCCAAATATGATATTAGTATAAGAAATATTTCTTAGCAAGGTTTCTTATGCTAGTTGATTTGGGTTTGTTTTAGTACTAACCCCTTTTGTGTCTTTTTGTCTGCCGCACCCTCCTGCATGTATGTTGAGTTAGAATCCTTGGTCTAGGGGCTAGTGTTCCTGACTAAGTGTCATTTTATCTCATTTCGAATCCACTGGGATCTCTTCTTCCTTCTCTTTTACCAAGAGTTTGCATTGAGTCCATACTCTTGCTAAAGTGGGGGCTTAATGTATCATCTTAAAATGGAAGCACTTCCATGTTAAGAGTGTTTAGCCCTCTGAGTAAGTGGTTTGGGGTCAAATCGGATGCCTTGAATTGATCTTTTCTTTTATCTAGCTTTCTCCCCGCTTTCCACTTCTTTTTTTCTTCATTCTAGGTGAAATTAGGGGTAGGATCTTAAGGACTCTCCTGAATTTCCCTCTTTCATGGCTCTATTTTCTAGGTAGGACTTAGAAATAGGTCCTCTTGGCCTTCATCACAGTCATCATAGGATTTTATGCTTATCCCTGGCATTCTATCCTATTCTGGTATCATTTCAAGGTCTTCGGGCATCCCTAGGACCTTCTGTCCTGATTCTGACTGGATCTGGGACCAGGATCAGATTCGAGGTCAAACCTGACTAGGTCAGGATCGAGCTCGAACCTGACTAGGTCAGTCCCAACCTCAATTTTTCCCCCTTCCTTCAAATATTCAAAATCCTTGATTTTCGGGTATTGGGCTTTTGGGATATTTGTTTTCATGCCTCCAGGTTAGCCATTTCGGGTTTCAAAATGGTAAATTCTTCGATTGCATTTAATCTAGGTATTTTTTCTAACATTTGGGACCTAATTGGGATTTAATTCTCCAAGGTGGCCCCTCTAGAGGATTGTGCCCTAGTTCACTATAAAAGGAGGCCTTCCTCTCTCATTTTCTCCATCCACTTTCATGATCAAGACACCAAGCTCTCAAGATTTTTTCAAGTTCAAGCAAGCATCCATTCAAACATTGAAGTCCTCTTCTCCATCCAAGTTCTCCATTAAAGATCAAGGATTCAAGCTATTGAAGGGATTTGGTTCAAGCATTCAAGATTCATCATTTAAACTCTAGATCTAGCCATCATGATGGTGTGATCTTCCTTCAAGATCTTTTAGTTAATCTTCAAGATCTATTCATTCTTCTCTCAAGGTGGATTCCAAGCATACAATCATGGAGGTTTGATTTACATTTATTGATGTTATGTGCAAGCTTTCATATCAATATACTTCTTTACATTTAAAATATAATTATATATCTATCAAATTGCATAGCTTCATTGTTAGATCCATTTCTACTACTTGCTAGCATTCCTATTTCAATTTCAATATTAAGGTTGATTCCAAACCGGGGTTTGACCAAGGCAAACCCCCCAAACAAACAATAAAAACCTCCATTTTTTTGCAGGTACGGGTGCAGGATTTTGGATCTAAGAGCGAATTTGGATACCCTTTTCAGGGAACTTCCGAGATTTGCAAACAGAGACAGAATCGACCTTCAAATAAAGAATCTAGCCTTTGACCTTTTATGAGGATCAAAGTCAACCTAAGCTCATTTTGGAGAAAGATTTCTGGGTTTTCTTTGTCTCGGCATTTCTAGTCCGGAATAGTTTGCAAAATTGCTTGAAAGTACACACAGACATCAAAAAATGACATTTTCCAAATTTGCCCTAATTTAAGGTTATTATTTACATTTCAATTATTTCAGATTTCAAGCTTAATCCAACTATAGGGAAGTATAGGGTTTCTCTCTCTCTTTCATATTCTTCATAGATTGATTCGATTGTGCATTAACGTTTTGGTTGATCAAATTGGATCTCTCCTTTGGGAATTTGGATTTAGGAGTGAATCTCATATTTCCCCCACACACTTACACATATAGAGGTGATTCCAAATTACCTCTATTCAGTCATTAATGGAGAGGGTATTCAATACCCAATAGGATCTGTTGTTTTCACATGGACATGGATTAGAAGGTACCATTATTGTATCCAGATGTATGCATACCTATTAAACTCTTTTTATTACACTTTGCATTGATTTGGTTATTAAACTCTATAAAATGTAGGTATCCTATCAAGAATTCTAATGCCTATTTGTTTGAGGACTTTGAGACACATAGACATATTCTTCATTACTCTAACCTTATTACTACAAAAAATATTCAATTGATTAAGTATCATTGAAGACCTCTTAATAAGAATTAGTGGAAAGTTCGTGAATCTAACCACAAGGCAATACTTGACACAATAAGGGGTAGAGTTGATCCAGAAGGTTCTCTTGACTAATTTTGGACAATCTAGAAGAATGATTCTACAATATGGTAGAATGATTTCCACAATTTTGTGTGTATCTTCTAGGTTCTCTATGTGCATATTTAGAGGCCAAATTTTGTACTTCAAAATGACAATGAGATGTAATGTGCATAAATAGATGCCAAATTTTGTATATAAAAAGGGCTTTATGTAAAAAAGGACAATGAGTTGTCTTGTGCGTGTTAGATGATAATTTTTTTATATAAAAGGTGCAAGGAGCTGACATGTGCATATTAGATGCCAATTTTTACTTTAAAAAAGTGCAATGAGTTATCATGTCATGTTAGATGCCAAATTTTGTAGATAAAAGTTGCAATGGGCCTGATTTGCAAATATATTATTGAAATACATGTATTCAATCCTCTCAATCTCTACTTTAGAAGAATCTGGCATTTACTTTTGAGCTTTATCTTTTATTTTGTTCGTTCAACAATAAATAAGTGTGAAATCTATTAAAAAATTTCTTACTTAATTATTAATTACCATTAAGAACATGTTCAGACATATCTTTAAAAAACTATTCATTAAACGCCATAACATGGATGTGACTGCAAAAGCTCATGTCATATGAAGTAATGGAATGCATTAAGTTGATAAGATGGAAAATGTCATTATTGGAATTGATTTAATGGCTATATATTTTTATACAAACTATTGGTGCAGGAGCACCCAATGAATCATGAAGGTTTATGTCAAAAGTTGCAATGTTTCTCAATTGAAATGGGAAACATTGCCTATCTTTCAATGTGTTTGTCATGGGATTGAATCATCTGCTCCACTAGCTCTAATTGGCTAGGTAAACTATAGTGACAACCCTGTCTCACCCACGGAGTCCCTCGAACGTTTGTGAGTACACTGGACCAACGTGTTCCTAAGGGTCACTAAGAAACATTTGGCAGAGATCTTCTTGGGGTATATTTTAGAGCTCATACAAGGTATTGATGAATTGTCAGGTGTTATAGTACCGTGTTATGGAGGTCTATAATTACCCATCTCAGTTTTGGGAGATTCCCCTTCATTTTAATTTGGCATCCCTATCTCGATTTATGTCAAAAGTTACAATGTTGCTCAATTGAAATGAGCAACATTGGCTATCTTTCAATCCGTTCATTGTGGGCTCAACTCGTCTACTCCATTAGCTCCATTTGGCTGGTTAAATGCTAGTGACAACCCCATCTCACCCATGGAGTCCCTCAAATATTTGTGAGAACACCAGACCAAAGTGTCCCTAAGGGTCACTAAGTAACATTGGGCAACAATCTTTCTTGGGGCATATCTCGGAGCTCGTGTGAGGTATCGATGAATCGTCAAGTAATACAAAACCATGTTATGGAGGCCTACAATTACCTATCTCATTTTTGGGAGATTCCCCTTCATTTTAATTTGGAATCCCTATCTCATTTTATCTCAAAAGTTGCAATGTTGCTCAATTGAAATGAGTAACATTGGCTATCTTTCAATCTATTCATTATGGGATCGATTCATCTACTCTATTAGCTTTGGTTGGTCGGGTAAATTATAGTGACAACCCCGTCTTTCCCATGGAGTCCCTCAAACATTCATGAGCACACCAGACTAGACTGTCCCTAAGGGTCACTAAGCAACATTGGGCAGTGATATTTATTGGGGCATATCTAGGAGCTCATACAAGGTATCGATGAATCATCAAGTGCTACAGGACCATGTTATGGAGGCCTATAATTACCCATCTCAGTTTTGAGAGATTCCTCTTCATTTTAATTTGGCATCCCTATCTCGGTTTATGTCAAAAGTTGTAATGTTGCTCAATTGAAATGAACAACATTGGCTATCTTTCAATCTGTTCATCGTGGGATCGATTCGTCTTCTCCATTAACTCTGGTTAAATGCTAGTGACAACCCTGTCTCACCCACAGAGTCCCTCAAACATCCATGAGTACACCAAACCAGAGTGTCCCTAAAGGTCACTAACCAACATTGGTAAAATTGGGTATTTCACACTTTTCACCAACTTGTTCCAAAATATAATCCACAAGAAATATAAACCATATAAACCACCCATTAATATACATCTTCCTATGACCCTTATTTGGTCAATTAGGACATTTTGACAAATAGACAAAATCGTTACATATGTTGGCTTTTCATACCTTATTACATCAAATTAAGTCACATATTGTTACAAGCTAGGGGTTGTCGTTGCACCAAAAGATTGACCTATTAATGCCCAACCACTAGACTTATAGAAGACACAGGAGGCGGTTAATCCATGTCACAAAACCTAAGGGGAGCACTAACCATTTTGCCAACAATCTCCCCCTCAGCGTTACCCAAGAGGATTCGAACCTGTGACCAAGCTCTGATACCACTTGTTAACTGCTAGGGTTTTCGTTGCACCAAAAGATCGACTTGTTAATACTCGATACAACCAATAGACTTATAGAAGACATAGGAGGTAGTTAATCCATGTTGTGAACCCTACGAGGGACACTAGCCCACTGCCAACAGTCCCCCTCCCAATGCCACTCATCGTGGCCTGCATGGATTCGAACCTGTGATAGAAGGACCCATTGTCCAAACAGCTTCAAGGGAAAGGCCACTGAACACATTGTCCAACTAATCTTTGTATTACTCAAACAGAATAATACCAAATAAATAATGATCTTAGCAACTTGTCTTTGCTCCTCTTCCTATGCCAAATTGCACCAACTGCTTCACCAGATCTTTGCAATTCGCATATCCTCTTACAACATATATTGCTCAATTTTGCAATTCATCATATTACATGTCTTACAATTCCATACAATGAAGGGAAAATAATCCTTCCTTTATACCACACTCAAATAATTAAAAATGAGTCAGCCAACAAGGCTTAACCAAATACAAAATATAAACCTTCACACATTACATAATTATCCACAATTACATTAAATTGTCGACTTCAAAACAAAATAATTCTTCAAACGTGCGACATTTGACCATGTTGTCTCATATTTTTACAAATATTACAAACATAAATATATTAAAAATTAAACATTTCATTAGTTTACATCATTTAAAAATTCTCAATATATTTCCTATTTTTTACTGATTCAATCTAAAAACCCGGTGTTACCATTTCCTTTATAAAAGTGTGACACAACTTTGTAACTAATTTGAGATTGTAGAATCTCCTCTAAAAATGTAATGCTTAATTGAACTAGTAAATATAATATTGAGACTCGTTTGAAGCTTTACCTCCATTTTGTTCGTCCCCACTCCCTCTTATAATATATTTATTAGTATAATATATTCATAATATTATACTAGTAAATATAATATTGATACATTTTTATTTGGTTCAAATAATTTTCTGATTAATTACTTATTAAATATATTATAATAGATTATTAAATATGTAAACTATTCCAATATATTTTTTGGTAGTATTTATAACCTTTCTAAAATGTAAATATATTAAATTATAATATATTACACATTATATTTAATATATTAAATATATTTTAACTTTTATTAATAGTCTACCTTTTTATTATAACTATTATATTAGTTCATTTTTTATATTTTATCTTTTATTAATAGTCTACCTTTTTTATTATAACTATTATATTAGTTCATTTTTTTTAATATTTTTTTACATAGACTATTATAATAATTTTACTTAATGCATAAAACTATTATAATTTATTTAACATATTACAATAGTTTATATATTAAATAATTTATTATTATATATTTATTGTATTATTTAGTTATTAATATTTTCTTAAATGTTATTGAGTTCTTGTTTGTGGTTTAGTTTCTCTTTTATCTTTTATTTCTTATTTACTTTAGTTTTTCTTGTTCTCTCTTGCATTTATCTAAGTCTACAAACTTTCATTTTTCTCGTGCACATTACACAATTGCTCACTTTCATCTTGATCATAGAATGTGATCTAAAGCATTGATTATATAAGAAGTATCATGAAATATATAAACAACTAAATTCTTAGTGTTGATGAAAAAGAATTACACAGTTGAATCCATAAACATTTAAGCTCTCCTTTATAACATTTTAAGAAAATTATATAAGAGGTGAAATATATAAACAACTAAATTCTTAGTGTTGATGAAAAAAGTTACACAATTGAATCCATAAACATTTAAGCTCTCCTTTATAATATTTTAAGATAATTATATAAGATGTATCATAAAATATATAAACAATTAAATTCTTTCTTTAAAGTAAGAACTTTTTTCTCCAAAAAAAATCTGAACATTTCTCATTATTACAATTTATTACAATTTTTCAACTAAAAATATATCTGCAAACTTATCGTGTAGTGCTCCTTAAAATTACATTCTATATAGTAGTGTACTCACAATTAGTAAAACTTGCGCAATTTGTTTATGGTTGAAAGAAAATTTATTGATCATATGATTTCCCATTGTATCTAGACATATGAGCTCATCTCCAATTGGGCGGGACATACAATCTTGGGGCGGACAAAGAGGGTAGAATATAGACTTTCACCATTGTTAAGGTTGGTATTATTTCTCTTGCATGAATATGTAATCGAATTAGAATTACTATTAAAAAGTAAAACAATCAGTTTTGTAGATTAAGTTATATAAAAGTGGAAACAAATTGAATTTAAATTTTTTAAGTTTGTATTTTCCAAATTTAATAGTGAAATTCATACTTGTGCACTAAGTCATGTTTTGTTGATGCACTGATGTGGCATTACATGATTAGCTGCTTTTTAGATCTAATGAAATACATTTCATTCAATTGTAGGTAGTTACCATCAATACTAACTTTAAAACCACAACTATTAGTAGAAATTGTCAAAAATATGAGACATTAAACCAACAAGTGTTATAATAATTATTTCCCATTACTCGTAAATATTTGAACTAATGTCCAATAGGGCAAGCCATACAATCTTGGGGTGGACAAAATGGTTACAATATAGGGCTTTCACCATTGTCAGTATCTGTGTTATTAGTACTTGCCAATACGTTAAGCAAGTACTATTGCAATGATTTTTGCATTTCTTCCTTTAACTCATGATTAAAACAATGGGTATACACCAATTAGAAATTAGGATAGTTATTATTTTGTTACATATTTTATATTCCGTATAGTGAAATTGAGATTTTTTTAAGTTTGTAATATCTAAATCTTATTTATTAATAATTTGATTGGCTGAATCATTTGAGCCCTTATACACGAAAGAATTCTACTCCTCTTCCACATTGCTTGATTTTAGGGAAAAATTTGTGCATACTATAGAAAATATAGTTTATTAAGACAAACTTTAGTTTAATTAATATGAAAATTTATATTTTAAATAGTATATTTTTTTAATGTAATTTTTGCCATTAATTGAAAATGTTAAATAAAAATAATATATATTTCCATTATATAATCTTCTAAGATAAATTATTATATACTATTATTATAACATAGATTATAATATAAATTAAAATAATAATATTATATTTATAATTATTATACATTCTAAAATATGTTATATTATAATTATAACTAATGTATAATATAATAGTATTATATTATATATACAATAATATTAATCATATGCAATTAAAAATATATATCAATAAAATAAAATTAGCACTATTGTTATATTTACATATAAAATTAAGATCAAGTTTAAATTAATTATAATTTGCAATCAATAATTGTCTATATAATTATAATTAAAAAAATTATTTATTACTACAATTATCATTTTATAAAAAATTATAATTATATAATTTTATAATTAATTAAAATATCTTATATATTATAATAAATTTATTAAAATTAAGATTAAATTTATATTAAAAATTAAACTTAAAATTAATTTAAAAGATTAATTCATAAAAGAGTAGAGAATAGTCTTATTGAGTTCACATTTTTGAATTTGAACAGAAGTTGGGTGTACTGAAAAACTTCCTACACTAATGTAGGAGAAGAGATTGTGCAAATTTTTAATTTTATATCTTTTAACAATTACTATAAAGACGGTGCATAATAAAAAAAAAATTAAAAAATATCACACAGTGAAATGCTCACAACACAATGTGTACTTAGGAAAATCCATTTGAAAGAAAAGCCCCACTCCAAAAGCCTAGACAATGTATTACATTATACAAACTGATTACATACACTTGCTGAACAAGCTTCTTACATGATTACATTATACAAGTATTGAATTTTAGAATAAATATGACAATCCTGTAAATGATCGTACAACTTCAATCGTAACGCTCTTATTTCTAAAAGTTGCAAATGCAAAACATATGGCACATGCACATACAAAACATCTCTCATAGAAACTTTCCATTTCCAACCGTATTGTACTCCAGAAGCATTCTCTGATGGTTGTCCTCAAAATCCTCAAAAAAGCAGCACCATATCCATCTCTTCCACTGCTGCCAATACAAATCCCTTTCTGGACTAGAATTTTCAATGCCCACCTCCATTTCCCTATCCATTTAAGGCTTCCTGACACCAATCCCAAGTCCTCGAACCATTTCTTTCCTACTCATTTCTAGACATGGCAAGGATTACCAGACTGATTTCTCCATCTCCTCATTTGCAAAGATAAATTCTTGCATTGAAAACCATAAAACACTCAGGCACATCCCTTTACTTGAATAGGGGATCGTTAGTTGACCAAGCTCCCCTGTTTGCTTTCCAATTGAACTCACCTAAAATTGGACACAAGGAGTTAACATCTTTCTTTCTCATTAGTGGATGTTATACGTAGAGAGCAAGTGAAAGCAATTTGTAGTGGAAAGAAAAAACTTCTTACAAAGTAATTGCTTAGCCTTTACTTCCCCTGATATTTATCAACATCCATCGGTGCTGAGGAGCTACCGAGAAATAGTGTGATCAGATACAAGATTCTGAAACACTATATTCTGGTGAATGTTTTGTGGAAATCTTTGTGCTGATCAATATATTGGGGCCCTGAAATCACAGGCAATAGTTGTAAATGCCCATGGGAATATAGTCAAAGGTCTAAATAAACGAAATTTTATTTGAAAAATCTAGTATGAGATTAGCATATATAAGTAGAATGAATAACAACTCGTGTTCAGACATTCAAGTAATTTCAATGTTGGAAAATAAACCCTTTTATTAATAGAAGAAGGTTCATAGTCAGTAGTAGAACATCCAACAATAAATAGAGCTTCCGAATTCAACACCTAGCTAATCTATATAAAAAATTATAGGATAAAACCTTATAGCTGAAACTGGAAAATTAAATAGCAGTCTTCCAAGAGGGTTTACAACATTATAATAGTGAAACCAAATAGACAGATTTAAACATCTCAAATACTCTTATGGGCTACACATGTTCCTAAAAAGAGGATGCCTGCAAATACCTTTGAACCTTTCTTTAAGCTTTTCCATTTTTTTCTGAAATTGTTCACCTCCTCCTCAAATGAGTTCTTAATCTAAATCTTGTAACTCGTACAACACCTGTACAAAACCTCTAAATGCCATTAACAAAATATTAGAAGTTTAGAAACCTCTTATGATTGAGAATACGCCGTGAATTACTAATTCGACTGCTTAAGCTTTTTCTATTATAATCTCATAAAAATGGTTCAAATTTGTCCATTACTCCGCCCATTTGTTTTACAATTGTAGCAACTCCTAAGATAGTAATCCATGCACATATTTATAATTGTACCACTATAAGAGAGTTCTATTCAAGCAACAGTCATCACACATCAAAGATGTTTAATATAAACAATACAAGTTCAATGTCCCTGAAATTAATTGTCAGCTTAGAAATAAACAGTCGTGAATTCCTTTAAATACTAGCAGATTTACCTGGTTTAAACTATGCATTTTCTCACTTACCCTCCTTGGTTTGGTATCCCTTATGATGAAGGATCAAGAAATTCATTATTTGAAATTTGTATTTTCTCAGGCTCCTCCCTGCTCCAGTCCATTTTCCCCTAAAACTTTGATCAATTTTCTTCAAGGTTCCTTTTTTTTCAGGGTACAAAAGATTGCACAGCAGTTGTTTCTGGCCGATTAAAAGCTGCTGCTGCATCATTTTGCACAGCCATGAACTGCTCTTCAGATGTTTTTTCATAAGCATCCACTTCATCTTTCCTGCAGAGGAAGCAAACACGATCAGACATGTATCCATTACAAAATAATCTCGAGGAATCAAGATGACATCTTAGTACATGAGTTCCTTAGAGAAGTTTCTTAGTATCCATTACAAAATAAATAGTGCACATTAAAGTTTTAACTTTGTTGGTTTCCCTGCCTACATTGTCTTTCATGAACCCTCTATAGAACAATGAACATTCAATGTCATTACTCTTACATGTCTACTACTTTGTCATACCTTCCTGGAACCAATCTATTACTCCTATCAATGAACATATAATCCCAACTCTTTGGAATGAATGTGTACTTTTATGCAATTATAAATTTGTATCACTTTTAGGCAATCTATTTTTATTTTCCATTTTTTTATAAAGAAAAAGTATGATACATTTTCTCAATAGAATTTGTGTATATGTATTTAGAGACAACAAAATAGAATATGTCATATTACATTTCAAGAAATCTTTAAGAACAAATAGTAAAATTCTTTTCTACCATATAATAAGAAATTCTTATTCTATACTTAAACATGTATCAAGTAAAAAATGTTGATTTAAAACTAAATATAATAAATAAAAAAATTACAATAATATTAAAATGTTATAAAAAATAAGTATAATTAAAATAAATATAAATAAAAAATAATTAATATTTTCAAATTGGAATTTGAAAATATATCCCATAAAAATTTCTCAAAATTAAAGATGGCTTCACATTCACCACTTAACAAAATGTTAAGCATTTTAAACAATTAATTAACACCACTAAACAAAAATTTTAACATTCACATTCACTTGATTTATTTCCAATAATCTCTATTTTTAACATTCATAGTCACTTTATTTATTAAATTGTTTTCAATAATCTCTATTTTTAACATTCACAATCACTTGATTTATTTCCAATAATCTTCATTTTTAACCTTCACATTCACTTGATTTATTTCCAATAATTTCAGTAGACTCTAAGGTGCATAGGGAGTTTGTTAATTGTTTTAAATGCTTGAGAATATGGAAATGTTTAATCCACATAGGCCTAATGTGGATATGGGGGATTTTGAGTGTGATTTGTCAATAAAAGAAATCAAAAGAGATTTGGAGACTTTGGGATTGGTAGATTGTCCCTCAATATCAATTAATGACTTCATACCTTTTACACAATCTTTAATGTCTGCTCCACACCTTGTGTTTACTAAGATTTTGACAACGTAGATTTGCATAGAAACTTAATGATCTACTTAATTATCTATCTCATTACCTTACAATCATAATTTTAAATGTAATATCTAACATTGTAAATAACTATTTTAAAAACCAACATTATAAAAAAAATGTCTAATACAAATTCAAACTTTAAAATGTACAACATATTATTATCAAAAGAGAATCCTAATTTATTATAGAATAAAATAATCTATCATACATTTATAATTTAATCATACTTTATATTGCATCTATCCCTCTTAACCTAGACTTCTTCCTATTACACCATCACAAATATATACGGCAAAGACAAGTAAAAAAATATTATTTATTGCTTTTATATAAGGTTAGTTCCACACTCGTTACCTTTGGGAAAGCTGATGGAAAGACTCTAGTATGCTCTGCTCATTGCCCGTCAATAACCATGCCTCTCTCACTTTTACTTCTTTGTCCTCGCAGAATGCCTGAATCTGGTATCGTTTAGACTGAAGCCAATTTGAACCTTGCGGGAAAGTGCCCATCCATAACCATTTTCCATTACTCATTTCGAATTTAAAATGATTGTCCCTGTCCGTAGATATATGGAAGCGTAAGTCGGGATGAACATAATCTATAACAAAGCATATCAGAATGGCATTGGCATTGGCGGCACTCTCCGGCATACTCAATGCTACGCTTCCAGATGACCCATATTCGATTACGTTTTCCAGCGGAAAAGACGTAAAAAAGTTTTTCAGCGATTCCACATCAATCACTGCCCTTGTGCATATTATCACTTCCCTTTGCCAGTTCTGCACAATATTTGCAAAAGTCAGAGGCAAAACAGAATCAAACGCCTCACAATAATAAATAAACTTTTAATTTTTTAATTCAAATATATCTATTACCAGTATGTCATGGATGGATAGTTCAACAACTGGTCTGTTGTTTGCTATGACTACCAGAGACTTCAATCTCTCAAAGTGCTCCAAGTTGAAAATACACGGCCTCTTCGAGCGCGTATGTACTTCCAATCTTTCCAATGATGACAATCCTTCTAAACCTTCTATCTTCTCCAATTTGTTGCAGCGTCTCAAATGAAACCCCTTTAAAGAAGTTGCCTCTGCAAGACTTGGAAGGGTGTTCAATTCTGTACAGCCATTTATTATGAGTGTCTCCAATGACCTCAAACTTCCTAGACTTTCTATCTTCTCCAATTTGTTGCAGCGTCTCAAATGAAACCCCTTTAGAGAAGTTGCCTCTGCAAGACTTGGAAGGGTGTTCAATTCTGTACAGTCATTTATTGTGAGCATCTCCAATGACCTCAAACTTCCTACACTTTCTATCTTCTCCAATTTGTTGCAGCCTCTCAAATGAAACCCCTTTAGAGAAGTTGCCTCTGCAAGACTTGGAAGGGTGTTCAATTCTGTACAGTCATATATTATGAGTGTCTCCAATGACCTCAAACTTCCTACACTTTCTATCTTCTCCAATTTGTTGCAGCGTCTCAAATGAAACCCCTTTAGAGAAGTTGCCTCTGCAAGACTTGGAAGGGTGTTCAATTCTGTACAGTCATTTATTGTGAGCGTCTCCAATGACCTCAAACTTCCTAGACTTTCTATCTTCTCCAATTTGTTGCAGCCTCTCAAATGAAACTCCTTTAGAGAAGTTGCCTCTGCAAGACTTGGAAGGGTGTTCAATTCTGTACAGTCATCTATTATGAGTGTCTCCAATGACCTCAAACTTCCTACACTTTCTATCTTATCCAATTTGTTGCAGCCTCTCAAATCAAACTTCTTTAGACAAGTTGCCTCTGCAAGAATTGGAAGGGTGTTCAATTCTGTACAGTCATCTATTATGAGTGTCTCCAATGACCTCAAACTTCCTACACTTTCTATCTTATCCAATTTGTTGCAGCCTCTCAAATCAAACTTCTTTAGAGAAGTTCCCTCTGCAAGACTTGGAAGGGTGTTCAATTCTGTACAGTCATGTATTATGAGTGTCTCCAATGACCTCAAACTTCCTACACTTTCTATCTTCTCCAATTCGTTGCAGCCTCTCAAATCAAACTCCTTTAGAGAAGTTGCCTCTGCAAGACTTGGAAGGGTGTTCAATTCTGTACAGTCATGTATTTTGAGTGTCTCCAATGACCTCAAACTTCCTACACTTTCTATCTTCTCCAATTCGTTGCAGCCTCTCAAATCAAACTCCTTTAGAGAAGTTGCCTCTGCAAGACTTGGAAGGGTGTTCAATTCTGTACAGTCATGTATTATGAGTGTCTCCAATGACCTCAAACTTCCTACACTTTCTATCTTCTCCAATTTGTTGCAGCCTCTCAAATCAAACTCCTTTAGAGAAGTTGCCTCTGCAAGACTTGGAAGGGTGTTCAATTCTGTACAGTCATATATTATGAGTGTCTCCAATGACCTCAAACTTCCTACACTTTCTATCTTCTCCAATTTGTTGCAGCCTCTCAAATGAAACTCCTTTAGAGAAGTTGCCTCTGCAAGACTTGGAAGGGTGTTCAATTCTGTACAGTCATATATTATGAGTGTCTCCAATGACCTCAAACTTCCTACACTTTCTATCTTCTCCAATTTGTTGCAGCCTCTCAAATCAAACTTCTTTAGAGAAGTTGCCTCTGCAAGACTTGGAAGGGTGTTCAATTCTGCAAGACTTGGAAGGGTGTTCAATTCTGTACAGTCATATATTATGAGTGTCTCCAATGACCTCAAACTTCCTACACTTTCTATCTTCTCCAATTTGTTGCAGCCTCTCAAATGAAACTCCTTTAGAGAAGTTGCCTCTGCAAGACTTGGAAGGGTGTTCAATTCTGTACAGTCATATATTATGAGTGTCTCCAATGACCTCAAACTTCCTACACTTTCTATCTTCTCTAATTTGTTGCAGCCTCTCAAATCAAACTTCTTTAGAGAAGTTGCCTCTGCAAGACTTTGAAGGGTGTTCAATTTTGTACAGTCATATATTATGAGTGTCTCCAATGACCTCAAACTTCCTACACTTTCTATCTTCTCCAATTTGTTGCAGCCTCTCAAATCAAACTCCTTTAGAGAAGTTGCCTCTGCAAGACTTGGAAGGGTGTTCAATTCTGCACAGTCATGTATTTTGAGTGTCTCCAATGACCTCAAACTTCCTACACTTTCTATCTTCTCCAATTTGTTGCAGCCTCTCAAATGAAACTCCTTTAGAGAAGTTGCCTCTGCAAGACTTGGAAGGGTGTTCAATTCTGTACAGTCATCTATTATGAGTGTCTCCAATGACCTCAAACTTCCTACACTTTCTATCTTCTCCAATTTGTTGCAGCCTCTCAAATCAAACTCCTTTAGAGAAGTTGCCTCTGCAAGACTTGGAAGGGTGTTCAATTCTATACAGTCATGTATTTTGAGTGTCTCCAATGACCTCAAACTTCCTACACTTTCTATCTTCTCCAATTTGTTGCAGCCTCTCAAATCAAACTCCTTTAGAGAAGTTGCCTCTGCAAGACTTGGAAGGGTGTTCAATTCTGTACAGTCATTTATTATGAGTCTCTCCAATGACCTCAAACTTCCTACACTTTCTATCTTCTCCAATTTGTTGCAGCCTCTCAAATCAAACTCCTTTAGAGAAGCTGCCTCTGCAAGACTTTGAAGGGTGTTCAATTCTGTACAGTCATATATTATGAGTGTCTCCAATGACCTCAAACTGCCTACACTTTCTATCTTCTCCAATTTGTTGCAGCCTCTCAACTCAAGCTCCTTTAGAGAAGTTGCCTCTGCAAGACTTGGAAGGGTGTTCAATTCTGTACAGTCATGTATTTTGAGTGTCTCCAATGACCTCAAACTTCCTACACTTTCTATCTTCTCCAATTTATACACTTCTTTAATGTACAACTCTTTTAACTGCAAAGGAACCTGCAACCAATTTTCGATACAAATTAACATAATTAACATAAATTAAAAAAGATTTCAGTTTGCAATGCAAAAAACTTACATCCACATCACGTTCCCACAAATTTTCTAATATTTGAGATTCATAAAGATGTAAAACTCTTAATTTTTTCAATGAAAGCCATGATGGAAATCTTTTGTGCTCAAATCTATCACAGCGAAGGAAGAGCAGTTCTCTTGATAATTGGCTACGTTCCTCATTAATAAAATCTCCGTTGCCAGAAAAAATCTTCAGTCCAAGCGAGCCGGGTTCGAGGATACGCTCTCCTTGGCTTGTGTTTAATATGATCTTTCCCTCCCGCGGGTAACAATTGTCACCAAATGCGTCTGCCATTCCTCGGATTCGCATTGCTTCCTGCAAGTCAAAATTAAAAATAAGAAATATTTTTAAGCAAAAGAATTGATTAGAGGGCAGGGTCGTGGAGGAGCCAGTTCCCATGCCAGGATTTAATAATGCAATGAAAGAAAGCCTATGATTAATAATGCCGTGAAAGAAAACACCAACTTCACCTGTTGAGGCTGAATCTCGATAATCTGCTCTTTAGACCAAAGACGATAGGGGGATTGTTGATTTGCAATCTCCCTTCCTAAATCTCTCAAATGCTCATGTATTCTAATGAAAGTCATGTAATTCTTGCCATCTAGTTCAACAAGACATTTATTCACAAGCCTTTGCAAACCATGGAGACCACTCCACCCAGATCCGTCCCATACTGCAACAGCCATATTGCTTCTCTGCCCAACGAAGAAACACGCTATATCCAAAAACATCTCTTTCTCTTCTTTATCTAGAGCATCGTAGCTTATTTTGAGTCTCAATTTGATGTCCTCTGGCATTAATCTGGACAGTTTGTCTAACTGAGACTGCCAATAAGTCTCACTAGATACCCCATAGAGCTGACTCCCTAAGACCACGAGGGACAGAGGCAGACCACGGCAAGTGTCTACAAACTTTTGAGCAAGTTCCTCGAATCCCAACAATGGAGAGGGTTGTCCAAACGCATGCCAACAGAAAAGCTGATGGGCATGGGCGGGATTGAGTGTTGTGATATTATATATAGCTGAGATGCCCCACGCTTTAAGAACATGCAACTCACGTGTGGTAACAATAATCAGACTTCCCTGGCCAAGACTCTCCCTTGCTGGCAGCAGAGCATCTAGTTGGTTTGTGTGATCCACGTCATCTAAAACGATAAACACGGAAACAGATCTCAACTGGCTTCTTAGAATCTCTATGCCTTGGTCTACATTTTTTACATCTTTGCTTTCAAAGTCAAGGTCCTTGAGAAGCTCCTTTTGTTTCTCATGCAAAAGCTCTTTCCTTGTGGCCCGAACATCGAAAACAAAACTTGACCTCTTCATAGTGGAGCATTTCTTGTTATAGAGTTGTTTTGCAAGGGTGCTTTTCCCCACACCGCCCATTCCCCATATGCCCACAACTTGTGTTGGTCCAGCAGCAGATTGAAGTGCAATGTTGTCAAGAAAGTCTTGTTCCAATTCATCCAAACCCACGGCATGCTTGGCAACATGTAATAGATTCTTCTTCAATTCTTTCAATACTTGATTCACCACATTCGTCAACACCTGCTCCTCATCACTGATCAATCAACACCTTGAACAAAATGAAGATTTAGAAGTAATCATAAATATGTAAACAGAATTATTTACTGTCAATTTTAAATAAACATGTCATTTTTTCACTTGCGTTTATCCATTCATGTGGAGATTTAATAGATAAAAAGAAATAGTAACTGTCAACTTTAAATCAATATAAATAGATTTTATAATGGTACACAGAAAATCTAAAATACAATGAACATATGATTAGGGAAAATTATTTTCAAATTATTTTATTTTATTTATATTTGTTATTTTATTTATTTAGAAAAGTTAATTAATTTTAGTTTTATTTTTGTAAAGACATTATTTATTATTTTAGTAATCTTTTACTTTGTTTTTATATTAACAAATAAATAAAATGTAATATAAATATATAAAATATACCTATTTTACTTTAGAGTTATTTTATTTTATTTCTATCAAAATATTTATATTACATGATTCATAAGTTTTAATTTATTTTTAAAATAATTTTATTTATTTAAATTGTTTATTAGCCGATAAGGCTATTAACTGGGGGATTCTCTGCCGGAAACATTCGACCGCCATCCGACCGTGGCTCGCCAAGACAGGTTGGGGTAAGAGAAAAACATCGTCCATGCTCCGGTTTATGACTACTGGTCTGTCGCTGAACTCCATCTTTTTTGGGGTTTCTGATTGCTCTCTGCACTGTTTTCTTTAGCTCTTCCCTTCTGCATATCTATTTATACTTTTTAAAACTGCAGTTCCCATGATGTCGTATGATTGGTCGAAGCAAGGCTATTATTTACTGGCGTGAAACCAAGCTTTCCCAGTTTATGTTGTCGAATCGTCTTCTATGGAGAAGGGATTGTGTCAACAATCCAAATGCTTAACTGAAAAACTAGATGCCTAGCTGGATTCTTCACGTAATGAGTGTTTGGGACTTCTGAAGTGATAAGGAATCACAGTATTCCTTGCTGGGTGTAAACGCGCAATTTGCATAGATTTGGAGCATTTGAAGTATTTTTGGGAGAATTCATTTGAAGAAGCTATCAAACTTTTGTCGAACTTCAAGATTGAGCTCTCTCACAGATCTTTAGGGAAATGAAGTCAGGGGAGGAAATATATACCGATGTTTTTAAGGATCGATTTGGCTTAAAATTTAAGGTGGGTTGGGAGGTAATTTAGGGCTACTAAACTATTGAGTGCAAATATTGGCAAATATAATCTTGAGGTTATTATATTGTTTAAGGTGAGTGTAGATTAATTACAAAAGCTTGGTAGTTCTGAGCTTTTGAAATGATATTTGCACTTTAAGCCATCAGACATCTCGCTACTTTGTTTCCTTCAGGGATGCATTGCCTCAAAACCCTTAGTAGAGGCAAAAAGAGATCCTACCTATATGATAAAAACGATATAGTCCCTGGAATTGTCGTAACAAACCGTACAGTTGACACGTATGCCAACTGCAGAAGGGTGGAGGATGCACGCCAACAGTTTGACAAAATGCCTTCGTGATTGTCTCTTCATAGAGCAATGTGATTACACGATAATCAAAATGGGATAAGATAAAGGACACTTGCAAACTGTTCCACAAAATGCCCAAACGAAATTTGCAAAACTTGACATGGTCATGGTGTCTTTGAATGTTGATCTTATCAGCTGGATCGTCGGTTAAGTGGATGGCACAACACTTGCAAATGCAGGACGTGTTTCTTCAGATTTTGTGGTCATTGCAAGAGACGAGAGGATATGGGAAGAAGCGTGTTCGATACTCTGGCCTTCCACAGGGGACACATGGATTAAGGAATTGATCTCTGCTTCATTGAGTGGCTCCAGAAATTTTTATGCAGATTCCTTTCCCCTGATTGCTTATGAAAGCACCCAGAGATATTTACTGTCAAACTTGAGTGATTATGTTCCTTCTGATTTTGTGTCAGTTGTGGATGTGGCATGCTAGAATAAGCCATCTTTTCCAAAGGTGTTTGTGGCATCCCCTGTGTTCATGATTTTGAGGGTTGATTTTCTAACTGGCATCCTCTATCCATTATGGTATCATCTTGACTCACAAGTTCCAATTTTTGCCACAGCAGGAAAAGTGCTAGCAACATCTTTTATGAAGCGGCACCATACCTGCAAATTGCAATTTATTGAGATTGTTTTATTTAACTTCATCAGTAATTTCCATCCACACTCACGCGAAGCCTTTTGTTTAGCACATTTTAATATTTTATCAAACAATCAACGTTCCTCTTAATGTCTTACATTATGCAATCATCATCGAGCTGCACTTGTAATTACAGTGTTTAACAGACCCCATGTTTTTATTATCCATCAATGAGTGTTGATGCTTATTCCAAAGCTCCCACCTCGGCTTGCATATTCATTAAAATGCCACCTTTTTGGAAGGCATTATGTCAAACAGTTAGCTTGCCTTTTATTTATCACCACACACATCTGACAAAAACCCACCCTATGGTATGCTGTAATGGATATTCATACACTGCTTTGAGCACCCGATTTGGTGTATCTGATGAGATCGCATCTTTCTTGAGGGAGTTTGTTAAATATCGTTCTGTCTTTCTTCATCTTGTGCTTACACTCTGCAACTATTTTCCATGAGGTGATATGTCTTTGAGACATTAGGTCAAACATTTTGATGCTATGTCTTTGATTCCACATTCCGCCTGCATTCCACAATTCTTTGAGGCATTTTGTCAGACAAATAACATGCTACGTCAACGCTTCCACATTCCCATGCATTACTAAGCTCCCATCATGCCACGAGCATAGAGAAAACTGATGAAGGTTGTTGAATTCGGCTTCAATACAGCCGATTGCATTCTTTCAAAAGTTTTAGAACTTTTTAAACATATAAATTTTGAGCGTATCCTGCAATCATTTCATTCCGTGAGATGGCATATATTTGATGCAGTCTGTCAAATGTCACGGGCTCCAAACCAATCGCATGTGGTCATGGCAAGGTGTCGCGGGCAAGAAGGAAGAGCTCGGGCTCAAATAATACCACTTGGATTGTTTTCAGAGTCTTAATCTTTGAAATGTCTCCTTCTACATATACTGTGATTTGATGGCCTTATGCGGGACCACATTTGGTAAAACAATTCATGCACTAACAAGAGTGCTCCACATATCATCAGAACACTCCTATTTTGATACTTGCGACTGTTGGCATTCAGTCAAATAGATAGTATGCACTCTGCATTTGTTTGGATGACATTTCTTCGTAGCATTTTTCAAGCAATTTGGCTTCTAGTCGATGACCCATTATAAATGGAAATCCAGAAGAGTGTTGATAAAAGCAATTTTGTTTTTGAAATGCTTCATAGGCTAAGTTGAGGCTTTGTTATAACTTGAGGCAAATAGAAATAAAGAAGACAAACAAAGTTGGCTCAATGAAAAATGGTTGAAAGACGGAAAAAATGTTGATTTGCAAATCAGTAAAGACGAAAGAGGCACACAAATTGGATCAATGTTCCTACTTAAGAAAGAGGAAGACAAATTGTGTAGCAATGAATTATTGGATAATGTTTATTTGTTGGTGAAAAGAACACGTAAGAATTGTAGAAATATTATTTTATAAAAAATTGTACATCTTTGATTAAAAGAATTGGATTATATTTTGGGTGCCTTTTATTTTTATCTAAGCTGCTGGTTCCAAAATCAGTCAAGTTCGGAACTATTCAAGAAATAATCAAAATTATCACTAGAAGAAAAGTTCAAGGAAGGCAGAGCGTAAGCGTGAATCAAGAGTGTCATGCAAATCTTCCACAAAATTGAAAACCCCTTCTAGCCAGACTTGGTTTGAACCATTCTTTCCTGCCCCTCCTTTATCTTCCACATATACGTCTAATTACATGACTCTGATTAAGTTCACTGTTAGCAAGAAAGATAAACTCTAGCTGTAATAGGCTCTAGATAGCTTCATATATTATACTCTTAGTTAAGTCATCAGTTGGGAAATCTAGTTATTGCCCATAATTTGAAGTTTGGTGAGTCTTTGAGCTTTGGCAATCCTAACAAGTTAAAAATCATTGCCCAGTGCAAAACAATAGGACCCTGTGGCACCTCCTTTCTCTTCCACATATACGTCTAATTACATGCACCTCCTTTCTCTTCCACATATACGTCTAATTACCTGCACGCAATGGAACAATTGACGTAACTACAGAGAATGGGCTCTGAAGGAACAGAGTGGATCAAGTCAAGTAAGGCAAAAATATGGATAAACAGTATTGATTGTGTGGTTCGGATTCAATGCTGAAATCTGTTAATGAGAGAAGCGTGCAGTTAGATAATCGATCTGCAATCGCAGATCCACAACATTTTTTTGATGGAATTGCATGATCAAGCAATCAAAATAAGATATTCTTCGAGCCCAAAAAACAGCAAAATTCGGCCCAAATTCGGCGAAATTCATCTTGGGATCGCGCGTCAATTGCCCAGGGTCCCGTTGGCAGAATTTGGAGCGACTTTCTCAGACTTGCACCGGACGAACCGACTTTCAAATTCCATGGTTCATGAGCAAATGAGGTAACGTAGATTTTTATTCATAATCTATGTTTATCTTTTGTATGACCAATGTGATGTATAAAAGTATTTTTGTTGTACCTAGAAATATTAACACATGTTTAAGTTTAGAGTAAGAGTTTATTATCATATTGGTTAAGAGGTTAATTTTATACAATAAAAGAGAATTTTATTATTTATCAATAAAGATTTTTCTAAATACAATATCACATATTCTACTATGTTATCTATATATTTATACACGTATTGCTTCTTTTGAACAAATTTATCATGCTTCATTTCTTTATAAAAAGAAAAAATACATAACATAGGATTAATGTAATTAGATTTCCACAATCCATTAGAATATAAATATATTCTTCTGATTTTTGATTGTGTCAAAGTTTTTTTAGCATCAGGATCACACTCAGTGATCCATCATCATCAGGATGAAGGAGAGTGCAAGAGATCACATTTTTATCTCTTGCACTCTCCTTCATCCCCATCAGGAGAGTGCAAGAGATCACATTTTTATTTATCTCTTGCACTCTCCTTCATCCTTCATCATTGGGATGAAGAAGAGTGCAAGAGATAAAAATGTGATCTCTTGCACTCTCCTGCATCCTGATGATGAGGCACACTCAGTGATCCATCATCCATCATTAGGATGAAGGAGAGTACAAGAGATCATAATTTTTATTTCTTGCACTCCCCTTCATCTTGATGATGGATCACTTAGTGTGGTCCCAAACGTTGATGCTAAAAAACTTTGACGCAATCAAAACCAGAGGCATATATTTATATAAAAGTGGATTGTCTAAAGCGATGCCAATTTTAATTTAACAATTTAGGTACCTTTACAAAATTGATATAAAACATGTCAAAGGATATCTTTCCCAATACACTTATTTTTCCAAAAAAAATGATCATATATAAACAACAAAAAAATCTCTGGAAAAGAATATCTTTTATTTGAAAAAATTAAAGATACATATATTAATAAAATGTTATTTAAAAACTCCAACAAAATTAAATTAAAACCCACCCTCAATTAGGAAAAAATAAATAACCGAAATATCAAAAAACTTATTATTACAGTCCACTCTGAATTGACTTGATAGTTATAGGCATTATTTGAAGATGTCTAAAGACGAGTTTGGCATTTAGACTGCACATGTTAACCAGCTTTATTGTCACTCTTAGTAGATGGAATTTCAACCCCGCTATTTTGTAAGACTTATCACTGTACTTCATAATCTACTACATGTAAAACATAATTTAATTTGATTTTGGAATTTATTTGAAAACTTGGCTTTATATTCGATTTTAACGAGGGGTTATCTATGATAAATTTATATGTTCTGTGAAATTTATGTGCGGAATGCGTAGTATAATTGACTTTCAGGTTAACAATCAAAGCGAAAGGAACAAAGTTAATAATGGCACATTTAATAGACAAACCGACAAGAACCCCACGAAAACGAAACCATGCAAGGAAGATTAAATAAGCTAAATGAAAGAAAAAGATAACTTTGTACTTACCCTTCATTATTAATTATCTCGCCAGTGTAAAAGGAAGCTGCATGGAGGGCCGACTTCCAGCTTTGAAGCATTTCTGAACTGTATCTGCACAGGTGGAATAGAATAAACTTGGCTCACCTCTCATATATGACAAATAAAAAGCAAAAAATAATAATAATTGGGAAAAGGGGCATACTGTTAGACAATACAGAGGAACAGTATTTGAGGTATACCTGCTCTTCTTTTCATGATCTTCAAAGGCATTTGCGTAAGCTCCTTTTCCTTTAATCGCCCATCTTAAAGAATACGGGTCAACATGATAGAAAATGGGAATAAATATGACGTGGGTTTGCATCATAAATGCCAACTCAGCCAAACACCAAGGGGATTGTGCATAATTCTCAGAAAAAATAGCTATGTGAAGAGAAGCACTAGCCATTGCTTCTTCTAAAGCTCCAGGGAAGAAATCCCCAAGTTTCAGTTCATTTTTGTCCAGAAAAACTCTCAATCCAGTAGCATCTAACTTCTTGTAGATATTGTTGGCCAACCTGTACTTAGTATCCTTTCCATGGTGATTTATAAAGACATCGTAGGGCAGATGTTTTCTTCCAGAGGAGGATTCGGCAGGAGCAGTTGAGTCTATTAGGCCTTCAAAAGCACTTAATCTGGGATGCACTTGTTGGCCGGATGCAGCAGGGGTAGGCAGGACAATTCTCAGGCCATCAGAAGAATTTCTTGGGCTATACTTGGGCTGTCCAGCGTTGTTACAAGGGGCTGCCTGTTCCATTATGATATCTACAAACAAAAATGCTGAAAAAAGTAGATTGGGATTTGAAATGCTTGGGGGGCTAAGCTGAGGGTTTACCGGAAATTGTAGGTAACAGAAACCAGGAAAATAGATATATCTGGGTTAATGCAGAAATGGCTGAAAAACAAAAAGCACATAAAACCAATGAGGAAAGTAGGGAGAAAATTGGTGGAGAGAGAATGAGAGGATAGAATTTGTTGGGGGAAAGGGGCAGGAAAGAAGTGAAGCATCTTTATGTCTCTTTCGCGTACTTTGCCCGCTAAAGCAGGGGAGTACGAGGGACTGATGTAGAAATGAAGAAGGGAGTAGGAAGCAAAACGCGGAGAGAGAATGAGTGGATTGGTGCTGGGGAAAAGTGCAGGAAAGAATGGAGAAGTGCCATTATTTTGTAGTGCGTTAAATAAAAGAAAATGTGAGAAGTGGGGTCATGTTGAAGGGTTCAATAGAAGGTGACATGAGCAGGTAGAGAAAACGTGTAGGGCGGATTAGATTTGCTTTATGGGCGAAAGCATCTGCACCGTGCGAAAGACTGGGCAAAAGTCAGTCTTGTACTGTCATGTTATTATAAAAAATTAGAATTTCTTTCATACCTTTGTCATATTTTATAAAATAGTATAAAGGTACTGTCATGTTATTTCATTTTATACTCGGTCATGTTATTGGTATGCTGAAGATATGTCAAAGGTAGTATACTAGCAATTGTACTTATGTGTGCAATGGGTACGTCGAAGAGATGTGGAAGGCCAATCAGGGAAAAATTTGTGGTCCATTTTTTTTAATGAAGTACAAAGGTCAAATGGTAGACTATTAAATAGAAGATGACGTTGTTTGTTAAAAAAAGATCTCAATTGAAAAGTGATAGCTTCAAATTATTATTACATGCACATACTTCACCTCTATCCTCTCTCTATTTCTATCTCTCCCTCTTTATCTCTATCTGCATATCGCTCTCTCATTCACACACACAAGCTCCTTATATCTCCTTAAAAATCCATAAATAGTTCTTATAATTGAGCATATACAAAATACATCTCACAAAAGAGGAAAAAAAATACTATTATAGAAAGGTGTGAACAACTAATCAATATTGCAAGGAAAGAAAAGGAATACATGAATATTGTTGTTCAATGAAAGAACACACAACATGAAACTAATATAATATATTATAGTTTAACATAATATATTATATTTTAATATAATTTTTCACTTAGAATATTTGTTATCACTAATGATATTTAATTCGAATTGTAATAAATTTAATATTTATATTTTATATTTGATAAAATAAATTTAGTTTTATTTTAAAATTTAATAGCTCCTCTAATTTATGAGGTTTAGTTTATAATTTATTCTAACAAATTAACTTGAATCATTTTAAAGAAATATAATTTGTTTGAAGGATTTAAAGATAATCGTTTATAGTGTTGGATGATTATTAATCAATTTTCAAATGGTACATATCATTCTTGCATATTGGTGGACAAATTTCATTCATAACACTTCATAAATATTTCAATAATTTTTTAAAAAATCTTATAGTTGATTTATAAGTTTAGGATCTATTTTGAATTTTGGTTAAGGATTTTTGGTCAATTAATGTGATAGTGGTCAATTAATTGATGATCAATATGCTGATTAATTGATGATCAATATGCTTTCTTGTTTGACCTCTCCTCTCCTTACGTGGCTAAAAGAATCCATTAAAATTTTATTCCCACTAGTTTTTAAAGATGTATTTCTATTCAAATTAGACATGACTATAATTGTCCGTCCTAATAGTTTTACCTTTGTAAAATCCTCATTATTATAAACTAATCAATTGTTTGGAAGGCTTAGTCCTATGCTCAAAGAACTCACATTTCTAAATTTCAGTTAATTAAAAAAAATGGTGTCCTATCCAACACCATTCTCCTTACTTCTCCAGGTGGTACAGGGAATATACCTACGCGCAGTAGCTTCAGTAAATTCATTCCTTCAAAACTAATTTTGATGGGTTTTTCCCCAGCCCAAAGGCGGGGCTGCTGTTGCTCTTCAGAATGACCATGGTAACCAAAAGCCAAAAGTCCAAAAACAGGGGCTACAAGCCTATATCCAAACTTAGACACAGTATTAGTGTAATAATTAGAGACCCATTTCCAGGTTGTTGATAATTAAGAACAAGCCTCTCTGTATGAGGCTCTACTTCAATCCCAGGCGGTATCTCAAATTCATTGGAGGAAATTCCCCTGCTCCTCAGCTTGCCAGTTCTCAACCTTATTGTACTCACTTTGATAAATCCACACTTTGAAAGAGGCATTTTTACATTATACACAATGCCCGTTTTGCGATGAATATATGATTTGAATGCATACTCATGAATCAAATGGTTCAAAAATTGTGGGGATTGCAAGGTTTCGTTAGAGCAACTGAAAGTGGTATTTTCCAATTTCTGCGCAGCAATGTATTCTGATGAAATGCAGGCATAGAAAAATACGAAGGCAATCAATTGCAGGAAATGAAATGTCTTTTCCATTGCAATTTAGCCTCTTCTTCCACTGCTACTTCACGAACAGTTGATCTGCCACGTTTCACTTGGTCATTCCTACGTTTACAATGTATTCCATAACTGAAAATTTGTCATGGTTTATATTTACAATGTCGTTGATTATAAAAATGCGAGACTTTGTGAAGGATTCTATTTTCTGAAGCTACTGCGCGCAGGTCTGAATTTAAATACATAAAATTTGTTTTTTTCTAATGCGTGTAATTAGGGTTTTGCCATTGTGGGGGGATGGAAAGTAAGCGGATTGCTTCCCACCCACCCGTTTAATTCACCCTCCCACCCTGCATAGCCCCTACTATTCGCTTGACTGGGGTGGGCGTTCATTGAAGCCCTACGGAGGCAGGGAAGCTCAGAACTGATAAGAAAGGATGGGAGTCACTAATAGGGCTCTCCTTCAACAGCTGGATGGATCGATCGGATATCCGATGATAGGTTGGGCTCTCCGATTTAACTATCAAGAAGGATGGATCGGCGGATAAAGCCACTATTATTAGGACGCAGGGGCAGATGGCACAAGTCTCAATTCCCCGTCAAGAAGATATCGGATGGCATCACCGGATCCAACCTCACTGATGACGAATCGGGCTCTCCTCAACGGCACTTTTCGGGATCAGATAGATATAAAGAAAAGCAAGGCCTATAGTTCCCAACCACCCGTTCATGGGAGGCGTTAATCAATGACTGAACTCCTCTGCATGCAGGGTCGCACCACTTCTCATTGTTCGGGGGAGCCGCTGGTCATCGCCCTGCTCCTATTGTTATTCCCCAGCATAGTCTCTATTCCCCTGCAGATCGATGGCAAAACTTGAATAGAAAGAAGAGGAGGTGGGCAATGGAGCCACTACTACTTCTAATTGTTGGTAGCTAATTAGTAGTTGTGTGGCGAGCTCAGCGTGGTTGTACGGAAGAGAAATTGGGAAAGCAGTGTACAGAGCAAAGCTGCCGCCTTCCATAGAAAAGGTAATCTGTGACCTGTCTTGTTCAGAGGCCTGGCCGATGAGATTCCTCACTCCCTCTGCTTTCATGGAATGGCCCACCAAAAGCTTTCATCGAATGGACCAGATTTCCGTCAGTGCAGAGTTTGATCCCCATGACAGATCCATTTCACACAGCTCGGAAGACAGCCAAGTAGTTGGCCCAATCGCATGGAGAAAAACATGGGCGGCCACAATGAATTCTATGGTCGTCATGCCTTCTATGCAACTGCCGACCGTTGATGCCAAAATTCTGCTCCTCCTTCTCATATAAGGAACGCCTTCGGCGTAAAAATGTTTTTTTTTTTAAAATTTTTGTGTAGTTAATAATTAATTAGATATATTGAAAAAAATGTCTTCCTATAAAAGCCATAGATTTTAAATACGACTGCTCTTCTATATGATTGAAATCAGGCACAAAATGTATTTATAATTTTATAGTTGATGCACTTGTTTAAAAATAAAATCATTTAAAAATATGACAATGCCCATATGTTTTGTTTTTTCATTTCTTGGAAGAGTAAGTTCAAGGAATAAAAGATAATTCATGTTCTAGGAGTCCATACCTCATGCAAGCAAACAAGTGTGTAGAAAATAGAAACCGCCTGTCAGCAATGAAAGAGTGGTCTTCCACATAATATTGAGAGACTGAGAATTTGCATATTTGATCTGAGAGCAATGGCGATTAAAAATGTTTTGCAGGTGACTGGAAAGAAATGGATCAGAGAGATAAGACGTTCGATTACACAGAGAGAGCACCGTGAATGAAGACGGTGCTCTCTCTAACAAATTGAAATTGTTTAAAACAGACAATTTTGATGCGGATGGCTATGTTCAGTTAAAGTGCCAGTCCATGAATAAGAAGGTAATGGTATTATATTTTTTTGCTATGGTGCTTTCATTTCATTGGATGAATTTTGGGACGGATGAATTTAGTAATTATGCTGGATGATTATTGAGCTTGATTGGAGAGACAAACCAAGGAAACATCCTGAGAAGTCTTTTCTTTGTTCTAATTTTCACTTCTTAGTATAAAAAGCTAGCTACACGATGCAAATTGGACACTTGCAAGTATTTCCTTGGTGAAACTTTTTCTATTGTAATTTTTTTCTCTTCTTTTCTCATCATAATAATATAACCTAATTTTTGCAAGCCTGCGATGAAATTTCACTTTAGAATTATATTGAAAGACACGCACTAGCTGTTTTTCAGAGAATTATGACTTTTTTTTTATTGTTCAGAAAATTGATAAATGTTTTCATCTTCATTAGCCTAAAAATTTTAATTTCATTTTTTTTATTAAATTTTGTTATGGTAACCTGTTCATGTTTTGCAGGTCTTATGGATCCTCTATCCCCCATGAGAACAATGAAGCAGATGATGGACACGATGGACCGGTTGTTCGAGGAGCCCTTGAAATTGCGGGCCCACCTTTATATTCATTTAGTGTTTTGCAGTCGTTGCCTTTATTATCCATTGTTGTCGAAAAATGCAGAAACAATCAACGGTTGAAATCATTTCAATCATCTTGCATGACTATGGAATGTTGTGAACCGTTGATGCTGAAAGCCATGTCGATGTAATTAAATCTAGTTAGGGGAGAGGACCCAATACCTGAACACATTCCAATGGTTGTGATAGTAGTCTTAACTTAATACTCACAGTCGTTGATTTTTTACAACATTGTACCAATAGTTGTGACTTTAAAGTTGTTTTTGCTAATGATGATTACCCATAATTGAATGAAATGTGCCATTTGTTCTAAAAAGTAGCTAATGGTGTGATGCCACATCAGCTGCACAAGTATTGGGGTCCCTAATGCACTATGATTGGTCTCACTTTTTTTGGGCTATTTTGGACACCTTGGCAAAAAACATGTTGAAGTGGCATCATATTTGATGATGTGGCTCTGAAACCTTAGTTATAATCAGGAGACTCGCCAAGTAAGCTACTGTAAAAAAAATGGGAGTGACTTGAAATTTTCACGTAGGATTTTGAGTAGTACGAAGTTAGGGTGCTCAACTATTAGGTCCTCTACCCTAACTAGTAATTGCACTTTGGTGTGCAATAGGTACCTTGAAATATAATTTTAATAAGATAAATAATTATAAATTAAATTTATTAATTTTAATAAGATAAATAATTATAAAATAAATTTATTAAAACTAGTAATTGCACCTTGGTGTGCAATGGGTACCCTGAAATATAATTTTAATAAGATAAATAATTTTAAAGTAAATTTTATTACAATAGACACATATATATATTATTTATGTTATAAATATAATTTAAATAAGATAAATAATTATAAATTAAGTTTATTACAATAATTTTTTTATTATTATTTAAAAATCAACTACCAAAAAAATATACAATTACAAATAATGTATAAAGATAATTTTTTAAAATATTTAGCATATTTAGCTCAAACGGTGGGGAGCCGAGGCTTGAGGTTGTGGGTTACCCCCATGGTCTCGGGTTCGAAACTCCCTCCGAATTTTCCCAATGGGATCGGTGTTTGAGCCCCTGATCTCACCCGTGAAGGATTAGTCTCACCTTAGCTTGCACGAGTACCCAAGATATGGGCTGTTGGTCGCTGGGCTAGGACGTGGGGATACCTCCTCGTTAACAAAAAAGAAAAAAGAAAAAGTAAATAAGATAAATATAATTTTTAAAATTTATTAGAAATATTTAACATATTACTAAAGTATTAGCAATTATATATACTAATTGTATAATTCTAGATTTAAATTATCATGTATTATAAACCATGAATTGTGAAAAACTAATGCAAGTCATATATAATTATAATATAAATAAATGAACTTAGTTTAAAATCAAGTATCTTTATATTAATATAATTACATATTACATTTGTTTAAATATATTATATTATTATAACTATAATTTTAAGTTAATATTTAAATTAATTCTAATATTAAATCTATTATATATACAAATATTATTAAATCTACAACTACAAATAAAGGACGTCCCTTGATCTTTCGACATACGGATGTAATATATTATTAACTCTAATCATTATTAGTACTCTTCCCTTGTGATTATTTTTATCATCAATTAGGGTTTGATAATTGTGTTCATGATAAAGTATTGTAAAAATCATCATTTCCCTTTGAGAAGAAATGGTTATCTCAATCCTATTATGGTCTTTCATTTAGCTAATTTGCATATTTTTATGGTTTTATCAATTCTAATAGAAAGTAAAGTTTAATGCTTTTATGAATAATAATTCTAATCATCTTGAGAGGATTGAAATGTCACATAGCGGTCAGAAAGAATTACCTATAATGACAATCAATTTTCAACTAACTTGCTAATGAAACTTTTCCTACACAATTGGTTAATAGTCTTCAGGTCATATGTTAATTGGTAACCATTGATATAAATATTCTTTAAATTCTTGGAAATATAATCAATCCCTCAAATTATTTACATGATTCATCTTCCCTACACACATATTGTATTGAAATACTTACCATATCAAATATTCTATTAAAATAAATTAAATCATCATTTTATTATTCGAATTAAGAACTATTTACAATAATAAAAATGAACATAGACCTTACTCCTTACAAAACTATGCGAATCAATTGAAATATAAAATTTATCCTAAAGTAGAAATTTTAACCCTTAACCCTAACCATGATCCTAACTATAATAGTAATCGGGAAAATAATTAATTGAAATTGAAAACTAAATAATTTTTATATAAATATCTAGTAAACTAATATGATGTCAGGAAATAAATATATAAAATACTAATATCTTATTTATTATTAAAAAAATAAATATATAAAATTAAGCATCAATATATTATATTTATTATTATTTTAATAATGTGAAATTTTGTAGACAAGAATAAGTAAAAAAATTCAAAGTAAGAGAATTAAATATATTTTCTACAACCAAAAAAATTCAATTTCATAAAAAAATCTATTGACGAAATACATATTAGTATACTAAAATATTCAACATGTTTCATTTGTGTAATGAGGGTTGTATTCCGTCTGTGCATTGATTTTAGAATACGTTATATCAGTAATACATGAATAAATTATATTCCCCGATAGATATCTTTATCTAACGTTTAGTAGTTTAAATTAAAATAGCTTTGTAAATTTAGGACTAACCCCTATGGACTATATGACAGAAAATCCATGTAGTAATTACAACTATTTATTATTATTAAAAAATATTATTCATCCTAAACAACTTTTTCATCCAAAATTAGAATTCGGTCTTCAAAAATCACTCCAAATATTTATTTTATTTTATTTTAAGAAAACATTATATTGATCTATCACAATAATTCTTATTAAGAACAATAAAGAATAATTATATTTTATCATGCAATTGTCGCGAGCACATCCACTTCATATTTAAGTACTTTACCTCCAAAATGATTTGCTCAAAGCACAATAAGATAATACGCAATCACCCACTTTTTAGGGTTCGAAAGCAAGCCGCCTTAAAATTATTGAGCAAAACATGTTCAAAGAAATTTTGACTTCTTATTTAATGGAGATCTGTATTTAGTCTAGTCAAGGGCTTCCTTCACTTCGAAGTTATTGAGATTTGATCAGTTTGATTGATGTTTGAATGCTCTGCCAGCGTCTTTATGCTCCCATCGAATCTTTATGAATTATTTTGAGCTTAAAATTCAATGAGCAAGATGATTTCAATCGTCTTGCATGATTGAGAAACAATCTCCACCGTCGATGTTGGAAAGCCAGGTCGATCGTTCTCATATAAGGAACCCCTTCGGGGTAATAAACTTTTAATTATTATTTAAAATTCAACTACAAATAAAATATAAATATAATTTTTAAAAATTACTAGAAATATATAGCATATTACTAATGTAAAAAAAGTAAATAAGATAAATATAATTTTAAAAAATTATTAGAAATATTTAGCATATTACTAAATTATTAGAAATATAATATAGATTATATATAGTTCTTCGATACACATCATCTCTCTTACTTGTCTTTTTCATTTGCATTCTTAACATATCTATCTAAATTATTTACTAGCAATTGCACTTATGTGTGCAATGGGTACGTCGAAGAGGTGTGGGGTTAGGCAATAATAGGCTGATACCACTCACTCGGCCACAGGATATGCATCTATGGTGAAAGGAGGGTGTTTCAAGTGCTTCAATGAGGTGGTAAACCGGAATGGGATCTCACCAAAGCTTTCATCTCTACTCACCAATCGCCCCCCCTCCCGCCTATAGAATGGTTCATGGGTGGGGGGCTGGCAGTACCCCTTGTCGAAGGGCCATCTGGGGGTTCAAGGAGGTAATGTATAGTAGGATCACTTCCATCCTTAACGATTCCTTACCGAGAGGTCACCCTAGGCCTTCACGTTGAGTAGTTAAGGTACCCCCTTACTATTGATAGTAGATAATATGCATACGTTATATCGGGCCATAGCTTCCAACTGCTCCCCATCCGGCTCATTCCTCCATTCCGCAATCTCCTTTCTTGCTCACTTTTATATGACCCTCCAGGGGTGGGAGGCTATAGATTGGGCCCACCCTGTATGATCTCATAACCTGAGGTCAAATGAGATACTATAAAATACATTAGTGTCATTTTTCATTCTTATTTTAATCAGTCACTATTATAAAATATGATAATAATAAATTAAAGAAATCTAATCATAAATTCTTTTAAAAATAAAATTTATTAATATAAAATATAATATCTAATAATAATTTAATATATATTAAATATTTTTTTTAAAAAAATTATATTTAATTCTTCTTAATTTATATAGATTAATTTCAAATAATCTATGAGTTAACATATACTAGATTAGATTGAATAAATATTATATTTAACCATTACAAAATTATTAATTTGGCAAAGCTCCTATATTTTCGGTGTGCATAATGGAAAATGGTTAGTGAGATATCTAGCGGTCAAAAGTGCTTCAATCATACACATTTTGGACGCCCATTTCTTCTTATGGATTCTATTTTGGAACCTATTTAAAACAACTTAAATGAAAGTTCAACAAGGGCATACATTCATTTTGTAGAGCTTGGAATGAATCTACAATCCAAGCCACTTATGGGGCCACCATTTTAAAGTAGGCTATGATTGGTATCTCTGAAACAAACAACCCCTAGAGTTTGGGTCATCTCCTCTACCTAAATATTTTATAACTTGTAAACACTTGGATTCATTTATATTTCATAAAAATTCTAAGCATTTGATTACTTCACATCTAATTAAAAAGACACTGATAATGAAGAAAGAAGTCTTAAACGACAAGAACATTGGTCAGAAATATTTCCATTATTTAAATTTATAAGTATGAGATATTTTCTATAGCAAGTCAAATTATGATATTGCTATCAGGATTCAACTATGTAATTTTTGAGTCAAACTCATTGACCCATGTTTCACCAATAGTGGTTCACAAGAACCCATCTCTAATGAGAGTGAATGGAACAATTACCAATTATTGCATCTAGGTGATACTCACAAAGGTGAAGCATTGGGGCTTCCTAGGAGGTCATCCATCCCAGTACCACTCTAGCTCAAGTGTACTTAACCAAGGAGTTTCCTCCAAGGTTAAGCCCACTTTTCTTTCAACCCCATTTGAAAAACCTTCAACAAGTGTTGTGCCTTAGGAACTATTCATTATAAAGACCCTTGAGCTCACCTATTGATAAGTAGGAGGTATTATCCACATCAAGTCAAATTGTACTATTGCTACCAAGATTTATTTGTGTAGTTTTTGAGTCAAACTAATTGACCCATGTTTCACAAGTAGTGGTGCACAAGAAACCATCTCTCATGAGAATGAATGGAATAGTTAGCACTCATTGCATCTAGGTGATTCTCACACCTACCTAGAGGTCAACTATTCCAATTCAAGTGTGCTTAACCATGGAGTTTCGTCCAAGATTAAACATGCTTTTCTTGAAACTCCATTTGCAAAACCTTCAACAAGTGTTATGCCTTATGAACTATTCATTATAAAGCTCCTTAAGCTTATAAAAATTGTACTCTAGCAATTGAGTATAATCAAATATACATTAACTTTATAAAATAATAAAGAGTTTAGAAATTACAAGACAACAATATGACATAAATGAAAAGATAGGATCTAGTGTTGATGAGCTTTAGTCAATTGAAACCGTGAATGACATTAAGGGCCCGTTTGGGTGTTGAAATTAGACTAGATATTTTGGAATTAGATTTCCGGATAATGTGAATTCCATGTTTGTGTCCATCCAAAAAATTGCAATTGGAATTTCGAAATTCTAATTTTGACCCCAAAATGGGCATTTCATCTTCCACTCAAATAGGTGGAATTGGAATTTCAAATTCCAATTCCAATTTTTATAAAACCAAATTTAACATTTCGTGGGATCCGCGACTATAAGGATGTATATATATACATATATGTATATATAACATGTGTGTGTGTGTGTTTATATACAAACACGTGTATTTATGTATATACACACATGTGTATTTATGTATATATATACACATGTATGTATATGTGTATACATGTATGTGTGTGTGTATATATATATATATATATGTGTGTGTGTGTGTGTGTGTGTGTGTGTGTGTGTGTGTGTATATGTACATACATATGTGTGTGTATGTACACACGTATGTGTGTACATCTACACACATACATGTATACGTGTGTATATGTACACGTATGTGTACATATACACACGTATGTGTGTACATACACACATACGTGTGTATATGTGTATATGTACACACATACGTGTGTGTGTGTATATATAAACACACAAGTGTTATATAAACATGTGTGCATATGTATATATATATACACACATGTATGTGTGTATATATACAGACATATATACACCATACTTAAAGAAATTAAAATAAAGAATTAAAATTCCTTATGCATCTTCTTAGTCATCTTTCAAATGGGTCAGCCCATATTTTGAAAATCATTTACAGGATTTGTATCTTCCAGAATTGCAACATCTTCTAGAATTGACTGGAATTGACATTTGGTATTCCAACATCCAAACGGGCCCTAAAAGACGGTATTGAAACCCTAGATTTGAGAAAATGGTTATCTTTTGTAATCCTAGAGATACCTTTTTTATGATCATTTTGGCTTAAGAATCACATCTTTCTTGGAAATTGATTGTACAAATATACAACGATTAAGTATTTGAAACAAAAAAATAAGTATACAAAACCAGCACATGCCTGCCACAAAAGATTAATATATTATTTGAGATTTTGAAAGGTCTGAATAATATATTGTGGCGAATCGAGCAATAATTCATTGGTATGATAAGGTAAATCTTTCCTTATCTTGTGCGTATACGTTCACCTCTGCAGTGTGAGCCTTCGTGAAGGAGTGCAGATGTAGATTGTGAGGAGATTCCAATTGTTGCGGGTTCTGCTATCGGAGCTACCAGCATCAACAATGGATTTGTCATCAGTTCTGGAAGAGATACGTCATTGAGTTTGGGACTGTCGACCCACTTTCATCTTCATGGTTGATTAAAATGAACAGATCCTTCAAAAACTGTATTACAAGAAAATAAGATTTTTTGTACCACAATGTTTTGAGAAAAATAAGATTTTCGATCTTACAGAATTTTGACAGACAAGACAAGACAAATAGCTTCAAATTGATCAGAAACAGTGAATTTGAAAGGGGGATTTTCAAATTCTTTCAAGGCAAAAACAAAACAGATCCAAATCAATCAGAAACAATAAATTAGACTCAACAAAATCTGATTTGTGTGTGGAGTAATTGAAAGGATTGGGGAGAAAAAAAATATGTTATGATCTTATAACTGAGAGTAGATTGAAAGTAGGAATTTGTTCCCGTGTGGACATGCATTTTGAAAGAACAATTCTCTTGTAGTAGGATGTTTGGGGACTGAGATCATATAGCATCGACAAGGAGTTCGGGCCACCAAGCACTTTCAACACTACAAGATTCACATTAATATCAGCGAATTTCAACACTGGATTTTAATCTACCCTTAATCGCAGGAGCTCACTTGGTACTGGTTGCAACGAAGGTCAGGATTCCGCACTCTATATTCTCCTCTATTCTGGAAATGATAGTAAGTTGACTCGTTGTCCACCAGCTATAATCTACTATGTCCTGGAAACGATTCACATTCTCAATCTCGTTGACTCGTCGTCAACCATACGCTCCAATTAAAATCAATGAATGGTTAAAACTATAGAATGGTTATATGTCGATGCCCCTTCTTTGTCATCTGGTGGATGGTTGGAACCATGACACGTTAGTATTGATGTGTATTGATTCGTTATCTGCATGTTAAAAACCAACGAATGGAGAACAAGGAAACTCCACGGTCAAGATGGATTCTATGGTCGTCATTGCGTCTCGAAGAGTCTCCATCGTAGATTTGGAAAATTAGCCCAGCCTCTTTCAAAAGGGAAACGCCTACGGCGTAAAAACCAAAAATATCTCTTAATGTCTTTTAAATAGATATATATTTACATTATTTTATATTTAAAAATACTTACCATATCAAATATTTTATTAAAATAAATTAAACCATTATTTTATTAATCGAATTAAGAACTATTTATAATAATAAAAATAGACATAGACCTTACTTCTTACAAAATTATTCTAATCAATTGAAATATAAAATATAATGGTTATCCAATAAAAAATTGCATTTCCCGTACTAAAATTATTGTGCACAAAACTTATATGGAAAAAAATAAATAACAATAGTATGAAAGATATAAAATTAGCAGATATTGTAGATCGTCATCGTTGTTTACCATTGAGTATATATTCTTCAATTTGTTTTAGGTTCACAACTTGCAGGCAAACAACATATACTCATTAAGTATATATCCCTCAATTTGTTTCACCTAATACCAAGATCGAGAAATAACCCACATTAATGTTTGGGGAAACACGTAAAGTAAATGACGTTCATCTGCATCTCCAACGAAGAAAAAGTAGCTATTACTGGTACATGTCAAGTCTGAGTAGGACAACTGGTTCTTCCTTCACGTGACCTCAACAGTGGACAGAAAAATGCACGTTTGTCGATGAACCAGAAAATAGGAATAACATTAAAATGGAGACAATAAAATAGGGACGAGAAAATGGACGCAGACGATTCTTTCAATCGTCTTGCATTGTACTCGGACAATCTTAACCGTTCGATCAGGTCTTCTTTTTTCATATAAGGAACCCCTTTGGGGTAATTATAAGATATTTTTATGTGAAAGGCATTTTTTTAAAAAAATTGAGATGGATAAGTTGAACTTGTAAATCAAAGGTTCGTAACCTCTGAAATATATGAAAGACAATCCAAACATTTTTCATTTTGATTTTATATTTTTTTCGTGCGTTAGGCACTATGTTCAAGCCTATTTCTGAAAAATAATCCAAATAATTATTGCTTGCAACTTGTCTGAACTCGTCTTCAGCAATGGATTATACTAAGATTTTTTTATTTCCACAAGCAATAGGATATTTTGGATTTTGTGATAGAAAGAAAGAAATTAATTTTATCATCATTAAGGCTAAAAATAGCTTATGAGACAAACTGCCTCACACACTGATTTATATATTTTAGTCTTTTTTATGCAATTTGATGATGAATGCCCCCATCTACTCAAATATCCCCTTGTTGAATAAATCAACCCAAGAGCTAGTTGTCAAAATATTAATATAGTTATCCCCGCAATCCTTGAAGGCATCATACTCTAAAATGAAATGCTTTTATATTTCCACTTTTTTAAAAATGTACAAAATATACAAATAAAATAAATAAGTAGGGTGGGAACTTTGTTCTGTGTCCAATGGATACTTTCATTATCTTCCAATGGTCATCGTTAGATACTTTCATTCTCTTCCAATGGTCATCGTTAACACATCTAATTTATTGTAATAGTGAAAACACTAAAATTAAAAAATTGGAAAATTGTGCCACGATCTATATTAATTGCCCACCATCCAAAATAATCAAAACCATCAAAAAATGGTGCACACACCTTAACGAAGGTATAAGGCATCTTTCCGACCATCAAAAATCTAAAGCTTACCAAATAGAGACTTGGTTTTTTTTTGTTAAACTCTCCTTGACAAGATTTAGATTTTCTATAACTAGATAGACACTGCCACCGTTAACTATGAAGACACTTACTCTTGTTTACTTTGTGAGACTCCCTTGCCTTATAACTAGCACTTGCACCCAATGGAGGTGCAAGGGATGCATCAATAGTTATTTAATTCGAAAGCATGATTGAAGCATGACATAATAGAAGTAAGTATTTAAAATTGTAAATGAGAAGGCAACATAATGTAACGAAATCAATTGAGAATGTATTTTTTCAATGTAAAAATTTGGAGAATAGGGAGTGTATGAACCCCAAACAGGTAACAATCAATGATTTACCTTGAACATAATTAAAGAAAATTTATACAAAATAACTATTGTTGTCTCATACATCCAAAATTGCTTGGGTAGCTTCTCACTACAAAAGAGAGTAAAAGTCTAGGATATGGAAGCAAAATGTGTCAACAACTAAATTAAAGGAAGCGTTTTGAAGTGTACTTCTACAAATATGTAGCATGGTGGAAGCAAGTATTGTATATAAAAGAATTGAACGTCGAAAAGTTGACTGCAAAGTATTGGCGTACTTTACTCTATGTAGATCCTTCAAGAAAACCAAAGTAGTGAAATTTAGTGGAGAAGATTAGGAATTGTTGTATTTGTAGCAGTCAATAGTAGTTGTTTCTTTTTTTTGGAGGAGCGCATGTTAACCAGTAGAAGAGGAAAAGATAAATTAGTTAAGAAACAAATGGTTGGCTTAAATGAGGAAAGGGAAAAATGTAAATCGAAGTATTTAAAAAGAGGGGGGGGAAGTAACATCACATACCCAAACTTAATTTGAGAGCAATTATAGGTGAGCTTCTTCTTTCTTTCTAATAATGTTGTACAGATTCTTTTTCATTTTACAGAAGCACTCGAAAGTGAACATGGATTCTATGCAAAGGCCCTGCAGGGATTTGACTCTAGAGATTTTTGTAAAGGTGAGGCCTTGTCTTTCAAATTTACCTATATCAATTATGACTCTCTCTAGTGTGAGGCCTTGTGACTTGTGTATAGTGATAACCCATGTAGTGGCTAGTGGTAGTTGTGTACGCCTACCTTGGGTTATTGGTTGCATGGGGATACTTGTTGGGTTTTAAAAATCCCAAGGTGGACCATAGTAGTTATCAAGTTTGACTGTAACATATGCGGGTATCTTTGGGGGCTTAGAGCCATAAGGATATGAAATACCGTTGACCTCTCCAAGAGATCCATTAACAAGACCAACTTCTATCCATAGGTTTGTTGTAAGCATGACATGTTGAAATCTGCACAAAAGGACATCTTGGGGAAGTTGGTCATCATTATTAGATTCACCATATTTACATTGTGTATGGAGTGCAACACATAGTGCAATAAGAATATTTAGTTGTTTTAGCATTTTTTTGTTGTGCAGTGCTACAAGTTCATTTGTAGCAAATAAATGTATTGCTTTCTCGAACTCTACTTTCTCAACTGGTGTTAGGTGTTTGTTTGTGCGAGTCATTAACAACTTTCAATCATGCTTTGTGGGGTTTGCATTGCACATGTTTTGTAATGCTTGGCGGAATTGTATTTGAATTGGATCATCACCATCATGTCTAAAATTTTTCGCAATGTTACAACTACAATAAATTTGTGCAATAGATTTCTTGCAACTGTGTGTGATGCATAGATAGGTTTTTCCATGATTGGCAGAAGTTGGGCGAGGTCTCCAAATAGAATTATAGAGACCACCTAAGGAAATGTGTTGTTGGTGGGGTATTGCTTCATGTAACCTGTTATCAATTTTCAATAGTAGAGATGATTGTAATTCCCTTATTGCTTCTTGCAAAAATAGGTCTACAATTTTTAATCAATTGTAGAGATGATTGTAATTCCCTTATTGCTTCTAGCAGCACTATAATTTGTGTTAAAAAATATCCAGTTTCTTGTATGACAAAGGTAGAATCATTCTTTTAAATTATTTATTACTCTAGATTGGTTATCTAGCCGGAAACTTGATGTCTATTGGATTCAAAGTTCCATATGCTTTACCGTAGGCCAATAAAGGATGCTACATAAGAATTTTAAAATTAAGACATCTCATTTTCTATAGAGACTTATATAATGTTAAGAAAATAGTTACAACTAAAAAATGAGTCTTGAAAGCTTCCTATATTGGTCTCTCTAACTTCTATCCTCCTATATTCCCCCTTCCCTTAAGCTGCTCTTTCAATTTTAAATTGTTATTTTAAAATTTTCACTTCTACATATATTCATCCCCCTAACTTAGATAATTTTCCTTATATCCATGCTTCCCAACTTCATATATTATATATAAGCTTTTGTTTCCAATAATTTTATAATGACTTTCTGATCTTCAAGAACTCATGGGTTTGATTTGAAACTGTTATTTTTCATATTTGTTGCGGTTTCTCAAATGACACTTTTTCCAAAGTGATATGATTCAAATTAGGTATCAATGACACTAATATTTTCTATCAATAAAATGCAAATTATTATGTTAGGATCATTTTGGTGCTTATATGTGTTGTCCTCTTCATGAGGTGGTGACGCTACTATTTCTAATTTGGGTATCTTTTATTGTTAACTTCCCTTTGCACAAATTTAGAGGTAACATCTTTAGGTGCATATTAGGAATGAAGTAACAATATAGCTAAAAATGACATGTTACCATGAATTTGATGCTTTGTTGGAACATAATCTGGGCTATAAGTACTGCAAGATCCTCCTCTTTTCTCCTTCTCTTCAAAGCTTTCTTCCTTGCACAAGTTTTTGTTTCCAATTTCTTTTCTTTGAACTTCAATCTCATATATACTTAAGTTTTGTTTGATGATATTGCAGGGGAAGTAATTGGTAGGAAAACATGAGGAGGAATTGGCTGAAGCAAATCTTCAAGCTCAGAGAATTCAAGTTGATGCTGCTGAGACACATAAGAAATAACATGACCTCCAAACCTATTCATTCTTAGGGTTTCTTCCTATTGTAATGGTGTCTTACCTTTCTGTTTTCTAATGGTATTGTCCAATAAAAATGTCATGATATTCATTGAATCATTTTAGGTTGTGTTCGTACTTTTTCTTTCAACCTCCTTTCCTAGGTTAGAACTTGAGGCCAAGTTGGGATGAGAACTTAGAACACAAACTCAACACCATCAGTAGAAAAGAGACAAGAGAAAGCCAACTTAACAAGGTACAAAGACCTTCACTTTGAGCTCCACATCACTCAAGCGGGTATACCTCATCTGCACACACATAACTTCCTTGTGATAAATAGTAGCTTGCAGATACATAACTATGGAATAGCTTTCAAACCCTTTAGGTAACATGTACCTCAGTGTTTTTTACCAAATCTTATGCAATATCCCACATGCATAGAGTCAGTTTGAAAACTAGAAAAACTCTAAATCCTCCTATGAACATGAAAGGGAAAATGTTTTCATTTAATTTTTTCGGTGAATGGATCCCTGGAGTACCCCAGATCTCACATAGACCAGTGCCTTATCCAGTGGGAAACAGAGTCAAATAAATCACTGTAATAGAAGGCTTATGAATAAAAAAGAAAACACAGTCTAATATGTCTAATGCCTTACATCAAACATACACCATTAATCCAATTCTACTTAATAATTCACCTGTGTACTCAAATATGCAATCACCTACTCAAAGAATTTAACCCTCCCCTTGGAAGAGACCCTGAAATAGACAATACATTAATCAACATCCACTAAAAGACAAGTCTAAGATACCCTTGATATCCCAACTCATACACATTTGAATACAAATCCTAAATCCCAATTATTCCTTTGAAATAACTCTATTGCAATTTACAACAAAAGAAACCAAAACACCCTTGGTGCTTCAACCCATGTGATCCAGGAAGCAAAATGGAGACAACTTGATATAGTATGAAAATGTTGAAATCCTATTCATAAGACAAACCATTACAAAATATATTCTTCTCTGAAACCAGAAAGGAAAATAGAACACCCTATATGTAGAAGAAGAGGGAAATATTTATAGAAGGAACCACTCTTGGAACCAACCCTGAAAATTACAGAGAACTCAGAACCCTTTTTCCTAGTCTCGGAAACCCTTTTATAGAATAGGGTTGCAACAAGCTATAGAACATGGGAAAAGTTAGGGCAAAATTAGGTCTTACAACCACTTCAACCACTAGACACAACAAGAAATTAAAATAGATAGAAAATCCTGAAAACTTGGGAAGGATCAAATCAAATCTGATTACAATATTTAGGCTTCATCATCATAGGCCAACTGCGGTTACAATTTCAATAGGTCTCTTGTTATAGACAAAACTTTAATGCCAGAACCACCTACAACAAACTTGTGTGTAGCAGGGCATGGAAAAATTGACAACCATCAAACCCTGGCCACCCTTCTCAAAGTATCAGTCCTCTGCATTTAAATTGGCATGGCACTTCAGGAAACAAATTAGATTATAATGGCTACATGTATCTTACTCATCAATTTTCACTTGCAACCGTCCTTGAAACAAAACAAATCAGATTCAGCTTGTCGCTTCTGGTTTACTAACTTCAACCCTTAAACAATTCAAAAGTCAGGCCATAATGATTAATCAACAAGTTTAAAACATGGTCGTTGATCCTTGGTCTTCCTGGCACATCATGCGGTTCTCATTAATTAGCAGAATGGTCAACTGGGCTTTAAATAATCGGCCACATCACCTCCTCAACAACTAATCAAAAATGAGAAACTCAGCATTACCTAGCATTGAGGACCCACAATTTCGTTGTTCTTTCATTAGACAAGATCAAACGATTGTCGCAATCCCGCGATTATTATCAACCGAGCACTTTCTCATTGAGGAAACATGTCCACCGTCTGATCAACCTTGACTTGCAATGTCTTTACCACAGCAAGCCCCTAACCTCACATCATTTGGAGATCATGCGACCAAAGGCCCTCTTAGGATCTATGAACGTTTATCTTAACTAGGGTTTATCATGAGAATGAGAAAAAAAGGCAAATCTTGTAATCTTTGGATACTTATTTTAAGCCTTTTACCCTTTTCGTTGAATCATCAAATGGTCGTCGGGTTTTGCACTGCTTGCCGACTAGGCCCGAAAGACATAACGATTTTAAAACATTAGGACTTAGGAAAAATTAAGAGGCATTGTTGGGTTTTTATAATTTGAATGACTTGGCCCCACCGATGATAACTTAAGACATGTGCTAATGAAAGAACTTAAGTGACCAAAAAAAGGTAATGAAGAAATAGACTTGGTGTAAGGTTTTATGGACTTAGACAAATTTTTTGAAACCCTAGCATGGATAAACCCTATTTCTTCATACCTTGACACAAGATATGGCAAATTTCAAAGATTTTGTAGGTATGAAGACCATTTTCAACAAATTTTCTCTATAACAGGAAAATGGGTTAACATTGGCTCTGATTGGGGATGCGTACCCCTTGTGGGCATGCAGAGAATCTAGAATCTCTTAGATTAAGCAGATCACCTACTGGACAAAAACTTGCAGGGAAACTTCTCAAAATTTGGCAAACGAACCAGGAATAGGAAAGAAACACACAACTGAAAAGGAATATTTATAACATATACATGATTAAAACCTTATTTGGTGGCCCCAAGCCACCAAAAGAAATACCAAAACCCTCCAGTGTCAAAAGTCTGATTCTCATCCACATATGTGATCAACCACCTAAAAACATCATAAAAAACTTGCTGCCCACATATATGAACATTCATGGGCTGAAGAATAAAACTGTATTTGTCACTGCCCACATTCTTCCAATCACAACCACCATCATACTCATACTCAAAAAGTATGGAACATCTGTTACCTCATTTTGTTGTGGACTGAAAATACAAAATTTATCCAGTAATGCATTGAAGAATAGATTGCAACAATTTTGATGCATTACTACAAACTCACCTGGCTGAGAAGGAACTGGACCTTCAAATTTATCTTCATGAGATGCATCAGCCACTAAACAACTTGGTTCCTCAAATATATCTTCAAAAATTGGATCATGAACCAAGTGAAATTTTTCTTCATAAATATTGTGACACAAGGACAACTGATCTGCATCATCATTTTCCTCAAAAAATGTATTATCCTTATCATTGAAGACATTATCCTCAACGGTGTCACAATCACTATCATATTCATCAAAAGAAGCAAAATAAAATGAACAAGAAACTTGTTCATCACTGGAATCGTCATGACAGGAAAACACATTGTCATGGTCTTCATTCTCTTCTTCTGCAAACTCACTACATGAGGGGAACTCTTGCAAACATGAATCATTATCAGCATCACTTTGAACACCTACCTCATTATCAGTGTCAAAGCATATATCAATGAGGTACTATGAAGTAGAGTCCATGTCAGGGGCATACCTCTGAAAATCAACATCCGAAAATCAACATCCAAAAGTGTTGAGATTTTCTCACTACTTAATGGATATTGAACATCATTGTCATTTTCTTTGGCCTCACTCTCAGTGCTGCAAATATATTCCCCATTGGGAACAAGGACTAACATCTCTTGGCTCAGGTCCTTTTGGGAAAAGCAATCACTGTAGCAACTTTCATTTGCATCATAATCATCTTGTTGTTGTTCACAAAAATCTTCCTTGAATTGAGACAAGAAGAGTGCCTTATTTTGTTGATAAGAAGAAAAATCTACAAACATAATGGAAACATCATCAACCATAGATTCATCTTCAACATCTTGATATTCATTGACCTCATCATCAACATCATAATAAAAATCCTCAACACAATCAACATCATCACGAACATATTGATGACAAGGAGAATCCATAGATAGAAGATCCCTTGGGACCTCATATTTTAACTTATCCTCCAAATCTCTTGCCATCAAAAATGCCTGAGAGAGTGACCGAGGCCATCCTTCCTCCAATGTGGATTTCATCTTGCTAGTGAAAGAACCATTATAGAGCATAATACAAAGCCCTTCACTGGTCTCATGTTCTTTTGGAACATCAAACAAAGCCTTTATAAATCTGTAATTAAAAAATGAGACCAACTCACCCTGTTCTATTTTGATGTCCAAAAATCTTCTAAGTGCCACAGCTGGACTGGGTTTATCATCAAATAAATTCATGAATGATGCATTCAACTCAACCCAAGAGGATATTGAACCTGTAATACCCCAAAAATGGGCTATAGGTTCATAAACCTCCTACATCTTCAAAATGAACAAAATCAACATCAAAGTCCTAACCTAAGGCACATCTGAACATCATCGAATCCTAATTGATTATCTTAAAATTTTCATAGGGGAATATTCCTAACAATATTCTTAATTATCTTAATTATCTTTAATTTAATGATTATTTGGCAATAAATCTTATTTATCCTAAAGTTTGATTAATTGAATAGTCTAAATATTTAATTAATTAGATTTAATTCTGCCACTTAATTATTAAGTTGAATTTAATTACATTTATTCCTAAATTATTATTATTTAAATTTGACAATAAATCAAAATTCTTATCATTAATTGATTAAATTCTTATTTAATTGATTAAAGCAAGTTGTCATATTTAATGATATTAATTTTGAATAAAAGTTTGATTAAATGATTGATTAACCCATAAATCAATTATTTTATTTCAAAAATCAGTTAAGTTGAGAATAAATCACTTTATTTATTTATTAATTCATAATTATCCATGTGCACATCAAAGGACCAGTTAAACTCTAAATCAGAAAATCAATGCAAGTTGTTAGCTTTTGGAAACTCAACATCCTTTTTGAGTTCAAAGTTGATCTAAACTTCTAATTTGAGTTGAACTTTGCTTTTGCATGATTTTTATGAGTTAATTGTATCTTTTATTCCTAATAACTCAAAAATCAACTTGAGTTTATCAAGAGTGATTTATGGCTTTTCCATGCACCTACAAAGCCCTGGATTTCTATAAAATCAAGGCTCAGCTCTTCACAAATCATCCACAAATTTGCATACTTACGCTGTCAAAATCAATTCAAGAGTTGCACAATCACGCTGGAGAATTGAAATTGAAGGAATCAATGCTTCTTGCGAATCAACATTGTTGTGAAAATCAATCTTGTTTTCATTCATTCTAGTTTAGATTTCATATCAATTCTGAGATTAATTCAATATCAAGTTTTCATCCTAATTGCACAGAAAAATAAAAAATATAGATTAATTTGCATACGTTTCATATCTATATTTTGCATTCAAATCCTTCATTTAGGTGTTGTCAAGGTCACTGATCTCGGTCCAATCTGAGAATACATACTCGCATCTATTAGAAGGCAGTAAATTGCCCGGTTAGTTTAGTTTCCATTCATTGCACAATTTCGATTTTGCTAACCTCTAATGTTTTACTGAAGTGTTGTGTCCACAGATCAGGTACAAAATTCACACACATTTTTGGCACCCAACGTGGGGCCCTAAAACGGGTTTCCTTTCAATTTCTATCAATTTCTATCATCTTCTTGTCATTTTCTAGGTCAAAACTATGATTTTTAATTTATGTCCGTACAATTTTCGTACGAGTTTCTGACAAAAGTCATACCAGACTGTACCCACTATCGTACGATAATGTATTTAATCGAGGATCACGTCAAATAGTACACTTTGTCGTTTGGAAGCTCGAAAGTCGTATGATCTGATATCCAGTGTTGTACGAGTTTCTAGACTGTCGTCTGGGAGGTGACCCATCATCGTACAAGTTTTGGCATCAGGTTTCAATTGTCATTCATTTTTCAAGGCATTTTGTCAGATTTGATTTCCAGATTTGGACTAATAGCTAATCTTAACAATTGAAGTTTGTTGTTTCTGATTGACTTCTGCTGGTTTTTATTGGGAAAAGTGCAAGAATTGCTAAAAATAGGTAAACATCTACTAAGCGCGTTGCGAGAAATTTAGGTAATCTTCTCAGCTGATAAGACTTCAATTTTGGACTTAAAACGAACATCTCATGTGTCTAACTTGAGTGACTTTTATTGCTTTCATATCACAGACTTCATTTGGGCTATAAAAATGAACATAGATTTACTTTTAGCATCTTTGTTACACATAGTAAATAGGCCCTATGAACACTATTTGTGGATCTTGAGAGAGTGGGTTTCCAGCAAAACTCTTCTCAACAAAGGATCCCTTGTAGGTAGGGAGGATACTTTGAGAGTCTCACGTTCTACTAGATTTGCATGTCCTCAACTTTTGATTGATACATTCTCTCTCCAGAGGGGTTAATAGATCACAAGCAATTGACATCATAGATCTTTGTGAGATAATCTTAGTCCTAGCGTGTCAGATTTATCTGTCTGCTTTGTCTTGGTTAAAAGTGAAAAGGCTAGAGGACTATGCTCTACTCCCTTTTTGGGTAGTATCAGAAACTCAGATCCTTGAATCTGGAACCAATCTCCATGTGGTATATTTTGTGAGTCACCTTTAGAGAGGGTTAACTGTAGTGGACATTCCCTTAATTGGGCCAACCACGTTGACGGAACGTCAAGCAGTAATAGCCATTTTCACCATGGTAGTGACAGCCGCTATATAAATGTCCTTGTGGAAGAAATCTTCACAGGTGTGGTTCATTGTTGGGTTGTCAGATCTCCCTAGCAGCTCCTGATTGATTAATTTCTTAGACTATGTCAAAACCTTGGTGCGCCGGGATTGGAGTTCACCCCTTTGGATCATAAAAGTTGCAGAGTTGGACCATTACTAAAAACCCTAGTGAGGCCAAATTTTTATTTTCAGGAATATGTGCATTATTGAAATTTTTTTTAGAATATACACAATTAGCACTCCTAGGGATTAGCACAATTTGGTCACTTGATTGTTCATGAGCAAGGTTGCTTTTGCCCTTGTTCATTGTTTTCAGACGTGCCTGAAATCACTTGCTTGTTGTTCTGCATGCTTGTTTATCTACTGGGTTATTGAAAATGGACAAATCTGGTATAATCTTCAAATTTGGATAGTACAATTTGCAAACAATCAAAATTAAAAAACCCTAAATTTGCAAAATTTGAAGTGAAATTCCTTTCTAGAGTCAAAAGTCATCCCAGAGAGTCAGAAAGTCATACGAGTCTTGAGCAAGTGTCATTTCAGAACTACCCAACTATCGTATCATCAAGAACCCAATGTCGTACGAGTCTTGCTGCCAGTAAATTCAAAAAAGTCAAATCCTGCTATCAACTATCGTGCGAGTTTTGCAACAGCCATACGAGTTTTTCCAACTATCATTTCGTATCATGCCCACTGTCATACGAGCCTGCAGAAAGTCATTTGGGAAATTTTGAAAAAGTGTCAAAAAGTTGTCAGAATTGCTAGATACCTAGCTTTTTCAGCCTAGTTCCAAAATCTGTCGAACAAATCACTGTATCAGGAATACAGCAGTAGCTATTGAGAATCCAATCATTTTCCTAAAGTGATCTTTTGAATCTAATCCAACCTTCTATTTAATTGATTTGAGTCCTTTTCATCTCATGTCAAAACCTTGTCAGATCTATCAATCCTCAATCAATCTTCAAAAACAAACTAAGTGTTGAGAACTCATGTCCGCTATCTTTTGGGCATCTACCCACACATCTAGGGCACAGTATTCTTCACCCACGTCTAATCGAATCTTCAAATCAATCATAATCTTGACAAGGTTGTGTCATTTGATTTTCTCGAATCAAATCATTCTTCAGTTGTCTTCATCCTTTTCTTCTATTTCACCCAAGGTTAATGGTGGAAACTAGAGCTGCCTCAAACAAGAAATCAGGAGAAACGTCTCAGACCTTACCTTTGACTACTATCCAGGGTCCAACTCTTGAGCAACTCATCAATTCTGGTCTTTACAAGGACGACAGTCTTGGCAACTTTCTATTAAAAACTGGTTACGTACCTCCTCCATCAACTCACGAAGGTAACCAACAAACTCCTCGATCTATCCCCAGGAGTCTCAGAACTCCTACCATATCTCAAGTAGGGATGAACCATGGCTCTCAAGGAGCTCAATCTCAACACGGTGTAGATAAGGAACCCACACCTGAAGAAATTGCCCGATATCAAAATAACGATGAATTCAAGAAAATAATGAGGCATTTCTTGAAAGAAGACAGGGAAACATACTTTCTACAGTTGGCTCATCAAGGAGCCAAACTTCCTCCTGACTTTAATGTTGAAGATATCATTACACATGAGGAAGAAACTCCAATCATGGCTATGATGAAACAAATGCATGCTATGCAAGTCAAACTGAATAAGCTTGAAAAAGAAAAAGAACCCAAGGAGTTCTCCATGGAGGCCGTATGTCCTTTTCTATTTGACAAAGACTTGTACATGCCACCATTCCCAAAAAGAGTGAAGATGCCAAAGTATGATAAATATGACAGACACTTTGATCCTCAAGATCATGTCAGAGAGTTCTGTATGCAATCCATGGAGTTCATGCATGAACCAACCTATCTGATGCGTCTCTTTCCTAGATCTCTGGTAGGAGCATCTATTCATTGGTTTTCTAGATTGCCTCCTACTATCAAAACTTTTGAGGAGTTGATCAAATTGTTTTATCAACAATACTCCTACAATATTCAACACCCAGTCACCATGATCGATATTTGCAATCTCAAGCAATATCCGAGAGAACCATTCCTAACATTCCTCAAAAGATGGCAAAAAAAATTCTCTCTATATGCCAGACCTATTCCAGAGACTAAAAAACTGGAGATCTTCATCAATAACCTTGTTCCAGAGATCAACTACCTGTTACAAATGCAAGATCATACATCTTTTGATAAAATGGTAGATAATGCGATCAAGATTGCAAAAGTACTTGTCAAGAAAGAAGACATCATGCTTCAAAAGGACAAGTACGAATCTAGATCTAGTTCAAAAGTGATGAAGGGTGCTCCCCTTAATACCACAAACACCATAACAGAAATAGAGAAACAACAACAATTTGCAAAAATAGAAAATGGGCTTTTTATTATCTCCACAAGTGTGGAATTCCAAATTTCAGAATTACAATATACAAAGCCACATGGGCATTCCCTTTACAATATTCTGTAGGACAAAGCCTTGAATTATTACCTAGATCTACCCAGAACTGCTCCGAACTGCCCCCTAACTGCCTAAGACAACACTACGAGCCTTCTTTATATAGGCAATTTCCACCGCCTGAGAAGTTTCTAGAATTTTAGCCCATAGGGCCGACCAAACTTAGAATTATTTTATTTTATAATTTATTACATCAAAGTCGGCTCAAAATAACTTTTGAAACCCGAACATAAATTTTGAAGGAAAATTATTTTTCACTATTTTAGGTGACCCAACTTTCGAAGACCATAAGTCATTGCCAGTTGACCTGATTGACTATTATGACCCCATTCCGAAAAGGCCACGAAGCGCTCTATAGGCTTGACTGGCGCAAGCACCTGTCACCCAAATTTTTGACCTCATCCGGGGCCTCAAAGCCTTCAAAACTGAGTTTAAAGTTTTTGTACCCTGTTGCCAATACCGAAAATCTTCAATATCTCCAAAGCTAGACTTGATTTGTCAATGAAACCTTACTGGCAGGCTGATACGACTGAGATGAACCTCCATATGTGAAATCAGAATATTCTGAGATTTATGACCAACTTACTAAAAATAGCAAGTTTCCATAAATAGCAGCTCTACACAAGATAGCCATTATTGAACACAAAAATAGAAATATTTTTGGGTGATGCAAGATTGCTCTTACACCTAGGATGCTCCTGCATCAGACACTCGAGGTAATTTGAGAAGTGACCCTGTCACGACTTAGGTGTGCAAAGGAAAACCAAGACGATTAACCTCCTCCTTTGTTAGCCATGATGAATCTTCAATAGGTCTTCCTTTCCACTTGACCAGATATTCTTCATATGTCATGTTCCTTGTGCTTCTAGCAACATGACTGTCCAGTATGTCCTCAATCTCCTTAGTATCTAAACTAGTTGCTGGAATAATCCATTGTGCCACTACGATCTCATCTTCAACCTGAAATTCTTTATGCCTCCTTTTCTGATCTACCTTAGCTTTATACTGTGTATTCATCTTGGAAATATGCTTCCTCACCTCCTCATGGATGTTCTTCAAATGTTTCTGCAAAATCCTCTACTTCAGCACTACTTATTTCTCCTTTATCTATCTTTCTCAATTCAGATGCATTTTTGGGACTACTTCCATATACAATCTGTGGATGATGTGATGAACTAAACTTCAAATCTGTCTTCAACTCTTCACTTTTTTCTAGTGTCATTCTGTGTGTTGCCTTATTTGGAAAACTGACTCCTGAAATCAAGTCCATCCGATGACTGATCTTCCTTACCAGTGGTAATCCATCAGGTACATTATCAAATACAATATCCTAAAACTCATTCAATAATTTTGCAACTTCTACAGGTACATCTTCTACTTCCTCTTTCCCAGCCTTTGGAATTAAGGTAAAACACATATGCTCATGCCACATACCATCTAATAAATTTCCTCTATCAACAAAAGTTATTCTTGCATTACCACATACCTTCTCTTCAGTCTCCTTCAATGGATTTAGCTTATGTCGCACTCCATCCTTTGTCAGGGAATAGGTATTCGCACGACCATCATGTACAACACATCTATCAAACTGCCATGGTCTACCCAACAACATATGACATGCATCCATAAATATGAAATCACATAGTACCTCATCTTGGTACCCGCCAATCTTGAACTTCACTAGGCACTGTTCACTAACCATGACCTTGTGGTCATCTTGCACCCAAGCAACCCAATATGGATGTGGATGTTTCTGTCTCTTGAGCTTCAACTTTTTCACCATCTCTTCTGACACCAAATTATCAGTACTACCACTATCAATAATCACATCACAACACTTACCTTCACACTTGCATCTAGTGCGAAATAGGCTCCTTCTTTGCTCAGGTTCATTCTCACCACTCAACAGGACTCTTCTATTAATCAACATTTCTCCTCTTTTAGCATCTTCAGAATATGATGATCTGGCATCTTCATCTACATGTGCAACTCGAGCCTGGCCTTCATTTCTCATATCTGTCCTTCCTTGGCATTGAGGACATTCAAATGCCCTATGACCTTCTTCTCCACAGTGAAAACATGTTCCATGGAAGCCTCCTCTTCCAGATCCTTGTCCTCTTCCTCTTCCTCTCTGATCTCTATTATCCTAATCATGGAAATGATTGAAATTATCTCCTCTCTAATTCTGACTATTACTGGCCTCATCCTTCTTTTTCAAATCTTCATTTTGATCTCCATATGACTGTCCACCAGATCTGCTATCACGACCTCTTCCGCTTTGTCTACTCTCAAACTTCTTGTTCAACTTTTCCTCTACTTTTAGGGCAAATTGGTATGCCTCTTCAATACTGTTTATTCAAACCAGATTCAATTCTTTTTGAATACTCAGCCTCAACCCATTAAGGTAACGGGCAACTTTCTCCTTATCAACTTCTGCATGGCCTGTTCTGATGAGAAGCCGATAGAACTCCTTAGTATACTCCTGAACAAATCTTCCTGCTTGCTTCAAACTTTGCATCTTCTTTAGTAGGTCAAGTTCATAATCAACAGGAATGAATTGTTATTTCAATTTATCTACCATACAATTCCATCTTGTGATTTTATCCTTTCCTCTTCGATTTCTCTCTAATTGGATCTCCTGCCACTAGATCTTCGCATGACCTTTCAGTCTAGCCTTCGCAAATTTGACCCTATCAAGATCCTCAATATCTTCATACTCAAAATATTCTTCACATTCATTGATCCAGTCAATCAACTACTCTGGGTTAAGATTTCTTGAAAATGCAGGAACCTCAATCTTAGGTCTTTTCCTGATCTTGGAAATGGCTCGAAAAAGTCTTTCTTCCTCCTGGTTCATAATTTTGACTTCTCCCTCTTGATCTTCTTCTTTGGTTTCATTCTCGCTTTCATCTCTGACATTAAGATTCATTCCTATGCGAATCTCCTCTTGCAATGCTCACACTTGTCTTTGGAGCGCTCTAACCTCAGGTGTCACAACACCAGCTCTTCCGCCATGTTCCCTTCGTGGAGGCATTTTCACGATGCGTGCTGAAACCCTAACCATGGTCCTGGTGCAAACTACCTCATAGTCGGTGATCTATTTACACACTCAGGAACTCCTGCTCTGATACCACTTGATGAAGGGTGCTTCCCTTAATACCACAAACACATAACAAAAATAGAGAAACAACGACAATTTGCAAGAACAAAAAATGGGCTTCTTATTATCTCCACAAGTGTGGAATTCCAAATTTCAAAATTACAATATACAAAGCCACATGGGCATTCCCTTTACAATATTTTGTAGGACAAAGCCTTGAATTATTACCTAGATCTACCCAGAACTGCTCCGAACTGCCCCCTAACTGCCTAAGACAACACTACGGGCCTTCTTTATATAGGCAATTTCCACCACTCGAGAAGTTTCCAAAATTTTAGCCCATAGGGCCGACCAAACTTAAAATTATTTTATTTTACAATGTATTACATCAAAGTCAGCTCAAAATAACTTTTGAAACCCGAACAGAAATTTTGAAGGAAAATTATTTTTCGCTATTTCAGGTGACCCAACTTTTGAAGACCATAAGTCATCGCCAGTTGACCTGATTGACTATTATGACCCCATTTCGGAAAGGCCACGAAGTGCTCTATAGGCTTGACTCATGCAAGTGCCTGTCACCCAAATTTTTGACCTCATCCGAGGCCTCAAAAGCCTTCAAAACTGAGTTCAAAGTTTCTATACCTTGTTGCCAATTATTCGAATCAGATTCAATTCTTCCTAAATGCTCAGCCTCAACCCATTAAGGTAACAGACAATTTTCTCCTTATCAGCTTATGCATGGCCTGTTCTGATAAGGAGCTAATAGAACTCCTCAGTATACTCCTGAACAGATCTTCCTACTTGCTTCAAACTTTGCATCTTCTTCAGTAGGTCAAGTTCATAACGGACAAGAATGAACTATCATTTCAATTTATCCACCATCCGATCCCATCTTGTGATTTTATCCTTTCCTCTTCGATTTCGCTCCAATTGGATCTCTTGCCACCAGATCTTCACCTGACCTTTCAGTCTGGTCTTCGCAAATTTGACCCTATCAGGATCCTCAATATCTTCATACTCAAAATATTCTTCACATTCATTGATCCAGTCAATCAACTCCTCTGGGTTAAGATTTTTTGAAAATGCAGGAACCTCAATCTTAGGTCTTTTCCTGATGTTGGAAATGGCCTGAAAAAATCTTTCTTCCTCCTGGTTCACAATTTCAACTTCTCCCTCTTGATCTTCTTCTTCAGTTTCATCCTCGCTATAGACATGGAAAATTGGCAAAGGCTTAATTCAATCAAAAGGTGCAATCAAGTCATCAAAATAGCATGAAAAATTGATAAATGGAACAAAGGTAATTCAAATCAAAGGAAAATTCAATTAAATGATTAAATGATTAAATAAAGCTTGAAAAGGGGAAAAACACTAAGAAATTGATTAAATTCAATTAATGACATAGTTGTTGAAATGAAAAATCAAAATGAACCTCTTACCCTTCATGGCTAAATTTAATTGCTTTAATTAATTAATAAATATGAAATTCTCTCAACAAAGGAAAAAGGATACAAAATGGACACAAATCACTCACTTTTGTTGAAATGGTCCAGCCTTTTGAAACCATTTAAATGTTTGTCCCCCAATTTAGGGACAAAGCAAAGCCAATTGACCTTACCCAAGCATAACCATGGTTATCTCACTCTACCCCCTACCCTTGGGAAAATCCTATAAATAGAAGGCATTTTGAGGCATTATTCATCCACTCCATATCTTTGAATTGCAGCAAAGCTCTTGCAATTTGCATCCACACCACTCACTTAGCATTTTCATTGATAATTAGCTTAATTGTTGATCATTTTAGAGATTTTCTTATCAAATAGAGCTAGAATTTGATAATTAGATCTAGTTTGCATATCATTCTTAGTTCAATTCTCATAATTAGAGTGTCACTAGTGAGGATTTGCAGCTGAGAGCCTCACTTACTACTTCAATTTAGAGAACCATGAGATCTTTAGATTAATTGTGCATTATTTAGATTAGTTTGCTTTCAATAGTGTAAATTCTCTTTAAATCTTGTTATTTCATGAAGGTGTAAATCACTCACACACAAATGGCACCCACCGTGGGGCCCTAGGCCTCAAATTTATCATAATTTCTACGTTATTTGCAAAATTTAGGCTAGAATTATATGATTTTGCTCATTGTTTGCAGGTTACAGAAAAGAAATCACGCTTGCCGGTAAATAAATCACGCCTAAAGCAAAGAGATGTCGCTTGCGGAAATTAAAATGTCGCCTGGAGTCTGAACGATCACGCTTATCAGCCTACAGAATCACGCTTCTGAAGAAAGAAATCACGCCTGCGGATATTAAATTCTTGCGTCACGGACAAGCAGCTGATGCCTTTGGTCATTAAGATGTCGCCTAGAAAGAATTAAAAGCCGCGGCCAAGGAATAAGTTTACGCCTGGTGTAAAGGGAATTTCTTGCCTTTCGCATTTAATTTCTCGCTTTGAGTATTTGAAATGTTGCTTTCAATTAATTAAATGTTGCTTCTCTGAGTTAGTTTGTCGCTGGAAATAAAGAGTTCACGCGTTTGTTTAATTTGATATCGCACTTAATTACTTTAATCTCGCTTGAGCCCCTTTTGGTGACGCTCGCGGTTAAAGTAATTACGTCTTCGTTAAATTAGATCTCGCTTTTAGCATGGAGAATGTCGCCTGGTTTAGCATTGATATTGTATCAGAGTAATTACTGTTGTCGTATGTATTAAAGATTTCACGCGTTTGCAAAATTTAATATCGCACTTGTCTATTTTAATCTCGCTTGAGCCCCTTTTGGTGACGCTCGCAGTTAAAGTAGTCACGTCTTTGTTAAATTTAATCTCGCCTGTAGTCTGGATGATGTCGCCTGACTGTATTTTCTCTATTTTGTCAAAATAAAGACTGTATGCTAACTTCACTGTCATTTTTTTTGTCTCAGGAGCATGGTCTGTCATAAGAAAGTGCAAAAACCAGAGAGAAGGCACAACTTAGAGGAGAAATTGATTTCTAAAAGGATAAGGAAAGAAAATCGGGTACATTCTACCTTTGTTCTCAATAATGATTTAGAGATAGAAGTAGAATTATATGCTAAATACATTGCTGTTGTAGATGCTTACAAACGAAAATATGCCTCATTAAATTGGGAATTTAGTCCTTAAGTTTGTAAGAATTTTGCAAGTATTTTGGTAAAAAAAATCAAAAGCATAATCAATTATATCATTTTTAGCTTTGATTTTGGTTTCCCCTCACTTTGTTTGTATTGTGCTGACTAACTTGTTGGTGGAGGGAACGTTTTGCTAAGGTAAGAGAAGGATTTGGAGAGAAAATGAAAAATTTACTACTTAAAAATGCGCCTAGCCTTTGCTAGCATCGTTTGAGGTATTTTTCTCATCAAGCTTGCACTTCCCTTAAATTGTGGCATTTCAAAGTTTAAAACATAGTTTAATCATAAAAGGAAAAAATAAACACTTCAATTCTAAGAACCCCTTTGTCACGGGGTTGAAAAAGAACCAAATTGATTGTGAGTGTTTGGGATATGGGAAAAGCAATAGGGATATGCTCTTCACTCTTTGAGTGAATCAAATTCTCAAACTTGCTCTACCAAATCCACTTTTCATACTTTCAAATGAACATGTTTAAAACTTAGCGGGCTCACCTCCCGAGATTGCCTTAGAAGGGCCAGTGAGAGGGATAGCCCAAAGTGGGATACACTTGCTTTTGCCGTGAGAATCCAACCCACTATAAAATGAAACACGGGTATCCTTAATGGGGTACACGACAAAAGGATTTTAGCTCTTTCAAACTTTCTCTAGTAGTCCTAACGGATTGTGCAAAATCGTGCTTTTGTGCGTGTGGGAAGCCCCTTAACAGAGTTGGGGGATGAAAAGCTAAGATCTCTTTTGAACGGAAAACTTACTACATAACGGTAAAATAGCAAAACTACCTATTAGAGCCATGTTTACGAACCAATTATGTGCTAGGTAGATTGTGTGGAAGCTATTCTTGTGTTTAAACCAGTGAAAACGTTCAAAAACATACACATTAGAACATTCTAGGGATATGGTATCCAATTGATGTGTGTGTTGAGATTGTTTTTGTTTTCAAACAAGATATTCCAAAGTTATTGATCAAAACACCATTAAAATTTTAAACCATTTAAAATTGATCAAAAACTTTTACCTTATTCCAAAAATAGCTTATCAAGAGAAGAAAGTCAACATACCCTTAAAGTTTGTTCATGCCTGTTATTACAAGGTCACTCTCTATAAGGAAAGCATTACAAACAGACGGGACCTACAATGGAGAAGAACTCCCATTTCCAAAGAACACTTTCATTACTTCACGAATGGCTGAAAAACCCGCTAAGGCAAAGGACATTAACAAGATGTTTAGTGGTACCCTAGGAAATATTGATCCCAACAACCAAGGGAACAACATGAATGGGGGTATAGATCCTAACAATAATCAAGGGAACAACATGAATGGGGGTATGGATCTTAACAACAATCAAGGAAATTCTAATAATGGAGGAAGAGATCCTAATTCTCAAGAGGCAAATTCACAAGGCAACAACTTATTTCCTCCTCATAATACAAACTTACCCCCAACTGCAAAAGAAGCCACGATTGAAAGAGCATTAGAGGCAAGACAATGTCCTTATTTCATAGAACTAATGAAAAAGACCATGCTTATGGATAAAGAAAAACACTTCATGGACTTAATACAAACGGGGGTAAAGCTACCTAAAGATTTTGACATAGAGCAATTAAAGCCCAAGGAAATAGAAGACCCTATGGAAGCAATGAGGGAACAATTCAAGGCATTACAAATGGAAATTGACAGTTTGAAACAAAATGGGGCTCCTAAGCCTTTCTCTATTGAAACATTATGTCCTTTTCCATTCGATAAGAGTTTGGTCATGGTGCCTTTTCCTATTAATGTAACATTTCCTAAATATGAGAGGTATGAAGGAACATCTGACCCACATGATCATCTTCGGGGGTTTTGTGCATTAAGTCTTGAATTCATGCATGAATCAACCTATTTAATGAGACTATTCCCAAGAAGTTTGGGAGGAACGGCCATGGATTGGTTTTCAAAACTACCATCCGGCATAAAATCCTTTGAAGAGTTAGCATCTAAATTCGTGACTCATTACTCTTATAACATCAAACATGAGGTCACAATGATAATGTTATGTAACACAAAGAAACAAGATGGAGAAGCCTTTCTCACATTCTTGCAAAGATGGAGGATTGCATTTGCTAGATATCCAAGAAGTGTACCGGAGAAAGAAAAAATGGATATCTTTATTAACGGTTTAAGAAGCGAGCTGAATTATAGACTAAGGATGCAATGTCCTAAAAATTTTCAAGATTTGATTGATAACGGAATTACAATTGAAGAAGTGTTGATTAAGAGTGGAGAGTTGAAATTGTACAAAGAAAATAAGAATAACTCTAACTCCAACAACAACAATACCAACAATAACAATAATCCAAATAAAAGTTGGTACAACAACAATAGTCGTTATGCTGCAAAGAATAACAACAAAGGTATTGTTAATGATGGTGTAGTGGAATCTAGCAACTTGAAGGTGATTCCATTTGCCCTTACAAAGACACCAAATCAAGTGAATAATGCTAATCAAGCATATAATGCACCTTCCAACAACAACAACAATGCCAACAAGAATAATCAAGGAAACAAGGATCAAAACAGCAAGTATGATAAGTATTTGAAGCCCACTCCTGCAAGACACTTTACACCCTTGGGAGAATCACTTGAAACTGCATTAAAGGCTCTCATAGCTAACAATGTTATTACATTACCCTCTATTAAGCCTTATGAACCAGACCACAAGCCGGGTTGGTGGGATGCTAAGCATCATTGTGAATATCATAGGATTCGGGGGCACACTACAAATGAATGTCTACAATTAAAGAATGTGGTGCAAGACTTGATAGATAATAACATAATCATTGTTGATGGACCCCAAAATAATGAAGATCATACGGCCTTCAAACAACCTTTTTACAAACATGATAAAGGTGAGTCATCAAATAACAAGAAACAAAGTGCCAATAATCTCAACTTTGCGCCATCATATGATCATATTGTTAATGCTATCATCATTAATGAACAACCTCAAAAGGAAGCAACAAATGTCATTACAAGAGGGCAGAATTCTAGAATGACTTTACAAGGGATAGTCCCTCAAAACACCAATCTCCCACCATCCAACATTGTGGTCAAACAAGCTTCTACAGCAGCAAGGCCTTATAGTTTGGTGGACCAATTGCAACGTACTCCAGCACAAATCTCAATCTTAGAGTTATTGAAGTTGTCACCAAATCATAAAGAGATTTTGGAAAAAGCGTTGGAAGAGACACATGTTTCTACTACCTTAGGGGAAGAAAAATTTCAAAATATGGTAGGACATCTTGTGGCTCCTCATTGTCTTTCATTTTCCGATCAAGATGACATGTCTATAACTCATCCTCAAAATTTTCCATTACATATAGAGGTTTTGATCGAAAGGCATAGAGTCAAAAGAGCCCTTATTGATGGAGGGGCTGGCCTTAACATATGCACATTGAGTCTTGTAAAATCCTTAGGTCTATCCGAGTCTTGCATTGACCCTACAAAGAAAATCACCATAAAAGCTTATGATGAAGCTGAAAGAGCTTCTAAAGGCATGATTGTGTTGCCCATCCAAGTGGGACCAGTTAAGAAGGAAACCAAATGTCAAGTGTTGGACATGAAATTAACCTATAACATCTTATTGGGAAGACCATGGATTCATGAGATGCAAGCTGTCCCCTCCACATACCACCAATGCATCAAGTTCCCATACATGGGTGAAGAAATCACAGTTGGAGGAGACTCAAATCCATTTCAATATTGTAATGCACTCAAACCCTTGCATGAATTATACATTCCACATAATCGTGAAGGAGTTGTTCCAAGAATCACCAATGAAGATGCACAAAATCCTCTTCAAGCTAGCTCAACTACATCAACTAAGGGTAAGGAAAAAGTGAGCTACGAGGGTCCAAATGTGATGGAAAGTCCATATGTGGCACCTAAATTGGAGACAGTGATCTACAAACCTACTAAAGAGGAAAAAGAGCAAGCTAAAGCAGATCATTACCAATACATGAGTGAGATGATGAACAAATTTGATAAACAATGCAAGATTAGTTCAAAAGGGGTAGGAGAATATTCAGTTTCTCTATTTGACATGCCCATGTCTCCCAAATCACATGGAAAACCCTCAAAAGAACATCTTCCACATAAGTATAATTCTTATTTTGTGAGGGAAGATAGCAAAGCAACATGGGATAAGGAAGAGGATGATGTCCTTCAATGGCTTTATCATGATGAGGATGGTACCCTAGACACTCCCATGGAAAGAATTCAGCATGTCAATATACAAACAGAACAATATGGGAAAGGATTTGATATTATGCAAAAAATGGGATACAAAGGAAGAGGACCCCTAGGCCAAAGAAATAGAGGATTATTAGAACCTATTGAACCTATTTGGAGGGCAAGTCATGAAAAATCCAGAGTAGGTTTTCAATATAAGGGAGAAAGTTCAAGTCCAATGCATGATTTTCATCCTCAAATAAATGCATTAGAATCCGAAGGAGATAGTGATGACTCTAGGGATTATGAATGGGATACTTTATCAGATGAGTCATGTCAAGATAAAGAAGTCATTGCTATACATACTTATGCAAAAATCCCAAAACAAGATGCTCCAATTAATGAAGAATCTCTTATTCAAAGGCTTAACATAGAACAAGCATCTAGTAGTGGAGCATGGATAGAAACATTTTGGACACCTTCAGAGGAGGGAAATTCAAACATTAGTTTTAACCCACTTGTGGCTTTTCCCACATTGTTTCCCGTAGAGGTCGACGAGGATTCCAGCGAAGGGGACTTTGACCCTACTTCCATGGATCATCTTGAGGAAGCGCACATCATAGATCTAAACGATACAATGTATGAACCTTCAAATGAAGTCATGTCCATAAATCCTATTGATGATACCTTACCCAATAACTCCTTAATTTTGATACATCTAGACCTCATTGATTGGGATCAAACTGAACCACATGACTTACTTTACTTCCCAAATGACCAAGCAACAAACCAATACCTCAATGCGGTTGAACCCTCTTTCACCAATGAACTCAATACGGACATGATGACAATAGCAAGGGTCCAATCTCTTAGTCAAAAAAAAGAAAAAATAAAAAAAAATAAAAAAATGAAAAGTTCTATTGGTGAAAACCCAACTGTGGCACCATTAGAACTAAAAACAATGAAAATAAAAGACGTTTCTTTTGGTGAAAACCCAACTATGGCACCATTAGAAGAGAGATTGGACACTTTGCTTGAACATGAAGAAGAACGGTCATCTATTCTTATAGAACCAACAGAAAAAGTTAACATTGGTACAGAACTAGAGCCAAAGGTTGTACACTTGGCTGCATCACTTACATCTCTTGAAAGAGAGGACTTTATCAAATTATTCCAAGAACAACAAGTAAATTTTGCATGGTCATATGTCGATATGCCTGGATTGGATCCTGATTTCATAATGCATCATCTGAATGTTAGACCCGGAGTTAAACCTGTGAAGCAAAAACTAAGGAAAATGCACCCACATGTGGCTCTCCTAGTCAAGGTAGAATTGGAAAAATTGTTAAAGGTGGGATTCATAAGAACAATAGCATATGCTGATTGGATCTCTAACATTGTGCCAGTTACTAAGCATGATAAATCTATCCGTGTGTGTACGGATTTCAGAGATTTAAACCTTGCATGTCCCAAAGATGACTTCCCATTGCCAAGCATTGATACCATAGTGGATTTGACAGCAGGTCACGCAATGTACTCATTAATGGATGGATTTAGTGGCTACAACCAAATCAAGATTGCTCCCGAAGACCAAGAAAAGACAGCGTTTACTTGCCCTTGGGGTACTTTTTGTTGGAATGTCATGCCCTTCGGTTTTAAAAATGCTGGAGCTACATATCAAAGGGCCATGACAACTATTTTCCACGACATGATGCATGCTTTCTTAGAAGATTATGTGGACGACATTCTAGCAAAATCCCACAATAGAGAAGAGCATTTACAAATCCTAAGAAAAATATTCATTCGGTTAGAACAATTCAAAGTTAGACTAAACCCAAAGAAGTGTGCCTTTGGTGTCCAATCCGGCAAGTTATTGGGTTATATAGTGTCAGCAAAAGGCATTGAAGTTGATCCTGAAAAAGTACAAGCCATTCTAGAAATGGAGATTCCAAGAAATATTAGCCAAATGAGGTCACTACAAGGAAAGATTCAATCAATAAGGAGATTTATCTCTCAATTAGCAGAAAAGTGTCACTCCTTCACTAGATTGTTACACAAGGACACTACATTTATGTGGGATGAAGAATGTGATAAGGCCTTCGCTACTTTGAAGACTTATTTGATAAACCCACCTATTCTTATGTCACCTATCAAGGGTAAAGAACTGTTGTTATACATATCAGCCACAGAAGGGTCTCTAGGCATATTGTTGGCACAAGAAGATGAGCAAGGAAAAGAAAGGGCAATCTACTATCTTAGTAGAACCTTAATAAAATATGAACTCAATTATTCATTCATGGAAAGAGCATGTCTAGCAGTGGTTTTTGCATCTCAAAAACTAAGACATTATATGTTGATGCATAAGATCAAATTAATTGCCAAGATTGATCCTCTCAAATACTTGCTAAGTAAAACTGGCTTAACAGGAAGAATAGCAAAATGGGTCATGATCCTAAGTGAATTTGACATTGAATATGTTGATAGAAGAGAAATTAAAGGACAAGTGATAGCAGATCACTTAGCAGATAACCCAATGGAGTCTACACAAACCATGCAAATTGAATTTCCAGATGCAGAAATTGTCAACATAGAAGCAAAGACATGGAAATTATATTTTGATGGATCTTACACACAAGGAGGTTCTGGAGCAGGTATATTATTGGTTACCCCTCAAGGGTACACCATTCCAAAGTCTTATAAACTCTTATTTCCATGCACCAATAACATAGCAGAATATGAGGCATTAGTCATTGGCATCAAAATGGCTTTGGAATGGAATATTGTAGAATTACAAGTGTATGGAGATTCCCAACTCATAATCAATCAGGTTAATAATGAATACAATACCAAAGATATAACATTGATGAAATATAAAACCTTGATTGATGGATGGAAGAAGTACTTTTCTTTGATCACATTTGAACAGATTCCAAGAGAAAAGAATAGAGCAGCAGATGCCATGGCTACCTTAGCTTCATTGTTACAAAAACTAGATCAAAATGAGAAGTATGAGTTCTTGGTGGAAGAGTTGGTAAAACCGGCATTCCACCTTCCTGACACCCAAATTGTTGCTCTTTTACATGGACATGACTCTCCTTGGTATGGACCCATCTATACTTACCTTAAAGACCAAGTACTCCCCATAGACCAAACTCGTGCCCAAAAATGTAACTTCATATGCCAAGCCGCCCGTTACCTAATCCTTTCAGACACATTGTATCGTAAGGGTCTTGATGGGACGTTACTTAGATGTCTAGAGGAAGAAGAGTCTAAGTTAGCTTTACGTGAGGTCCACGAAGGCATTTGCAGGTCACACTCAAGCGGTCTTAATCTAGCTAAGAAAATCCTTCGTTTAGGGTACTTTTGGACAACATTAGAAAAGGATGCTTGTCAATTTGTGAAGACATGCAGCAAATGTCAATATCATGGTAATATGATACATGCACCGGCTCAAGAATTACACCCATTCATTACACCATGGCCTTTTTATCAATGGGGTTTTGACTTGATTGGAATCATATATCCTCCATCTTCAAATGGACACAAGTATATCATCACAGCAACATAATACTTCACCAAATGGGTGGAAGCAGTTCCATTAACAACAGCAACCGGCAAACAAATTTCAATGTTCATTTTGAACCACATAATTTGCCGCTATGGTATTCCACATGCCATTATCACGGATAATGGGAAACAATTCAAAAATCAGGATATTGATGAACTTTGCATGACATTTCACATTACACATCATTCATCATCCATTTATTATCCACAAGGCAATGGACAAGCTGAAGCAACGAACAAAAATATCCTCAAAATATTAAAAAGATCAGTTAACAAATCAGGAAGAGATTGGCACGTGCAAATCAATCCTGCACTATGGGCTTACAGAACTAGTATCAGAACACCTACAGGAGCCACCCCATTCTCTTTGGTCTATGGAACTGAAGCAGTTCTACCATTAGAAGTTGAAATTCCATCTCTACGGGTTTCATTAAGAGGATTGATCACTGATGAGGATTATAGGATTGCCAGACTACAACAATTGGAATTGTTAGAGGAACACTAGACTCAAGCTTATGAGCATTTAAAAGTTTATCAAAATAGGATTGCACACAATTACAACAAACACATCAAACCAAGAACTTTTCAAGTAGGAGACTTGGTACTAAGAGAAAATCCCAAAAATCAAGCTGAAAGGGAAAAGAAAGGAAAGTGGGAAGCTAATTGGATAGGCCCATTTGTGATAGTGTCATCCTTTGGAACTGGAACATATAAGTTATCAGATTGTAATGGTGAAGAATTACAAGAACCCATAAATAGCATCCATTTGAAGAGATTCTACACCTAAAGTAGATGAAAGAGTATAAAGAGTATCAGATGACAGAGCATCATAATTATTGTACATAGTTGAAAAGGGATCTTGAAAATACCAAAAATATTTGAAAATGGAAAATCCAAAAACATTGGAAAAGAAGAAAGATAAAAAATAGTGGAAAATTGAGCCTGAAGAAAGCAAAAACATTTGAAAAACTATCTCTTGGTGAAAACCTAGCAAATAGGTGCCAAGGTGATAAAGAAAAATACAAAAAAAGAAAAAAAAGAAAAATACAAAAAAAAGGAAAAAAAGAAAAATACAAAAAAAAATGAAAAAGAGAAAAAGTGCCTTGGTGAAAACCTAGCAAATAGGCACCTCGGTAGCAAAAAAAGAGAATACCCAAAGGTGAAAACTTGGCAACAAGCACTTTTGGTTCCCTTAAGTCATTTCCTTCCTAGCCACATGTGTACATAATGCATCTCATCATCCCATTTGTCTAAACCTTCATTGCATTCGTCATTTGTACATAGTCATAATAACAGTTTTGTAGCATCATCCTTTGCCTTGCCCAAAGTTGTCAAAATTGATACATCAAATACTTGGGGGCAGCATAAACGGATTGGAAAGTGGGTACCTCAAAAAGGATTCAAATGAGCAACATTCAGTCACAAGCAGAAAGGGATTAACATTTTCAGAAGAGAGATCATATTTTTGTAAACCTTTGATTGATAACCAAGAAGTTGACTACCACAACAAAATCCTTGAGCCTAAATTGACTTATTATTCAGGATTAAAAATCAAACATCATTCCATGATCAAACACTTGGAAATATTTTTGTTGAAGATCAGAAAACAATGCAAAACACTTAGATAGATTCTTTTGAAAAGTTGGTTAAAAAAATCTGTTTACTTACATTAATTCAATTTGTATCAAGTCTTTTTAGCTAATCAATGATGTTTCGACTAGATTGGCAATGATGGAGACATGATATTTTTCTTGACTATGAAGTGACTGTTTGGAGGAAGACTCATTGCCTTATGAGAATTCATCTAAAGACATGGTCATCAAAGAACCATCGAGGATTATCTTATAAAACAATGAGTTAACCTTTGTTTGTTTACGCAACCGGATACCTTGGATATTTAGATTCTTCATATCTAAATGACAAAATCCACTTGCAACATAGAATCTGACAAAATCGGTATTCGTACTCTCATGATTGTTTGTAATCAGTGATAGTCGTATCGATGAGACCGATGGGAAAGCAAAACTGAGGTTACCATATGAGCAGTAAATAAAAAGCGATATTCATATCATCATGTCAGTGGGCAGTGGTGATTGTATTGACTTTCCGGTCCCAAATGCTCAATGATGAAAATATATCCTCAAGGCATTTATTTGCTAAAAGCTAGTAACACTTAGCTGCATTCATAAAAAGGTTAAATGCATTATCATGTTAGATTAATTGCACATGCATTTTTCCCAAGGGTTTCATTTTCGCATCAAAAAGGGGGTACATAACATCATTAACAGGGTTAAATCAGCAAGGACAACATCACTTCAATATCATCTTTTCTACAATAAAAACATGAGATTATACTTTTTGCATTCATTCCATATCATTAATCATTACATAGATATATTATCAAGGAAAAGAAGGAAATAATCATTTACATGTGCATACATATAGATTGCATACATGAGAAATAACATATCAAAACTGCATCCATACATGAAGAAAGAAATGCATCCATTTATCTATATCATACATAAGATACGTTGCATCCATAGACACATCCATCCAAAAACAAATGCATTAGATACACACATATAGCAGCATCTAAAGGAAATCTCATATATCATCAAGTAAAAGCAGGAAAGATCATAAATGTCCTCATATCACATGTCTACTCACAACTCGATACATCAAGTATAACAATGATATCATAAATCAACTCTATAATCACCCATCAACAGGGGCATCAATGTCAAATAAGTGTCAAAATACAACTGGAAAGGTGACACCAAGGTCACAAGACTATGGTACAATATCAAGTATCTCAGCATCAGTACATAAATGATCAATAAGAGCACTCATAGCTCAACTCTCGTCACCACTGGGAGGAGGTCCTGGAGGAGGCTGTGGAGGAGGCTGTGATGGAGGCTGCTGAGGCGGCTGAGGAGGTGTCTGACCAACCATAGCAACAAGGAGAGGAACCAATGGAGCCAAACTTGATACTAACTGCTGAATCATAGACGACATCTATGATACCTCTGTCCGTAATGCTCCCACATCTGCTCGCAGCTGGGTAGTACTAGAACTCTCCCCAACCTCATAGGTACTCTAAGGATCACCTGTATCTATAGGAGCTTTTCCCCGATCACGGGAAAAAGCTGCTGGCATCTGCTGTGCACCTGTATCCTGACCATCCATGGTAGCCTGCTGTAATCCTGCTCCCGTATCCTATCCTACACCTGGATCTTGTCTAGCAGCCCTCACATGATCCTGACGATCTATCCTCTGTCTCTATGCTACTGCAGGACGAGGAGGAGGAGGTGGTGCTTGTACCTATGCATCTCTCACTTGTCCTCTGAGCCTAATCACCGCCCTACCTCATGGTCTACCTCTGCGTCTCCTCCCACCACCAACATCATCACCATCATCATCTCGCCCAGGCACTGGCTCTGCAGGGTCTGTAAATCGAGGCATTGGATGCTCCATCAACCAAGCTAGATACTCCTGCATGACTCCGGCATCTCTGATGTGTAACCTCATGTCCCAATCCATATAACCCAGTAGTGATATCTGCTCTATAGCATCATCGTATGAAGGCATGTGACCCCAAGTAGCATGCTCTGCACTAGAACGAGCATATACTGCAGATCCCTGAGGCATAGGCTGAATCCGCCCAAACTGTCGTAGCACTCTTCCTGCCAAGAATCTCTCAAGAACAGAGTCAATCCTGCCGATCATCCATCGAGGAGCAAACATATATGGTAACTCCAAGCTATCCTCTCTCCAATCCTCGACCTCAACATATGGTCTCCAATAGACCTCATCCATGTCATCAATCTGACGTCGCCAATACTCCAAATGACCCAAGTGATGCTGTGTCACCATACCAGTATACTGCCATGCAAAAGGATATCCTAGAGGATGATCTCGATCTGATATAGGATGACTAACTGGTAAGTGCTCCCATATCCACAACTGCAAAATATGAATCCCAGTAGATAATGAGGCTGATCTCCTGTAAACTACCTCATGAAGATCGTGATAAAGCTGTGCCAGCACACAAGATCCCCAGTCAAAGCATCGAGGCTGATGTAGCAAATCCTCGATAATCCTGCCCCATCCCACTGAAAATTCGTGACCTCGCCGATCAGGTAATAATACACCACCAATGATAGCACCTAATAATGCTGGTAAAACAGGAAATGAGGCAAACTGAGGCCATAGGATGCAATCATCACCTATAGACGGATCTTCGAATACTCGTCGACAATATGTCCCATCATAGACTGCATCATAATATGCTATCTCTCCATGAGTCGGGATCCGTAGCAATCTATAAACATCCTCAGGTGTAATAGTCATCTCACCCTATGGTAGCCAAAACGTGTTTGTCTCAGAGTGCCAATGTTTTGCGACAGCGGTAATCAAACCTCGGTTCATCTGGAACCGAGGAAGCTCTAGTACACATAGTAAACCACAGCGCCTAATCACTCACCTCTCGGCGTCAGTCAACTGCGCCCTAAGCTCCATCACCCAGTGTGGTACAGTTTGAAGGTACAAAACAGGGACATCCTCCTATTTAATCAAAACAATGGAATTACATGAGTAACTTACTATCAGGAAATCAAACAATCAATCACAGTCATCAATTTAAATATACCTATCAGACCTACCAATCCTAACTCTAAGCATTGAGGAAGGATGATCCTAGTTTTATGTCTCTAAGCATTTGAGCATAAAATGAATGGACGTTTCGATCCATGACCTATCATTCGTGATGAAGATTGATTAACCTTATTCTTCGATATTATAGTTACCTATGTCCTAATTCGTTGTTGAAATCAAACAAAGGGAACACCCTAACTGAACATTCGATTGAATTCATTGATGTGATCGATATCAATCCAGTTGACGCAATCGAGCAATCCGACGTCCTAGAAAAGTCTCAAATAAACACAAAAAATTTGTTTTTACGCGACTTTTCTTTCTGGCGTCATTTCTTTTACCAGAGGCGACATCTCTTTCTCCATACGCGTGATTTTATTCATTCGCGTGACTTAATTTCATGGAAGCGGTATCATATTTTCCGAACGTGACATTTTATTATCACGTGATACACAATTAAAATGATTAAAACCCTAAGTGATATTAAATTATCCTTAGGCAATAAAAGATTTTCTAAATGCGTGAGAAAACCTAAGACAGGCGACATCAAATTTACCGAAGGCGACATTTTAAATTTTCAAGCGAAATTAAAAGGCACGGAGGTGACATTTCTTTTCACAAACGCAGCATTAAAATTTTTAAATGCATTAAATGAGGTCATAAATGCAACTTTAAAGACATGAGGAAAATTTGAATGACATACCAGAGGACCATCAGTCGCTCTCCGACTGAACCGGCGCGCTCTCTCAAACCGATGCTCGCGATGTGGGACCACCATCATCTCAAAAAGGCTAAAATCAGAGCTCAAATCTCAAGAGGGAACGGTGCAAATGAATAGTAAAATGAGGGGTTTTACCCTATTTAAGGTGAAATTGGTCCTAATAAACACTTAAAAATGCACTTTGGACCTATTATAGGACATTTTCATTAATCGGGGCATGAATAAAACTTGATTGTTTCTTTCAAACGGTATCAGAAATCAAAACATATTCCAACTACTCAAAAAATCATTCAAATCAAGGAATTAATATGTTTTATTTCTGAGGGGGCATCAGAGTATCAAATTGGCATCACATCAAAAATATTTATCAATGGGGCATATCATATAGTATCATATCATATCGTATCATATCAAGTTATCGTATCATATCATATCAGTTTCATATCAGGAGGCAAATCAATTGCATATTGGTTTCATATCAAATCTGTCATCATATCAAACATATCAAACATATTAACATATCAGCAATCAATCAACCCAGGACCTTTATTAGTAAACCCAGGACCTTTATCAGTAAACCCAAGACCTATCATCAAACCAGGACCCATATCAGGACCCATATCATATCAGAGGCATCAGAATCATATCAGCACCATCATCAGAGGCACATCATCATCATCAGGAAGTACATCAATCAGAACGATCAGAGGCATATCAGAACCAGAACAGAATCAGATCATCATACTAAGGGAATCTTTGAATTGGTGTTCTTCACACATCGACTCAAAGAGGGGCATTTGTAGACATGGAAAATTGGCAAAGGCTTAATTCAATCAAAAGGTGCAATCAAGTCATCAAAATAGCATGAAAAATTGATAAATAGAACAAAGGCAATTCAAATCAAAAGAAAATTTAATTAAATGATTAAATGATTAAATAAAGCTTGAAAAGGGGAAAAACACTAAGAAATTGATTAAATTCAATTAATGACATAGTTGTTGAAATGAAAAATCAAAATGAACCTCTTACCCTTCATGGCTAAATTTAATTGCTTTAATTAATTAATAAATATGAAATTCTCTCAACAAAGGAAAAAGGAGACAAAATGGACACAAATCACTCACTTTTGTTGAAATGGTCCAGCCTTTTGAAACCATTTAAATGTTTGTCCCCCAATTTAGGGACAAAGCAAAGCCAATTGACCTTACCCAAGCATAACCATGGTTATCTCACTCTACCCCCTACCCTTGGGAAAATCCTATAAATAGAAGGCATTTTGAGGCATTATTCATCCACTCCATATCTTTGAATTGTAGCAAAGCTCTTGCAATTTGCATCCACACCACTCACTTAGCATTTTCATTGATAATTAGCTTAATTGTTGATCATTTTAGAGATTTTCTTATCAAATAGAGCTAGAATTTGATAATTAGATCTAGTTTGCATATCATTCTTAGTTCAATTCTCATAATTAGAGTGTCACTAGTGAGGATTTGCAGTTGAGAGCCTCACTTACTACTTCAATTTAGAGAACCATGAGATATTTAGATTAATTGTGCATTATTTAGATTAGTTTGCTTTGAATAGTGTAAATTCTCTTTAAATCTTGTTATTTCATGAAGGTGTAAATCACTCACACACACTCGCTTTCATCTCTGACATTAAGATTCATTCCTCTGTGAATCTCCTCTTGCAATGCTCGCACTTGTCTCTAGAGTACTCTAACCTCAGGTATCACAACACCAGCTCTTCCGCCACGTTCCCTTCGTAGAGGCATTTTCGTGATGTGTGCTGAAACCCTAACCACGGTCCTGGTGCAAACTACCTCATAGTCGGTGATCTGTTTACACACTCAGGAACTCCTACTCTGATACCACTTGATGAAGGTGCTCACCTTAATACCACAAACACATAACAGAAATAGAGAAACAACAACAATTTGCAAGAACAGAAAATGGGCTTCTTATTATCTCCACAAGTGTGGAATTCCAAATTTTAGAATTACAATATACAAAGCCACATGGGCATTCCCTTTACAATATTCTGTAGGACAAAGCCTTGAATTATTACCCAGATCTACCCAAAACTGCTTTGAACTACCCCCTAACTGCCTAAGACAACACTACGGGCCTTCTTTATATAGGCAATTTCCACCGCTCGAGAAGTTTCCAGAATTTTAGCCCATAGGGCCGACCAAACTTAGAATTATTTTATTTTACAATTTCTTACATCAAAGTCAGCTCAAAATAACTTTTGAAACCTGAACATAAGTTTTGAAGGAAAATTATTTTCTACTATTTCAGGTGACCCAACTTTCGAAGACCATAAGTCATCACCAGTTGACCTGATTGACTATTATGACCCCATTTCAAAAAGGCCATGAAGCGCTCTACAGGGTTGACTCACACAATCGCCTGTCACCCAAATTTTCAACCTCATCTGAGGCCTCAAAAGCCTTCAAAACTGAGTTCAAAGTTTCTGTACCCTGTTGCCAATACCGAAAATCTTCAATATCTCCAAAGCTAGACTTGATCTGTCAATGAAACTTTATTGGTAGGCTGATACGACTAAGATGAACCTCCATATGTGAAATCAGAACATTCTGAGATTTATGACCAACTTACTAAAAATAGAAAGTTTCCATAAATAGCAGCTCTATACAAGATAGTCCTTATTGAACACAAAAATAGAAATATTTTTGGGTGATGCAAGATTGCTCTTACACCCAGGATGCTCCTGCATCAAAAAGATAAAAATAAAAATTGGAACAACAACAAAGGCATCATCACAAATGGCATTGTTGACACTATTTGCACCCCATCAAAGGCACCAGCCTACAATCTAACTCTTGGCACCCAAGCCATTAAAGCTTCAGAACAAAAGTCGTCTGAACCATCTCAAAAGAATCTAGAATACAAATCTTGGTTTGCTAATAATAAGTGAAAATTTACTCCTCTCGGAGAATCTTTAGAATCAACTATGAGAACTCTACTGGATGATAAGATCATCTCTTTGCCGGTGATTCGACAATCTGATCCAGATCCTAAGCCACATCGGTGGAAAGAAAATGAATTCTGTGATTTCCATCGAGGTAAAGGTCACAAAACTAATAATTGCTTATGGTTAAAACACACTATTCAAGATTTGGTCGATAAGGGAGACATCACGATTAACAATCCTAAAAGCAATAACGATCACACGGCATTCATAGAACCATTTTCACAACATGGTCAGGGAGTTTCATCTTCTCAGCCTAACATGGGGGCAAAGGTCAATTATGCTTACCCTGGAAATAATGTTGTCATCAATATGGTTGAACCATGTCTCTCTGAGAGTTGTAATGTCATGATAATTGTGTGAAGAGATAGAGATCATTCCTCAGCTAATGCAGTTACTAGATCACAAGCTCAGGCACATCTAAAAGGACAAATCCCAGATTCAACTAATGTCCCTAAGATACCCTTCAATCTTTCATCCGCTTCCAAATAGAAAACTGCTTCCAAATCTTCCAATCTAAAGGATACAAGGCCTACATCTTATAGCATTGTTCAACAACTCCAGCATACTAATGCAAAAATCTCCATGTTTGAGTTGCTTTGAATATCTCCATCTCACAAAGACGTCCTAGACAAAGCTTTGCTCAGATCTAATGTTTCTGACGACCTAGATTTAGACAGGTTCCAGACTATGGTTGGACATCTTACATCTCCAAAATATATCTCCTTTTTAGAGGAAGATGACAACTCCTTGAGTCACCCACATAACTAGCCCTTGCATATAGAAGTCTTGATCCAGAACCGTAGAGTCAAACGTGTGTTGATAGATGGGGGCGCTAGCCTAAACATTTGTTCTTATAGCTTGATCACACAGTTGGGATTCTTAGAAATGGCTATTGATCCTTGAAAGAAGATAACCATAAAAGCCTATGATGAACAAGAAAGATCTTCTAAAGGCACCATTGTCTTACCCATTTGAGTGGGCCTAGTGATCAGAGATACCACATGTCAGGTGCTTGATCTACCTTTGGCTTACAACATCCTTTTAGGGAGACCCTAGATACATGTAATGCAAGCTATTCCTTCTACCTACCATCAATGTTTAAAGTTTCCCTATGAAGGAGTAGAGGTTACTATCCCAGCACATCTGAGTACAACTTGCCATACATTGAAGGAAAGTGTTGATAAGCTTGTTCCCAATAACAGAGAATCTTCCATTAAGCAGCTAAATGTTGCTTCCACATCCAAGATGGAAGACATTGCTAAAGAGGTCAATATCAAAGAAAATGGGATGGGAGAATACATTATAGAACCAATCTTATCTTTGACATCTCTCCCTATCTCACCTAAGTCTTATGGACAATCTTTGAAACAGTCCAAATCAGAACCTAAGGAACCTCTTGAAGCATATAAAAGAAATTTTGTGGTGGAGCAAGTATCCAAGCAAGAATTTGAAGAGGATGAAGCTGTGCTCGCATGGCTATATAAAGATGATTCTGGATCCCAAATTGTTCAAACTAGTGACTCTACAGTACTTAAGATCCCTTCTAAGTCATATGGTCCAGGAGACAAATTGATAGCTAAGATGGGATATCCAGGTCAAGGACCTCTAAGACTCAGAGGAAAGGGTCTTGTGACACCCATTTCTCATACTGGTAGAGAAAACAAGAATACTATTGGCTTAGGCTTTAAGAAGAAACCCTATCACCTCAAAGGTAATTGTTCTCATGTCATAGAACAAATTGCACCAGGAGAACCCCTTCTCAAGAAGGAAGAAATAGAATCCTCAGATGGTGATTTAGACAGTTCAGAGCTTATCCCCTATGAACATTTGCCTATAGAAATCAATGACCTTCTTAATACAGAAGATGATCCGATAAAAAGAATCAATGTAGTAGAAACACAAGAACCTACTGTAGAGCAAGAGATGGTTGCACCACAAGAACCAGCTAATCTCGAAGACAATCAAACTGATCAAGAGGAAGGTGGTAGTTATTCTGAAACTAATTCCCATGAATATGAATTCAAATAAAAAACTAAGGGTAACCCCTTTTGGGGTATTCATCTTGACTTTACACATATACTAAGATTTCCTAGAGATCCTAAATCAGAAGCTGGGTCAAATGACTATGAATGGGGAGCCATTCCAGAGGAAGATGAGCTTATCACAGAAAAATATGTTGATGTTATTCACCAATATGCACCTAAACCCAACATAAGTCTAGAGAAAAATAATGAACTTAACGTGTTTGATGCACCTATGGCTGAAGTGGACTCCCACGATGACATTGAGCCTATTCACAAATTGAACATTTTGAGTTGTAATATCACCTTCGAACTTGAGCATCGGGTTAGTGCCAATGATGACAGATCCATATATGTGAACACCGTTTCCCAAGCTTTTCCCACTATGACTATCCAACACCCTCACCTTCTTGACCAACTTGAAGTTGATCCAGCTAAAGTAAAAGCTATCATGGAGATGCAACCTCCCAAGAATATCAGTCAAATGAGAACATTACAAGGGAGAGTACAATCTATCAGAAGATTCATATCACAGCTTACTGACATATCACAACCTTTTACAAAGACATTACATAAAGGTGTGACCTTTGCATGGAATGGAGAATGTGAAAAGAACTTTGACCATATCAAGAACTATCTATCGAATCCTCCTATCTTAATGTCTCCTATTCATGGGAAGCCATTGATCTTATATGTCTCCACAATAGATACATCATTGGGGGCATTGCTCGCACATCATGATGAGAACAAAAAGGAAAGAGCTATATATTATATCAGTAGAGCATTGGTTGCATACAAGAAGAACTATTCAATGATTGAGAAAGCTTGTCTAGCTATGATCTTTGCAGCACAGAAATTGAGACATTACATGTTAGCTCATATCACTCATTTGATAGCTAAAATCAATCCACTAAAGTACCTACTAAGCAAAGTTGCCCTCACAGGTAGATTAGCTAAATGGGTCATGCTTTTGAGTGAGTTTGACATTGAATATGTTGAGAGAAAAGCTATAAAAGGACAGGTAATTGCTGATCAATTGGCTGAAGCACCATTATTTGATGATACACCAATGCAAATGGAATTTCCAAATTCCTCTATCATGCATCTTTCTTCTAGAGAATGGCAATTGTTCTTTGATGGATCCTACACACAGAACAGATCTGGAGCGAGCATATTGTTCATAACTCCTCAAGGATACTCGATACCCAAAGCATTCAGGTTAAAGTTTCCTTGCACAAACAATATTGTTGAATATGAAGCCCTTCTTAATGGTATGAAAATGGCGATACAGTGGCGGGTGATAGAGATACACATTCATGGAGACTCACAACTTGTCATCCATCAAGTCAATGATGTGTACCAAACAAAAGATGAAAAGCTCATTCCTTACAAGAAAATGGTAGATGATCTAAAGAAATACTTCATATCTTTAACATTTGAGCAAATGCCTAGAATGGAGAACAAGGCTATCGATGCAATGGCGACATTATCTACTCTCTTATAGCAACCCGAACATGAGCTACGCTATGAATTCTTGGTGGAAGCCCTATCTTATCCTGCATATGACTCCCCTGAAACCCACATGATCTGCACTATTGTAGGTTATGATTCATCCAGATACAAAAACCTTTTCTCGTATCTCCAAGACCAAATCATTCCTGATTCCTTTAACCAGTTTGAGAAATGAACCCTTATCCGTATCGCATCCTGATATGTCATCATTGGTAATGATCTGTACAAACAAGGTCTAGATGGTACACTACTTAGATGTTTAGAATGGGAAGGGTCTAAACATGCATTAGAGGAAGTCCACAAATTTATATGTGGGTCACACTCAAATGGTTTAACACTAGCTCAAAAACTTATTAGGGCTGGGTACTATTGGCCTGAAATGGAAAAAGAGGCTATTAAATTTGCTAAAAACTGTCAAAAGTGTCAAGTACATGGTAACTTGATTCATGCTCCAGGGAGAGATCTAATTCCCTTTACTACATAATGGCCTTTCCAACAATGGGCTTTTGATCTTATAGGTGCTCTCTATCCACATTCTTCTAATGGACATACCCATATAATCACAGCTACAGATTATTTCACAAAATGGGTAGAAGCGGTTCCTTTGACACAAGCAACTGGGAAACATATATCTATGTTCATCTTGAACTACATCATATGCAGATATGGGATCCCACATTCTATAATCACAGATAACGGGGGACAATTCAAAAACAAGGACCTAGATGATTTATGTGCCAAATTCAAGATTACTCAACATTGGTCATCTATTTACTATCCTCAAGGGAATGGACAAGCAGAGGCTTCCAACAAGAATCTATTGAAATCTTGCACCATACAGTTAATAAAATAGGAAGAGACTGACATCTCATGATTAATCCAGCTCTCTGGGCCTATAGAACAAGTATCAGAATGCCAACTGGGGCTACTCCTTTTGCTTTAGTTTATGGGTCTTAAGCGGTACTGTGTAATGCCCCACCAAGGAACCCAAAAGAACTTAACCTAAACATGCATCTAAGTTTGCAGAATAATATTTTTTTAAAAGTTAACATACATAATAAGCATCAACGTGGAAGCAATTACCATTAACTCACATAACATAAACAACCAACATAGGTTACAACTCTCAAGGGTTCCTTGACGATGATTACTTTAACATTAATTAACTAATTAAATTAGATTAGGTACAATTACAAAACTCATATAAACAATTGAAGGATAAAACAACATCACATAGAAGATGACATAAATACAACTGGTACCATAAAGTATCCATAAATGTACATCCCTTGCACATGTCACAGGGTATGTAATACAATAACCGAAAAGAAGTACACACAATAACTCTGAATAACTGATACAAAGATACAAGGTCACAAAGAAGAAGAAGAAGAGTACAACTCCAACAATGAAGATCAAGAAGGAACAACTGCTATAGGGATCATCCAACACTGATACACGAACGTTGGAATCTCAAATGGTAAAAGAATCACTACCACCTGACCTTGTGAACCTAAATGGTCCACTCCCACCATGTTGAGGAGACAACAGATCCCACTAGGATAACAAACATCAAACAAATCAAGCTGAGGAAAGGATCCTGATAACTCTCTAACTCAAGGAAAACAAGCATAATGAAATGAAAGACTCACTATTCCAGAGGCAACCGACACATGTAGGATAACTAGACTATGCATAGAAAGGTGTCATCATGTACGTCTAACCCTTGAGTCTCGTCCTGGTAATCTTGCTGGATCCTGACACCCAAGTGACCATACATGGTGTCAATGACTTCTCGTACTGATGAAGTCATCGACTATGCCAACTCATCCCTTAAAAGGGGGCTAGTCATCTTCTCCATTCCCACCTTAGTCTGTACTAGCACTAAGCCAGGGCGAGGAAACCATATCTTATTAGGTTCATTTTTAAAACTCTCAATGTTATATTTAATTATCACTTGATTAAGATACTTAACAATAAGTGATCTTGGTAGCCACTTGTGGGCTCCGACGCTTATTGCAAACCACCTCCTACTATATATCTAGGTAAACTACCCTAGGCTCATAGATCTCACATAGATCACAACAAGATAACAATGTCCCTCTGGACTGCTCCACAAAATAACAGGAACACATTGGTTCTCACAAAACCATGATATCACAAAACACTCTCAAAGTGTTCACAAAAGAATATTCACATGATCTCGTGGATCAGACATAAACAATCAATATCATATTCTCCTCTATGGAATATGAAGCAAAACTCAATATAACATGAGCCCAAATGGTCAAAATAGGGATGATAACTAGAAAAGTACATGCACATCAACACATGGCTGAAAATAGAATCATCTGACACATACCCCGGCCTCTGTATTCCTCCTAGGTCTTCTAGTTCCCATTAACACAATAAGCCCAAGAAGACACTCCAGGCACGAAGAAGACAACACACACTCCATAAAAGAACCTAAAATACATCCATAAGCATTTGAATTCAATTTCAGTGTAAAATTGAACCTAAGCATATAATAATTAAATCACCAAGAGAAAAGGAACATAAATGTTACGACATCGTTAGAAACATAGAATATTCCCTAAAGATTCCCTATGGAACTAATAGAATAAAAAACCCAATTTCAACATAAAACTAAACACTTGTTAAGTTCATTTGCCAATATGATTCACAATTAGATATATCATGATCCGCAAAATACATGTACCCCATCTATCATGAACATGAATATACACACGTCTCATTTGAATAGTAACACATTAGGTCTAGTTTAATCGAATTCTCAAATTATAAATCAAATAATATAGAAACCTAAGCACACGAAAACTATATGCCAAGTTCTATCTAACTAAACCAACTATCAAACCAGATCACTAAATATTTATCAAATTCAAACTAAATCATTTAGTTCTAATCTAATGTTAGATTTAGATAAAATCTAAATTACAAGTTTTAATCCAAATAATCAAAATGACACTATACGCTAAAGTTTTTTCCCCAAAATAAATTATCCATTAAATCAATTCACAAATTCAAAATTTAATTACATATTAATTAAACTATGAATTAAATATAAAACAAATTAATGAAACTAGAGCAATCTAAAATAAATAAAACTATTAACCAAAGATTAAATTAATTAAAATTAATTAACAAATTTAATTTAACAAAATTTAAATTAATAAAAATTAAATAGCACATAAATTAAAATAAAAACTAAAACAAAGTTTAATTCAAAATATATATATATATATATATACTTATATTGTTGGGGGTGTCGTGGGGACCACGACCACCTCACGCATCATCCCCCAAAGGGATGTCATGGTAGCCTTGACTGCCGTGTGCAGCCCTTGGCTGTCACGACAGATAATGCTGTCGTAGGCAGCCCTTAGGCTAGCCGTGTGGGGTTGGGGGGTAGGACCCCTGCCCCACATAAAGTTTGTAATTTTTTTTTTTAAATATTTTTTTATAACATATATTTTTTTGAAATCCTCAAGATATCATTCAATGATATTTTAACTTTATTTTATTATTTTTTTTCTTAAACAAAAAGGACTAATACATTTTTTTATTGACAGGTACAACACATATAAACATAAAATAAAAATCAGACTATTTCCGAAAATGAAAATATACAGTCTGAGGATTTTATTTCTAAAAATGGAAATCATAATATTTTTTTTAAGAAACTCAAACAAGTCAAAGATTATTTTATCTCATAAATAAAGACTATGTTATTTCTTTTTTCCTCCTATTGGTTTCAATATAAATTTTTGTCCTATACAAGTAAAAAAAAATTTATTGTATTTTTTTTTTACAGAGAATGGGATTATTACCCAAAATAAGGAATTTTCATCCAAATTGGGTTTTTGATAACAACCCACTTAATTAATTTATTCAAACTATAGAACTAACTGTATAGAGATTGATTTTTCATTTTCTAAGAGTTCTAGGATGAATTTTTAATCCAAAATCGGACAGTATAACCCTACTGTGCCAAGTTTGTATAAAATTATAAAATAGCAATCCTATGAGCTTTCTAAACCCCAAATTGAAAGCATATACGAAAAAAAAATCTATATCTATAAACTGAAACAAACATAAAGAAATTACAAAAATAATTACTGATGAATTCACAGGAAAAAGTCCACAAATCCCTACCTCAATTCCAATGCTAAATACTGAATAAGAAGGCCTATAGAATGCTAAAACCCTCAGATCTGACAACAAAAAAGATCCACCTACAAATCTGAATCACAATGCATACAATTTCCAAATCCAGATGCAAACAACCTTTACCCAGAAATCCAATCACACACACAAATACTCAAGAACACCAAGCAATTCCAAAAATCTCCAAAAGCTCTCACCAAAGTTCCCCAAAATCTGACTCCATCCAAAATGAATGCAAACTCCCTCTATTTGGAAATCAATTCCACCAATCAAGCAAAACCCTAAATGACTCACAAAGAACTCCTAATCAAACTCTCCCACTTTTGTTGAGAGAAAATACTAATTAATAATTGAAAATAAATATAATTGTGCACAACTCAACTTAGTCTCCTAAAGACAAGTTGTCACCATTTTCAAACAAATCACTTTCAAACTCAATAAAGCACATGTTAATAATAAATCTATTATTAAATAATTTAATATTCCAACATCATTAAATCATGCAATTCATTAATTTAATATCTAATGGACAATATTAAATTATATTTTCACGTAATTAATTAATTAAAACCAAATATCCTAATATTTGATTTTTTAATTAATTAATAATCATACAATAACATAGGAAATAAATTTAACATTATTTTTCAATTAAACATAGGAGCATAATTAATCATTAAATTCAACTATGCACATAACATTGATAATCACATAAAATGATCTATATAAACATAATTCAACTATAATCAATAAATGAATAATCACCCACATAACCACAGATCAACTGAAACCAAACGAGATAAAATCAAACAAAACCAAAACCAAGCAACACCAGAAAGGGATCCATGAACTTTGCCAACCTGACAAATTTGGATAGGGTAGTCAATATATACTTATCCAACAACTAGGACAAATGGGTAATTTGTGTTAGGGTTTTGGATCCGTGTTATCTCCCCTCTCTTACCATTTGAGATATTGTGATAGGGCACACTCACCCTGACAATTCAGGGAAGATGATGCCCGGTACCTGTGAACCTGCATACAACACCCACATGTACAGACATATATAAATATTTAACAGACAATGGCGGGGATCGGTCGATCGTGTGGATCTCGCAAGAAAGTAACTACGACTCTGTCCCTCAACCATATCAGGCATGTCAAATATAAATATGAAACAAGCACACCAACCGTACACATGCAAGTATGGGGTTAGTAAAATCATCTGCATCAATAATTTCCTAACATATATTCCATCATCCTAAAGTAATCATAACATTAATAAAATCAGACTAGGGGTTGGGGTACTACATACTGCCTATTGAGGTTGAAATCCCATCACTAAGAATCAGAATGCATGGTCTAGTAACTGATGATGACTACAGAGTGTCTAGGTTGCAAGAACTTGAACTACTAGATGAGCGTAGACAAGCAGCGTATGATCATCTCAGAGTATATCAGAAAAGAATGTCTAGAGGCTACAACAAGAAAGTCAGACATAGAGAATTTCAGGTTGGCGATCTAGTCTTGAGAGAGAATCCTAAAAATCAATCACATCAAGAACGCAAGGGAAAGTTTGAACCCAACTGGCTGGGTCCCTTTGTAATCACTGCTACCTTTGGCTTTGGTGCCTATCAACTCTCAATGACTGAAGGAGAACAGCTCCGAGAACCAATCAACGTTCTCCATCTGAAGAAATTCTACACCTAAGGCATTTAGTCTATGGTAAAATGTCCTGAAAAAATCATAAAAATTGGAAAAAGTCCTAAAAAAATGAACATCTTGGTGAAAACCTAGCAATAGGCGCCTTGATGATTCACAAAAAAAAAGTTAAAAAGATCAAAAGTACAAAAAAAAAGTAAAAAATATCAAAAGTACAAAAAATGAGAAAAAAAAAAGTGCCTTGGTGAAACCCTGGAAACAGGCGCCTTGGTAGCAAAAATAGAATCTCTACCAAGATGGTGAAAACTCGGCAAACAGGCGTCACTTATTTAAAATACTCCATCTATCAGTGCAATCTTGGTCTTTCCTAGCTTTTGGTCTTGCTTTAGTTTGTCCATATCTCCTAGTTTGTTTCAGCATTCCTATTTTCAATAAGTCAGTCTGTACACCGATCGACTCAAGCGTCTGTATCCTATCAATGTTCAAACTTGGAGGCAATCAATGTCATATCCTATGGTCTCCAGTATATCTTAGACGAGTCATATCCAGTCAGAGTCCTTTGAAGCTTCATGTGAGTTAGTCAGTCAGTCTCCTCTCCAGAAAGGATTTTGCATCTACAACAATGCAATCAAACATCAAACACAAACTGAAAATAATCTGTGCTTTTACATGCTTTTATCTCCTTGTATGCTTCCTAATTCGCATTGAGATTTTTGCATATTGTATCCCTTCGAGCTCTTCGATGATGTCCTTTACAGGATTTAGAGAGTGATGACTGGGGGCATAATCTTTTCTTTATCTTCTGCTTGTATGTGAAAATCTAACAACTTTGGAAATTCTGGATTGAAATGGTGTCTAACTGTAAGAGCCTCTATCTCAAATTGGATGGCCATGCGTACCTCGACCATTGATACCCAAAAAATTCAAGGAAGTTTGATCTAACTATTATCTTTTTGAGTGAGTTCTTTCTCCTACTGTGAAACGCGATCTTGCCTAAGGATGTGAATGATAAAGGGTCACTATGGGTAATTCACATTAGATTTAGAATGATCTCTTGACTATTTGATGTGTTTATAACGCAAGGCGTATTCAGGTCATCATGACATTTGTGTTTTGATGCTTATACAAATTGCTATATCAAAATGGACATGATATTCAGTTCATCCTGGTGTTTATGCCTTGATTCTTGTATCTAATCTGACATTCTGAAAACAAAATCAATATTCATATGTCCATGGTTGTCTAACTAGTGGATGTTGTATTGATTCTTGTGCATACAAATCGATATTCATATGTCTACGGTTTCCTAGCTAGTGGGAATTGTATTGATTTATCCGGATACCTAAATATTCAATGATGAAAATGACCGACACATGATCAGTGACTAGGTCCTATGTCTTAGGTTGCATTTCATTTTGCATGTCTCTTTGCATTTTACATGTTTGCATGATCTCACAATGGCTGAATAAACTTCAACGCTTAAACAATTCTTCAATCGCCTCTTCAAATCTAACAAGAGCTGAATCATACATGAAGGTTCCTCCAATGAAACAGCAAGTAGAATCCTTTTTCAGGATCAAAATCAAAATTTGAAATCATTCATATTATTAACTACTTGCATATTCGACCTTCTAATCATCACATAAATTCAGAATTCAACTTAACTGATTATCTTACATCAAACTATCGAAATTTCAACTCATGGTCAACCCTAGTCAAACTTGGTCTCCAGGACCTCCAAATGATGCAGAATGCATTCTTGAATGTGTATAAACACTTCTCAAATCAATTAACATGCTTCTAAACTATAACGCTGACTTTTCTTGTCAGATTTTAATTTTAATCCCGAAGGGGGCATGGTATTGCACATCATTCAAATCTGTAAATCTAAATCTGTAATCAATCTTTCCCCAGTAATCAAGACAACAACCACATCTAGTTGTTGACTCATCAAAATTCCTCATCGCTTGGGGCAAATCTATCATCGCTTGGGCCATATCAGATTCATCGAGATCCATATCAATCTGGTACTCTCCTAATCTTGTAAACTGTATCATCTTTTCACAACCATCGGTTCGTTAGTGTTATTTCCTTAGTTCTTCGTAACTGAAGGGTTCAGATGTGATGCCAATGTGATTCTTATTGACAATCAGGTCTGGAATTGGTCACTCACTTCTTCGTAATCATAAGGTTCAGAATCAGGCTTTTTGACACTCTTTCGTAATCATCGGTTCATCGCTACTATAGTGAACACTATCTTTGGTCATTCAGGACCTAATATCTCCAAATCTTTCAATCGATTTCTATCTCGGAATCGGTTTATTTTTTTCATATCAGTTTCAGCATCATACAGAGACTGTCTTTGAACAACTGTGCTTTGCACAGTAATTCAAAGAGGGGCAAAATGTAATACCCAAAAAAATGGGCTATAGGTTCATTAACCTCCTACATCTTCAAAACAAATGAAATCAACATCAAAGTCCTAACCTAAGGCGCATCTGAACATCATCGAATCCTAATTGATTATCTTAAAATCTGCATCGGGGAATATTCCTAGCAATATTCCTAATTATCTTAATTATCTTTAATTTAATGATTATTTGACAATAAATCTTATTTATCCTAAAGTTTGATTAATTGAATATTCTGAATATTTAATTAATTAGATTTAATTCTGCCACTTAATTATTAAGTTGAATTTAATTACATTTATTCCTCAATTATTATTATTTAAATTTGACAATAAATCAAAATTCTTATCATTAATTGATTAAATTCTTATTTAATTGATTAAAGCAAGTTGTCATATTTAATGATATTAATTTTGAATAAAAGTTTGATTAAATGATTTATTAACCCATAAATCAATTATTCTATTTCAAAAATCAGTTAAGTTGAGAATAAATCACTTTATTTATTTATTAATTCATAATTATCCATTTGCACATCAAAGGACTAGTTAAACTCTAAATCAAAAAATCAATGCAAGTTGTTAGCTTTTGGAAACTCAACATCCTTTTTGAGTTCAAAGTTGATCTAAACTTCTAATTTGAGTTGAACTTTGCTTTTGCATGATTTTTATGAGTTAATTGTATCTTTTATTCCTGATAACTCAAAAATCAACCTGAGTTTATCAAGAGTGAGCTCCACACCATCAACAGAAAAGAGACAAGAGAAAGCCAACTTAGCAAGGTACAAAGACCTTCTTCACTTTGAGCTCCACATCACTCAAGCGGGTATACCTCATTTGCACACACATAACTTACTTGTGATAAATAGTAGCTTGTAGATACATAACTGTGGAATAGCTTTCAAACCCTTTAGGTAACATGTACCTCAATGTTTTTTACTAAATATTACACAATATCCCACTTGCATAGAGTCAGTTTGAAAACTAGAAAAACTCTAAATCCTCCTATCAACATGAAAGGGAAAATGTTTTCATTTAAGTTTTTGGGTGAATGGATCCCTGGAATACCCCAGATCTCACATAGACCAGTGTGTTATCTAGTGGGCAACAGAGTCAAATAAATCACTATAATAGAAGACTTATGAATAAAAAAGACAACACAGTCTAATATGTCTAATGGCTTACATCAAACATACACCATTGATCAAGTTCTACTTAAGAATTCACCTGTGTACTCAAATATGCAATCACCTACTCAAAGAATTTAACCCTCCCCTTGGAAGAGACCTAGAAATAGATAATACATTAATCAACATCCAATGAAAGACAAGTTTGAGATACCCTTGATATCCCAACTCATACACATCTGAATACAAATCTTAAATCCCAATTATTCCTTTGAAATAACTCTATTTCAATTTACAACAAAAGAAACCAAAACACCCTTGGTGCTTCAACCCATGTGATTCAGGAAGCAAAATGGAGACAACTTGATAGTAGTATGAAAATGCTAAAATCCTATTCATAAGACAAACCATTACAAAATATATTCTTCTCTGAAACCAGAAAGGAAACTAGAACACCCTATATGCAGAAGAAGAGGGAAATATTTACAGAAGGAACCACTCTTGGAACCAACCCTGAAAATTACAAAGAACTCGAAACCCATTTTCCCAGTCTTGGAAACCCTTTTATAGAATAGGGTTGCAACAAGCTACATAACATGGAAAAAGCTAGGGAAAAATTAGGTCTTACAACCACTTCAACCACTAGACACAACAAGAAATTAAAACAGAAAGGAAAGTTTGGAAACCTGAGAAGGATCAGATGATCAAATCTGATTACAATATTTAGGCTTCATCATCACATGCCAACTACAATTACAAATTCAATAGGTCCCTTTTTATAGACAAAACTTTAATGCCAGAACCACCTACAACAAACTTGCATGTACCAGGGCATGGAAAAACTAACAACCATCAAACCCTAGCTACCCTTCTCAAAGTATCAGTCCTCTGCATTTAAACTGGCATGACACTTCAGGAAACAAATTTGATTATGATGGCTACCTATATCTTACTCATCAATTTTCACTCGCAACCATCCTTGAAACAAAACAAATCTAATTTGGATTGTCGCTTTTGGTTTACTGACTTCAACCCCGCAGGAAAAATCCTTAAACAATTTAAAAGTCAGGCCACAACGATTAATCAACAAGTTTAAAACATGGTTGTCGATCCTTGGTCTTCCTGACACATCACGTGGTTCTCATTAATCAGCAGAATGGTCAACTAGGATTTAAAAATAACCATCCACATCACCTCCTCGATGACCAATAAAAAATGAACAACGTAGCATTACCCAGGACCGAGGACCCACCATTTCATTGTTCTTTCATTAGACAAGATTAGACGGTCATTGCAATCCTGTGATCATTATCAATTGAGCACTTTCTCATTGAGGAAACACGCCCACCATCTGATCAACCTTGACCTACAATGTCTTTACCTTTAACCACGGCAAGCCCCTAACCTCACATCATTTGGAGATCACGTAACCAAAGGCCCTCTCAGTATCTATGAACTTTTGTCTTAACCAGGGTTTATCATTAGAATGAGCGACAAAGGAAAATCTTGTAATCTTCAGATACTTGTTTTAACCCAGGCTTTATCTGGTGAACAGGCGACAAGGAAAATCTCTTAATCACTAAACATTTGTCTTGACCATGATTAGTTGTTGAGATCCAGTGACTAAGGTAGTCTCGTAATCGCCAGATGTTTTCCTTAACTCAAAAAAGATCACAAGATTCAGCAAAAGCCCTCGATCTTGTCCGCCATCAACAGTTGTCTCTTAATCTCCAAATGCATCATGACTTAGCTGTCTCATTACGAGATTGGGAGATAACACATTTCTTAACCGCTCGCCAGATCACTAGATGCTAGATACTTAACCACCAACATCATGGGATTAAGAGATCACCTCTTTCGCTAAGTCGCCAATCAAATTGTCTTAACTGTCAAACATCTAGAGATCTGGAGATGACCGTGAACTGCCAAGTCTTTCACTTTATTGTAGAATCTCTAGATTCAAATAGACTTTACCTCTTCATCATGAGAATTAGAGAAAACCGCCGTGCCAAATCGCAGAAAGTTAAGACATCACCGCTAAGTACTGGGAGACTTGGAGAAAACTTTAATCGCAAAGTCGCTAAATGAAAACAACTAACTGCTTGGGACTTGGAGATTAAGGGACAAGCCAAAATAGTTAAGCCTTTTACCCTTTTCACTGAATCATCAAATGACCGTCGGGTTTTGCACTACTTGTCGACTAGGCCGGAAAGACATAACACTTTTAAAACATTAGGACTTAGGAAAAATTAAGAGGCATCGTTGAGTTTTTATAATTTGAATGACTTGGCCCCACCTAATGATAACTTAAGACAAGTGCTAAAGGAAGAACTTAAGTGACCAAAAAAAAGGTAATGAAGAAATAGACTTGTTGTAAGGTTTTATGGACTTAGACAAAATTTTTGAAACCCTAGCATGGATAAACCCTATTTCTTCATACCTTGACACAAGATATGGTAAATTTTAAAGATTTTGTAGGTATGAAGACCATTTTCAACATATTTTCTCTATAACAGGAAAATGGGCTAACAAGTTGCAATCAATGTTTTTTAAAATTGTTGCCATGATTTTGGTTATTAGAATCCTTGAGGGCACTTTAATGCCAATGGAGGACCTTTGAAGCCCTTCACAATTAAATTATTTTGTGATATTTTTATATTGATTACAAATGGAAAAAATGACAGTTTTGTGACATGAGTTGCATATACTATGACTTGCTTTAGATTTTTCAAAGTATTTTTTTCATTATTTGTGTCTATCCACTGTTTCCAGGGGTGTGACACGTAGGTTGCAAAATGGTAATTTCTATGATAGGATGCAATTTTTTTCTTATAGAGACATAATATTTTTTTAAAGATTTAGGAAGTGATTTTAAATTAGTCTTTTCTTATTAGTTCCAGACATCTATTACAACAAATAACTCTGCCTAACCAATAATTACATATCTTCTTTTATCTAAAAATTTCATATTGGAGAAAACAAGGACCTTGCATAGATAAATTTAACACAACATGCATCATTCAAAGTTTCTAGGGCACTGGTTAACAATATATTTGAATATCTTCGTCGATGATTTTTTGATCAATAATGTACATATAAAAATACACAGTTGAATTCACAAGGAAAATTCATGCCCTAATCTTACTATTAAGGCACTAAAATTTTCCGTTACAAGGTAAATGAAGGCAGAATCAGGACCCTATGTCATCATTATGAATGAATCATCCACCTATGTCACCATTAAATCTTTGAATACCAAAATAGATAAATCTTCTCTAATTGTGCGAGCAGTTTATTCATCGTTGAGGAAGGGTAAAGAGGAGAGCGACAAAGAAGTGCTCGAAACAGTGCGAATGCATTCTACGAAGAGGTCAAGAAAATTATTTATTGTCGAAAGCGGGAGACAGGGGTTAGAAATACACTTTTGTACTGACAACGTGAGACAAAGCTAGTGGGATGTACCCCAATGAAAAAGCCTATCGGCTAAATTAAACTAACGGTAAACTATTTTAAGACATGAGACAATAAACCCAGTGTGAGAAATAGATGCAAGCATCCATACATGAGCAAGTTTAGAGGGGAAGCCTATCGGCTTAATTATTGCCAAAACATACATGAGATAATGGTCATGACTCATAGAGAAATGAGTACTCATAATTGGTCATTTAAGAGACAATAAGATGTACATTGTTTAAAAGCACCCATAAACATTCTTATGCCACCTAAGAATAGTGTAATAGTAACTCAAAAGTTGCATAAAATATTATCATAATAGTTTAGATTAATAGGTAGATAGATTTGAAGTTGTGTTTAATAGTTTTAATTATAATGTTTTAAAGTATGGTGTTTAGTTTTAGATGCTAGATTTGTATCAAAGTAATTTTAATTTATTGAAATATTTTGATGTACTTTTAATTAAATTATAATGTTAAGATAAAATAAATATTTATTTTAGATTGGAAATTGATAAACAAGTATGGTGCGCAAAAGGGCCGAAGTGGAGCGAAAATTTTCAAGAGAGGAGATATGCAAGGCAGGGGATCTTGAAGGGAGGAAATGGGGTGAGATTGATGAAGCTAAAGCATGGGTAGATTCTTCATGCACAGGAGGACACAATAACCATAGATTACAGTGGGTTTTTGAAAATAGAAGTTGGTTGATAAATGTCCAAGAGATTGGGATCTTGAACAAACATATAAACCCTGCCTTGAAAAGGAGGATTTCTGAACTTCGAATGGAACAAGGATGCAAGTGCGCCCTCCCATGTGTAAGGAAAATGCAAGTGACTCCTTTAGGTATAAGGGAGATAAGATTCCCTCATGCCTTCAACCTCAGCGAAGGAAGCACATTAGAAATCAACAAAATAAGTGGAGGCAACCGATACAGACAAGAGGAAGAATCCCTACTACTTAGGCAGAGCTATTCAGGAGGAATGGCTTCAAAAAGGGAGATATGGGTGGTTCAGGTAGACAAGTATCCCTAGGGTAGATCGGAGCTACAACTAGTGTAACCTTATCTTCAGAAGGAATTCAGCACAAGCAAGCAAGGATGGTGATAAATCTATGGAAGCATTAGGAGACTACAATAAAGCAATGATGAACATGGATAAGAGTGCATCTAATACTAATCCAAAAATAATTATGAATGATCTAGCCCTTGCTGAAATTAGGAATTAATGATTTGATTTGGGTCTGATAATTAAGCCCAGAGAATACCATATTAGTTTTTCATGTATTGATAAGTGAGGCCATATGCAATGGGGGCCACTAAGACATATAACTACTCTCCCCAATGACTATCATCTAATCAAATTTCCAAACAATGAAAGTAATTGGAAAGCTCTGAATAGTGGCCCTTACTATTTGGATAACACAAAGATTGCTCTAATGGATTGGATCCCAAATTTTAACCCCTGAAAACACATAATCAATGATGGCCCAATATGGATTCAATTATACAACCTACCTATGGAATACTAGGACCCAACTGTCCTAAAAGAGATTGGGAAGGGAATTGGTAATATTATTTTAGTAGACAACATTATGGAAGATAGGATATATAGAGCTTATGCCAAGATATGCATAAATTTTAACCCTCTCCAAGAATTACTAGAAGACATAGAAATACAATCCATCAATGGCATACGATCACAATCAATTGTCAAGGAGGACCTCTTGGATTTGTGCTTCAATTGTAAATCAAAAAGGCATGAAGGTATTAACCATAGTGGCCTTGTGACTGTCAACAAAGCTATTAGCTATCAACAAAGGAAAGAGTCTCCCATTAAACAAACACCCATTGCAGATGACTCACTTATGAATATGCATGATTATATGACAGAAATGGGAGCTTTGGTATATATGGGGGGAATACATGTGAAGATAGGATTTGGAGAATTTTTATCAAAGATAGAGATGAATGGGCTATTTGAGTGCGTAGGGATTAGTGGTGAAAAGGTTTGGCAGAAAGAAGATGAGATTATAAAGGATATGTTGGAATCCAATGATAATCTAGTAAGAGAGAAATCATAAAAGGAGAAGAATGAAAATGAGGACACCATGGAAATAGAGATTAACACCTTCAATCAACCCACTGATATAACTATTGGGAGAAACAAAGAGGTTTTAAATGAAGAAGAACAAGTGGTCTACATTAAGGTAGATCGTGATATTAAGGGGTTGGTGTTTAATGAAATAATAGAGGAAGATATGGGAGATGGTCTAAATCAGGACTCACTGATTGGTTAGAATGAAGCACGGGTTAATTTTTTGATCACTCCATAGACTAGATTGGCTGAAGAAGAGAATGAAATGGAGGAAGACTCTACAAATTGGGATACAAATGTTGAGGAAAGTTTCGAAGATGATTTAGGAGATTCACTTTTGGAACTTACCATCAAACAAACATAATCTAAGATTAAGAAACCCCAAGTGGAATCTAAAAAGAAAAGGGGAGTAATATTCAACAGAGCCAAATTGGAAATTTTTGCAAGTTAGAAAGGTTAATGCAAATTGAGAAATGGGAAGGAGATTTTCCTTCCTGAGGAGCAATGAAGATTATTACCTGGAATGCTAGGGGCATGCATTCCCCTAGCAAATGGCACTTGATTAAGCATCAAATAGATGATAGTAGATGTGATATAGTGATATTACAAGAAACAAAGTGGAGTAAGGATGAGATTGTTTTGAAACTCATATCATGGAGTGATGCAGGAGCATCTTGGGTCTTTAAGAAATCTTGCATCAACCAAAAATATTTCCTATTTTTTCTGTTCCTCTAGGTTGTTTGCGTTGTAGCCGTTGCAGCTATTGGTTTCTTGCTATGTAAAGTTAATACGATGATGTGGACCTATTTGTGAATCTTCTCATAAGAGCGCAAATCTTAATTCATCTGGAGTTAAGAGTTATCATCATTTTCCTTGGGTATCAATTTTCCAGCCTGTTTCGCATGAAACATGGGAGTTCTTTGACTTGCGCGGATTCATTTGAGAAAATGGGGCCTTGCGAAGTTGGGGATTTGTTCTTGGATCATGTGTGGACCTAAATGATACTTCACATCATGTTATGTTCATTCTTTCTATAGTTTTGGTTTTCTCTTCCTAAGTGGACCTATAATGTAATTAAATGCCTGACTGGCCGACTTGTGGCTTAACTGGCTATATAAGAAGCTTAGGTTGATTTAGTTAAAAAAAGGTGGTAGATCGGTGGTAGTAGGATAGTATTAGAAGTAGAAAAGAAGTAGTAGAAGTAGAAAAGAAGGTAATATGCAAGCCGAGACTCTGAATTCATAATTCTTTTGTATAAGGCTGAAACCCGGAAGGCCTCACAGTCGGGCATGTTGATGAATTTATAATAATTATACTAGTGTGGTTTCCAATTGCCTTCCCTTATTTGATTATGTGTTTTCATTATTTCATATGAATTATATTGCTTCCGTTTGTAACTTTGAGCAGGGCTTGTTTGAGGATACAAGTGGAGTCAAATCTACTTGATTCTACCTGTATCTTCCCTGCGCTTGCATTAGGTGGTATGAGAGTGAAGTTATTTCTTGTGGATTGAATCATGGAGAACCTTATTGGATTGGTTGTAGGGTAGCAGATCTGAGATCTGACCTATAACTTGTAGAAGGTTATGATCTTGTTGGAACCTAATTGTCAAGATGGTTCATGGTAGAGGAAATGATAATGCTATCATGGATATTTTGAGGCAAATTGCAACTAGGCTTGAACTATAGAGATAGCCTAGAGAAGAGGTGCACATCTTGAAGATGTTAGTGATGAAGAAGAGGCAACACCTAATCCTACCTGAAGTTGAACAGGATGCAGAAAGACTTTTGAGAGTTTTGTCTAAGGCTAACTCTAGACATGCGATTGAAGTTGCTTGCTATGATGGAAGACCTGAGACCGACGCACTTTTGGATTAGATCTCTAAGATGGATAAATACTTTGAGTATGAAGGTACTCCTGATAATAAGAAGGTTAAGATAATAGTCACAAAGTTGAAACGTCATGTATCTCTTTGGTGGGATCATTTGCAAACTGAGAGACAGAAGAGAGGAAAAGAAAAGATCAAGACATGGATGAAAATGCTTGGAAAGATGAAGAAGAATTTTCTTCCAGCTGACTACCAAGTTAGTTTGATGAGAAAAATGCAAAATTTGAGACAAAGGGACATGAGTGTGAAAGAATATACTGAGGAATTTTACAATTGGATATCAAATCTGGACATGTGGATGATGAAGTTGAGAAGGTGGCTAGATACCTGAATGGCCTAAGGACATCGATTCAAGATGAGATCAACTATTTTAAGATAGATAGTGTGGAAGAAGCATACCAATTTGCTTTGAAGGAAGAAGAGCGATTGACAAAAAGACATGATCAAAGACAGAGAGGAAGAGGTGGCAGATTCCAAAAAAGTAGAGGCATAACTTATGAAGAAAGTAGTAGATCTAACAATGCAGTGCAAGATAAAGGATGGAAAGATGAACCCGTTGGTAGAAGAGGTAATTACTCTAGAGGTAGTTATACTGGTTACTCTAAGAATAACAATAATGGGAAAAGAGATGAGAAATCTTGGTTTAAAGGTACTTGTTACAAATATGGTGAAGAAGGACATAGAGCTTTTGAATGTACTAACTCTGGAAAGAAGACTGGAGGTAATAGCAGAAACAATTTTGCTTGTGAAGAAGTTAAGGAAATGTCTAATGAACATGAACATGGTGAGAACTTGATGCTAAGAAGGATCTTGTGGAATGAAGAAGCTGATGAAGAACCTATTATGAGGAAAAGTTTGTTCAGAACTAGATGTAAGATCGCTGATAAATATTGCAAGGTGATCATTGATAGTGAAGTTCTGATAATTTGGCATCCAAAGAGCTGGTTAACAAATTGTTGTAATCACTAAAAATTGGACAAGATCATTTAAAAGAGGAATCAAGGCAAAAATAATACATTTAAATACAATCAAATCAAATCAAATAAAAATCAAAGATAAATTGCAATTAAACCTTAATCCAAATTTAATTGAAAATCAAAAGTCATTAAATCAATTTGAACCTATTAAATCGAATTAAATCAAACCAATGTGCAATTAATCTAATTAATTGTATAGTTCAATTTAAATCAAATCAACCCATTTAAGGGGTACACATGGCTAAACAAATTAATTAAATTCAACTAATTAATTCCTATTTTCTCTCAACCACCAAATGGGAGGAAAATGAATTAACCAATAGGAATTAAGGATTGAGCTCACATGGATCAAGCCTAAATTAAATCTCAATCACTCACTTGGAGGATGCATCTTGTCCACTCATTTTGTCCTCTTGTCCCAAGCTTTGAGGAAAAAATATTTAAATGGTCTCCAAAGGTGGATCCATGGACTTAACTCAAACTCAACCTTGATCAACTCAACTACACCCCCTGCCCTTGCCAAAATCTATAAAAGAAAGGCATAATTGAATAAAAAAGGATCCATAAATTTGAGAATAGCATCAAACCTCTTGCAATTTATAGCTAGAAAGAAAAAGTTAGAGCTAATTAGTTGTATTTTCATTTGGAATTGAACTTTTTAGCATTGTTTATCATTTATTCTCATTTTAGGACTATCACTAGTGGAAGCTTGCTGAGAGCTTTGCATTAGCATCCCTAAATAGAAATCCATAAAGTACTTAATTGTCATTTATTTGCTTAATTAGATTGCTATTTGTGGTAATTTAGTTGTTATTTTCAGTTATTGACAATACTAACCTTATGAAGGTACTTTTTCTAGTACACAAAATGGCACCCATCGTGGGGCATTGGGCCTGATAAATTTATAAATTTGGAGAAGTAAAAAATTTCTTGCAAATATGGTTTTCTTCTCTATTTTACAGGTTAAACAACACTTTTGAGACTTTCTCTAGTGCTTTTAATTGATTCTCCAGTGCATTTGAGGTCTAAAATAGCATTTCTACGACAAAGTCTTGCGCCTTTATGTGGTGTTTCAGCGCTTACAATTCCTTCTATTTTTTGTCTAAATTTCTTTCAGTATTTTCACCCTGACTCTTCGACGCTTTTAATTGATAATCCAGCGCGTTTAACTTTCTATCAACGCCTTTGCTTATTTTATCAGTGCTTTTAATTTTTGTATTAGTGCTTTTAATAATTTTTTGCAGCACATTTTATTTGATTAGCAATGTGTTTAAGCTTTTAAACAACACTTTCAATAGATTCTGTTGCATTTTCAATTAAATTGAGAATTAACAGAATTTAACTTGCGGAAAATGATTTCCCTATGTTTGCAGGATGACTAGTCATAAAAAGATAAAAAACCAAAGATCAGATTTAACAGCGAAGGGAAAGCTTTGACAAAATAGATTGAGGAGAATATTGCACACATCAAGCTAGTTCTAGAGAATTCTCAGCAAGAAAATGAGGTATATGAACAATATTTGAAAGTTGTAGAAGCATATAAATCAAAGTTCATATCATTAAATTGGATTTACATGCCTTAATCAATTTTTTTTAAAATTTGATAAATAAGGCTTAAATTCAAATTTATTCATGTTTTCTTCATTTTGGTTGGTTGTGTTGACTAACTTGTTGGAGGAGAAGCAAATGGAAAGGAACGATCACCACTAGGTGAGCATAAAATTGAAAAACTCATCAAAAATGCCCCTAGCCTTAGCTAGCTTCGAAACAAGGTAAGCCTAAAACTTGGTCAATTTCTTCTTAAATTGTGGCCTTGTCAATTTCAAAATCTAGTAATTAAAGTAGCCTATTATTGTTTGAGGGATTTGATACTAGGCCTATGCTCTTCACTTTCTAAGTGAATCAAAATGCCAAAAATATCAAGTTCCTTGATTAAAATAAAGGCTAAGTAAATCAAGCACTAAATTTGAACAACCCCTTGTTTGTGGAAGAGAGTAGAAATACTCAAATCTCATTAGTTAGTGGGTTTGGTAATTGAACCTTGTTAATCTTGCTTTGGAATTGAGAAATAGCTAGGGATATGCTCTTCACCTTTTGGTGAATCAAACTCCCAAAAACTATCTCTTTATTTTACTTTATTGCTTTCAAATTAACATGCTAGATCTATAGTGGGCTTGCCTCCTGAGATTTTCCTTAACGAGGCCGGTGAGAGGGACAACCCAAAGTGGGATACATTCACTTTTTTCCATGAAAATCCAACCCACTATAAAATGAAATGCATGCATCCTTAATGGGGTGTGTGACAAAAGGATATTAAATTTTTTTGAACTTCCTCGAGTAGTCCTATGGGATTGCGCAAAACTCTGACATACCGGTGGTGGGAATCCTCTTAATATACTTGGAGGATGAAAGTTTAATATCCATTTTGAATAGAATCTTGATTAATACCTTGTTAACTTAGCAAAGACTACCTTATAGAGCCATGTTTACGAACCAAATTTTGAGCTAGGTAGATTGCTTGAAGTATCTTTTTGTGCAAAAACCCGTGATAACAACCTTAAAAATTGAAACACTTTATGTGTAGAAGGTTAAAAAGAACAAGTGTACTTGTGATTGCTTTATTTGAAAAATACATACAACAAGTAAGAGATATCCATTTTGAAAAATCATCTTATATTTTTAATCTCTTATTAAAAATAAGCAATTACCCAATTGGGGAAAATGATTCAAAATCAAACCTTGTTGGATGTCGGTTTCTACACACTCTCATAAACTCAAACTATCTTTACAAGAAGATGACACTTGCATTGCCAAAGAGGTCCCTGAATTTGAATACCAAAGCTCTTTCAACAATCACAACCAACGAGATAATCTCCCAAATCTGTTTGAAAAGAGAGTCGAATCAATGGATAGAAACTCCACATTTCACGATTATCATCATGGAGGAAACAATGACAATATTAAAATTTCTAACCAAGGACCTAAGGAAACACTTGAAGAAAGAGCTAATCAAGCGGATCAAGATAATGAATTTCTTGAGCTCATGGATAAACTAATAGATAGAGATAGGGAGAAATGTTTCCTAAACCTAGCCCAAGCAGGGGTAAAGCTTCCACATGATTATGATGTGGATCAACTCAAGAAAAAACAAGAAGAGGATAATCCGATGAGTGATATGACTAAACAATTGAAGTTGTTCCAAGCACAGATTGATCTAATGAAAAAGGTTGCCGAACCTAAGCCATTCTCTATCAAGGCCTTGTGCCCATTCCCTTTTGACAAAAGCTTAGTTATGGCACCTTTTCTGATCAATGTAGTCTTTCCTAAGTATGACAAATACACAGGTAAATTAGACCCATAGGATCATCTTAGATAGTTTTGCGCTCTAAGCATTGAATTTATGCATGATACCACATACCTAAAGAGGCTTTTTCCAAGAAGTTTAGGAGGACAAGTCGTGGAATGGTTCTCCAAACTTCTGCAAGGATAAAGACATTCAAGGAATTAGCCTCCAAATTTGTAACCCATTATTCTTATAACATTGAACATGAGATTACCATGCTCAAACTATGTGATACAAAATAAAGGGATGGTGAATCTTTCCTAGGGTTCCTTCAAAGGTGGAGGACAATTTTTGCAAGATATCCATGAAGTATCCCTTAAAAGGAGAAAATGGAAATATTTATGAATAACTTAAATCCGGAAATGAACTATAGGCTCCAACTTCAATGCCCCCCTACATTCGAAAAACTTATTGAGAATGGGATCAAAATTGAAGATGTGTTGGTTAAGAGGGAAGAGATCAAATTGTTCAAAGACAATAAACCCTATACCAACACTAATAATATTAATCATTATGTGTCTAAATATAGCAACAATAAAGGAGCCAACAATCACAATGATAAACCTAAACTATGGTTGAAGAACAATAACAAAAATATTGTGAACGATGGAGTTGTGGAAGCACACAACTTGAAGGCTACCCCCTTTAACTTATCAAGTGGGTCAAACTCAACATACAGTGTCAAACAAATGACCAAAGCTCCTTACAACAATAATAACAATAATAACACTCCCAATTATTCGAATAATAATGCTAATAATAACAACAACAATAATCCTTTCAACAATGCCAATGTAAACAAACCTAAGCCCTTCTTTTCCACATACCAAAAGAGAAAATTCACCTTCCTAGGTGAACCTTTGGAAAATGCCTTAATGACTTTTGTGGCTAATAAGATCATCACTTTACCCAAATCAAGGTCGTATGAACCTCAAGTCAAACCAAATTGGTGGAATGATTCTCACCATTGTGAATACCATCGTAATAAGGGACATAAAACCAATGAGTGCATGAAATTGAAGCATCTTGTGCAAGACCTAATTGATGATGGCACGATAAAAGTTGAAGGGGCCCAAAACAATGAAGATCATACGGCCTTCAAAAATCCTTTTCTAAACCATGAAAAGGGGGAGTCACCAAATACTAATCACAACAACAAAAGAGGTAATGAAAAAGTAAATTTTTCTCATACCTATGATAACACCATTAATACTTTAAGTGGTGATGAAAATACAATTAATGTGATTGTGGTTAAAGGAAAAGACAAGAGAGGCAACATCTAATGTTGTAACTAGGGGGAAAGCATCAAGGATTACTCTATGAGGAAATGCCCCTAGGATTGTTCTACCAAATCAAACCTCATCTTCATCTTCAAAGCAATATAATTTGGTGGATCAATTACAAAGAGCTCCTACCCAAATCTCCATTCTAGAATTACTAAAGCTTTCACCCACTCATAAGGAGATTCTAGAAAAGGCCCTTGTTGAAACTAATGTACCCTTAAACCTCGAAGTGGATAAATTATAAAACATGGTAGGACACCTTGTTGCACCTCATTGTCTATCCTTTTCAGAACAAGATGATATGTCCTTAAATCATCCTAAAAATCTATCTTTGCACATAGAGGTCCTAATCCATAAGCATAGAGTAAAAAGAGTCCTCATTGATGGAGGGGCAGGACTAAATATTTGTACCCTTAACTTGGTAAAAGCCTTAGGGTTTTCTAAGGAGGCTATTGACCCAAAGAAAAAGATAACCATAAAAGCCTAAAATGATGAAGAAAGAGCTTCCAAAGGTGTCATAGTCCTTCCCATCCAAGTTGGTCGTATGCAAAAAGAAACCATTTTCCAAGTCCTTGATCTAAAATTGACTTACAATATCTTACTAGGAAGGTCGTGGATCCATGAAATGTAGGCCGCACCTTCAACCTACCATCAATGTCTCAAGTTTCCATACATGGGTCAAGGGGTCATGGTAAGTGGGGATTCAAACCCATTCCAATATTGTAATAACATAAAGCCTATCAATGATTCTTTGGTCCCTCATAATGCAGAAGGGCCTATATCTAAAAAAATAGAGCAACAAGGACAAAGCTCAAAGGATCTTCCATCCTTAAAAGGCAAAGAGAAGGAAGAAGATGTTGTTGAGAATCACCAAATTCCCACTAACTTAACTACTTTAACTAAAGGAAAAGAGAAGGTTAGTGAGGAAAGTCCTCTTGAAGAGTGCAAAGAAGACCAAGCTAGATCCGTTCAAATCTACACCAAAGAGGCCCATTATAAAAAATTGATCATATGAAGAAAAACTTTGAAAAGCAATGTCAAATTAAACAAAAAGGAGTAGGTGAATACTCCTTATCTATGATGGACCTACCCTTATCTCCCAAATCATATGGAAAGCCATCTAATCTACCTCATAAATACATTGATCACTTTTTGAGGGAGAATACATCTTCATTCATGGAGGAAGAAGACAATGAAATCCTAAATTGGCTATATAAAGATGAGGAATCAAGTTCCCATGAAAAGCACATCCAAAATGTAAGCATTCCCACACATCAATATGGGAAAGGATTTCAAATCATGCAAAAAATGGGATAGAAAGGACAAGGACCTTTAGGAAAAGGAAACAAAGGACTCATTGAACCCATTGAAATGAAATGGAGAGATAGAAAAGAAAAGACTAGATTAGGGTACCTAGAACAAGGGTACACTCAAAAGAACTATCCTAAGGTCTATGATCAAATATTGCAATTAGGGTCTCAAAGTGATGAGGATTTGAATCAATGGGAATGGGACTCATTGTCGAATGGGTCATGTCAAGATAAGGAGGTTGATTTCATTCATACTTATACATTTAGCAAAGGAAAAGAACTAGTCTTAGGCTTACATCAGAATCAAGCTTCAAGTTCTAGTCAAGTGGTCTTAGATGATGTCCCAATTCAAGAAATTGAAATAAATCAATGGGTAGGACAGCCTTATATTTCGTCATGGAGACCTACTATAGAGGGTCTCATGTTAGGTTCAATCCAAGAGATTTTTACCCCATAGAAACCCAAGAGGATTCTAGTGAGGAAGAGTTTGACCCAAGTTCTTTAGAACATTTAGAAGAAGCACATGTCATAGACTTAAGTAATACAATGTTCAAACCTTCAAACGAGGTCATGATGTTAAACCCTATTGAACCAAACTCAAATATGGACCCATTAACCCTTATGTTAGCACTGCAAATTTTTAGTACAAAACTCTTGTAAATTTTTTATAAAATTGAAGTGTGTATAGACGTCCATAAAATTGAGAAAATTTTGCTACAGAAACCCACAAAAAAATCTTGCAAAATTATCAATTTTTCCTCAATATACGGCTAGCCCTAGTTAAGATTCTGAACTTGAGACAAACCCTAAGTATTTGTCACTTTTTGAAAAAACCCTAAGTAGCTCTTTTTATGATCTAATTGAGCGTTACCTTTTCGGGTCACTTAAGTTCCTAAAAATGCATGTGCTCTATTTTTATCACCACGCGGGGGTTATTTCTTTAATTTTTCCTAAGTCTAAGGGCCCGATGATTAATAATGTGTCTAAATTATTAAATACCTTATGTTCTAATGTTGCGGTTTTCTTTTGGGCTTTGAATCTTTGAAAGGATCTGACGGTGGTCGTATGATCACATAGAATCTTTTGACCCTATGTAATCATGTGACAGCCGTTGATCCTATAATGGAGCATATTGCGGTTATCAAGTGGGGCCACTGACAGCTACGCACAAGTGTTGATCATTCATTGGTTATAGTTTTGTTGACATGGAAACTGGCGTCAAGTCTTTGCTCACACCGAGAAATTATTATTGTATATTTACCCAATGCTTGTGTTGACGTGGAATTTCCTAATTGGTTAATCTCAGTGGGACCATTGTCAGAAGAATTTGTAGAGATGTCAATAATGAAGGGAAGATCTAACGGTTGTTGTATGTTCGCATGGAATCTTTCCAAGCTATGCGATCATGCGACAACCGTCGATCTCACATTATTCTTAGACGACAAAAGGAAGTGGGGCCATTGCCAGTTGTGCACATGTGGCCGCTATTGATTGGTTGAATTTTACACTAATGTGGCAAATGTCAGTAAGTATTGGTGCTATAGGGAAAAATGTTTGCAAGTCTATTGGTTAATTTTTTGACGTGGCATTTTATAGTTGGCTGAATCGAGTGGGGCCAAGGTTTTAAAGACATCAATAACAAGGAAAAGATCTAACGGTTGTCTTATGTTTGCATAGAATCTTTCCAAGCTATGCGATCATGTGACAACCGTCGATGTGGTATCAGCATCGCGGAATTGTCAAGTGGGTCCTTCTTTTGTTTAAAAGGACAACCATTAGATTCTAAGAATAGAGAATCATTGGTTCTAATTCAAACTGGAGATAAAAATGACACAAATTTGAAGTTTCCCATTGAGAAGTGACAGTTCATTCTTTCAGAGAAGTAATGGTTGAATCGTGCTAAATAAATTGTTGAAATGACTATTTTTAATTACTAATACATCAAAGTTTTTCGCATTCTCAGAAGCACAAGGAGATCAAAAAAATTGCAAAGACTCGGGTGTAAAGAATTACAGAGACTGGCTATTATCTCTTGGAGATTTTCTAAAAAAGGTTGGTGGAATACTTGTACGAATTGTTTCCCTATTAATTTCATCATAGTTCTGTAGTTTTTCTATCTTGCAAAGGTTTTAGAAGAAAACCCTACAATGGCATCGAGAAAAGAATTGTCCAGTAAAATTGAATACAATGATAGAGGTTTGCATGAAGACTTGTTACAATTGCTTCCCAGTTCCACAAATGACCTAGTGAAAGCCAAGAGTTTAACTCCCAAAGACCCTAGGGTAAAGATAGCATATGGTTTGTATGACACTGCGAGTTATATTAGGGAGGCTAAAATTGGTACAATCAATGCCAATGGTGACCTTGATATCACTGGTCTAGCATTATTCAAAGTAGGTTTTAGTCAGAGAAATGCCCCTCACCCTACAAGCAATATATGGCAGTCTAACCTAGGAAAACTTGTGGTGCCTAGTGTTTTTATAGATATTGACTTGATGATCCAAGTTGCAAAGAGCTATGACCCAATCACTAGGGAGATTAGGGATGCGAAGGGAATATTGTTGATGAACATCTCTGCTGAAGAAATTAGGAAGGTGTTCAAATTAAGTGAACCCTCAAACAACTTAGAGAGTATTGATTTTGAAGAGCTAAGGCAAGTATATGATGCACAAAGGAATTATCTTAGGGGAAAATTATTGAAGGATTTCTGTACAAAAATTGGGAAAATGGTTATTATGGGACAGAATACACATGAGCCTTTTAAAATAGAGTATTTTGACTCCAGAGCTAGGGGTGCATATTAGTCACTATGTCAGGTTTTTGGAGAGGATGTAAATGAGAGGATGCCAATACATTTAATGTGCATGATGATCCAAATTTTGCATTCACACCTATCCATTACATTTGATTTTTCTCCATTCATTGCCGAATTAATCCATAATGGATTAATAAGAATCCAAAAGAGTGAAGTTGACAGGCCTTTTTGCTAGTATTCTTTCTTGATGTATATGTTTTTGTTTAAGGGTGCAAGCTATTTTGAGCAAGAGATGGAATTGGTGAGACAAAAGGATGGTGAAGATATGCCAATCCAATTATGGAGCCTCACCATGACTTGGGATAGGAAGGATAGTAGTTTCACCAATTTTTATAAATGTTTTGCAGCCAGACTTAGGTTGTTGTTTGTCCTAGAGAGCTCAAGGATCCTGACAACATTAGCAAAGCTTATTAGGCCAAAGCAGTTTGCTAAGAGCTTGAATATTGTACACAATTGGGGAGATGTCATTTTCTACCATGTATCAACTGTCATCAGGTTGTATGGTTTCCGGGGAACCCCTTTTATATTGCCTTATCATGTACCCCTTAGGATTAGTATTGCAGAGTTTCTTAGACAATTGGGGAATATTGAAGAGTATGCCCTCACTGGAAAAGGCAAGGGAACTCTATTCCCAAATGTTACCATTGCCCACCAATTCATAATTACCAAGGGTGGATGGGTTCACATAGATAAAATCTAGGCTCCATACCATATGGCCACTGCAATTGCTAGGACAGCAGACCTAGAGGGGTTCTATAATGAAATGTTTAAGAAGAGAGCCAAATGTGCCATGATTAACCACATTTTTAAATTTCCTCAAGATATTATCAGAAATCTCCCAAAGTTGCAGGATCAAGAGGTTAGGAAAGAAAATAGATACTCTCATGAACTATTTTCAGGGTATCTTTCAGACCCTAAATGAAAAGAAAGAAAAAGTAATGAAGGATGACCCAGAAAGGGCTAAACAGTTATTAAGCAAGCCTATATTTGCAAAAGGGTTACCCCCAGGGAGGTACATGGTGCAAAAGAGGACTGGTTACAATGTTGTGGTACCAAAGCAAAACTAGCAAAGGCAAATGGATAAAAGGGATGTCCCATCTACTTCACAACAGATTGAGAAACAAAAGTAGGTTGTAGAGGTCCCTGAATCTCCTCATCTTCAAGCCTCTGAGGATTTAATTGACTCTTCATCCCCATTAAAGAAACATAGAGTGGAAGAAAGACCTGTTCATGTTGAGAAAGATTATTCTCCATCATAGTCTCCTCTAAGAATTTTGGATGACCAAGAGATTGTAGAACAAGTACATCAAGTAGGTGCTCTAGGTCAAATCTTTATGACCTATGAAGAAATAAATGAGGGAGTGCCAGAGCCACTAGAAGAGCCCAAGTTGGATCTAACAATAGGGGAATTGGCAGACACATAATTAGACCCTATAATAAAACAAGCTTGTGAAGAGTTTTTGGCTAATGATACTTTTGTTAAAACTAGGGCTTTCATGCAATTTCTTTGGAAATTAAACATTAAGAAATTTCAAGAAATTTGTGAGAAAAAGCATGAAGAAAATCCAGAGAAAGATTTACAAACCATAGAGGATGAGGTGAGAAAAGAAATGACTACGAAATTTGAAAAAATTACTCCAAAATAGGGCAAAGACATGGTGAAAGTATCAGGAGTGCTAATCCTTCTAGAGTGGGATATAGCTAATGCAGTGGTTCTTGATGCAGTTAGAAAAGAGACCACTCCTTTCCACAAAACTCAAGAAGAAGCATAACATGCTATTAAAGGGGTCACCTTTAGTGACAATCACCAAGCTTTGGTAATGTGGTCCCTAAGAAAGAATGAAAATAACAGGGGAAAACAAATTGTCAGAGATGATCTTTCAGGGACTTTAATTGTAAGAAGGGTTACTGATACTTCTTTGGTAGAAGCATCAGGTATGGTAATGGCCACAACACAATTGACAGCAAGGGTGGGAGAAAAAGAGGCCAAGGAGAAGGAGGAACTCACTTGAAAGTTGGAAACAATTTTGAAGGTTTATGGTGAGTTGAAACGGGGGATTTTTGAAAGAGATACTTTGATTGTAGATTTAAAGAAGAGATTGGGAGAGCATGGCCCAATACAAATATAAGAACAAATGTAGATTGCTTCTTCCCCTGCTGGGCCTTCCGCATCAAGCCCTATTATTGAGTTTCCTCTTTCCCCTCTTCCTCCTTCCATGGATGAGGAGGACATTGATCAAAAGGTAAAGCAGAGGTATGAAAAGAAAATAAAAGATGTTGTTTTACATTTTGTTGCAAATGTAAAACCTAAAGAAGTGTACAAAACTACTCATCAATTGGTAGAGATTTTAACATCTTTTCAAAAGGAAGTAGTTACTGTAGACCAAATTTTGAAAAAATGGGTTGCAAGGAGAGATAGTTTGAAATCATTTTTTGATCAAATCAAGATAAATGTATTGTGGATATAGAGCTAACAAATACCTACAGGTTTGTTAAGAATTTTTTTTTATTTTGAGGTAAATAGGGAGAGTTTAAAGAGAAGATCAGAGATCTTAAGGGTAAGATACTTTCAAGATAATTTTCAAATTTTTCCAAGTCTTATCAAAGCAGATGGGGTCATTAAAGATAAAGATCAATGGATGCAACAGATAGATGGGAAAGTATTGTCTAAAATAGATTCTATTTTAGGTACAAATGATAATACCCCCTTCATACAACTAATTGAGCTTCTTCAAGATGCTAGAATACATTTTGCTAATGTAAGAATAGAAGTTCACCAAGTGGTTGCTGAATGGAATAAAGTATTGCCAAAAAGGGATGAAGTCCTAAATTTTCATTGGCCAAGTGAAAAGACTTATATGACTTGGGAATTAACATATCCTTAAGAAGGTTCAGAAGAAGAAGAAGCATCCAATGAAGAAGCAGCGAGTGGCAGTACTCCAATCCCTTAAAGATCAAAGTAAACAAGGATAAAGATGTCAAGCAGTTATCATAAGCATGGATATAACACCTGGCAGAAGTTGAACTACCCTTGGGAGTTGTTACAAGATTTTGGCACTCATCTTAACAAGCCCATTTTGAAGATTTGTAACAAGAAGGTTTCTATTTTCATTTTTATCCTATATTTGAACTCCTTTCTTGTCTCTTCTAGAAAGATCCGAAGCTTGTTTGCAATCCTTATTTTCTATAAAAGGATTACTAGGATCATTGTATAGGGACCGAGAACTTGATCAATTTGACTAATAAGTTTTTTGAGTTTGGGATATCATAGATTGTATTAGGGCATATTTCTATAGAAGAACAATAATTTTTGGTTCAAGTTAATTTGAAAAGTGTTGCATTGTAAAGAATTTTGTATACATGAATACTGATATAATTTTTGAAATAAAATTTAGGGTTTATATCTCTCCTTGAGTATTTTTGTTTGAATTATGAATTGTTCCAATTCATTGCATGGATAAATCTCTATGTGTATATTTATATTTCTCAGCTCTGATTCATGATCAGATTAAATAAGCTTTGAATATGACATAAATTCTCTAAATTTTTACTTAAGGATACACCAGTAAGTAGTGTGAACCTAGGAATCTTTTGATAAAATCCACCAGGGGGTGATTAGTATTTTCAAAGGGTTAAAATCTTTCAAATTTCAATATTTTATTCATATATTACAATCTTGCAGTGGAAGTGCTACCCAATGGATAAGACACTGGCCATCAATGGTGTCCTTCTTACAGAGAGCAATTTTTGAAAAGGTTCTACTGGTATTTCCTTCTTTTAATACAAAATTGTCAAAATTCTTTGAATTACAGTGATTTGCAAAGCAGTTTACCACCTAGTGATAGTGAAAGATCTATAAATGAATGGTTATCATTTAGGTTTCTCTTATCATTTATCTGCTACAGTTAAATCTAGTCAGTGATAAGTGAAATAAGTTTTGTTACTGGATTAGGAGCACCCTCTTTGGTTTTGCGAAGCTAGAAGTGTAGAGGACAGTCTTGTCCCTATAGTTGGTCCAATCATCTTTAGAACTCCATATTTGGATCTAACCCATCCTTAGAATCTATAGATGTATTGGTTGCTTGTCGAAGCATAAAGTCCATTTTGGGAACCAACACCTTATATATCCAGAACTTATCGAATGGGATTCCATTGAACCTACTATCCTTCCCACATTCCTAAATGATAACTTGGTGTCCCAATACTTAAATGAGGTTGAACCTTCTTCTATCAGCAAATTTCAAGAGGAAGTGATAAGGGGAAGTATCCTATCTTTCAATTCAAAAAAAATAAAAAAAATAAAAAATGGAAAGAATGTAATGTTGAAAACCACGTTGTGGAAACATTAGATAAAAAAGAGAAAAAAATAAAGAATAATTCCAAAGGTGAAAACCCAATAGAGGCACCTAAGGAAGGGAGTTTGGATACTTTACCCAAGAACTATGAAGAAAGATCTCCTATCTTGATTGAACCAACAGAGAAAGTAAATATTGGATCAGAATCAGATTCAGAACTGAGGATCATACACTTAGCAGCATCGCTATCCAGTGAAGAAAGAAAGGACTTCATGAAATTTTAAAAAAAAAAAACAAATTAAATTTGCATGGTCCTATGATGATATGCCAAGATTAGATGCAAATTTAATCATGCATCATTTGAACATAAAAGAAGGCATAAGGCCAATAAAGCAGAAATTAAGAAAGATGCATCCACACATAGCTTTACTTGTAAAAGTGGAGTTAGAAAAATTGCTAAAAGTTGGGTTTATAAGAGCCATTGATTATGCCCAATGGATTTCAAACATTGTCCCAGTTTCAAAAGTAGACAAGTCCATTAGAATTTTCATGGACTTAAGGGATCTCAATCTTGCATGTCTTAAAGATGATTTTCCGTTACCAAGCATAGACGCCATTTTAGACTTACTAGTAGGACATTCCATGTTCTCACTTATGGATGGGTTTAGTGGTTATAATCAGATAAAAATAGAACTTGAGGATCAAGACAAGACAACATTCACATGTGCATGGGGGACATTCTGTTGGAATTTTATGCCTTTTGGTCTAAAGAACGCCGGAGCAACCTATCAAAGAGCCATGACGACCATATTCCATGACATGATGCACAAATTCATGGAAAACTATGTAGATGATATAATTGCTAAATCCCACTCAAGGGAAGAACATCTAACCATCTTAGAGAAAATATTTGTAAGATTAGAGAAATTCAAAGTAAGGCTCAATCCAAAAAAGTGCACATTCAGTGTTCAATTGGGAAAGCTACTAGCATACATTGTTTCAGCAAAGGGAATAGAGATAGACCCCACCAAAGTCAAAGCTATCATGGAGATGGGGGCACCAAGAAACATAAGTCAAATGAGGTCACTTCAAGGTAGGATCCAATCCATTCAAAGGTTCATCTCTTAATTGGTAGAAAAGTGCCACAATTTCACTCAACTCCTTCATAAGGAGATAGTGTTCAAATGGGATGAGAAATGTGAAGAAGCTTTCAATTTTTTGAAGAAATATCTAATGAATCCTCCAACTTTGATGCCACCTATAAGAGGTAAGCCTTTAATTATATACATTTCAGGGACCGAACATTCATTAGGGGCACTCCTAGCTCAACAGGATAAACCAGGAAGAGAAAAGGCCATATATTACATAAGTAGGACTTTGGTAAAATATGAGTTGAATTATACCTTCATTGAAAGAGCATGTTTGGCCATAGTTTTTGTTTCCCAAAAATTATGCCACTATATGTTATCCCACAAGATTTGACTCATTGCAAAGATTGATCCCTTGAAATATCTTCTTAGCAAAACAACATTGAATGGGAGACTAGCCAAATGGGTCATGGTGCTAAGTGAATTCGACATAGAATATGTGGATCATAAATCTATCAAGGGCCAAGTCATAGCTAATCAATTAGAGGAAGCACCATTACAAGATGAACATCCAATACAAGTGGAATTTCTAGATTCTGAAATTATAAATGTTGAAGAAAAAACATGACAATTATATTTTGATGGTTCCTATACACAACATGGATCAGGAGCAGGCATACTTTTGATTACTCCTCAAGGGTCTACAATTCCAAAATCATACAAATTTCTATTCCCATGCACAAATAATATAGGTGAGTTTGAAGCATTGGTCATTGGGATAAAAATGGCATTAGAATGGAAAGTGATAGAGCTACAAGTCTATGGTGATTCACAATTGGTTATTAATCAAATTAATGATGAATATCATACTAAATATGAAAAGTTGATACCTTACAAAAATATGGTTGAGAATCTCAAGAAGTTCTTCAGTCTCATCACATTTGAGAAAGTCCTGAGAGAGAAGAATAAAGCAGTAGATGTAATGGAAACTTTGGCATCACTTCTCTAAATACCAGATCAAAGCGCCAGATATGAATTCTTGGTAGAAGAAGTTGAGCAACCCGCATTTGACCCTACCGATCCTCATACCATTTGTTTGCTAATCGGACATGAATCACCTTGGTATGGAGATATTTATACCTACTTAAAAGACCAAATCCTACCTATGGACCAAACTAGGAACCAAACGAAAAGCTTTATCCGCCAAGCCTCTCTTTATACCTTAATATCTAAAACATTGTATCGTAAGAGTCTAGATGGAATTCTTTTGAGATGTCTAGAGAAAGAGGAGTCAGACATAGCCTTACGAGAAATCCACGAAGGAATTACTGGGTAACACTCGAACAGATTAACCCTAGCTAAGAAACTTCTTAGGATGGGATATTTTTGGCCTACCATGGAGAAAGACACTTATCACTTTGCTAAAACTTGTTGAAAATGTCAATATCATGGAAAATTGATCCATGTACCAGCACAAGAGCTTCATCCTATGACAACACCTTGGTCATTTTATCAATGGAGTTTAGACTTAATAGGGATGATTTATCCACCATCTTCAAATTGTCATGAATTTATCATCACTGCAACAGAGTACTTTACCAAATGGGTGGAAGTTGTACCCTTGTCAACTGCTACAGGAAAAACAAGGATTTAAAAGAGCTATGCACAAAGTTCCACATTATCCATCATTCATCTTCAATATATTACCCCCAAGGTAATGGACAAGCAGAGGAAACAAATAAAAACATCTTAAAGATATTGAAGAGAACCGTGGATAATTCAGGTAGAGATTGGCATGTAAAAATAAACCCAACCTTGTGGGCTTATAGGACAAGTATCAGAATGCCAACAAGAGGTACACCATTTTCCTTAGTCTTTGGAACATGAGTAGTTTTACCTTTGGAGCTAGAACTTCCATCCTTAAGAGTATCTCTATATGGGTTGATAAGTGAGGAAGAATATAGGGTTGGTAGATTACATGAACTAGAACTACTAGATGAAAAACAATAGAAAGCCTTTGATCACTTGAAAGTATATCAAAACAGAATGTCAAGGACATATAAAAATCACATCAAATCAAGGACATTCCAAATAGGTGACTTAGTTTAGCGAGAAAATCTCAACAATCAATCAGAAAGAGAAAAGAAAGGAAAATGAGAAGTAAACTGGTTAGGACCTTTTGTGATCACTTCATCTTTGGGACAGGCACCTACAAGTTAGTTGATTATGATGGAGAGGAGTTATAAGAACCTATCAATGTCATTCATCTAAAAAGGTTATACACATGAAGAAAATGTGATGCAAGAGCATCTCAGGCCCTTAGCAATCCTGTATCACCAAAAATATGTTTGGAGATTTTGTGTTGCTCAGTTCCTTCTTTCACCGAGTTGGTTTAGTGTTGCTCAATTTCCTTTGTTTACTAGGTTCGGTCAGTTATCTCTCAAGCGGTCAGTTAATTGCCTAGCACTCAGTGATGCTTGTCTGGCGCTTGGTTATCCTTGCTTACCGAGTTGGTTATTTTGGATTTCTTTTGAGGCTGACTTGTGTATTTAATTTGGGTCACAGATTTAATGTTGGTACCTATCATTGGGAAGTGTGTGGACCTAGATCTGGTCATTCCTTCCGTTAATGATGGATTTGAAGGCCGACTTGTATCGGTTGCCTCTTGTATAAATGTAGTTGTTAGGTTAGAGTTTAGGGAGTGGAGTTTTTGGTTGGAAGATAGAAGATTAGAGATATTTGGCACATCCTCGCATGTTTGAGGACTTCTATAAATCATTGTAAAATCTGGCCTAAACTGGGAAGGCCTTACAGCCTGACCTGTATGAATCTATTAAAGTTAATATATGAAAGTTGAACTACATTCTCTCTCTCACTGTGTTTGTATTGCTTCTGCATGTTGTTGAGAAAGGTGGATCTGGTTAGGGTGTGCCATTTTGGCCCCTTCAGTCCTCCCTTGCATCAAGATGAAAGAGTATAAAGAGAAAAAGAGTATCAAAAAATCAGATGGAAAGCATCATATTTATTGTATATAGTCAAAAGAGATCTTGAAATTACCAAAAACATTGAAAAATAGAAAAAAAAAAACAAATCAAAAATGCAGAAAAGATCAAAAATAGTGAAAAATTGAGCATGAAGAAAGCCAAAAACATTCAGAAATGATCCTCAAAAAGATGTTGTCTTGGTGAAAACCTAGAAAATAGGTGCCTTGATGATATGAAAATAAAAAATTTGAAAAAGAGAAAATACAAAAAAAATAAAAATAAATTGAAAAAGAGAAAATACAAAAATAAAATAAAATTGAGGACCAAGCTCACATGGATCAAGCCTAAATCAAATCTCAATCACTCACTTGGAGGATGCATCTTGTCCACTCATTTTGTCCTCTTGTCCCAGGCTTTGAGGACAAAATATTTAAATGGTCTCCAAAGGTGGAACCATGGACTTAACTCAAACTCAACTTTGATCAACTCAACTATACCCCCTACCCTTGCCAAAATCTATAAAAGCAAGGCATAATTGAATAAAAAAGGATCCACAAATCTGAGAATAGCATCAAACCTCTTGCAATTTATAGCTAGAAAGGCAAATTTAGAGCTAATTAGTTGTATTTTCATTTGGAATTGATTTTTTTAGCATTGTTTATCATTCATTCTCATTTTAGGACTGTCACTAATGGAAGCTTACTGAGAGCTTTGCAGTAGCATCCCTAAATAGAGATCCATAGAGTGTGTAATTGTCATTTCTTTGCTTAATTAGATTGCTATTTGTGGTAATTTAGTTGTTATTTTCAATTATTAACAATACTAACCCTATGAAGGTACTTTTTCTAGTACACAAAATGGTGCCCACCATGCAATTAATTAATCAAACCAATGTGCACTAAATCTAATTAATTGTATAGTTTCATTTAAATTAAATCAACCCATTTAAGGGGTACACATGGCTAAAAAGATTAATTAAATTCAATTAATTAATTCCTATTTTCTCTCAACCACCAAATGGGAGGAAAATGAATCAACCAATAGGAATTAAGGATTGAGCTCACATGGATCAAGCCTAAATCAAATCTCAATCACTCACTTGGAGGATGCATCTGTTAGGAATGGGAACACTGAGAGGAGGGGGGGGGGGGGGGGGGGGTGAATCAGTGTTCACTATAATTTAACTTTTACTTAACTTCTGAATCTCATCTTAATTGCTTGTATACTGAAATAAACATCAATGTAGACAAGATAAACGTGCACAACACATAACACCAAATATGGTTACGGGGAAACCCAAATAGGTAAAAACCCCGGTGGGAACTGGTACCCACTAAGAATTGCACTAGTGTCTTGTGATCCTTGTTAGAAGATCTGCAACCTTGTTAGGAGTTTTTCTTTACAATGCTTTTAGTAAAGAGACCCAGTCAAAGGTCGGACCTTGTTAGGAGTCTTTTACAATAACCTTGTTAAGTGTGGGGACACACTATCCTAGAGCTCACTGCTCAAGTTGTGAAGGCTACAACCTTCTGATGATAGATACACACTATATTTTTTGGATGAACTGTTGTTGTGACATTGCTTGTCTGATCAGTTCCTTTGGTGTGTTGATGCTTTAGCCTCTTGTAAAGCTCTAATACATTTTATCTATACTTCACATGTCTCTTCTCTAATTATATCACTTTCATATGACTTCCATACTTATTTACATCGACGCATCTCATATTTATATGCGCTAACAAAATAAATAAATAGGTCGGCTTTATATTGATTACATACAATGCTTCCAAGTGAATTGGCTCAAGTGTGTTTACAAAAAAAGATTTTCACATGTCTATTAACTAATTAAAATAGGTGCATAGCCTTTGCACAACAAAAATATAATCGCTAATCAAATAACTAACAATCAGCTGCTTATACTGTTCTGTTCTAGCATTCACTGGTTGTACCTCTTCATCTATCTGTATCTTCATCATATTGTCTCATTTGATCATGCACTTTTAGACTTAGCATGAATAAACTCTTACCAGCTTAACTTCAAGGGTGCATACCATAACTCGGTCATACGCACATGCGCTTGTGCTTTGTCTATCTGGTACTCTGCTAACTGTCTAGTCTTCTACACTTAGCCAAAAACTGATCTTTGATAATATGCGTTGACTCAAAAACTCTATATGAATTTTTTGCCATAATGACAACACTAAAACTAGTCATATACAACAGTATAGTCAACTTGCCAACAACATATTGTCCACTCATTTTGTCCTCTTGTCCCAAGCTTTGAGGAAAAAATATTTAAATGGTCTCCAAAGGCAGGACCATGGACTTAACTCAAAATCAACCTTGATCAACTCAACTACACCCCCTACCCTCACCAAAATCTATAAAAGCAAGGAATAATTGTATCAAAAGGATCCACAAATCTGTGAATAGCATCAAACCTCTTGCAATTTATAGCTAGAAAGGCAAATTTAGAGCTAATTAGTTGTATTTTCATTTGGAATTGAACTCTTTAGCATAATTAATCATTCATTCTCATTTTAGGACTATCACTAATGGAAGCTCGCTGAGAGCTTTGCATTAGCATCCCTAAATAGAGATCCATAGAGTGCTTAATTGTCATTTTTTTACTTACTTGGATTGCTATTTGTGGTAATTTAGTTGTTATTTTGAGTTATTGACAATACTAACCCTATGAATGTACTTTTTGAGTTATTTTGAGTGGTCCTATGGGATTGTGCAAAACTCTAACATACCGGTGGTAGGAAGCCTCTTAATATACTTGGAGGATGCAAGTTTAATATCCATTGTGAACGGAATCTTGATTAATACCTTGTTAACTTAGCAAAGACTACCTTATAGAGCCATGTTTACGAACCAAATTTTGAGCTAGGTAGATTGCTTGAAGTATCTTTTTGTGCAAAAACCCATGATAACGTCCTTGAAAATTCAAACACTTTATGTGTAAAGGGTTAAAAAGAACAAGTGTAATTGTGATTACTTTGTTTGAAAAATACATACAAGTAAGAGATATCCATTTTGAAAAATCATCTTATATTTTTAATCTCTTCATAAAAACAAGCAATTACCCAATTGGGGGAAACGATTCAAAATCAAACCTTGTTGGATGCCAGTTTCTACACGCTCTCATAAACTCAAACTATCTTTACAAGAATATGACACTTTCATTGCCAAAGAGGTCCCCGAATTTGAATACCAAAGCTCTTTCAACAATCACAACCAATAGGATAGTCTCCCAAATCTGTTCGAAAAGAGAGTCGAATCAATGGATAGAAACTCCACATTTCATGCTTATCATCATGGAGGAAACAATGACAATATAAAAAATGCTAACCAAGGACCTAAGGAAACACTTGAAGAAAGAGCTAATCGAGCGGCTCAAGATAATGAATTTCTTGAACTCATGGATAAACTAATAGATAGACATAGGAGAAATTTTTCCTAAACCTAGCCCAAGCAAGGGTAAAGCTTCCACATGATTATGATGTGGATCAACTCAAGAAAAACCATGAAGAGGATAATCTGATGAGTGCTATGACTAAACAACTGAAAATGTTTGAAGCATAGATTGACCTAATGAAAAAGGCCGCCAAACCTAAGACATTTTCTATCGAGGCGTTGTGCCCATTCCCTTTTGACAAAAGCTTAGTTATGGCACCTTTTCTGATCAATGTAGTCTTTCCTAAGTATGAAAAATACACGAGTAAATCAGACCCATAGGATCATCTTAGAGATTTTTGTGCTCTAAGCATTGAATTTATGCATGATACCACATACCTAATGAGACTTTTTCCAATAAGTTTAGGAGGACAAGCCATGGAATGGTTTTCCAAACTTCCACAAGGGATAAAGACATTTGAGGAATTAGCCTCCAAATTTGTAACCCATTATTCTTATAACATTGAACATGAGATTACCATGCTCAAGCTATGTGATATGAAACAAAGGGATGGTGAATCTTTCCTAGGGTTGCTTCAAAGGTGGAGGACAATTTTTGCAAGATATCCACAAAGTATCCTTGAAAAGGAGGAAATGGAAATATTTATGAATAACTCAAATGTGGAGATGAACTATAGACTCAAACTTCAATGTCCCCCTACATTCGAAAAACTTATTGAGAATGGGATCAAAATTGAAGATGTGTTGGTTAAGAGGGGAGAGATAAAATTGTTCAAAGAAAATAAAACCTATACCAACACTAATAAAAATAATCATTATGTGTCTAACTATAACAAAAATAAAGGATCCAACAATCACAATGATAAACCTGAACTATGGTTGAAGAACAATAACAAAAATCTTGTGAATGATGGAGTTGTGGAAGCACACAACTTAAGATGTCATGGTAAGTAGGGATTTGAACCTATTCCAATATTGTAATAACATAAAGCCTATCAATGATTCATTGTTCCCTCATAATGAAAAAGGGCCTATATCTAAGAAAATAGAGCATGGATAAAGCTTGAAGGATCTTCCATCCTTAAAAGGCAAAGAGAAGGAAGAAGATGTTGAAAATCACCAAATTCCCACTAACTTAACTATTTCAAATAAAGGAAAAGAAAAGGTTAGTGAGGAAAGTCCTCTTGAAGAGTGCAAAGAAGACCAAGCTAGATCCATTCAAATCTACACCAAAGAGGCCCATTATCAAAAAATGGACCATATGATGAAAAACTTTGAAAAGCGATGTCAAATTAAACAAAAAAGAGTAGGTGAATAGTCCTTATCTATGATGGACCTACCCTTATCTCCCAAATCATATGGAAAGCCATCTAATATACCTCAAAAATACAATGATCACTTTGTGAGGGAAAATACATCTTCATTCATGGAGGAAGAAGACAATGAAATCCTAAATTGGCTATATAAAGATGAGGAATCAAGTTCCCATGAAAAGCACATCCAAAATGTAAGCATTCCCACACATCAATATGGGAAAGGATTTCAAATCATGCAGAAAATAGGATACAAAGGATAATGACCTTTAGGAACAAGAAATGAAGGACTCATTGAATCCATTGAAATGACATGGAGAGATAACAAAGAAAAGATTGGATTAGAGTACCTAGAACAAGGGTACACTCAAAAGAACTATCCTAAGGTCTATGATCAAATATTTCAATTAGGGTCTCAAAGTGATGAAGATTAGAATCAATGGGAATGGGACTCATTGTCAAATGGGTCATGTCAAGACAAGGAGGTTGATTTCATTCATACTTATACATCTAGCAAAGGAAAAGAACTAGTTTCAGGCTCAGATCACAATCAAGCTTCAAGTTCTAGTCAAGTGGTCTTAGATGATGTCCCAATTCAAGAAATTGAAATAAATCAATGGGTAGGAGAGCCTTATATTCTATCATGGAGACCTACTATAGAGGGATCTCATGTTAGGTTCAATCCAAGAGATTTTTACCCCATAGAAACCTAAGAGGATTCTAGTGAGGAAGAGTTTGACCCAAGTTCTTTAGAACATTTAGAAGAAGCACATGTCATAGACTTAAGTGATAAAATGTTTGAACCTTCAAACGAGGTCATGACCTTAAACCCTATTGAACCAGACTCACATATGGACCCATTAACCCTTATCTATCTAGAACTTATCGAATGGGATTCCATTGAACCTACTATCCTTCCCACATATCTAAATGATCACTTGGTGTCCCAATACCTAAATGCAGTTGAAACTTCTTCTATTAGTGAATTCCAAGAGGAAGTAATAAGGGGAAGTATCCAATATTTCAATTCAAAAAAAAATAAAAAAATAAAAATGGAAAGAATCTAATGTTGAAAACCACGTTGTGGCAACATTAGATCAAAAAGAGAAAGAAATAAAGAATGATTCCAAAGGTGAAAACACAATAGAGGCACCTAAGGAAGGGAGTTTGGATACTTTACCTGAGCACTATGAAGACAAATCTCTTATCTTGATTGAACCAATAGAGAAAATAAATATTGGATCAGAATCAGAACCAAGGATCATACACTTAGCAACATCGCTATCTAGTGAAGAAAGAAAGGACTTCATCAAATTTTTCAAAGAAAAACAAATTAAATTTGTATGGTTTTTTGATGTTATGCCATGATTAGATACAAATTTAATCATGCATCATTTTAACATAAAAGGAGTAAGGCTAGTAAAGCAGAAATTAAGAAAGATGAATCCACACATAGCTTTACTTGTAAAAGTGGAGTTAGAAAAATTGCTGAAAGTTGGGTTTATAAGAGCCATTGAATATGGCCAATGGATTTCAAACATTGTCCCAGTTTCAAAAGCAGACAAGTTCATCAGAATTCACATGGACTTTAGGGATCTCAATCTTGCATGTCCTAAAGATGATTTTCCGTTACCAAGCATAAACGCCATTGTAGACTTAACAGCAAGACATTCCATGTTCTCACTTATGGATGGATTTAGTGGTTATAATCAGATAAAAATAGCACATGAGGATTAAGACAAGACAAAATTCACATCACATGGGGGACATTCTATTGGAATGTTATTCCTTTTGGTCTAAAGAATGCCGGAGCAACCTATCAAAGAGACATGACGACCATATTCCATGACATGATGCACAGATTCATGGAAGACTATGTAGATGATATACTTGCTAAATCCCTCTCAAGGGAAGAACATCTACCCATCTTAGAGAAAATATTTGTAAGATTAGAGCAATTCAAAGTAAGGCTCAATCCAAAAAAGTGCGCATTCGGTGTTCAATCAGGAAAGCTACTAGCATACATTGTTTTAGCAAAGGGAATAGAGATAGACCCCACCAAAGTCAAAGCTATCATGGAGATGGGGGCACCAAGAAAAATAAGTCAAATGAGGTCACTTCAATGCAGGATCCAATCCATTTGAAGGTTCATCTCTCAATTGGCAGAAAAGTGCCATAATTTCACTCAACTATTTCATAAGGACACATTGTTCAAATGGGATGAGAAATGTGAAGAAGCTTTCAATTTTTTGAAGAAATATCTAATGAATCCTCCAAATTTGATGCCACCTATAAGAGGCAAGCCTTTAATTCTATACATTTCAGTGACCGAACATTCATTAGGGGCATTCCTAGCTCAAGAGGATGAATCAGGAAGAGAAAAGACCATATATTACATAAACAAGACTTGGATAAAATATGAGTTGAATTATACCTTCATTGAAAGAGCATGTTTGGCTGTATTTTTTGCTTCCCAAAAATTACTCCACTATACGTTATCCCACAAGATTTGACTCATTGCAAAGAGTGATCCCTTGAAATATCTTCTTAGCAAAATAACATTGAATGGAAGACTAGACAAATGGGTCATGGTGCTAAGTGAATTCGACATAGAATATGTGGATCATAAATCTATCAAGGGCCAAGTCATAGCTAATCAATTAGCTGAAGCACCATTACAAGATGAACATCCAATACAAGTGGAATTTCTAGATTCTGAAATTATAAATGTTGAAGCAAAAACATGGCAATTATATTTTGATTGTTCCTATACATAACATGGATCAGGAGGAGGCATACTTTTGATTACTCCTCAAGGGTCTACAATTCCAAAATCATACAAATTGCTATTCCCATGCACAAATAATATAGCTCAGTATGAAGCATTGGTCATTGGGATCAAAATGGCATTAGAATGGAAATTGATAGAGCTACAAGTCTATGGAGATTCACAATTGGTTATTAATCAAATTAATGATGAATATTAGACTAAAGATGACAAGTTGATACCTTACAAAAACATGGTTTAGAATCTCAAGAAGTACATCACTCTCATCACATTTGAGCAAGTCCCAAGAGATAAGAATAAAGCAATAGATGCAATGGCAACTTTGGCACCACTTCTCCAAATACCAGATCTAAGCGCTAGATATGAATTCCTGGTAGAAGAATTTGATCAACTCGCATTTGAACCTACCCATCCTCATACCATTTGTTTGCTAACCAGACATGAATCACCTTGGTATGGAGATATTTATACCTACTTAAAGGACCAAAGCCTACCTATGGACCAAACCAAGAACCAAAAGGAAAGCTTTATCCGCCAAGCCTCTCGTTATACCTTAATATCCAAAACGTTGTATTGTAAGAGTCTAGATGGTATGATTCTAAGATGTCTAGAGAAAGAGGAATCAGATATAGCCTTATGAGAAATTCATGAAGGAATTTGTGGGTCACACTTGAACGAATTAACCCTAGCTAAGAAACTTCTTAGGATAGGATATTTTTGGCCTACCATGGAGAAAGATGCTTGTCACTTTGTTAAAACTTGTCAAAAATGTCAATATCATGGAAACTTGATCCATGTACTAGCATAAGAGCTTCATCCTATGACGACACCTTTATCATTTTATTAATGAGATTTAGACTTAATAGGGATGATTTATCCACCATCTTCAAATGGTCATAAATTTATCATCACCACAACATAGTACTTTACCAAATGGGTGGAAGCTGTACCCTTGTCAACTGCTATAGGAAATAAAATCTATTTGTTTGTCTTAAATCACATAATTTGTAGATATTATGTACCTCATGCCATCATCACAGACAATGCAAAACATTTCAAAAACAAGGATTTAAAAGAGATATGCACAAAGTTCCACATGATCCATCATTCATCTTCAATATATTGCCCCCAAGGTGATGGACAAGTAGAGGCAACAAATAAAAACATCTTGAAGATATTGAAGAGAACTGTGGATAATTCAGGTAGAGATTGACATGTAGAAATAAACCCAACCTTGTGGGATTTTAGGACAAGTATCAGAATGGCAACAAGAGCTAGACCATTTTCCTTAGTCTTTAAAACAGAAGTAGTTTTACCTTTGGAGGTAGAACTTCCATCCTTAAGAGTATCTCTACATGGGTTGATAAGTGAGGAAGACTATAGGGTTGCTAGATTACATGAACTAGAACTAATAGATGAAAAACAACAACAAGCCTTTGATAACTTGAAATTATATCAAAATAGAATGTCAAGGACATATAACAAGCACATCAAGTCAAGGACATTCCAAATAGGTGACTTAGTTTTGTGAGAAAATCCCAAGAATCAAGCAGAAAGAGAAAATAAAGGAAAATGGGAAGCAAACTGGTTAGGACCTTTTGTGATCAATTCATATTTTGGGACAGGCACCTACAAGTTAGCTGATTGTGATGGAGAGGGGTTACAAGAACCTATCAATATCATTCATCTAAAAAGGTTCTACACATGAAGTAGATGAAAGAGTATAAAGAGAAAAAGAGTTCTAGAAAATCAGATGGAAAGCATCATATTTATTGTATATAGTCAAAAGAGATCTTGAAAATACCAAAAACATTTAAAAATAGAAAAGAACAAACAAATAAAAAATGCAGAAAGATAAAAAATAGTGAAAAATTGAGGATGAAGAAAGCCAAAAAAATTCAGAAATGATCCTCAAAAAGATGTTGTCTTGGTGAAAACCTAGCAAATAGGCACCTTAATGATATGAAAAAAAAAATTGAAAAAGAGAAAATACAAAAAAAATAAAAATTGAAAAAGAGAAAATACAAAAAAAAAGAAAAAAGAAAAAAGTGCCATGGTGAAAACCTAGCAAATAGGCACCTTGGTAGCAAAAAAAGGAAAAATCTTTAAAAATAGAAAAAGAAAACAAGATCCATTCAATTGGTGAAAACTTGGTAAATAGGCACCATTGAAAGTCCAAGTCATTCGCATACCTAGTAGCCATCCTTGTAAATATTGCATTCGCCAGCATTTGTATATATTGCATAATAGAACCCCACAGTTGCATTTGCAAGTACCTAAAGATTTGGGTCACCTAATTGCCAATTGTCCCAAGTCCAACTTTGAAATCACATCAAATTGGGGGAAATCTACTCAAAAGGAGGAGGGATTCATTAAAGAAAACTTCAATCAGTCATCGAATCAATTCATCAAGACATAAGTGAAACACTTAATCAAATCCTAACCCTAATCCAATTTGAACTAAATGCAAAATTTTGATCCAAGATCTTACACGACCCTATTTTTATCAAGATTAAAAGTATAAAATGGATGGAACTACACTTGAAATATGGATTTGAAAAAAATTCAATTTTTTTTCTAAAGTGTTGACTTGATTGATGAAATCATGTCTTTCTAGTGAATCGATGAAAGATTTTAAACTAGACAAGCTATGATGAAAGCATGATATTTTATTGATTTTTGCATGACTGTCTTAAGATCAAAGTTTTAAAACATGTATTATTTGTCTAAGGATGTGATCATCAAAGAATCATCGAGGACTTGTACATACAACAAAACTAAGATTTTTGTTTGTTTACGCAAAAGGATACCTAGGATATTTTTATGTTCAATATCATAATACCAAAATCCACTTGCCACAGAGAATGTGACAAAATCAGTATTCGTACTCTCATGATTAACTTCAATCAGTGACAGTTGTACCAAAGGAAGGGAAAGCAACGAAAGAGGTGAAAGATGTATTCATATCATCATGGTTGAACTAGTGATGATTGTACTCAATTTCGGATACCAAAACCTGCTTGATGATGAAAATAAGCTTCCTAATTCTGGATAGTGACAGTTAGTTGCATACATCCTAGATTAAATGCATTTAAGGTATTTGCCTTTCTTATCTTGAAATAGATTTGAAAAAAGAGAAACAGAAAGGGGGTAGAGTTATCATCATCAAAAAATTAAATCAAGATACATCAAATGATCAACAATACCATCAATGGTACATCAATGTCTATAGAAAAATAAATCAAGGAAATATACATCACCAAAGGTCTATCCATATAATTAAAGTCCTTATCAACATCATCAAATGTCTGAAATGTCCATAAAAAAAAAAATCCTTCTCAATCCAATCATCAAAGGTACATCAATATCAAAAAGATACACCATCAAAAAGGAAATGTTTGATCCATCAAATGATCCATGCTTCATCAAGGACATCATCCATAATCAATCATGTTGATCAACTAGGGGAAACCTGACTCTATCCATCACTTATATCTGCACCTACACTAGCTAATGACCCTTCTCTTATCCAATTCTTAATTTCACATCATGAGAACATCCAATCAACCCCATATCATCACAACATCTACCTAACAATATGAAAAATCAATCAGTCAAATCATCTAATTGATCATCTACCGTCAATCAAGTTATCCTATCATTCATTTTCTCATCGTGAGTGCATCAAATATCCTAACTCTAGATCTTGAGGATCGAAAATCATTGTTTTGTCTCTCTAGATCTTGAGAGCAAAATATCAACCCATCATCCTATTGTCCTATCAAATTGACATCAACATCAAACAAGTGATTCTAACTGACATCAAATGATATCAGAGCATCATCAACTTATCTACAACATCAACAACATTTTATCAATCACATCTTTTCTCATCAAATTCTCTCATGATTGGGGCATATCCAAATTTCTATATCGGGAAACAAATCAAAATTTCCCAATATCAACCAAATCATCCAAGATAATTTTGATTCATTTCTCGAGGGGGCATGCAATCATATCATCATTGATACAACATCAAATCACATGCATAATCTTTCATCGTAATTTTTTTTGCATTTACTAAGTGGGGCATCGAAACATCGCATCAGATCAAATTAGGCATCATATTAGGCAATCCATCATCAAAATGACCATAAGGACATCTAATCCAATCAAACATCATCAATATCTGCATCTTTTATCAGCATCATAATTGACCATCGATAGAATCTGGACTTCGCATCAGTTGAATCAGGATATTCTTTGAATCAAAACGCTTTGCATGCCGACTCAAAGAGGGGCATTTGTAATCATTGAAAATTGGACAAGATCATTTAAAAGAGGAATCAAGGAAAAAGTCAATACATTTAAATAAAATTAAATCAAATCAAATCAAAATCAAAGATAAATTGCAATTAAAGCTTAATCCAAATTTAATTGAAAATCAAAAGTCATTAAATCAATTTGAACCTATTAAATCGAATTAAATCAAACCAATGTGTAATTAATCTAATTAATTGTATAGTTCAATTTAAATCAAATCAACCCATTTAAGGGGTACACATGGCTAAACAAATTAATTAAATTCAATTAATTAATTTCTATTTTCTCTCAACCACCAAATGGGAGGAAAATGAATCAACCAATAGGAATTAAGGATTGAGGTCACATGTATCAAGCCTAAATCAAATCTCAATCACTCACTTGGAGGATGCATCTTGTCCACTCATCTTGTCCTCTTGTCCCAAGCTTTGAGGAAAAAATATTTAAATGGTCTCCAAAGGTGGAACCATGGACTTAACTCAAACTCAACCTTGATCAACTCAACTACACCCCCTACCCTTGCCAAAATCTATAAAAGAAAGACATAATTGAATAAAAAAGGATCCACAAATCTGAGAATAGCATCAAACCTCTTGCAATTTATAGCTAGAAAGACAAATTTAGAGCTAATTAGTTGTATTTTCATTTGGAATTGAACTTTTTAGCATTGTTTATCATTCATTCTCATTTTAGTACTGTCACTGATGGAAGCTTGCTGAGAGCTTTGCATTAGCATCCCTAAATAGAGATCCATAGAGTGCGTAATTATCATCACTTTGCTTATTTAGATTTCTATTTGTGGTAATTTAGTTGTTATTTCAAGTTATTGACAATACTAACCCTATGAAGGTACTTTTTCTAGTACACAATTATAGTTGCAGAGATTGAGACATCCTGAGGCTTACCATATTGTTTGGATCCAAAATGAGCATAAACTACTTGTAAGTGAACAATGCCTTGTTAAATTCAAAATTAGGAATTATCATGATGAAGTCTTGTGTGAAATTATGCCTATGAATTGTTGTCATATTCTTTTGGGTAGACCTTGGAAATATGATAGGAAAGCTTTGCATGATGGTAGATTGAATCAATACACTATTTGGATGGATGAAAAGAAATAAATATTGTTATGCTTGGTAGAGAAGTTTGATGAAAGTCATTGTACTACGGTCAGAGTATGTTTGGTTGAGGGTAAAAAGTTTGCAAGAGAATTGAAAGAACAAAATGTTTGTTATGATTTGATTCCAAGAAAAACTGAGAAACAAGATGAGTTAGAACATGTACCAGAGGTTAAACCTTTGTTGACTGAATTTCATGACATCATTTCTGATAATGTACCTAATGGTTTCCTCCTATGACAAGTATAAGTCATTGTATGGATTTGATACCGGTAACTAGTCTGCCTAATAAAGCAAGACATAGGTTGACAACAGATGAAAAGACTGAGTTGAATAGACAAGTGCAAGAATTTCTTGAGAAGGGTTTGATTAGGGAAATTTTAAGTCCTTGTGCAGTACCTATTGTGTTAGCACTGAAAAAGAATGGAGACTATAGAATGTGCACTAATTCTAGAGCAATAAACAAAATAACAGTAAAGTACAAATTTCCTTTGCCTAGGATGGATGACATAATGGATAGTTTGAGTGGAGCAAAGTATTTCACAAAGATTGATTTGAAAAGTGGATATCACCAAATTAGGATTAGAGAAGGGGATGAATGGAAAACTACTTTTAAGACTAATGAAGGTTTGTATGAATGGTTGGTTATGCCCTTTGGTTTGACTAATGCACCTAGTACTTTCATGAGGCTGATGAATGAAGTTCTAAAAAAGATTCTTGGGTAAGTTTGTGATTATATATCTTGATGACATTTTGATATTCAGTAAGAGTAAGGAAGAACATCTTGAGCATATCAGACAAGTATTGCATAAGTTGAAGGAAGAAAAGTTACTGATTAACTTGAAGAAATGTTCATTTATGAAAGAATAAATTATGTACCTTGATTTTGTAATTTTAGCTGATGGATTGAAGATGGATCCTAAGAAAGTGAGAGTTATAATTTATTAGCCTACACCAAAGAATGTTGGAGAGGTAAGATCATTTCATGGATCGACAAGTTTTTATAGGAAGTTTATCAGAAATTTCATTTCTATTTGTAATGCTATGACTAAAACTATGATCAGAGATAAAAGGGATTTCAAACGGACACATAAAGCACAAAAGAGTTTGAAACATTGAAACAAAGAATTGCAGAATTGCCTACACTTGCTTTGCTTGATTTCAGTAAAGTTTTTCAAGTTGAATGTGATGCTAATGGAAGTGCAATAGGAGTTGTTTTGAGTCAAGAAGGAAGACCTGTAGCTTTCTTTAGTGAGAAGTTGAATGATGCTAAGAGAAAATATTTAGTTTATGACTAGGAATTCTATGCTATTGTTCAAGCTTTTAAGAAATGGAGACATTATTTGATGCCTAAAGATTTTTTGTTGTATACTAACCATAAAGCTTTGTAGTATTTGGGAAGTTAGAATAAATTGAATTAGAGACATATGAAGTGGGTTGAGTTTTTGTAGAATTTTTCCTTTTCATTGAAGCATAAAAGTGGACAGTTGAATAAAGTTGTTGATGCCTTGAGCCGAAGAAGAAATTTGCTGATAGAAATGAGAGTTGGGATACTTGGTTTTGATGATTTGAAGTGTTTGTATGAAATTGACCTTGATTTTGTAGAACCTTGGAAAGCTTGTAAGGAACAAACAATGAGTGATAAATGGATTGACTATTTCATTCAAGAAGATATGTTGTTTAAGGGATTTCAGTTGTGTATACCTAGAGGATCTATGAGAGAGAACATAATAAAAGAGAAACATAGTGGTGGACTTACTGGACATTTTGGAATTGATATGACCATGAAACTAATTTCAAAAAGATACTTTTGGCCACAAATTTAAGAGATGTGTAGAGAATGGTTAGAGGTTGTAGAATTTGTCAAATAACAAAAGGAACTAGTCAGAATTTGGGATTGTATACACCTTTACCTGTACCTGATAGACCTTCAGAAGATGTGAGTATGGACTTTGTTCTTAGATTACCTAGAGCTCAGAGAGGTAATGATTCTATTTTGGTAGTGGTTGAAAGATTTTCAAAGATGGCTCATTTTATACCTTGTAAGATTTTGAAGAAGTTTGACAGTGGAAATGCTTATGAAGTGGAATTACCAGAGGACATCAATATATCACCTATATTCAACATTGCTGGTATCTTTGAGTACTTTGAATCAACATATGAGACGGAAGAAGATCTGGATTATCCTAAGAAGAATAAAGACAACATTAAGGAGATCTTAAATAGCAGAGTAAGTAAGAGTACAAGAGGAAAAGACTACATGGAATACCTAGTTCAGTGGAAAGACAAGCCAGTTGAAGACAATTCATGGATTACACAAGATGAGTTGGATCTTTATGATTTGGGTTAGAATATGAGCAGTACCTAATGTGGACATCAGTTCTTTATTTACCCTAGGTGTATGATGCAGGAGCATCTTGGGTCTTTGAGTAATCTTGCATCAACCAAAAGCATTTCCTATTTTTTCTGTTCCCATGGGTTGTTTGCGTTGTAGCTATTGCAGCTGTTGGTTTCTTGCTATGCAAATTTAATACAATGATGTGGACCTATTTGTGAATCTTCTCCTAAGAGCACAAATCTTAATTCATCTAGAGTTAAGAGTTATCAATGTTTTCCTCGGGTATCAATTTTCCAGCCTATTTCACATGAAACGTGGGAGTTCTTTGCCTTGCGCAGATTCATTTGAGGAAATGGGGCCTTGTAAAGTTGGGGATTTGTTCTTGGATCACATGTGGACCTAAATGCTACTTCACATCATGTTGTGTTCATTCTTTCTATAGTTTTGGTTTTCTCTTCCTAAGTGGACCTATAATGTAATTAAATGCTTGACTGGCTGACTTGTGGCTTAGCTGGATATATAAGAAGCTTAGGTTGATTTAGTAAAAAAAAGTGGTAGATTGGTGATAGTAGGATAGTAGTAGAAGTAGAAAAGAAGGTAATATGTGAGCCAAGACTTTGAATTCATAATTATTTTGTATAAGGCTGAAACCCAAAGGCCTCACAGCCGGGCATGTTGATGAATTTATAATAATTGGACTAGTGTGGTTGCCAATTGCCTTGCCTTATTTGATTCTATTTTTTCATAGTTTCATATGAATTATATTGCTTCCATGTGTAACTCTGAGAAGGCCTTATTTGAGGATACAAGTGGAGTTAAATCTTCTTGATTATGCCTGTATCTTCCCTATCCTCGTGTCATGGAGGCAGTGGGAAGGAAAGTTTTTGGAGGTGGATGGAGCCTCTGGTAGCTTGGGTATATGCTGGAATCTATTAATAGTAAAGTGTGACTACTAGCAACTAACCAGAATTGGATGGGAGTGAGATGCAAGATCATTTTCCATAATCATGAACTTGGATTAATTAATGTATATGGGCCTATTTCTACAAGTTCCAAAAGGAACCTATGGGGTATGTTGTCTCATTGGATCAATGCTCAAAAATTTGATAAATTTGTCATTGGTGGTGATTTCAATGCTACCTTAAATAATTTAGAAAAGAAGGGAGGATTGCAAACTATGTCAAAAGTGTAGTGGGACTTTTAGGCCTTTGTTGATGATAATAACCTGAGGAAAATACCCACCAAGAATGGAAGATTTACTTGGATCGAAAGAAGACAAGGCTTTACAAGCATAACAAAAAAATTAGATCATTTTCTTTTATCTAGTGATTGGGGACATGATACTAATGTTTGTGAAGCGATTATTCTCCGTTTCACCAGATCAGATCTTTTTCTAGTCTAGTTTAGTTATATGAATGAAGAACAAAAGGGTGGTGATCCATTTAAATTTTAGAGCATGTGGCTTAGAGACCCAACAAAAATTGAGTTATTCAAGGAATGGTGGAATGAGATGAGATTTGGAAACAAATCTAAACTATGTTGTCTACAGAAAAAGTTATCTCATATCAAGGCCAAGCTCAAAGAGTGGAACATGCTGCATTTTAAAAATATCTTTGAAGAAAGAGCAAGAGTGGAAAATGAACTCAAAGAACGAAATGAAATTGTCATAATAAATGGAATGAATGGATTAGACTTTGAAAAAGAGAGAGAATTAAAAGCCAAACTAGAAGAGCTATTGGAAAGGGAAGAATGTTATTGGAGGTAGAAATCCTGGGAAGTATGGTTGGAGGAGGGAGATAGAAACACAAAGTACTTCCACAAATCAACAATTTCTAATAGAAACTTAGAGAGGATAGGTGAACTTATCAGAGAAGATGGGTCGGTAACTCAAACAATGGAGGAAGCTAATGCAGAGGTAGTTAGATATTTTTAGAATTTATTGAGCAGAGATACAAATGGGGATAATACCATTAGGGAGAGATATTTAGGTGGAATTCCTAAAGTGATCACAAAGGAGGATAGTGCATACTTATCAAATAACATATCAGAGGAAGAGTTAAAAAATGCTACATTCCAGGTAGGACTAGACAAAGCCCCTAGACCAGATGGTTTTACAGCTAGATTTTTTTAGGCATTCTAGGATGTAGTGAAAGGGGATCTTCTTTTGGTAGTGGAGGAATCTAGAAGAAAGGAAACTATTCTTGGAGCTCTTAATCACACATTTCTAGCTCTTATTCAAAAAAAGAAGGATGCATTGGGCATGAGAGACTACTATCCCATTGCTTTATGCAACACAATATAAAAAAATATTACAAAGGTCATAGCGAATAGATTGGAGAAGGTCATTAATAAAATTATCTCAGAAGAACATATTAGGTTTTCCCCAGGCAAATCTATAGTGGAAGGCATCATAGTCACACATGAGGATTCCCATACGGTAAGGAAAAAAAGAGAGCATGATATGATTATTAAATTAGATATCTTAAAAGCTTATGACCTAGTGGACAAAAAATTTCTACTGGATGTTTTGAGAAAATTCGGATTTGGAGAATTGGATCAGTTGTTGCATCAATGGGCCTAAATTTTCTATTTTGGTGAATGGTGTTGCCTAGGGTCTCTTTGAGTCAAGTAGGGGGATCAGACAAGGGGAACCACTATCTCCTTTCCTCTTCATAATTATGGTTGAAGTGCTTGGGAGAAGTATTGAAAGAGATCAACTTGATGGACAATGGATGGGCATTGAAGTAACCTCTGGAGTCAATGCAATTACTCATCAACAATTTTCTGATGACACCATATTATTTGGGAGGGGAAGTAGAGGAGAGGATAGATGCATTAGAAACCTTTTAGATGATTACATCAAGGCCTCATGACAAAGCATCAATTGAAAAAAATATGAAGTTTTCTTTTTGAATGTTCAACCTAGTTTGCAAAGAGAGTTGGCTCACATATTAGGATTGAAAATTGCTAACTTTCCAAGGTGCTTTTTGGGGATGTCTTTATTTGTTGGCTCTAATAAAATAATCTACTAGAAAATCTCATCAACTACAAAAAGGAAAATGGAACTTTGGAAAGGGAAAGTGGTTGACATCTGCTGGGAGAATCCTTATGATAAAAGTTGTTTAAAGCGTTATTCCAATATATTCTATGTCATGTATGAAGTTGCCTAATCAGGTGGAACACACTCTTATGCAGATTATGTGGAATTTTATGTGGAAAGGCTCAAATGATACATAAAAACTCCCCCTCCTAGCTTGGGATAATGTGTATAAACCAAAAGGTGCTTGGGGGGCTGGTATTCAACTCCTCGACATTATGAATTATGCTATGGGGGAAAAGCTTATTTGGGGCATGTTTAAAGGTAATAAAAAATGGGTTTAGATATAAAGGAATAAATATTTGGACTCTATGGAACCTATTCGAGTCCTTAGTGTTCGGAACCCTCTAGGAGAATCAACTATGTGGAATTTTCTATTAGACTACAAAGATATCATAACAGAGCATCTCACTTGGGAAATTAGGAATGGGTGGAAGGATTCTTTCTGGGAGGACTCATGGGAAGGGCATTTGGCTCTAAAAAATGATTTCTCATTGGTGGGTTTGTACAAAGAGACGACTAGAGTTTGGGGTTCCAAAGTCTACAATTATGGAGAAATTAATAGAGTAAATGACACATTCATATGGAAATGGAAATCTTTCTCAAAAATCAATGCCCCTCAAACTCAAAAGGACCGAATGGAGGCTATAATGAAAAATAAAACCTTGATTATCTCAGAGAAGGAGGGTTTTCTTAGGTGGAATGCTTCTTCAGACAGGGAACAATGACCAATAGATCTACTTTGGGGGAAACATTTCCTTCCCAAGGTAGGTGTTTTCTCATAGCTGGCCATCAAAAATAGAATCCTCACTCATGACAGATTGGCTAAACTTCATATCCTGAGTCCTAGAAGATGCCCTTTGTGCAAAAATGGCAAGGAGAATAAAGATCATGTTATCTCTTTTCCTTATGCTGAAACTTGCTAGAAATATTTTACAACCAAATTAAATCTTCAAGGACCAATGCCACAAAGGTTGCTTGACTAGTTCAAAATGTGGCCAAAGTGGAAGAAACATGGAGTTTTTGGTAGTATTTGGTAGGTTGTTCCATCCTTCATTGTATGAGAACTATGGAAGGAGCATAATAGGAGGATTTTCAAAGACCATGCTATGGACATGATGGATCTAGTCATTAAGATTGAGAGACTTGTTATTGAATTGGTAAACCCTGCAACCAAAATTAAGAGGCTCACAAAAAAATTATACTCCAATAAAGATGAATAATTTCTTAAGCACTTCAAGGGACTGATCATTCATCCTTTGGTGGGTAACATGAATCAGATATCAATCACTATTTTGGAGAAGGAAATTAAATGGAACCCCTGAAGGTGGGATGGGTTAAAGAAAATTTTAATGGGGTTGCAAAAGGAAACCTATGGCCATGTGGGATTGGGTGCATTACGCAAGGTGAGGCTAGTGTGGTTATTGTAGAGGTATCTAAACACATTGGAAATTCAACTAATAATATTGTAGAAGTTAGGGCGGCCTTGAGAGGGCTCGAGTTGGGTAGAGATATGGGAGTGGAGCACATTCACTAGAAGGTGACTTGTTAATTGCTATCAATGCAATTAGGAAGAACTATGCCCCAATTGGAAGTTGAACAGGTGGTTAGAGCCAATCAAAAAGATGATTGATAAATTTTGTTTCACAAAATTAACCATATATAAAGGGAAGGAAATGGGTGTGCTGATGAATTAGCAAAAAAAGTATCTGATTTGACATAAACATGGGAGTTATTGAGGATGTACATTTACTATGGTGGATTGCACATTCCAAAAATTGTTGGCTTATGGGAGATAATGTTGATGTGGCTAGTATAGAGACAACAAAGATATATGAGAACTTGGGGCTTGGAGAAGGGTGGAGGCAAACTATTGCTATCATTAGATGGGTGCAACATTTGACTGTAGGTTCAGCTCATGTGAAGGTTTCTACTAATACTTTGTGCTCTTGAGTTGAGGGTACAAATGGGGATGAAGGTATGAGGAAAAAGGCTCTTGAGTTGACCTTTTTGATGTAGGGACCAAACATATGGACATAAGTGTTAATAGAAATCTATTGATATGTGAAAGTGGGCACATATAGGATAGAGATAAATGACATGTTTGTAAATGTGGAGAGGAAAGTAAGTGATAGGTATAAGTATTAGGGATTTGTTCAATCTTAACACAAGTGTGTTCCATATGTGTTTTAATCATGATACAATCCAATCTCCCTAACATCTAGGAATGAGAAAGTGTCCTAGTATATTCAAACTATTTCATAACCTTCAATGTCATACATAACCTACCTATTTATTCCATTAAAACCAATAATCCAAGACAACAAAGAGAAAATACTAATGAGTAATTAACCCAATCACCTCTCAGAAATTGACACACCCATTCCCAAAGGATTGAAGACACATGAAACACATTAGAATTGTGAGTTTAACAATTACATATTGTTATAACACTTTGAAAATATATAGGAATGAGTTTTCACTAAAGATAGTAAAAAGAGCATAATTCTTCACTAAGCGCTCTCTCTCTCTCTCTCTCTCTCTCTCTCTCTCTCTCTCTCTCTCTCTCTCTCTCTCTCTCTCTCATAACATGATCTTATTGTTAATAAATCTTGATTATCTTCATAGTTCAGTAGTTGTGTTCTTGTTATGTTTGCATCCTAGTTCTAGAACTTTGTTGCACAAACAATGTCATTTGCTTAATTGCCTATCAAATAACCTCATGTATTGCATAATTGTATGAAAAAAATAGATCATTTTTGTTTTCATAATTGACCTTCCAAATATCTTCAGATTACTTGTTTGACACCAAGGTGCAATTTCTAGTTCTATATTATGGTGAATTTATAAGATTTAATATTATTCAAGATTTTTGTTGCTTGTCTTTTTATATTCATAATTTTCTTTTTTATTATTTTTATAGAATTGTTTACCAATCATACTTATATATCAAAGATTTCAATGTGCTTTTGTAATTGATAAATTTCACTTGTATATCTTTCAAGTATCATATATATTTAATCCTTTTATTATAATAGCCATTTATGCATTATATGGTTATGTTTTAATTAATTATTATTCATGAATTTTTATCATAATTTTTCCTTCTATTTTGATGCTTTCAATTCACTAATACTTATTACTCACTAGGTTATATATTGTGTGAGCTTTTAACAAAAAATAAGTCGTATGTCGAGAAATAATTATTATGTCGCCCTCTAGCTATGAAATAATTTATTTCTTTAGTTTTCATTTTTTTCTATTCATCTAAAATTCTTATAGTACATCTTAAACATCTCGAAGCTTTAAATCCTATGGAACTTGCTAATAAATGTGAAAGTAGTGCCATATTTGATATTTGACTTGATTTAAAAATGTCTATACCAATCAATGTGAAAGTTGTTACATATTTAATTATCTAATTTTATTTCAAAAACATCCATGTCAAATTGTATATGTTTTTGTGTTCAAGTGTTTTATTTCATTAGTGACATGGAGGGTCATTGCGTTTCATTTTTTATTTCCCAAGTATTTTTTTTATGATTTTTTGTTGGTTGTTACAAAGATCATACACTCAAGGACTCAAACATCCCATCACTACCACCACATTAAAATTGAATTGGCATTCTCAAGCAAACATGCCTCTTCATTTTTTGAAGAATGAAACTAAACAAACTCTAAGAAAGATGAAGGTATTGATACACAATAGTTTGTATTTCATACTAGGGGTAACCCTCGGTTTGAATTAAAAAGACCTCATGTGATGTCCCCTCTTTGAAATAAGATTTAATAATAAATAATGATCATAAAATTAAAATATAAAAATAAATAAATAAATGAATAATAAATTAGAATAGAATAGTTGCAAGTTAATTGAGGTTAATATACAGAATGACTAAGTTTGAAGATATCATTACAATATATCATTAATACTTAATAAAGAAGTTGAATATATCATAAGTGGTAATTATAGAAGACAATGAACAAGAAGGGGTGATAGTACTGGCAAAACTACATATAGCAAAGCAGAGAAATATATATTTCTTTAATTGACTTCAATGATATGTATGTCTTTCTTTATAGTAGACGCAACCAAAATTATCTTCCTAAGCACTTTGGTTAAATGTTAACAATGTCATCAATGACCAACAATTATTATTGTCAATGAATCGGTGCCACAAAGTTAATAATTATTATCCTTAATAGAAACACATATGTCAATGTTGATTAAGGGAACAATTAGACATTATACCAATTAAGGCAAGTAAAGCTAACATAAGTAGCTATTAAGAGGATTACACTAAAGGGGTGCAAATTGTTGAGTATTGAAGAGTTGCCACCTCATACTCTAGCCTCTTCATAGAGCATTAATTGAAGGACAAACCTCACTTAGAAAGGGGGTAGAAAATAAAGTATAAATATTTACCATTCGATAGATTGAATGGAACGTTATATGGATATTAGTTGTTACTGATCGAATAGGAATTAAGTCATGGAAGGAAGAGATGTACTGCAAAGATTAAATAATATTATATAAATTGGATATCTTCAAAGGATAGTAGAATATACACTATATCAAAGAGGGAATACAAGACATAAAGAAAAGAACCACAAAACATTATATAAATATAAAATGTATACATGAATATATATATATATATTGTTGGACTACAACTGATTTGGAATCTGATTGAAGAATCTGTGATTAAAGATCACTGAGAAGTTATTGATTAGATATGCAATATGATTCAATCAGTATTACATTGTCATTGATGTCAACTAGCTTGACAGTACTTATCTTGTAAGTTACTATACCGATACATCTGAAGAAAGGTGAAAGAGATGAAGAATAGAGAAATCTACATGAGAAAAGATGTACATGTCAGATGAGGATAAGGAATACATTGAGTAACTTGTTGATGAGACTATGATTGTATGATATTGACTTTATTATGTTGTATTCATCTATAATGAAGAATTGAGCTGAAAGACACAAAGCAATGTTGTCGGTAAAAGAAGCATTTTGCAGTATACACCGATGAAGTAGTGTATACCAAGCACAGTATTAACCGAGCAGTGTTCACAGATGCATTTCTTTGTTAACCGAGAAAAATAGAATGAATTAAATGAACAGTTTAGCCGATAAGATTGATGAGCTGGAAAGTGTATGAAATCGAGGTTACAGATAAAGTTTGTTATGAAGATCAATGACCAACATAATTAAAGGAAGATCTAAAGAAGCATATTGAAACGAGTTATGGACACATCAGCCGAGAAAGCTTGAAGTGGCAAAATTTGATGGACAAAAAGAAAATGATTTACTTATCTATATAAGAGACTAGGGTTTAATTATGAAACTAATGCTGGAGGAAGAATATACTGCATGATTATTGTGTGAAGTAGTTTTCATGCATTCTGATCATACTAGTTAGTAAGAACCGAGCTGTAGAATAGTTACCGAGTTATAGAGAGTTATTACTGACAGATAGAAAGTTGATACAGTGTTGAATCTGAAGTGATTGATCAAAAAGATTTGTATGAGCTAAATATTGGTCTGTAATCTGCAATTGATGTTGTATTAAGGAAGATCATTTACTGTTGCATATTTAACCATTGTAAATAGTTAAAATCTCTTAACCGAGTAGACTCTAAAAGTCTTATGATGTATCATTCACAGAATGAACATTGTTATCCTATCAACCCCATAGTGAATGCTGGTTGGACGATAACTTCTAGTCTAAAATCCTCTAGCAAGGTCACACCTGATAGTGTGTTTGTAACCTTTAATAGGGTTAGGTCTTTACCGACCTCACTTCAAAAGAGTGAACATTTTTGGGTTGCTGGTCCTAGGTGGTTTTTCCCTTTACAGGGTTTCCATGTTAAATCTCTTATGTTATGTGTTGATTGTGATATTTGTTTGTTATCATAATTTGCATATTACATGTTAGATTTGATTGGTAATAGTTATAAGTATTAGACTGGTAATCGGTAAAAGCACAAACATAGAAATTATTTTATGTTTACCGAGTAGTAGAAATTGAAGATTTTGATTTGAATTATACATTTTGTTTTGGGCCAGTAGATAACTAATTCACCGCCCCTCTCAGTTATTCTAACAATTGGTATCAGAGATGTGGTTGCTTAGAACAGAGTTTTAAGGACTTAAGCACAAAGGTCTAAAGATGTATAAGAGGGAAGTACCAAAACTGAATAAAGAGAACTTTGTAGTATGGCAGAGCCAGATGAAGCTGCACATATCTGGAATTGGAAATTTTGCACTAGAATTGATGGAGAATGGCTACATTGTACTGCCCACTGGTCCCCTGACCCTTGATCAACCTAGAGACAGGCATGAATACAATATCACTATGATGGAACTTGTTGCTGCCTGTACCGATGCTAAATTTGAAGATATTAAAGGATGCACTACTCCCAAAGAAATGTGGGACAAGTTAAATTTGATATACAGTGGAGATGTGAATGTCAAAAGAGCCCGAGTTGAAAGCCTGAGAGGTAGATTCGATGATATGAGGATGAAAGAAGGTGAGAACATTGTGCAGTACTCAAACAGATTGAAAGAGGTAGTACATGCTATTAGAGCATCAGATGGATTCATAGATGATGAACCAATGATAAGCAAGATTCTCAGAACTTTGCTGCCAGTTTATGCAATCATGATCTCTGCAATTCATGAAACAAGAGCTACATCCAACCTTACTCTTGACACACTGATTGGTAAACTTACAACCTTTGAATTCAATAACTTTGATAAGAGTGTTGTTCCCCCTGTTGAATCTACTTTCATGTCTTCTCTAAATATTGGTAAGTCTAGCAGGAATAATAGGGATAATGATAGTGATGGTAATACCGATGATGAACTTGATGAGCTAGAAGCTCTTATGGCTAGAAGATTGCCCAAAGGAAAAGGAAGGTATAGAGGTAAGCTACCTTTGGCATGCTTTAATTGTAAAGAAGTTGGTCACATTTCTGCTAGATGTCCACAGAAGAAAGATGATGATAGATCCAAAGACCGATATGAAGGAAGTTATGAAAGAAGAGTTAACAGAGGCTACCGACACAACAACAGAGACAACCAAGACGATAAAGGCAAAAAGGTATGTTACATAGCCGAAGATATTGAAATTGAATCTGATTCTAATGATGATATAGAAGTTGTATTTATTGCTATGAAACATGATTCAGAAGAAGAAGAGAAATGTGAAGAGACAACACTGATCTCTAAAGTAAGCAGAAATGATATATGGATCATAGATAGTGGCTGTACACATCATATGAACAGTGATGTAGAAAAGTTTGATCAGCTTATAGAATACAATGGAGGATTTGTGAGAATGGGAAATGATGCACCTTGTATGGTAAGAGGTAAAGGTTCACTTATGATCAATAACATGATAAAATGTGAAAATGCATACTGGGTAGATGGACTGAACTATAACTTGTTAAGTGTGGCTCAGCTAAACAATTCAGGCCACCGACTAGCTTTTGAGAGCAAAAGGGTGAAGATCTATGATGAAGAAGGAAGACTTGTCGATACTGGTACACAATCCAGAGGTAATCTATTCTATCTTGATATGGATCAGTCTTCTTGTTTGTTAATAAAGGATGAAGATGCCTTGTTGTGGCACAAAAGGTTATGCCATGTGAACTTTGACAACATGATCAAGATTAGTAAAAATAAAAGAGTTAGAGGATTGCCTAACTTGTCAAAACTTGATCATGCCATGTGCCATGAATGTCAGAAAGGTAAGATAACTAAGTCTCATTTCAAAAGAAAAGACTACTCAATAAAGAAAATACTTTAGTTGGTTCATACCAACCTGTGTGGTCCTATGAGAACTCAGAGTTATTATGGTGATAGATATTTTATTCTTTTTGTTGATGATTATACTAGACTGATGACTATTATGTTCTTGAAGGAGAAATTTGACGCTTTTAAAATGTTTAAATGGTATAAGGCTAAGGTAGAGAAAGAGACTGGAAAAGAAATAAAATGCTTAAGATCTGATAGAGGAGGTGAATTTATCTCTAATGAATTTACTAACTTCTATAATGAGCATGGAATTAAAAGACAGGTCTCTGCACCGAGGACACCTCAGCAAAATGGCATTGCTAAAAGAAGGAACAGGTCAATAATTGACTATGCTATAACATTGATGATACAGAAGAATGTTGCTTAGATATATTAGAGGGAAGCTATCAGTACAGCTGTATATGTCCTTAACCAAGTACAACTGAAGAAGGATACCAACCGGACACTTTATGAGCTATGGTTTGGACACAAACCTACTGTAAGTTATTTTAGGATTTTTGGAAGTAAATGCTTTATTTTGAAAGATGAAAGAAAAGGAAAATTTGACTCAAAAGGAGATGAAGGGATATTTTTGGGTTATTCCTCTACAAGTAAAGCATATAAAAGTTTGAATGAGGTCACAAATAAGATAATTGAAAGGACTAATGTTCGTGTTGATGAGTTTGATGACAAGAACACAAAGGAAAGTACAAAGGAACTAGAAGACTATGGTAAGTTCACTTACATTGAACATCCAAAGTATTTACCAACACAAAAAACTATGTTAACCGGTCCATAGGAAAATAATGCAGAAGAACAAGCAATACAAACTGATGAACAAAATGGAGCTACTGAGCAAAGAAATGAACCTAAATAGTATGAACAAGAAAGAAGAAACTAAGTTTTGGCTAGTTTTGTCAGACGACATCATCCTAAGACACAAATTATTAGAGACAGACATGCTGGAATACAAACTAGGAGCAAAACAAGACAAGGTACATGTCTAGTTTGTGAATTTGAACCAAAAACTATGAAAATTGCATTAGAAAATGAAGAATGGGTTAATGCAATGAAGGAAGAAATAGAGAAAATAGAGAAGAAGAAAACCTGGTCCTTAGTACCCTGACCAAAAGACAAGAATGTTATCGGTACTAAGTGGATATTCAGGAACAAATTGAATGAAAATGGTGAAGTCACAAGAAACAAAGCAAGATTGGTATGCAAGGGATATGCACAGGAAGAAGGCATTGACTATGGTGAAACATTTTCACCTATTGCTAGATTGGAAGGAGTTAGAATGCTACTTGCATATGCTGATTACAAGAAATTCAAAGTCTATCAATTGTATGTGAAGTCAGCTTTTCTAAATGGTATACTTGAAGAAGAGGTCTACATAGAATAACTTGAAGGATTTGTTGATCCAGACAACAAAGACATGGTATGTAGATTACAGAAATTTTTGTATGGTTTGAAGCAAGCACTAAGAGCTTGGTATGAAAGACTACATACTTACTTGTTAAGTATTGGATTTGTTAGAACAAGTGAAAACAACAATCTGTATATGAAAGGTGACACTGATGACACTATTATCATTGCTGAAATATTTGTAGATGACATTATTTTTGGAGGTTCAAATCATGTGTGTAAATCATTTTCTGATGAAATACAAAAGGAATTTGAAATGTCTATGTTCGGAGAGATTAAATTCTTTCTTGGACTACAAGTGATTTAGTAGAGTGATGGGATATTCATCACACAGTCTAAATACATAAATGAAGTACTGAAGACATTTGGCATGGAAGATGCTAAACTTATGGGAACACTGATGGCTACTGGATGAAAATTGACAAAGGAGGATGAAACTACAGAGGTAAATTAGACACTTTACCAATCCATGATTGGTAAGCTAATGTATGTAGTTCACAGTAGACCTGATATAGCACATGTTGTGGGAATTGTTGCTAGATTCTCTGCTAACCCTAGAGAATCACACATGAGTGCTACTGAAAGAATCTTAGGATACCTAAAGAAAATAGGGAACTATGGATTATGTTACCCTAAGGAAGGAAAGTTTGAACTGAAGGTATACGCCAATGTTGATTGGGTTGGAAATGTGGATGATAGAAAAAGCACCACTAGAGGAGCATTTTTCTTTGGCGAAAGACTTGTAACCTAGATAAGTAAAAAGCAGGCTTGTATTTCTCATTCTACAGCTGAAGCAGAGTATGTTGCTGCTGCTACTAACTATTCAAACATTGCCTACTTTAAGCAAGTGTTGGAAGGGATGATTGAGGTAATTACTGACCCGGTGATTATATATTGTGACAACACTAGTGCCATAAATATTTCAAAGAATCCTGTGATGCACTCTAAGACAAAGCATATATCTATTAAGTATCATTACTTAAGAGAACAAGTGCAAGAGAAGGAAGTAAAACTAGAATTTGTCACATCTAAAGAACAACTTGCAAATATCTTTACAAAGCCTCTATCGAACTATACTTTTGAATACTTGAGGACTAGACTTGGGGTCCCTCCCCTGACTATCGATCACTAAGGTGATCTAGATGTTGCATTAGCCTACCATTATCAAAAGATCACACATGTTGATGCAGCATAGCTCACACTTTGAATCAAGTTCAAGGTTGTTATTAAGTTTGAAGAACTGGAACCGACTGGTATTTCAGTATACAAGATATAGAGGAAGACATAACTGTTTGTTTATTTGTTTCTTTGGCATTTCTATTAAAGGGAGAGATAAATAATATGAAAAGGAGAAGGAGCATGCATCAACACCGATGGAGAACTATCTAAGGGAGAGACAATCTGAATGAGATAGAACATTGAAGATCAGTTACAAAGAACGGAAGGAGGAAAATTGAGCATATCTGATCATTGACATTACAGCATTACAAATGTTTAGTAATGTAGTGATTAAACATATTAAGCTAGGGAGAGCTTGTATGAGCATTTTTTTATAGAGTTGTAGAATATATGTTTGGTATGTGTATGGTATATTTCATATTACTTGAGTTGCCATCAATGCCAAAGGGAGAGATTGTTGGACTACAACTTATCTGGAATTTGATTGAAGAATTTATGATTAAAGATCACTGAGAAGTTATTGATTAGATATGCAATATGATTAAATCAGTATTATATTATCATTGATGTCAACTAGCTTGACAGTACTTATCTTGTAAGTTACTATACCGATACATCTCAAGAAAGGTGAAAGAGATAAAGAACAAAGAAATCTACATGAGAAAAGATGTACATGTCAGATGAGGATAAGGAATATACTGAGGAGGTTTCTAATGAGACTATGATCATATGATATTGAGTTTATTATGTTGTATTCATCTATAATGAAGAATTGAGCTGAAAGACACAAAGCAGTGTTGTCGGTAAAAGAAGCATTTTGCAGTATACAATGATGAAGTGTAGTGTATACCGAGCATAGTATTAACCGAGCAGTGTTCACCAATGCATTTTTTTGTTAACCAAGTAGAATAGAATGAATTAAATGAACAATTTAGCCGATAAGATTGATGAGTTGGAAAGTGTATGAAATTGAGGTAACAGATAAAGTTTGTTATGAAGATCAACGACTAACATAATTAAACAAAGATCTAAAGAAGCAAATTGAAACAAGTTATTGACACATCAGCCAAGAAGCTTGAAGCGGCAAAATCAATGAAGATGATTAAGTGGCAAAATCTGATGCATAGAAAGAAAATGATTTACTCATCTATGTAAGAGACTAGGGTTTCATTATGAAACTAATGCCGGAAGAAGAATATAATGCAGGATTATCACGTGAAGTAGTTTTCATGCATTCTGATCATACTGGTTAGTAAGAAGTGAGTTGCAAAATAGTTACCGAGCTACAGAGAGTTATTATCGAGGAACAGTAATTTGATACAGTGTTGAATCTGAAGTGAAAAATTGATGAGAAAGACTTGTATGAGCTAAATATTGGTCTGTAATCTTCAATTGATGTTGTATTAAGGCAGATCATTTATTGTTGCATATTTAACCATTGTAAATAGTTAAAATATCTTAACCGAGTAGACTCTGAAAGTCTTACGATGTATCATTCATAGAATGAACATTGTAATCCTATCAACCCCATAGTGAATGCTGGTTGGATGATAACTTCTAGTGTAAAATCCTCTAACAAGGTCACACCTGATAGTGTGTTTGTAACATTTAACAAGGTTGGGTCTTTATCGACCTCACTTCAAAAGAGTGAACATTTTTGGGTTGCCAGTCCCAGGTGGTTTTTCCCTTTACAGGGTTTCCACGTTAAATCTCTTGTGTTATGTGTTGATTGTGATATTTATTTGTTATCATACTTTGCATATTACATGTTAGATTTGATCAGTAATAGTTATGAGTATTAGACTGGTAATTGGTAAAAGCACAGACACATAAATTATTTTATGTTTACCGAGTAGTAGAAATTGAAGATTTTGATTTGAATTATACATTTTGTTTTGGGACACTAGATAACTAATTCACCCCCCCTCTCAGTTATTCTAACATATATATGTAGTGATAATAATACAATCTGAATTATGTACATATTAATATAGTATTTATATATGAATAACAAGGAAATCAGGAATATGAACATACTTACATACATACATACATACATACATACATACATATATATCTATGTGTGTGTGTGATGAACTACAACTGATTGAATATCTTGATGAATTGAAGAATCAGTGATTAGAGATTACCAAGCTGCTAAAGTGAGATGTAAGATGATTAAATCAGTCAATATGTTGTCATTGATGTCAACTAGTCTTGACTATACTTATCATGATAGTTACAAGCATCTGATTATCTATAGAAGGAAGAAATGGTGAAGAAATGAGATATCTACATAAGGAAAAGATGGATTTGACAGATAGGGATAAGGAATACATTGGGTAACTTATTGACGAGTCTATGATTTGATATTGTTGACTTGAGCATGTTACATTAATCTATTATGAAGAAGGAAGTTGAATAGAACAAGTTAATGTGGTCAGTAAATGAAGACTTCTGTATACATTGAGTTGGTCCTATATACACCAAGTGACATAGTAATTAGGCCCTATGAACACTATTTGTGATTCTTGAGACATTGGATTCCCAGTGAAATCCTTCCTTGACAACGGAATCCTTGTGGTAGGGAGGATACTTAGTGCATCTCACATTCTACTTGGTCTGTACGTCTTCCCTTATTGATCGATACATTCTCTCTTTGGAGAGGTTGATAGATCACATGGGGTTGACATCATAGACCTTGGTGAGGCAATCTTTGTCTTAGCGTGTTAGATTCATCTGCTTTCTTTGTTTGGGTTAAAAGAGAAAAGGTGTCAAAACCTTGGATTTGGAGCCAAGTCCTCTTGTGGTACAATACTGCGAGTCACCTTTAGAGAGGGTTAACCATAGTGGACATTCCCTTCATAGGGAAAACTGCATTGAGAGAACCTCAAGTGATAATAGCCATTTTCACCATGGAAGTGACAGCCACTATATAAATGTCCTTGTGGAAGAAATCTTCATAGGTGTGGTTCATTGTTGGGTTATCAAATCTCCCTAGCAACTCTTGATTGATTAAATTCTCGGACTGTGTCAAAACCCTGGTGCACCAGGATTGGAGTTCACCCCTTTGGATCATAAAAATTGCAGAGTCAAACCATTACTAAAAACCCTAGAGAGGCCAAATTTTCATTTTTAGGGATATGTGCATTATTGCAAAACTTTTCAGAACATACACAATTAGTACTCTCAGGGATTAGCACAATTTGGTCCCTTGATTGTCCATGCGCAAGGTTTCTTTTGACCTTGTTCATTATTTTTAGACGTGCTTGAAATCACTTGCTTGCTATTCTGCATGCTTGTTCATCTACTTGGTTACCAAAAATGAACAAATCTGGTATAATCTTCAAATTTGGACAGTACAATTTGCAAACAATCCAAAACTGAAAACCCTAAATTTGCAAAATTTGAAGTGAAATTCCTTTCTGGAGTCAAAAGTCATCTCAAGAGGTCAGAAAGTCATATGAGTTTTGACCTAAAGTCATTTCATTGCTACCCAACTATCATATGGTAAAGACCCAATGTCGTACAAGTATTGTTGCCAGAAAATTCAAAATGTCAAATCCTACTACCAATTGTCGTGCAAGTTTTTACAACTATCGTACAAGCTTTTCAACTATTGTTTCATTTCCTACCCACTGTCGTATGAGTCTGTAGAGTGTCGTTTGGGAAAATTTGAAAAGTTGTCAGAAAACTGTCAAAATTGTGAGATACCCACTTTTTCCAGCCTAGTTCCAGAATCTATTGAACAAATCATTATCTCAGGAACAGAGCAATAGCTATTGAGAATCCTATCATTTTCTAAGAGTGATCTTTTGAATCTGATCTAGCCTTCTGTTTGATCAATTTGAGTCCTTTTTATCTTGTGTCAAAACCTTGTCAGATCTATCAATCTTCAATTAATCTTCAAAAATAGACTAAGTGTTGAGAACTTGTGTCCGCTATCTTTTGGGAAATCTAACCCATACATCTAGGGCACAGTATCCTTCACCCATGTCTAATCAAATCTTTAAAACAATCATAATCTTGACAAGGTTGTGTCATCAAATTTTCTCAAATCAAATTGTTCTTCAGTTGTCTTCATCCTTTTCTTCTATTTCATTCAAAGTTAATGGTGGAGACTAGAGCTTCCTCACACAAGAAATCAGGAGAAACATCTCAGAACTTACCTTTGACCAATATCCAGGGTCCAACTCTTGAGCAACTCATCAATTCTAGTCTTTATGAAGACAACGGTCTCAGTAACTTTCGATTGAAAACTGGTTACATACCTCCTTCATCAACTCATGAAGGTAATCAGCAAACTCCTCCTCGATCTATCCCAAGGAGTCCCAGAACTCCTACCATGTCTCAAGTAGGGACGAACCATGGCTCCCAAGGATCTTAATCTCAACATGGTGCAGATCAGGCACCCACGCCTGAAGAAATTGCCCAATATCAAAATGATGATAACTTCAAGAGAATGATGAGGCATTTCTTGAAGGAAGATAGGGAAACATACTTTTTAGAGTTGGCTCATCAAGGAGCTAAAATTCCTCCTCACTTTAATGTCAAAGATATCATCACACATGAGGAAGAAACTCATTTAATGACTATGATGAAACAAATGCACGCTATGCAAGTCAAATTGAATAAGCTTGAAAAAGAAAAAGAACCTAAGGAGTTCTCCATGGAGGCCCTATGTCCTTTTCCATTTGACAAAGACTTGTATATGCCACCATCCCCAAAAAGAGTGGAGATGCCAAAGTATGATAAATATGATGGACACTCTAATCCTCAAGATCATTTCAAAGAGTTCTATATGCAATCCATGGAATTCATGCATGATTCGACCTATCTGATGCGTCTCTTTCCTAGATCTCTGGAAGGAGCATCCATTCAATGGTTTTCAAGATTGCCTCCTATGATCAAAAATTTTGAGGAGTTGATTAAATTGTTTTATCAACAATACTCCTACAATATTCAACATCTGGTCACCATGATCGATATTTGTAACCTCAAGCAGTATCCAGGAGAACCATTCCTAACATTCCTCAAGAGGTGGTGAAAGAAGTTCTCTCTATATGCTAGACCAATTCCCAAAATGGAGAAACTTGAAATCTTTATCAATAACCTTGTTCCAGAGATCAATTATCCTTTACAAATGTAAGATCATGCATCTTTTGATAAAATGGTGGATAATGCAATCAAGATTGAGAAAGTACTTGTCAAGAAAGGAGACATCACACTTCAAAAGGACAAGTACGAATCAGGATCTAGTTCCAAAGATAAAAACAAAAATTGGAACAAGAACAAAGGCATTGTCACAAATGGTATTGTTGACACTGTTCGTGCCCCATCAAAGGTGCCAGCCTACAATCTGACTCTTGGCACCCAAGCCATTAAAGCTTCAGAATAGAAGTCATCCGAACCATTTCAAAAGAAGCCAGAATACAAATCTTGGGATAAAAAGTGAAAATTTACTCCTCTCGAAGAATCTTTAGAATCAGCTATGAGAACCCTACTGGTTGATAACATCATGTCTTTGCCACCAATCTGACAATCTGAGCAAGATCCTAAGCCACATTGGTGGAAAGAAAATGAATTCTATGATTTCCATCGAGGTAAAGGTCACAAAACTAATAACTGCTTACGGTTGAAGAACACTATTCAAACTCTGATCGATAAGGGAGAGATCACAATTGATAATCCTAAAAGCAATAATGATCACACAACATTTACCAAACCATTTCCACAACATGGTCAAGGAGTTTCAACTTCCCAACCTAACATGGGGGCAAAAGTCAATTATGCGTACCCTAGAAATAATGTTGTCATCAATATGGTTGAACCATGTCTCTCTGAAAGTTGCAATGTCATCACTATTGTATGAAGAGAAAGAGATCATTCCTTAGATAATGCAGTTACTCGGTCACAAGCTCAGGCCCATCTGAAAGGACAAATCCCAGATTCATCTAATGTCCCTAAGATACCCTTTAATCTTTCATCTACTTCCAAATAGAAGGCTGCTTCCAAATCTTCCAATCCAAAGGATACAAGGCCTACATATTACAACATTGTCCAACAACTCCAACACACAAATGCCAAAATCTCTATGTTTGAGTTACTTCAAAAATCTCCAGCTCATAGAGATGTCCTAGACAAAGCCTTGCTCGGCTCTAATGTTCCTAATGACCTAGATCTAGACAGGTTCCAAACTATGGTTGGTCATCTTATGTCTCTGCAATATATCTCCTTTTCAGAGGAAGATGACAACTGCCTGAGTCACCCACATAATCAGCCCTTACACATAGAAGTCTTGATCCAGAACCATAGAGTCAAACATGTGTTGATAGATGGAGGCATTGGTCTAAACATTTGTTCTTACAGCTTAATCACACAGTTGGGATTCTCAGAAATGGCTATTGATCCTCGAAAGAAGATAACCATAAAAGCCTATGATGAACAAGTAAGATCTTCTAAAGGCACCATTGTCTTACCCATCCGAGTGGGCCCAGTAATCAAAGATACCACATGTCAGGTGCTTGATCTGCCATTGGATTACAACATCCTTCTAGAGAGATCCTGGATACATGAAATGCAAGCTATTCCTTCTACGTACCATCAATGCTTAAAATTTTCCTATGAAGGAGTAGAGGTTACTATCCCAGTAGATCTGAGTACAACTTGCAATACATTGAAGGAAAGTTTTGATAAGCTTGTTCCCAATAATAGAGAATCTTCCATCAAGCAGCTAAATGTTGCTTCCACATCCAAGATGGAAGACATTGCTAAAGAGGTCAATATCAAAGAAAATGGGATGGGAGAATACCTTATAGAGCCAGTCTTGTCTTTGACATCTCTCCCAATCTCACCTAAGTCATATGGACAATCTTTTAAGCAGTCTAAATCAAAACCCAAGGAACCTATGGAAGCATATAAAAGAAATTTTGTGGCAGAGCAGGTATCCAAACAAGATTTTGAAGAGGATGAAGCCGTGCTTGCATGGCTATACAAAGATGATTCTGAATCCAAAATTGTTCAAACTAGTGAATCTATAGCACCTAAAATCCCTTCTAATTCATATGGTCTAGGGAACAAATTGATAGCTAAGATGGGATATCCAGGTCAAGGACCTCTAGGAATCAGAGGAAAGGGTCTTGTGACACCCATTTCACATACTCGTAGAGAAAAAAAAGATACTTTTGGCTTAGGCTTTAAGAATAAACCCTATCACCTCAAAGGTGGTTGTTCTCATGTCATAGAACAAATAGCACCAGGAGAACCCCTTCTCAAGAAAGAAGACACAAAACCCCCAGATGATGATTTAGATGGCTCAGAGCTTATCCCCTATGAACATTTGCCTATGGAAATCAAAGACCTTCTTGACATGGAAAATGATACAATAAAGAGAATCAATGTAGTAGAAACACAAGAACCTACTATAGAGCAAGAGATGGTTGCACCACACGAACCAGCTAATCTTGAAGGCAATCAAACTGATCAAGAGGAAGGTGGTAGTTATTCTAATACTGATTCCCATGAATATGAATTCAAATCAGAGACTAAGGGTAACCCCTTTTGGGGTATTCATCTTGACTTCACACATATCCTAAGATTTCCTAGAGATCCTAAATCAGAAGCTGAGTTAAATGACTATGAATGGGGAGCCATTCCAGAGGAAGATGAGCTTATCACAGAGAAATATATTGATGTTATTCACCAATATGCACCTCAACCCAACGTAGGTCTAGATCGAAATAATGAACTTAACGTGTCTAATCCACCTATGGCTGAAGCAGACTCCCACAAAGACATTGAGCCTATTCATGAATTGAATGTTTTGAGTTGTAATATCACCTTTGAACTTGAGCATCAGGTTAGGACCAATGATGACATATCCATATCCGTGAACACCATTTCCTAAGCCTTTCCCGCTTTGACAATCCAACGCCCAGATCTTATTGACCAAACTTCCACGAACCCAAGCCATGGTGTTTACACCTTTCCCAATGACTATGCCCTTGCTTGCTACCTCAATGCAGTTGAACCTATGAGGACTTGCATCAGCGAACCAAGTGTCAGCATGACCAAGTCAGACATCAAGTATCTTAGTCAAAAGAATAAAAATAAAAAGAAGAGTTCTGAGGGTGAAAACCACTTTGTGGCGGTCTTAGAACCTACAAAAGAAAAAAGAAAAGACGTATCCAAAGGTGAAAACCTCTCTAAGGTGCCTAAGGATGAGATATTTGATGTCCTTCTGAGTCATTTACAAGATAGATCTCCAGTTTTGATTGAGCCCACTCAATCCATCAATTTGGGTACAACAGAGGAACCACAATTGGTCAATGTAGCACAGTCCTTATCAAAAGAAGAGAAACAGAAATTCACTACATTCTTAATAGAAAAAAAGATGAACTTTGCATGGAAATATTTAGATATGCTAGGGTTGGATCCAAATCTTATCATGCACCATCTATCCATTGCTCCTGGAGTAAAACCGGTCAAGCAAAAATTGAGAAAGATGCATCCTCATGTTGCACTCTTAGTCAAAGATGAATTAGAGAAACTCCTAAAAGCTAGATTCATCCATGTCATAGACTATGCTGAGTGGATCTCCAACATTATACCTATTTCAAAACCAGATGGTTCAATCAGAGTGTGCAAAAACTTTAGAGATGTGAATAGAGCATGCCCTAAGGATGATTTTCCACTGCCTAACATTGATATGATAGTGGACATGACTGCAGGTTATGAGATGTATTCCCTCATGGATGGTTTTTCTAGATAAAACCAAATCAAAATTGCTCCAGAAGACCAAGAGAAAACTACCTTCACATGTGCATGGGGAACCTTATGTTGGAATGTTATGCCAATTGGGCTTAAAAATGCTGGTGCTACATATCAAAGAGCAATGGCATCTATTTGCCATGAGATGATGCATCGAACTATGGAGGATTATGTTGATGATACTTTAGCAAAATCAATGATCAGAATTGAACATCTAACTAACTTGAGCATGATCCTAGACATAATGGAAAATTTTGGTCTTCGACTAAATCCTAAGAAGTGTTCCTTTGGTGTCACTTCTAGAAAGCTTCTAGGATACATAGTTTCAAAAAAGGGCATTGAGGTTGATCCAAATAAGGTAAAAGCTATAATAGAAATGCAACCTCCCAAAAACATCAGTCAAATGAGAACATTGCAAGGGACGGTTCAATCCATCAAAAGATTCATATCATAGCTTGCTGACATATCACAGCCTTTCATGAAGAAATTACATAAAGGTGTGACCTTTGCATGGAATAATGAATGTGAAAAGAACTTTGAACATATCAAGACATATCTAGCATATCCTCCTATTTTGATGCCTCCTATTCATGGGAAGCCATTAATCTTATATGTCTCCACAACAGATACATCACTGGGGCATTGCTCACACAGAATGATGAAAATAAGAAAGAAAGAGCTATTTACTACATCAGTAGAACATTGGTGGCATATGAGAAGAATTATTCAATGATCAAGAAGGCTTGTCTAGCTGTGATCTTCACATAATAGAAATTGAGACACTATATGTTGGTTCATACCACTCATTTGGTAGCCAAAATTGATCCATTAAAGTACCTACTAAGCAAAGCTTCCCTCACGGGCAGACTAGCTAAATGGGTCATGCTCTTGAGTGAATTTGACATTGAATATGTTGAGAGAAAATCTATCAAAGGATAGGTCATTGCAGATCAACTAGCTGAAGCACCATTATTCGATGATACTCCAATGCAAATCCAATTTCCAAATGTCTCTATCATGACTATTTCTTCTAGAGAATGGCACTTATTCTTTGATGCCTCCTATACACAGCATGGATCTGGAGTAGGCATATTGTTCATAACTCCTCAAGGATACTCGATATCCAAAGCATTTAGATTAAAGTTTCCTTGTACAAACAATATTGCTAAATACGAAGCCTTGCTTAATGGTATGAAAATGGCAATACAGTAAAGGGTTATCCATCAAGTCAATGATATGTATCAAACCAAAGATGAAAAGCTCATCCCTTACAATAAAATGGTAGATGATCTAAAGAAATACTTCATATCTATCACATTTGAGCAAATACCTAGAATAGAGAATAAGGCTGCCGATGCAATGGCAACATTATCTACACTCTTATAGCAGCCCGAACATGAGCTACGCTATGAGTTCCTAGTGGAAGCCCTATCTTACCTTGCATATGACTCCCCTGAAACCCGCATGATCTGCACTGTTGTCGGTCATGATTCATCTCGATATCAAAACCTATTCTCCTATCTCTGAGACCAAGTCATTCCCGATTCCTTTAACTGATTTGAGAAATGAAACCTTATCTGCTCCGCATCCCGATATGTAATCATTGGTAATGATCTGTACAAATGAGGTCTAGATGGTACACTACTTAGATGTTTAGAGAGAGAAGAGTCTCAATGTGCATTGGAAGAAGTCCATGACGGTATATGTGGGTCACACTCGAATGGTTTAACACTAGCTTGAAAACTTATTAGGGCTGGGTACTATTGGCCTAAAATGGAGAAAGAGGCTATCAAATTTATTAAAAATTATCAACAATGTCAAGTTCACGGCAACTTGATTCACGCTCTAGGGAGAGACCTAATTCCCTTCACTACACAATGGCCTTTCCAACAATGGGCTTTTGATCTTATAGGAGCTATCTATCCACACTCATCTAATGGACATACCCATATAATCATGACTACAGATTATTTCACAAAATGGGTAGAAGCAGTTCCATTAACGCAAGCAATGGGGAAACAAATTTCTATGTTCATCTTGAACTACATCATATGCCGATATGGGATCCCACATTCAATAATCACTGACAATGGGGGACAATTCAAAAACAAGGACCTAGATGATTTATGCACCAAATTCAAGATTACTCAACATTGGTCATCTATCTACTATCCTCAAGGGAATGGACAAGCAGAGGCTTCAAACAAAAATCTCTTGAAAATCTTGCATAGAATAGTTAATAAAATAGGAAGAGATTGGCATCTCATGATCAATCTAGCTCTCTGGGCCTATAGAAAAAGTATCAGAATACCCACTGGGGCTACTCCTTTCGCTTTAGTTTATGGATTTGAAGTGGTACTACCTATTGAGGTTGAAATCCCATCACTAAGAATCAGAATGCATGGTCTAGTAATTGATGATGACTACAGAGTGTCTAGGTTGCAAGAACTTGAACTACTAGATGAGCACAGACAAGTAGCGTATGATTATCTCAGAGTATATCAGAAGATAATTTCTAGAGGCTACAACAAGAAAGTTAGACACAGAGAATTTCAGGTTGGCAATCTAGTCTTGAGAGAAAATCCTAAAAATCAATCACATCGAGAACACAAGGGGAAGTTTGAACCCAATTGGCTGGGTCCCTTTGTAATCATTGCTACTTTTGGCTCTGGTTCCTATCAACTCTCAACGACTGAAGGAGAACAGCTCTGAGAACCAATCAATGTTCTCCATCTGAAGAAATTCTACGACTAAGGCATTCAGTCTATGGTAAAATGTCCTAAAAAAATTATAAAAATCTAAAAAAGTCCTAAAAAAAATGAATATCTTGGTGAAAACCTAGCAATAGGCACCTTGATGATTCAAAAAAAATAAAAAAAATATCAAAAATATCAAAAAAAATTGAAAAATGAAAAATACAAAAAAAATGAGAAAAAGAAAAAAGTGCCTCGGTGAAAACTTGGAAACAGGCACCTTGGTAGCAAAAATAGAATCTCTACCAAGACGGTGAAAACCTGGCAAATGGGTGCCACTTGTTCAAAATGCTCCATCTATCAGCACAATCTTGGTCCTTCCCAGCTTTCAGTCTTGCTTTAGTTTGTGCATATCTCTCGATCTGTATAAATCATTAGTTCAATAAAGTCAGTTTGTACACCATCAGCTCAAGCGTCTATATCCTATCAATGTTCAAACTTGGGGGCAATCAATGTCATATCCTATGGCCTCCAATGTATCCTAGACATGACATATCCAGTCAGAGTCCTTTGCAGCTTCAAGTTGAGTCAGTCAGTCAGTCTCGTCTCCAGAAAGGATTTTGCATCTACAACAACACAATCAAACATCAAACACAAATTGAAAACAATCTATGCTTCACATGCTTTTATCTCCTTGTATGCTTACTGATTCGCATTGAGATTTTTGCATATTGTGTCCCTTCAAGCTCTTCGATGATGTCCTTTATAGGATTTAGAGAGTGATGACTGGGGGCATAATCTTTTCTTTGTCTTCTGCTTATATGTGAAAATCTAACAACTTTGGAAATTCTGGATTGATATGGTGTCCAACTGTAAGAGCCTCTATCTCAAATTGGATGGCCATGCGTACCTCGACCATTGATACCCAAAAAATTCAAGGAAGTTTGATCTAACTATTATCTTTTTGAGTACATTCTTTCTTCTATTGTGAAACGCAATCTTACCTAAGGATGTGAATGATAAAGGGTCACTACGGGTAATTCACATTGGATTTCGAATGATCTCTTGACTGTTTGATGTGTTTGTAACGCAAGGTGTATTCAGGTCATCACAACATTTATGCTCTGATGCTTATACAAATTGCTATATCAAAATGGACATGATATTCAGGTCATCCTGGCATTTATGCCTTGGTGCTTATATCTAATCCGACATTCCGAAAACAAAATCAATATTCATATGTCCATTGTTGTTTGACTAGTGGATGTTGTATTGATTCTTGCACATACAAATCGATATTCATATGTCTATGGTTTCATAGCTAGTAGGCATTGTATTGATTTATCCGGTTACCTAAAAGTTTAATGATGATAACAAATCGACACATGATCAGTGACTAGGTCCTACGTCTTAGGGTGCATTTCATTTTGCATGTTTGCATGATCTCACAATGATTGAACAAATTTCAATGCTTAAATGATTCTTCAATCGCATATTTGAATCTAACAAGAGCTGAACCTAACTCGAAGGTCTCTTCACCAAACCGCAAGCAGTAATCCTCCTGGGTTAAACATCCTTTTGACATAAGACAGAGTACTTGTCTTCATCATACCGGAAAAACATATCATGTGTATCATTGCATTTACATATCATAATCATTTTTTGCATTATATTTCATCCATTGCATAAGCATACATCATACATACATCTTTCCATAATCAAATACATTTGCATCAAATCCATACATGTGAAAGAAATCATTGCATTGCATGGATCCATACATATATTCTACACTACTAATAGCATAAACATCACATGATATCATCATAAATAAAAAATATGACAAGTATAAATGATGTCACAACCAATATATTGATCTCATATATATCAAAATCTTGAACTAGTCAGGGGTACACTACTGGCACAATATACAAAAGAATGAGCTCCTCAGAGCTATCAGAGTCAGAACAATGTGTATCAATAATCAAAAGAGAAAAATGGATCACAATGTATCAGAACATAGATTAGTTGTTCGCATGATCCTCTGCATCAGGTGGAGAAGGAGGTGGTGCATCTGGTATCACCTTTGTTCTTGGTGCCCTAGCTCCCTCTGATGCTGCCATATACTGTGAATATGTGGGCACTCTCTGCGCAGCAGGAACTATAGCATAGTAGGAAAATACATAATATGAAGCCTGAGCAATCTGGTCGATCACCTCCGTCTATAATCATTGTATCTTGGCATGCTTCTCTCCACGCACCCTATCTGCCTTAGCAAATCTCTCATCCAATCTAGCATTTTTTACCTTCAGGTCCTTGACCTGAACCTAAAGGCATCTAATAATCTCAGTTGAAGTGAGAGGAATAGTAGGATCTACCTCAGTTACTGGCATCTTTGTATCCTGTGTAGGATGTACTGGTTGTGCTGGCTACTGATCTGGTGCACTAGCTCTCTGCACCTTATGACGTCTAATCTCAGCACCCAAGTCAAAACTTATATCTATACCTGTATCATCTCCTACAAATTGCTCAGCTGCTAGAACATCCTCTGCTGAACCAACACTGCCTAAAGTACCCCTCTCACCCCTAGTCCATCTCTGTGAACCTATGGAGGACCTATTATGGAAGTAGTGGGCCAAGGGGGTCTCATTTGTACTGATGGTCTCTAAGGAGGAACCATCGCTCTAGGCATCAATGTTGTAGGATGCACTACCTGTGGTCTCAGGCCCTATAAAACTGGGGCACCTGTGACATCCATCGCCTCCTCCATGGAGGGTATCAACTCTGTCAAATCAGAAAACCGATATATGGGATGGTCTGCTAACCAAGGAATGAATCCATCAATAACTCCTGCATCTGCAACCTGTGGGAGGTAGTCCCAGTCTCTCCCAATAATCTGGTTGTACGCATCTAAACACAATGAATATGTGAGATGAGTTGTCCATCCAAGCCCAATCTCACGTACTATCCAGGCGTATGCTGTATAATCTTGTGGTGCATCCTGAGGATGTCCAAACTGATGCCAAACCTTGGTAATCAAGAACCTCTCCAAGACAGTGGAGGAGCGACCAATCAATATATGACTCTGGAAAAAGAAGGAGAACTGCTCCCTCACAGTAGGCTAGACCTCTATCTGCAAATACGGTCTCCAGACCACATAGGTCGTATCATCTAGGCATCACCACCAATACTCTATGTGGCCCATACGGACCTATGTAACATATCTGGCATAAGCATAAATCACCGACTCCTGAGGCTGCCGCTGTGACTGAAAAATTGGTCTCAACATTGGGATGTGCTCCCAAGCCCATATCTGAAGAACAAGAGCTCCATAAGCAAAACTCTTGCAGTCCTGATACATGATCTCATGCATCTCTGAAAACATGTGCGCTAGAAGGCACTGACCCCACACAAGCTCAGTAGGGGTAGCCATGAGTAGTGCTACCATCGGGGCCCATCCCATCAAAAAGTCATTCTGTTGATGACCCGACATGATAAGCTCTCCGATCATTCCTACGATAATGCACTCTAGCCGGTGCATCTGACCATATCTCTGCATGAGGGTCTCCTAGGAGATAGACTGGGTCAACTATGTGTCATCGCCAAATAGATGTCTGAAAGCATGAAGGTCAGTTGATCCCCCGCTCACATACTCTGGATGTCATGAGCTATGGAATGGAACACGAAGAATCCTGTACACATCCTCAGGGGTAATAGTGATCTCCCCAGTCGGCAGGTGAAAGGTCTGGGTCTCCAAGTGAAACCTCTCAATCAACGCAGTCAATAGGCCATGGTTTACCCTAATATCGGGTAAATGTATAAGGTACTCGAACCCACAGGCAGCAAGGTGAACCCTCATCGGGTCAAGAAGTGATACATATAGTCTCTGTGTCGCTGGATAAGAATGACAAACATTGACATCTGGATATGTAACCTAAATCATACAGCAACGGGGTGTTTTATCAGAAATTAAGTTCAAAATTAGGCTAATAGTATAAGAATGGAACAGTTTGATATTTCAGAAGGTGGGTCATAGAGTCAGCAATCAGGCAAACTTATCAGAAAAATCAAATTTTTGACCTAAGTATCAGTTTTTAGCTCACTATTTTCCAAACGACAGTTCAGATTGGCATCAAGTGTCGTACGACACTCCACAGTAGACCAAATTGTTAGGAATAAGGTGTCTCAACCTTGGATAATTCCTATTCTTATTATTTGTTTTGTAAATGTATTTTTTGCAAATAATGTAATTAAGTGTGAGTGTACATGTCTAGTTGGCATGTTGATGTGTCACTCCACTTGATGTGTCGGCATCTTGTGCGTAAGGAGATCATGACTGAAATGGTCATGACAGATTCCTATGACGCATAAGAACTATTTAAGGAATGTGCTATGACAGGTGTAAGAGCATCTTATGACTTGGGCCTATTTGGGTGCCCAAGAAGAAGTGGTTGGTGTGTGTAAGAGAATATGCCAAAAATAGGTTGGTATGACAGATTCTCTTACACTTCTCTTATGACCATTATTTTTGCTAGATTCTATGACAAGCTGTCATAGTCTATTCTAGGGATGGATGCCTATTCTTGGGATTGCATGTAACAATTATGTACATGTGGCTTTGTGCATGGGTCTTGGTGGTTGTGCCCATTTTTGGGTCCAGAGGAGTCTATATATATGATGCTGCTCCTATGGGAGAGATATAACAAAAATTTAAGTCTTGTTGGCTTTGTCTCTCATTTCCTGAAAGAACTTGCATTGCAAGTGTATTGTAATCTTTGTGTTGAAGATAATACATTGTGCAGGTTTTGGAGTGCTGGGGTTTTTTACCGAAAGGTTTTCCCCAAGGTATATCATTGTGTCATTCTCTATTTTTCTGTATGCATTGTATGTGGTTGCAATATCTTTGTTAAAGTAGTTAATGAATCTGAAATTGTAAGGATTTATAAGAATTTGCACAATACTCTCCTATAGAGATTAGCGTAGGAAGCTGTTTCCGCACCTGAGTTTCCTTACACAAATGACAAACCATGGTTGTACGACACTATACATAGCATCATACGAGTTTTGAGGGACCTGATGAAATGTCGTACGACTCATGGGTCCCTCTCAAACGACACTTGGGTGGACTTGAAATGACACAAGAAATTAAATTGAAGTGTTGTACGAGTCTGGGAGTTGAGTCGTACGAGTTTTCATGCAGACGAAAAATAATAAAGAAAAATGCGTATTAAAAAATTAAAAAATGCTATAAAACATGAAAATTTTGCATTTTCAGAGGGGCATAAAGGTCCACATACTGGATGTCCATACTGCCCAGGTCTCTGGTGTCTCTGGCTGTGCTCAAATCGATGTGAACTCATTGGTACCTTCGGTTCTCACTGTTCTGCCATTTTCTTCTTCAGAGGGCTCCACAAGATCTCCAAAGTCAAATAGTTCCAATGATTTGAAAATGACCCCTTTGGACCTTTAGATAGCTTTTTGACCTAATTTTCAAAAGTGCTCCATTTTCCACGAAAATTGCACCCTTGGCTAATTTTGACGTTTTGAATCCATTTTCGGGATCAAAATTCAAATCCGAGATCATTTAATATGTCAAAAATGTGATTTAAAATTTTTGGACCCGAGACGGTCTAAAGCTTGCATAATCGACCTTCAATCATCATAGAAATCCAGAATTCAACTTCACTGATTGTCTTACATCAAACTATCAAAATTTCAACTTGGTTAACTATGGTCAACTCTTGGTCAAACCTAGTCAAACTTGGTCTCCAAGACCTCTAAACGATGCAGAATGCATTCCTAGATGTCTATAACCACTTCTCAGATCAATTAACATGCTTCTAAACCATAAAACGCTGACTTTTCTTGTCAAATTTCAATTTTAATCCCGAAGGGGAAATGGTATTGCATATCGTTCAAGTCTGTAAATTTTTCATTAGTAATCAAGACAACAACCACGTCTAGTTGCTAATTCATCAAAAGTCCTCATCGCTCAGGGCAAATCTATCATCGCTTGGGGCATATCAGATTCATCGAGATCCATATCAATCTAGTATTCTCTTAATCCTGTAAACTGTATCAGCTTTTTTGCAACTGTCGATTCATTAGTGTTATTTCCTTGGTTCTTCGGTAACTAAAAGGGTTCTGATGTGATACCAACATGGTTCTTCTAAGACAATCAAGTCTGGAATCAGTCACTCACTTCTTCACAATCATAAGGTTTAGAATTAGGCATTTTGACGCTTTTGTTTCATTGGTTCATTGTTGTTATAGTGAACACTATCTTTGGTCGTTCAGGACCTCCTATCTTCAAATCTTTCAATCATTATATCTTTTGATCAAATCTTTTGAATTAGTTTCATATCTTTATCATACACAGACTATCTTTGAACCACTGTGCTTCGCACAGTAATTCAAAGAGGGGCAAAATGTAATACCCAAAAAATGGGCTATAGGTTCATTAACCTCCTACATCATCAAATCGAACGAAATCGACATCGAAGTCCTAACCTAAGGCACATCTAAACATCATTGAATCCTAATTGATTATCCTAAATTTTGCATTGGGGAATATTCCTAATTTATCTAATAATCTTTAATTTAATGATTATTTGGCGATAAATCCAATTTATCCTAAACTTTGATTAATTGAATATTCTAAATATTTGATTAATTAGATTTAATTCTGCCACTTAATTATTTAATTGAATTTAATTATATTTATTCCTAAGTATTATTATTTAAATTTGACAATAAATCAAATTTACTATCATTAATTGATTAAATTCTTATTTAATTGATTAAAGCAAGTTGTCATATTTAATGATATTATTTTTGAATAAAAGTTTGATTAAATAGTTAATTAACCCATAAATTAATTATTTTATTTCAAAAATCAATTAAGTTGAGAATACATCACTTTATTTATTTATTAAATCATGATTATCCATGTGCACATTCAAAGAGCAGTGAACTTCAAATTAGAAAACCAATGCAAGTTGTTAGCTTTTTGAGACTCAACATCCTTTTTGAGTTCAAAGTTGATCTAAACTTCTAATTTGAGTTGAACTGTGCTTTTGCATGATTTGTGTGACTTAATTATCTGTTTATTCCTGATAACTCAAAAATCAACCTGAGTTTATCAAGAGTGATTTATGGCTTTTCCCATGCACCCCCAAAGCCCTAGATTTCTATAAAATCAAGGCTCAGCTCTTCACAAATCATCCACAAATTGGCATACTTACGCTGTCAAAATCAATTCAAGAGTTGCACAATCACGCTAGAGAATTGGAATTTGGAGAATCAAAGCTCTTACGAATTGACATCTTTGTGAGATCAATCTTGTTTTTGCATATCATTGTTAGATAGATTTCATATCAAATTTTTCATATAGATCAGTTGCATATCAAGTTTTCATCCTAATTGCATAGAAAATAAAAAATATAGATTAGTTTGCATTCATTCCATATCTAGATCAATTGCATTCAAATCCTTCATTTAGGTGTCGTCAAGGTCACTGATCTTGATTTTGATCTGAGAGCATCATACTCGCACCTACTAGAAGGCAGTAAATCGCCTGGTTAGTTCAAAATCAATCACTTGCTAGATTTCAATTATCGCTAACCTCTAATGTTTTACTGAAGTGTTGTGTATACAGATCAAGTACAAAATTCACATGCATAGGTAAAAGGACTTAATTACAATTTGTTGAGTGTAGCACAGCTGAATAACTTAGGTCACCGAATTGCATTTGAAATCAAGAAGGTGAAAATCTATGATGGAGCTAGAAAATTGATTGGTACTAGAGGACAATCAAAAGGTAACTTATTCTATCTTGACAATGATGAAACTTCTTGTTTTCTTGTTAAGAATGAGGATGTATGGTTGTGGCATAAGAGACTATGTCATGTGAACTTTGATAACATGGTTAAGATCAGTAAGAAGAAAAGAGTTAGAGGTTTACCAAGTCTAACCAAACCTAATCATGTTATGTGCAATCAATGTCAGAAAGGAAAGATGAAAAAATCTAGTTTTAAAAGAAAAGACTATTCATCTAAAGGTATTTTGGGATTGGTTCATACCGACTTGTGTGGTCCTATGTGATGCAGGGGCATCCAAGGATAAGGCAGGAACATTCTCTGTCCTCGGTGAAACTGCATAAGGTGTTTAGGTTTAGCCGATGTTACTTGTTAGGAATGAATGCTTGATGATTGGCAGTCATTCTATAGTAGTCATTGTTGCATTCATGACTATGATTGTTATTGATGTCAACATAGTGATATTTTGGAGTTTAGCAGAGTAGCAGACATAGTTTTGTTTTGTGCACATGGGATATTGCATTTGGGATTATGCACAGTTGATGGTATATTCTTTTGTGTGTTATTAACCTATGGTTAAGAGCGCATAAAGAAATTCATTCATTCATGAAAGTTATAAGCATTTTGGTGGAAGCAGTATTCTGGCAGTGTTCCTGAGTAGAGGTTTTTTGTAATCGGAGGATATCTCCTAATTGGGATGGAATCTAGTTCTACTCAGTTAAAGGGAAGTTTGTGACAAATTGGTAGTGATGTGGTTCACTGCACAAACTTCAAGGTGACATGAGTGAAGAGTTATTACATTTGGAAGCTGACAGTTTTATGTGTAGCGTGTTGAAATTATTATTTTGTATTTTCATGCCGACTCATTTGTAATTATTTGAGTGTGGTATAAAGGAAGGAATATTTTATTTGTTATGAAATGGGATTATGAGATTGTGAAAGTTGTGATGCAAATTTATGCATGAAGTGAAGAAGAGAGCTAATTCAGTTGTGAAGGAAGACTTGCGAAGTACAGAGATCTGGATTTGTGATCTTGTGTAGCAGAGCGTGTGGTTTTGGCACAGTGTGAAGGAAGTAACATATTTCATATTATTCTGTTGAATAATCCTAAGATCTATTGGATAGTGAGTTCAGAAATCTTGCCTTCAAGTTGTTTGGGCAGTGGGTCCTTCAATCTTCCATAACTCTTAACTGGGTTAGAATCTTCTAACAGGGATTCAAAATCTCCTAACAGGGATTCATGTGTACTGAATGTATTTATTAAGACTCCTAACAGGGTCCATCCTCTCACAAGGAACTTTCATATTAGTGCATCATTTTGTGGGCATCATTCCCACTGGGGTTTACTCTCTGATCAAGAGGTTCCCTAGTCAACATATCTTGTGTTATTGTGTCATTGTGTATGATTATCTTTCTATGGTTGGTTGCTACATTGATTATATGGTTTAATGCTACTGAAGTTGATATAGAAGTTAATAAATGGTTTAATTATCAGATAACTGATTCACCCCCCCCCTCTCAGTTATCTTGGGGATCTTTACTTTCTAACAATTGGTATCAGAGCGGCAGGTCCTTGAAAGAGAAGTTTAACAACTTAAGGAGATCTATGGTGAATTTAAGAAAAGAAAGCCCTAAGTTTGATGGAGTAAATTTTGACAGCTGGAAAGAAAAGATAAAGACACATCTATTGTGTTTAGGACCAGGTTATTGGTTGATTACAAAGAATGACAAAACTACCATTGAGGAAGACAGACTTGAGACTTGTTCTAATGATGAAAGAGACACCTTTATGTGTAACATACTTGCAAGAGAAACACTTTTATCAGCACTTTCAGAGAATGAATACAGTCAGATAAAAAGTTTAAGTAGAGCTTATGATATTCGGAAGGCTTTACATTCTACTTTTGAAGGTGATGAACATGCAAAGAAAGCTAGGTTACATAATTGGATTTGTGCATTTGAAGACATAAGAATGATGGAAGATGAATCTATTAGAAGCTATATTCGTAGGATGTCAGAAATTGTTGTAGGAATAAAGTCTTGTGGAGGTGAAAAATCAGAGAATGAAGTGATATGGAAAATTCTGAGAACATTGACACCGGTATTCAGGTAGACTACACGAATGATTGAACAAGTGATACCTTGTACAGTGAACTTTTCAAGAGAGACTCTTCTTGGAAGATTGGAAGCAATAGAGATGAATTTGAGATTATCAGGAGAACTACCGAGAATGGAGATAGCATTCAGTGCTCTTAGCATCAGACCTACTTTGTCAAGAAGTATAAGTGTGAGTGGAGATTATGCCAGCAGTAGCAGATCCAAATCTGAAGAAGAAAAGAAGATTGAAGAAGGTATTGCCTTGCTTGTGAAAAGAGAACCGGATGCTAAGAAAATCTTTAAATGTTGGACTTGTCAAGAATATGGTCATTTTGCATCTAAGTGTCCTAAAAGAGTTAAGAAATATAGAAACAATTTTAAGTATAGAAAACCTAAAGAATGTTATTATGCAAATGATGAAGAAATTGAAGTAGGAACTGAAAGACATTTGAGTGACAGTGATAATGATAACCTTGATGACATAGGATTTGTAGCTATTAAAGAAGAAAATTCTAAATTTGATATTAAAGAAGAAAAAACCTTATTTTCCCAAGTTGAAAAGAAAGCTGATTGGATTATAGACAGTGGTTGTTCACATCATATGACTGGTGATAAATGAAAGTTCATAAAGTTTAGCAATCATGATGGAGGAGTTGTTAGAGTTTGTAACAATGCACCTTGTTTGGTTAAAGGTATAGGATCTATTACTCTTGATGGAAAGACTAATACTAATGATGTTTACCTTGTGGATGGATTGAAACATAATCTATTGAGTGTTGGTCAGTTAGTTGATAAGGGATATCAAGTTTTGTTTGCTAAGAAAACTTGTGTGATTAAGGATAAAGATGGAAATTTGATTGGAACAAGATCTAGAACCAGAGGTAATGTATTTCAGTTGAACCCTACTGAGATGACATGTTTAATGACTAGAATTGATGACAGTTGGTTATGGCATAAAAGATTTTGTCATATAAACTTTGATAATATTGTGAAAGTGAGTTCTACACTTGCTGTAAGAGATTTACCTAAGATTATGAAGCCTACTAACATGATTTGCAAGGAATGTGTGATGGCTAAGTAGAAAAGGAGTTCATTTCCTAGCAAGAAGTTCACATCTACAAAGAATTTGGAGATTGTTCATACAGACTTGAGCGGTCCTACTAGGACTAGAGGATTATGTGGAGAAAGGTATTTTATGATTTTTGTTGATGATTTTACAAGAATGATGTGGATTGCATTTCTGAAAGAAAAATCTGAAGCATTTGATAAGTTTAAGGTCATGAAGAATAAAGTTGAGAATGAATCGGGAATGAGGATTAAATGTTTGAGATTTGATAGAGGAGGAGAATTTACTTCTAAAGAGTTTAACAACTTTTGTGAAGTGAATGGTATTAAGATAGTTTTCATCCCCTAGAACACCTGAACAAAATGGTATTGCAGAAAGAAGAAACAGATTAGTGACTGAAGCAGCTAGAACTATGTTGTTTGAGAATGATTTGGCAAAGACATTTTGGAAAGAAGTAGTGAACACAACAGTATATACAATGAACAGAGTACAAATCAGAGCAGACACAGACAAGACACCTTATGAATTGTGGTTTGGACATGCACCCTCAGTTAAGTATTTTAGAATTTTTGGAAGCAAATGTTATATTAAGAGAGATGATGATATAGGAAAGTTTGATCCTAGAAGTGACGAAGGATTTTTTCTTGGATATTCTTTGAAAAGCAAAGCTTATAGATGTTACAATAAGAGAACTAAGACTATTGTTGAAAGTGCAAATGTGAAAGTTGATGAGAAGTTTAAAATTTAGGAAAGAATGCTTGATTATGAATCTGATGAAGAATCTAACCCTCAGCCTAACATTGAAACTACTAAACAATTTTTTGAGACTGACAGTGAATTGTTGAATGAAAGTCATGCTAAAGAAAATAGAGAAGAATCTACAATTGAAGAAAGATATGTGACTATGACACCTAATAGGTATATTTCAAGACATCATCCTGTTGAGTAGGTTATTGGAAGTTTGGATAGAGGAGTTATGACTAGAAAGAAGGTACATTTATGTTTGATTTCTCAAATTGAACCTAAATCTACTAATGAAGCTTGTGAAGATGAACATTGGATTAAAGCTATGAACATTGTATATATTTTTGTGTTCAAGTGTTTTATTTCATTAGTGACATGGAGGGTCATTGTGTTTCATTTTTTATTTCCCAAGTATTTTTTTTATGATTGTTACAAAGATCATACACTCAAGGACTCAAACATCCCATCACTACCACCACATTAAAATTGAATTGGTGTTCTCAAGAAAACATGCTTCTTCATTTTTTGAAGAATGAAACTACACAAACTCTAAGAAAGATGAAGGTATTGATACACAATAGTTTGTATTTCATAATAGGGGTAACCCTCAGTTTGAATTAAAAAGACCTCATGTGATGTCCCCTCTCTGAAATAAGATTTAATAATAAATAATGATCATAAAATTAAAATATAAAAATAAATAAATAAATGAATAATAAATTATAATAGAATAGTTGCAAGTTAATTGAGGTTAATATACAAAATCACTAAGTTTGAAGATATCATCACAATATATCATTAATACTTAATAAAGAAGCTGATATGTCATAAGTGGTAATTACAAAATACAATGAACAAGCAGGGGTGATACTATTGGAAAAACTACATATAGAAACGCAACGAAATATATATTTCTTTAATTGACTTCAATGATATGTATGTCTTTCCTTATAGTAGATGCAACCAAAATTATCTTCCTAAGCACTTTGGTTAAATGTTAACAATGTCATCAATGACCAACAATTATTATTGTCAATGAATCAGTGCCACAAAGTTAATAATTATTACCCTTAATAGCAACACATATGTCAATGTTGATTAAGGGAACAATTAGACATTATACCAATTAAGACAAGTCAAGCTAACGTAAGCAGCTATTAAGAGGATTATACTGAAGGGGTGCAAATTGTTGAGTATTGAAGAGTTGCCACCTCATACTCTAGTCTCTTCATAGAGCATTAAATGAAGAACAAACCTCACTTAGAAATGGGGTAGAAAATAAAATATAAATATTTACCATTCAACAGATTGAATGGAACGTTATATGGATATTAGTTGTTACTGACCGAATAGGAATTAAGTCATGGAAGGAAGAGATGTACTGCAAAGATTAAATAATATTATATAAATTGGATATCTTCAAAGGATAGTAGACTATACACTATATCAAAGAGGGAATACAAGACATAAAGAAAAGAACCACAAAACATTATATAAATATATATATATATATATATATATATATATATATATATATATATATATTGGACTACAACTAATTTGGAATTTGATTGAATAATCTGTGATTAAAGATCACTGAGAAGTTATTGATTAGATATGCAGTATGATTAAATCAGTATTACATTGTCATTAATCTCAACTAGCTTGACTGTACTTATCTTGTAAGTTACTATACCGATACATCTAAAGAAAGGTGAAAGAGATGAAGAATAGAGAAATCTACATGAGAAAAGATGTACATGTCAGATGAGGATAAGGAATACACTGAGTAACTTGTTGATGAGACTATGATTGTATGATATTGACTTTATTATGTTGTATTCATCTATAATGAAGAATTGAGCTGAAAGACACAAAGCAATGTTGTCGGTAAAAGAAGCATTTTGCAGTATACACCGACGAAGTGGTGTATACCAAGCACAATATTAACCGAGCAGTGTTCACTGATGCATTTCTTTGTTAACCGAGCAAAATAGAATGAATTAAATGAACAGTTTAGCCGATAAGATTGATGAGCTGGAAAGTGTATGAAATCGAGGTAACAGGTAAAGTTTTTTATGAAGATCGACGAATAACATTATTAAAGGAAGATCTAAAGAAGCATATTGAAATGAGTTATTGACACATTAGTTGAGAAAGCTTGAAGTGGCAAAATCAATGAAGATGCTTAAGCGGCAAAATCTGATGGACAAAAGGAAAATAATTTACTCCTCTATATAAGAGACTAGGGTTTCATTATGAAACTAATGCTGGAAGAAGAATATACTGCCAGATTATTGCATGAAGTAGTTTTCATGCATTCTGATCATACTGGTTAGTAAGAACCGAGCTATAGAATAGTTACCGAGCTATAGAGAGTTATTATCAACAGACAGTAAGTTGATACAGTGTTGAATCTAAAGTGATTGATCAGAAAGATTTGTATGAGCTAAATATTGGTCTGTAATCTACAATTGATGTTCTATTAAGGAAGATCATTTACTGTTGCATATTTAACCATTGTAAATAGATTAAATCTCTTAATCGAGTAGACTCTGAAAGTCTTATGATGTATCATTCATAGAATGAACATTGTTATCCTGTCAACCCCATTGTGAATGCTGGTTGGACGATAACTTCTAGTGTAAAATCCTCTAACAAGGTCACAACTAACAGTGTGTTTGTAACCTTTAACAGGGTTAGGTCTTTATCGACCTCACTTCAAAAGAGTGAACATTTTTGGGTTGTCGGTCCTAGGTGGTTTTTCCCTTTATAGGGTTTCCACGTTAAATCTCTTATGTTATGTGTTGATTGTGATATTTGTTTGTTATCATACTTTGCATATTACATGTTAGATTTGATCGGTAATAGTTATAAGTATTAGACTGGTAATTGGTAAAAGCACAGACACAGAAATTATTTTATGTTTACTGAGTAGCAGAAATTGAAGATTTTGATTTGAATTATACATTTTGTTTTGGGACACTGGATAACTAATTCACCCCCCCTCTCAGTTATTCTAACAATTGGTATTAGAGATTTGGTTGCTTAGAATAGAGTTTTAAGGACTTAAGCACAAAGGTCTGAAGATGTATAAGAGGGAAGTACCGAAATTGAATAAAGAGAACTTTGCAGTATGGCAGAGCCAGATGAAGTTGCACATATCTGGAATTGGGAATTCTGCACTAGAATTGATGGAGAATGGCTACATTGCACCGCCCACTGGTCCCCTGAGCCTTGATCAACTTAGAGATAGGCATGAACACAATATCACTATGATGGAACTTGTCGCTACCTGTACCGATGCTGAATTTGAAGATATTAAAGTATGCACTACTGCCAAAGAAATGTGGGACAAGTTAAATTTGATATACAATGGAGATGTGAATGTCAAAAGAGCCCGAGCTGAAAGCTTGAGAGGTAGATTCGATGATATGAGGATGAAAGAAGGTGAGAACATTATGCAGTACTCAAATAGACTGAAAGAGGTAGTACATGCTATTAGAGCATCAGATGGATTCATATATGATGAAATAGTGATAAGCAAGATTCTCAGAACTTTGCTACCAGTTTATGCAATCATGATCTCTGCAATTCATGAAACAAGAGCTACATCCAACCTTACTCTTGACACACTGATTGGTAAACTTACAACCTTTGAGTTGAATAAATTTGATAACAGTTTTGTTCCCCCTGTTGAATCTGCTTTCATGTCTTCTCTAAATATTGGTAAGTCTAGCAGGAATAATAGGGATAATGATAGTGATGGTAATACCGATGATGAACTTGATGAGCTAGAAGCTCTTATGGCCAGAAGATTGCCCAAAGGAAAAGGAAGGTATAGAGGTAAGCTACCTTTGGCATGCTTTAATTGTAAAGAAGTTGGTCACATTTTTGCTAGATGTCCAGAGAAGAAAGATGATGATAGATCCAAAGACCGCAGTAAAGGAAGCTATGGAAGAAGAGTTAATAGAGGCTACCGACACAACAATAGAGACAACCAAGATGATAAAGGCAAAAATGTATGTTACATAGCCGAAGATATTGAAATTGAATCTAATTATGATGATGATATAGAAGTTGTATTTATTGCTATGAAAGATGATTCAGAAGAAGAAGAGAAATGTGAAGAGATAACACCGATCTCTAAAGTAAGCATAAATGATATATGGATCATAGACAGTGGCTGTACACATGATATGACCGGTGATGTAGAAAATTTTGATCAGCTTATAGAATACAATGGAGGATCTGTGAGAATGGGAAATGATGCACCTTGTATGGTAAGAGGTAAAGGTTCACTTATGATCAATAACATGATAAAATGTGAAAATGCCTACTGGGTAGATGGACTGAACTATAACTTTTTAAGTGTGGCGCAGCTGAAAAATTCAGGCCACCGACTAGCTTTTGAGAGCAAAAGGGTGAAGATCTATGATGAAGAAGGAAGACTTGTCGGTACTGGTACACAATCCAAAGGAAATCTATTCTATCTTGATATGGATCAGTCTTCTTGTTTGTTAATAAAGGATGAAGATGCTTGGTTGTGGCACAAAAGGTTATGCCATGTGAACTTTGACAACATGATCAAGATTAGTAAAAATAAAAGAGTTAGAGGATTGCCTAACTTGTCAAAACCTGATCATGCCATGTGCCATGAATGTCAGAAAGGTAAGATAACTAAGTCTAGTTTCAAAAGAAAAGACTACTCAATAAAGAAAATACTTGAGTTGGCTCATACAGACCTGTGTGGTCCTATGAGAAATCAGAGTTATTATGGTGATAATATTTTATTTTTTTTGTTGATGATTATACTAGACTGATGACTGTTATGTTCTTGAAGGAGAAATTTGAAGCTTTTAAAATGTTCAAATGGTATAAGGCTAAGGTAGAGAAAGAGACTGGAAAAGAAATAAAATGCTTAAGATCTAATAGAGGAGGTGAATTTATCTCTGATGAATTTACTAACTTCTATAATGAGCATGGAATTAAAAGACAAGTCTCTGCATCGAGGACACCTCAACAAAATGGCATTCTTGAAAGAAGGAATAGGTCAATAATTGACTGTGCTAGAACATTGATGATACAGAAGAATGTTGCTCAGATATATTAGAGGGAAGCTGTCAGTACAACTGTATATGTCCTTAACCGAGTACAACTGAAGAAGGATACCAATCGGACACCTTATGAGCTATGGTTTGGACACAAACCTACTGTAAGTTATTTCAGGATTTTTGGAAGTAAATGCTTTATTTTGAAAGATGAAAGAAAAGGAAAATTTGACTCAAAAGGAGATGAAGGGATATTTTTGGGTTATTCCTCTACAAGTAAAGCATATAACAGTCTAAATAAGGTCACAAATAAGATAATTGAAAGTACTAATGTTCGTGTTGATGAGTTTGATGACAAGAACATAAAGGAAAGTAAAAAGGAACTGGAAGACTACGGTAAGTTCACTTACATTGAACATCTAGAGTATTTACCGATGCAAAAAACTGTGTTAACCGGTCAGCAGGGAAACAATGTAGAACAACAGGCAATACAAACCGATGAACAAAATGGAGCTACTGAGCAAAGAAATGAACCTAAACAGGATGAACAAGAAAGAAGAAACTGAGTTCTGGCTAGTTTTGTCAGACGACATCATCCTAAGACACAAATTATTGGAGACAGACATGCTGGAATGCAAACTAGGAGCAAAACAAGACAAGGTACATGTCTAGTTTGTGAATTTGAACCAAAAACTATGAAAATTGCATTAGAAAATGAAGAATGGGTTAATGCAATGAAGGAAGAAATAGAGAAAATAGAGAAGAAGAAAACCTGATCCTTAGCACCCTGACCAAAAGACAAGAATGTTATCGGTACTAAGTGGATATTCAGGAACAAACTGAATGAAAATGGTGAAGTCACAAGAAACAATGCAAGATTGGTATGCAAGGGATATGCACAAGAAGAAGGCATTGACTATGGTGGAACATTTGCACCTATTGCTAGATTGAAAGGAGTTAGAATGCTACTTGCATATGCTGATTACAAGAAATTCAAAGTCTATCAAATGTATGTGAAGTCAGCTTTTCTAAATGCTATACTTGAAGAAGAGGTCTACGTAGAACAACCTGAAGGATTTGTTGATCCAGACAACAAAGACATGGTATGTAGATTACGTAAATCTTTGTATGGTTTGAAGCAAGCACCGAGAGCTTGGTATGAAAGACTACATACTTGTTAAGTATTGGATTTGTTAGAACAAGTGAAAACAACAATCTATATATGAAAGGTGACACTGATGACACTATTATCATTGCTAAAATATTTGTAGATGACATTATTTTAGGAGGTTCAAATCATGTGTGTAAATCATTTGCTGATGAAATGCAAAAGGAATTTGAAATGTCTATGTTTGGAGAGATTAAATTCTTTCTCGGACTACAAGTGATTCAGTAGAGTGATGGGATATTCATCACACAGTCTAAATACATAAAGGAAGTACTCAAGACATTTGGCATGGAAGATGCTAAACCTGTGGGAACACCGATGGCTACTGGATGCAAATTGACAAAAGAGGATGAAACTACAGAGGTAAATTAGACACTTTACCAATCCATGATTGGTAAGCTAATGTATGTAGTTCACAGTAGACTTGATATAGCACATGCTGTGGGAATTGTTGCTAGATTCTCTGCTAACCCTAAAGAATCACACATGAGTGCTACTAAAAGAATCTTAGGATACCTGAAGAAAATAGAGGACTATGGATTATGGTACCCTAAGGAAGGAAAGTTTGAACTGAAGGTATACACCGATATTGATTGGGCTAGAAATGTGGATGATAGAAAGAGCACCACCAGAGGAGCATTTTTCTTTGGTGAAAGACTTGTAACCTAGACAAGTAAAAAGAAGGCTTGTATTTATTAGTCTACAGCTGAAGCAGATTATGTTACTGCTGCTACTAACTATTCAAACATTGCCTACATTAAGAAAGTGTTGGAAGGGATGATTGAGGTAATCATTGACCCGATGATTATATATTGTGACAACACTAGTGCCATAAATATTTCAAAGAATCCTGTGATGCACTCTAAGACAAAGCATATATCTATTAAGTATCATTACTTAAGAGAACAAGTGCAAGAGAAGCAAGTAAAACTAGAATTTGTCACATCTAAAGAACAACTTGCAGATATCTTTACAAAGCCTCTATCGAAGGATACTTTTGAATACTTGAGGACTGGACTTGGGGTCCGTCCCCTGTCTATCGGTCACTAAGGTGATCTAGATGTTGCATCAGCCTACCATTATCAGAAGATCACACATGTTGATGCAACATAGCTCACACTTTGAATCAAGTTCAAGGTTGTGATTAAGTTTGAAGAACTAGAACCAACTGGTATTTCAGTATACAAGATACTGAGGAAGACATAACTGTTTGTTTATTTGTTTCTTTGGCATTTTTCTCAAAGCAAGAGATAAATAATATGAAAAGGAAAAGGAGCATGCACCGACACTGAGGGAGAACTATCTAAGGGAGAGACAATCTGAATGAGACAGAACATTGAAGATCAGTTACAAAGAACAGAAGCAGGAAAATTGAGCATAAGAAAATTGAGCATATCTAATGATTGACATTACAACATTACAAATGTTCAGTAACGTAGTGATTAAACATATTAAGCTAGGGAGAGCTTGTATGAGCATTTTTTTACAGTGTTGTAGAGTATCTTTTTGGTATGTGTATGGTATATTTCATATTACTTGAGTTGCCATCAATGCCAAAGGGAGAGATTGTTGGACTACAACTGATTTGGAATCTGATTGAAGAATCTACGATTAGAGATCACTGAGAAGTTATTGATTAGATATGCAATATGATTAAATTAGTATTATATTGTCATTGATGTCAACTAGCTTGACAGTACTTATCTTGTAAGTTACTATACCGATACATCTCAAGAAAGGTGAAAGAGATGAAGAACAGAGAAATCTACATGAGAAAAGATGTACATGTCAGATGAGGATAAGGAATACACTGAGTAACTTTTTGATGAGACTATGATCATATGATATTGAGTTTATTATGTTGTATTCATCTATAATGAAGAATTGAGCTGAAAGACACAAAGTAATGTTGTTGGTAAAAGAATCATTTTGCAGTATACACCGAGGAAGTGTAGTGTATACCAAGCATAGTATTAATCAAGCAGTGTTCACCAATGCATTTCTTTGTTAACCGAGTAGAACAGAATGAATTAAATGAACAGTTTAGCCGATAAGATTAACGAGCTGGAAAGTGTATGTAATCGAGGTAACAGATAAAGTTTTTTATGAAGATCGACGACTAACATAATTAAAGGAAGATCTAAAGAAGGAGATTGAAATAAGTTATTAACAAATCAGCCGAGAAGCTTGAAGCGGAAAAATCAATGAAGATGATTAAGTGGCAAAATCTAATGGACAGAAAGAAAATGATTTACTCTTCTATATAAGAGACTAGGGTTTCATTATGAAACTAATGCCGGAAGAAGAATATACTACAGGATTATCACGTGAAGTAGTTTTCATGCATTTTGATCATACTGGTTAGTAAGAAGCGAGCTGCAGAACAGTTACTGAGCTACAGAGAGTTATTACCAACGGATAGTAAGTTGATACAGTGTTGAATCTGAAGTGAAAAATTGATCAGAAAGATTTGTATGAGCTAAATATTGGTCTCTAATTTGCAATTGATGTTGTATTAAGGAAGATCATTTACTGTTGCATATTTAACCATTGTAAACAATTAAAATCTCTTAACTGAGTACACTCTGAAAGTCTTATGATGTATCATTCATAGAAATCCTGTCAACCCCATAGTGAATGCTGGTTGGACAATAACTTCTAGTCTAAAATCCTCTAACAAGGTCACACCTGAGAGTGTGTTTGTTAGCTTTAATAGGGTTGTGTCTTTACCGACCTCACTTCAAAAGAGTGAACATTTTTGGGTTGCCAGTCCCAAGTGGTTTTTCCCTTTACAGGGTTTCCACGTTAAATCTCTTGTGTTATGTGTTGATTGTGATATTTATTTGTTATCATACTTTGCATATTACATGTTAGATTTGATCGGTAACAGCTATAAGTATTAGACTGGTAATCGGTAAAAGCACAAACACAGAAATTATTTTATGTTTACCGAGTAGCAGAAATTGAATATTTTGATTTGAATTATACATTTTATTTTGGGACACTGGATAACTAATTCACCCCCCCTCTTAGTTATTCTAACATATATATGTAGTGATAATAATACAATCTGAATTATGTACATATTAATATAGTATTTATTTATGAATAACAACGAGATCAAGAATATGAATATATATATATATATATCTATGTATGTATGTATGTATGTATATATATATATACACACATACATACATACATACATATATATATATATATATATATATATATATATATATATATATATATATATATATATATATATATATATATATATATATATAGATACATACATACATACATACATACATACATACATCTATGTATGTATGTATATATATGTATATATATGTGTATATATATGTGTGTGTGTGTGTGTGTGTGATGAACTACAACTAATTGAATATCTTGATGAATTGAAGAATCAGTGATTAGAGATTACCGAGCTGCTAAAGTGAGATGTAAGATGATTAAATTAGTCAATATGTTGTCATTGATGTCAACTAGTCTTGACTATACTTATCATGATAGTTACAAGCATCTGATTATCTATAGAAGGAAGAAATGGTGAAGAAATGAGATATCTACATAAGGAAACGATGGATATGATAGATAGGGATAAGGAATAGATTGGGTAACTTATTGATGAGTCTATGACTTTATATTGTTGACTTGAGCATGTTACATTAATCTATTATGAAGAAGGAAGTTGAATAGAACAAGTTAATGTGGTCTGTAAATGAAGACTTCTCTATACACTGAGCTAGTCTTGTATACACCAAGTGACAGTAATTATCTAGCTAGTATTCATCGACGCGTTCAATATTAACCGAGTATGGATGAAAACATTAAATGCTAAGTTCAGCCGACTAAAATTGATGAGCTGGAAAATATTATGATTTTGAGGCTACAGATGAAGTTTGTTGTAAAATCCATGGCTGAAGAAATTCAAGGAAGATCTAAAGGATGAGATTGAAACGTGTTATGGACACATCTTCCTATGAAGGTTTAAGCAAAAAAATGGACGAAGGAGATTAAGAGGAAACATCCGATGGCTGATATGGAAATGGTTTACTAGTCTATTTAAGAGACATGGAAACTCATTGTTGAGTATGCCAAAGATATTAAGACTGTAGTAGATTTCGCTTGAAGATTATTTTCATGCATTCCCAATCATATTGGTTACAGAAAGAAGTGAGGAAGAATACAAGCGTAACCAAGCGTCAAAGAACTATACATTGAGCACAGTAAGTTGAGAATTATTGAGGAATTGAATTGATTAGTTATTAGATGAGTTTTATGAGCATAGCATAGATCTGAATATCTACAATTGAGTTGTATTTGAATCATATTAGAACTATATCATTTTAACCAATGATTTAGAAAAATCTCGTAACCGAGTGGACCTAACAGTCCTTTATATAACATTCATTGAATATAATTGTTATCTCGTTGAACCCCTAGTGAATGTTGGTCAAGAGTTAACTGTTAGTGATAAATCCTCTAACTAGGTCACACCTAGCAGTGTGTATTGTAACCTTTAATAGGGTTGGCTCCTAACCTAGCTCACTTCCGAAGAGTGAATTATTTTGGTTTACCAGTCCCAGGTGGTTTTTACCTTAGCAGGGTTTCCATGTTAAATCATTGTGTCATGTGTTACTTTTTATGATTGTTTTGTTATCATACATTTCATACTGCATAGTTGATTTAATCATTAATCACAGTTTTGTTAATTACTAGTATTCGGTAACTGAACAAAAGTTAGATATTTTATCTTACCAAGTTGATTATATTGTTGAGAAAGTTCAGAAAGGAACATCTAAGAATTTGGGACTCTAGGATAACTGATGTAACTGATTCACCCCCCCTCACCCCCCTCTTAGTTATTCTAATAATTGGTATCAGAGCTTCATTGGTTGCTTGGAGGAAAGTTTCAAGGACTTGAGCAAAAGATCACAAGATGTATAAGAGGGAAGTGCCTAAGCTGAACAAAGGAAACTTCACAACATGGCAAAGCAGGATGAGCCTTCACATATCTAGAATTGGAGAATCTACTCTACAACTACTAGACAATGGCTATCTAAAACCGACCACTGGACCTTTGATTGTTGATCAGTTAAGAGACCGACATGAACACAATATTACTATGATAGAGATTGCTACTACTCTATCTGATGCTGAATTTGAGGATGTCAAAGCATGCACTACAATGAAAGAAATGTGGGACAAACTTGCACTAGTCCATGGTGGTGATGTGAATGTAATGAGAGCCAGAGCTGAAAGATTAAGAGGTAGATTTTATGACATGAAAATGAAAGAAGGAGAGAACATCATACAATACTCCAACTGAATCAAAGAGGTGGTTAATGCTATCCGAGGAGTAGGAGGTATTATTTATGTAGATATTGTTGTAAGTAAAATACTAAGAACCTTGCTATCTGTCTATGCAATTAGAATATATGCTATTCATGAAATGAGGTCTGCACCTAGTAGTACTCTTACTCTTGATAGTTTGATTGGGAAGATGACTACTTTTGAGTTGAATAATTATGATAATAGTGTTGTACCAAGTGTTGAGTCTGCTTTTATGTCTTCATTGAAATCGGTAAATCTAGTAGTAAGCATAACATTAAGAATGAAAGTGACAGTAACAACGAAGATGAGCTTGATGAGCTTGAAGCGCTTATAGCCTAGAGACTTCAGAAAGGTAAATGAAGGTATAAAGGAAAGTTACCTTTAGCTTGTTTTAATTTTAAATAAATTGGCCATATTGTTGCTAGATGTCCTAACAGGAAAGAAGAAGATAAAGACAAAGACAGATCTGGTGATGGAAAATTTGGCAGAAGAGATAACAGAGGAAATTGACACTATGAAAGAAGAAACAACTAAGATTATAAAGATAAAGGCAAGAAGGCATGTTACCTTGTTGAAGAAGATGATGACACCGACACCGACATTGATGATCAAATTGAGGTGGTATTTTTTGCAATGAAAGATGATTCAAAAGAAGAGGAAAGGTATGTAGAAACAACCCTCATATCTAAGGTTAGTAAAAATGATACATGGATTATTGATAGTGGTTGTACATATCACATGACTGGTGATGAAGATAAATTTGAATATCTTGAATATTACAATGGAGGATCGGTCAAAATGCGAAATGATACACCTTATCAAGTAAAGGGAAAAGGGTCTATCTTATTGAATAACAGTATCATATGTGATAATGCATACTGGGTAAAAGGACTTAATTACAATTTGTTGAGTGTAGCATGACTGAATAACTTAGGTCACCGAGTTGCATTTGAAATCAAGAAGGTGAAAATCTATGATGGAGCTAGAAAATTGATTGGTACCAGAGGACAATCAAAAGGTAACTTATTCTATCTTGACAATGATGAAACTTCTTGTTTGCTTGTTAAGAATGAGGATGTATAGTTGTGGCATAAGAGACTATCTCATGTGAACTTTGATAACATGGTTAAGATCAGTAAGAAGAAAAGAGTTAGAGGTTTATCGAGTCTAACCAAACCTGATCATGTTATGTGCAATCAATGTCAGAAAGGAAAGATGAAAAAATCTAGTTTTAAAAGAAAAGACTATTCATCTAAAGGTATTTTGGGATTGGTTCATACCAACTTGTATGGTCCTATGTGATGCAGGGGCATCCAAGGATAAGGCAGGAACATTCTCTGTCCTCGGTGAAACTGCATAAGGTGTTTAGGTTTGGTCAGTGTTACTCGGTTGCAGCTTTAACTGAGGGTCTCGATTAAGGAAGGAAGCTCGATCATTGAAGGAAATTGGTACTCTATGGTGCTCAGTGAAAGTGTTACTCGGTGATGCTTATGGTGCTCGGTCGACATAGTGCTCAGTGATGCCTGGCATGCTTAGTGAATTCACTGATGCTCGGTAGTTTATCTGTTGCTCAGTAGTTCTTGTTTACCGATGGGAGTTATGTGTGATTTATTGGGCCAACTTGGTGTATTTGTTGTTGGTAGATTTTTATGGATTCTCCTATGTGGATCTGGAGGCCAACATGTTGTATTAAATGTTTGTAAGGCTATTTGAGAGCCGACCATTTGGGCATTTAATAATTGTTTGTAATAGAAGATGACTAGCTTAGGAATTAATTGTTAGAGATTTGTATTTAAAGGGATGTTTGGACAGTGGTTTAGGCATCAAGCAGAGTGAAGAAGTGTGGATCCATGGTGAAGTAACCAATCTAGAGAAGCTGGAGTTGGTGAAGTTGTGGAAAAGATCCTTGATGATCTTGCAGATCAGATTGCTTATCTGATAGTTTGTAATTACAGAGCTAGTGGTTGAGGCTTGGAACCAAGGAGATTTCTTGGTGGCTTTGCAAAGCACAAGTTCAGATCTACCTTAGGGTTTCCATTAGTGTGATTTATCTCAGAACTGAACTAGTTGTTGTTGATTGTGAGTTGGATCTTGTAATCTTGCAGAATTGTTTTTGATTGTAATTGGCCCTAACCCGGAAGGCCTTACAGCCAGGCATATTAATATAAAATTGGATTTATGATTCAGATCTTGTTGTGTGCTTCCACATTGTGTTCATTTGTAGCTAGTTTGGATAGTCCTTAACTGGATCCTCTGACCTACACTGCACCAAGTGGTATCAGAGCGAGTTGATCTTGAGTGTGTGAATTGATCTTCGAGCTGAGATAGTTTGCACTAGGACCCTGTTGGTGATTTATTACTTCTGGTTTTTGAAGATCTTGAAGGATGCCTCCGAGAAGATTGGACCCTAGAGAAATTATAGATCTTTGTGATGTTGTGGACTAAAAAATTACTGAGAAGGTGAAATCAGATTTAAGATCTGAGATGGAGATGATGAAGAGCAACATGATTGCTAAGATTTTGAGAATTGTTGCTGGTGTACCTCGAAATGTTGGTACTGAAGATGGATATGAAGAAGCTGTTGAAGACTTTGAAAATGCTGGATCTAGTGGTGGTGACCAGAGAGACAGATCTGGTGAAGACAAAATTGGTCGGTTGCATAGATTTGGAGCTTGGTTGAATAGTAGTTACCAGATGGAAGTCTCTAATTTCTCTGGTACTCTGAAGCCCGAGAACTTGATTGACTGGATCAGTGAACTTGAAGATTTCTTTGAGCTTGAAGAAATTGAAGATCCTCTGAGAGTGAGATTGGCTCAGACAAAATTGAAAGGCCATGTTGCTCTTTGGTGGAAGGAACTACAAAGAGATAAAGAAGATGAAGGTGAAATGAAGATCAATCGGTGGAGGTTGATGGTGACTAAGTTGAAAGCTAAGTTCATACCTACCAATTATGAACTTGATTTGTTTAAGAAGTTGCAGAATCTAAAATAGAAGGATCTGACTGTTGAAGATTATACCGAGTTCTACAAACTTACTATTTGGTCTGGACACCGAGAGCTTGGTAAGGAAAAGGTAGCTCGGTATGTGAATGGGTTGAAATTAAATATTCAGGATGAGCTTGGAATGCTGAGGATTGAATCAATTGAAGATGCTTACCAGTATGCACTGAAGGCAGAAGATAAGTTGAAGAGGAAACAAAATAGTAACTCTTGAGGAAAGGAGAAAGTTGATCACTTGGTGAAGGATAAACCGATAGATGCAAAAGATGAACCGAAAGCTGTGGAATCAAAGAAGAAGATAGGGAAGGTGATCTTTAAGGGTACTTGTTACAACTATGGAGGTGAAAGCCATCGTTATTTTGAGTGTACTCAACAGAAGAAGACTACTGACCGACAGATAGCTGTGGTGAATGAAGAAGTACAGAATGAACCTGAATCAGAGAGCTTGTTGCTTTGACAAACACTTCTCAGTACAAAGGAGGAACCTTATCAGAGGAGCAACTTATTTAGGACCCAATGCAAGACTAAACGTAAACTCTATAATGTCATTGTGGATAGTGGTAGTACTGATAACCTTGTTGCTAAGGACTTGGTTCAGAATCTTGGTTTGAATAGGATGAAACACCCACGTCCTTATAGGATTGGTTGGTTGCAAGATGATCATGCTTTGGAAGTTAGAGAACAATGCTTCATTGATGTTCAAATTGGCCAGTATAAGGATCTTGTGTTGTGTGACATTGTGGAGATGGATAGTTGTGATATATTTCTTAGTAGACCTTGGCAATATGATTGCAGAGCTATGTATGACTATGTCGAGAATGTATTTACTATTGAGAAGAATGACAGGAAGTTTTCACTGATGCCTTTGATGGATACAAAACTTGGTAGGCGAAGTCTGAGTATCGGTACCCGAGTTGAGTTGGCAGATCCTGAGAAAATGAATGATCAATTTTTGAAACCGACCTGTGCATTGTCCAAAAAAGACTTGAAGAGACAGAGGAAGCTAAAGTGGAAGAGTATGCAAGAAGAAAAGGTGGAGGATTTGTATGTGAAGAACTAGTTTGGGGTTTATGTGTTGAACCCTGGAAGATGTTCTTCTCACATATGAACATCTTTTGGAACTTGGAGTGTCTGATGCAGGGGCATCCAAGGATAAGGCATGAACATTCTTTGTCCTTGGTGAAACTACATAAGGTGTTTAGGTTTGGCTGGTGTTACTCGGTTGCAACTTTAACCGATGGTCTCGGTTACGGAAGGAAGCTCGGTCATTGAAGGAACTCGATACTTTATGGTGCTTGGTGAAAGTGTTACTCGGTGATGCTTATGGTGCTTAATCGACATAGTGCTCGATGATGCCTAACATGCTTGGTGAATTCACTGATGCTCAGTAGTTTATCTGTTGCTCGGTAGTTCTTGTTTACCGACGGGAGTTTTGTGTGATTTGTTGGGTCGACTTGGTGTATTTGTTGTTGGTAGATTTTGTTGGATTCTCCTATGTGGATCTGGAGGCTGACATGTATTAAATGTTTGTAAGGCTATTTGAGAGCTGACCATTTGGGCATTTAATAATCATTTGTAATAGAAGCTGATTGGCTTAGGAATTAATTGTTAGAGATTTGTATTTAAAGGGATGTTTGGACAGTGGTTTAGGCATCATGAAGAGTGAAGAAGTGTGGATTCATGGCAAAGTAACCAATCTGGAGAATCTGGAGTTGGTGAAGTTGTGGAAAAGATCCTTGATGATCTTGTAGATCAGATTGCTTATTTGATAGTTTGTAATTGCAGAGCTAGTGGCTGAGGCTTGGAACCAAGGAGATTTCTTGGTGGCTTTGCGAAGCACAAGTTCATATTTGTCTTAGGGTTTCCATTAGTGTCTGATTTCTCTCAGAACTAAACTAGTTGTTATTGATTGTGAGCTGGATCTTGTAATCTTGTAGAATTGTTTATGATTGTAATTGGCCCTAACCCGGAAGGCCTTATAGCTGGGCATATTAATAGAAAATTGGATTTAAGATTCAGATCTTACTGTGTGCTTTCACATTGTGTTCATTTGTAGCCAGTTTGGATAGTCCTTAACTCGATCCTCCAACCTACACTGCACCACTATGAGAACTTAGAGCTATTATGGTGACAAATATTTTATTTTATTTGTTGATGACTATACTAGGATGATGACAGTCATGTTCTTGAAAGAAAAATCTAAGGCTTTTAAGATGTTTAAGTGGTATAAGGCTAAAGTTGAAAAAGAAACTGGTAAAGACTTAAAATTATTAAGATTTGATAGAGGAGTTGAGTTTATTTCTGATGAATTCACTAACTTCTGTAATGAGCATGGAATCAAAAGATAGGTTTTTTCACTAAGGACACCACAACAGAATGGGATTGCTGAAAGGAGAAACATATCCATTGTTGATTGTGTGAGAACATTGATGATTGAGAAAGATGTTGCACAAATGTACTGGAGAGAAGTAGTTAGCACTGCAGTATACACCTTGAACCAAGTTCAACTGAAGAAAGACACCAACAAGACACCTTATGAATTATGGTTTGGCTATAAAGTGTATGTAAGTTATTTCAGATTTTTTGGAAGCAGATGTTATATTTTGAAAGATGATAGGAATGGAAAATTTGATTCTAAAGGTGATGAAGGAATATTCTTAGGATATTCTAGTAAGAGTAAAGCTTATAAATGTTTGAACAAGGCTACTAATAAGATGATTGAAAGTGATAATGTAAAATTTGATGAGTTTGTTGAAAAGAATGATGAAGAAAGCAGGAAGGAACCGAAAGACTATGATAGATTTATATATGTTGAACATCCATACTTTCTACTGAAGCCACAAGATGAGTCTACCGAGCATCAGAAAAATGCTAACGAGGGTCAACAAATGCAAACTGAGAACCAGGAAGAAGCTACCGAGGAAGGAAATGAACCTAAACCAAATGTTGAGAAAAGAAGAGATCAAGTGCTAGTAATATTTTTTAGGAGACACCACCCATAGAACCAAGTCATTGGAGATAAGAAAGCTAGCATGATGACCAGAAGTAAGTTAAGACAAAACACATGCTTAGTTTGTGAGTTTGAGCCTAAGAATGTTAAAGTTGCACTTGAAAATTAAGAATGGATTCAGGATATGAATGAAGAAATTGAACAGATTGAGAAGAATAAGACATGGACATTAGTACCTAGACCTAGTGATAAGAATTTAATTGGTACTAAGTGGATTTTTAGAAACAAGTTAAATGAAAAAGGAGAAGTAACAAGGAATAAGGCAAGACTTGTATGCAAGGGATATGCACAAGAAGAAGGTATAGACTATGGTGAAACCTTTGCACCAGTAGCAAGACTTGAAGGATTCTGTATATTTCTTGCATATGCTGCACATAAGGGATTCAAAGTATATCAAATAGATGTGAAATCGGCATTTCTGAATGGAATTCTTGAGGAGGAGGTCTACATAGAACAACCAAAATGGTTTGTTGATCCGACTAAGAAGAACATGGTATGTAGACTACACAAAGCTTTGTATGGATTGAAGAAAGCACCGAGAGCATGGTATGAAAGAATTCATGCTTACCTTATAAGTATTGAGTTTGAAAGGACAAGTGAAAACTGTAATTTGTACATGAAAGGAAAATCTGATGATAATATTTTGATTGCTAAAATTTTTGTTGATGATATCATATTTGGAGGTAATGATGATATTTGCAAATCTTTTGCTGATGAAATGAGAAAAGAATTTGAGATGTCAATGTTTGGAGAGATTAAATTCTTTCTAGGTTTGCAGATTGTACAATAGAATGATGGTATTTTCATTACTCAATTAAAATACATTAAGGAAATACTAAGGACTTTTGGCATGGAAGATTCAAAACTGGTAGGAACACCGATGGTGATAGGATGCAAATTGACAAAGGATGATGAATCAACCGAGGTAAATCAGACACTGTATAGATCAATGATTGGAAAATTGATGTATGTGGTACACAGTAGGCCTGATATAGCACATGCAGTTGGGATTGTAGCAAGATTTTCTACTAATCCTAAGGAATCACACATGGTTGTTGTTAAGAGGATTATGAGATACTTGAAGAAGACTGAAGATTATGGTTTATGGTACTCTAAAGAAGGCAAATTTGAACTCAGAGTTTACATTGATGTAGATTGGGCTGGAAACATAGATGATCAGAAGAGCACAACCGATGGAGCATTTTTCTTTGGAGAAAGGCTTGTAACATGGGTGAGTAAGAAATAGTCGTGCATTTCTCAATCTACTACTGAAGCATAGTATGTTGCTACTGCTACTAACTATTCAAATATTTCTTGGATCAAACAAGTGTTGGAAGGAATGAATGAGGTGATCACTGAACCAATGATTATATATTGTGATAACACTAGTGCTATAAATATTTCAAAGAATCCTATGATGCATTCAAAGACAAAGCATATATCTATTAAGTATCACTATTTGAGGGAACAAGTACAAGAGAAGCAAGTGAAACTAGAATTTGTGAAATCTAAAGAGAAACTTGTTGATATATTTACCAAGCCCTTATCGAAGGACACATTTGAATATTTGAGGACTAGACTTGGGGTTCGTCCCCTATCTATCAGTGACTAAGGTGATCAGGAGGTTGCATCAACCTATACTTTATCAGAAGATCATTTATGTTGATGCACATAGCTCACACTTTAAGAATTCTAAGGTTGTGAAAGATTAGAGAAGCTAGAACAAAGATTTGTTTATTAGTATTTGGAGATACATAATCTGCACCGAACAACAGAGAATTATTTGGCTTCTGAAGAGTTGTCTATATTTAATTTGGCATTGTTGTCAAAGGGAGAGAGATTTCTATGAAATATCTAGTGATATCAGAAAGTGAGAGAGACAGAAGAAAGGGAGAGAGACTTCTATGATATATTTGTAGCTAAGAAAATTGGTAGAGAACTGAAAAGATCAAATCCGCAGGGAGAGTCTGCATGGAATGTTGTTTGTAGTGATTAAACATATTAAATATCAAGCTGAGGGAGAGCTTACCGAGCTACAACATTTATCCATATAGTTGTAGAACTAATGTTTAATATGGTATGGCATATTTCATATTTTGTGTTGCCATCAATGCCAAAGGGAGAGATTGATGAACTACAACTAATTGAATATCTTGATGAATTAAAGAATCAGTGATTAGAGATTACCGAGCTGCTAAAGTGAGATGTAAGATGATTAAATCAGTTAATATATTATCATTGATATTAACTAATCTTGACTATAATTATCATGATAGTTACAAACATCTGATTATTTGTAGAAGGAAGAAATGGTGAAGAAATGAGATATCTACATAAGGAAAAGATGGATATGATAGATAGGGATAAGGAATAAATTGGGTAACTTATTGATGAGTCTATGGCTTCATATTGCTGACTTGAGCATGTTACATTAATCTATTATGAAGAAGGAAGCTTAATAGAACAAGTTAATGTGGTCGGTAAATAAAGACTTCTATATACACCGAGTTGGTCTTGTATACACCGAGTGATAGTAATTACTAAGCTATTATTCACTGATGCATTCAATATTAACCAAGTATGGATGAAAACATTAAATGCTAAGTTTAGCCGACTAAAATTGATGATCTGGAAATTATTATGATTTCGAGGTTACAAATGAAGTTTGTTGTAAGAACCACGACTGACAAAATTCAAGGAAGATCTAAAGGATGAGATTGAAACATGTTATGGACACATCTTCCTATGAAGGTTTAAGCGGAAAAATGGATGAAGGAGATTAAGAGGCAAAATCCGATGGCTAATATGAAAACAATTTACTAATCTATTTAAGAGACATGGAAACTCATTGTTGAGTATGAAAGAGATATTAAGACTGTAGTAGATTTTGTGTGAAGATTGTTTTCATGCATTCCTGATCATATTGGTTACAGACATAACCGAGCAAGACTACAAGTATAACTAAGCGTCAGAGAACTATACACTGAGCACAGTAAGTTGAGAATTATTGAGGAAGTGAATTGATTAGTGATCAGATGAGTTTTATGAGCATAGCATAGATCTGAATATCTATAATTAATTTGTATTTGAATCAGATCAGAATTATATCAGTTTAACCATCGATTCAGAAAAATCTCTTAACCGAGTGGACCTAACAGTCCTTTATATAACATTCATTGAATGTAATTGTTATCTTGTTGACCCCATAGTGAATGTTGGTCAAGAGTTAACTGTTAGTGATAAATCCTCTATCTAGGTAACACCTAGCAGTGTGTATTGTAACCTTTAATAGGGTTGGCTCCTAACCGAGCTCACTTCAGAAGAGTGAATTATTTTGGGTTACCAGTCCCAGGTGGTTATTCCCTTAGCAGGGTTTCCACGTTAAATCATTGTGTTATGTATTACTTGTTATGATTTTTTTTTATCATACATTTCATACTACATAGTTGATTTAATCGGTAATCATAGTTTTGTTAATTACTGGTATTCGGTAACTGAATAGAAAGTTAGATATTTTATCTTGCCGAGTTGATTATATTGTTGAGAAAGTTCAGAAAGGTACATCTAAGAATTTGGGACTATAGGATAACTAATCAGAAATATATATAGATCAAGTTATATACTATTATATATATAAATAATAATAAAAAATATATGGGCTAATATATAAAACATTTATATTTGTAAGATTTTAATAAATAAATATATATGGAATGAATCATATTATTGGATAAATAAGGAGGATATTCAGATTATAAGATTAAGCTTTATACATATTTGTGACTCTGATTGTATTTACAGTATTATAAATTCTAATTATGCTTAATAATAATTTTAATGAGAAGTAATATCAGAACATTACCACTAAGACAAGATAATTAGTTAAATATACATGCTCAAGATTTGTTATTATTAAGTCTGAAAGAGAAGTGCAAAAGGGTGAATAGGGAGAGACCTATGTAAATTCAGCTAATCAGTCATTTCCAAGATAGGTATGGATCAATGAGCCCGAGTGCCTTACAAACAAGTCCAAGAAAGGGTTAAGGGCTTGGATCTGTAAAACCTTAAGAGAAACCATTGAGTTCGGTGTCTAAGCAACCTGTTACATCTTCAACACTCTCCTAGACTGGAGTAATAACAAGGATAGCCTAGAATTCTCAATTCATATATAATTTATCATTTGTTCTATTAATTCATATGTAGTTGTTATCTTTTATTATTGCATGAATAAAGTTAACATAATTCAATTCAAGTATATTAAACATAGGTCCATTTATGCATAAACTAGTTTAACTTACTAGGGGACATTACAAATGGTATTAGAGAATGATCATGTCATCATGCAGGGTAAAAGATGAAATAAGGAAACATTCTTGTCAATAAGAAGGAATCTATTAATGCATGTATTGTGTGTATACTCCACGTAGTCATACATTTGTGTTGGACTGATTATGAAAAGGTACTTGTACTAAGAGGGGAGGGGTGAATCAGTACTCCAAAAACTTTTATTTAACTTTCTTAACCATTCAGTGAATTCATAACTTTGCATATAACAACTTAAAATATGTAAATCAAAACCATAAAAATATAAACCATAACACCATGATTTTGATATCGTAGAAATCCTTGTTAGAGGATAAAAACTACAGTGGGGATGACACCCACAATACTTTACTACTGTAGTATAATATTTGCTTGGTTAGAGCTACAATATTAGCTATTTTTGATAGCTTACCCTATTAGGAGTATTAACCCTGTTAAGAGTCTAAAGACCTATTAAGTCTACCTTGTTAAAGGATTTTACAATTCTATTCTAATAAATGTACCCTATTAGAGGATTTATAATATAAGATCTATTAGGATATGCTCGGTTAAGAGACTTTATAATTCTGATTACACACTTAATCAGTACAAAAACATGTCTATAGTACTTGCATCAATCATATGCTTATCAAACTCATTATGCCCATTAACAGTTTACCTCATATTGTGTTCTACTCACAATATCAATTCTGCACTCAATAGCATCAATTCCAAATCACATTTAGACTTTGTTCCAATTGCTTTGCTACTCGGTGGCTTCTCTATTCAATATTATCTCTCTGTAATTTCTCCTTCACATATGCATCTGATGTCTATCTCATGCATACTCTCCTCTCATATTTAATCTAATCTTCACTCTAATCCTTTTATATACAATTCTAGAAGCGGTGGAATGATCTAGAATCTTCTCCTTAAGCGGTGATAGAATTGGTTACATCTCCAATGCCTATATCCTCATTCAATTCTCATTGGTGAATCTTCCTTGGAATCATGCTCTCTCTAACAAACTGCTCAAGATTTATAAACCATTTTCTGTTTGGTGTCCAAATTAAATGTATCTATAGATTCTCCTTATGTTGGCCTCTGATGCTCAGTAATATGTTTTCCTCTTTCTTGGTAACATGCATGTTCTTTCAGTTTGGTAGATGTTGTATCTCGGTACTTCTTGGTGCTCAGTGCTTGGTACTACTCGATGCTCGGTCCTTACTTCTCTTTACAGACTAGCTTATTCCCTTATTTCCTTTTATTGAATAGTTTATTACCTTTACCGACTTGACTTTCCTTTTTAACCGAATGACTTTCCTTTTTTACTGAATGACTTTGACAATCAATATGACTTAATCATAACCAATAACAACAAAATAACTCTTTAGGAGTATCAATCTCACCCTTTGGAATTAGTTTGGTATCTTTGTTAAAAACCTTCAAAGTCATCAAAATTTTGTCCTAGAAAAATGTGTCTATGTATACACTTCGCGGTAATGTCTATTTCTCCCCCTATGGTAATACTTCTTATATAAATAATTGTACATATATATCTGCCTTTATCTATTATCTCTCTTTTTTTTACTTTGATTCATTATCCCCCTTTTTTAACAAAAATGCCAAAAATAATAACTTATTGTTTATCCAGTCAGGGAATCTTGTCAAAGATAAATATGTACCTCTCTTTTGTATCCTTTAGTGATGCCTTCCATGACTCCTTTAGTCTCTGTAACACTACAATCTATTCACTTATATCAGCTATCAAGCTTACCTTGTCCACAACCACTGATTGAAGTAGTTTTTCAATAATCTTGTCTTCTATTTTCTTTCAGTAGATTTGCATCATTTGTTTGGTGGCCTCTATACCTGGTTGATTAATGTTTTTGGCCAATTCACCTAATTGGCTATAAATATCACCTTTTTCACTTATCTCTACATCTAGTACAATCTCTTGTAGAATATCCTTGATATTATACAATACATCAGTTTTTTGCTTCTTTGCAAGCAATTTATCTTGTGCATCCTTCCTCTTGAGTAAGTCTCCAAACTCAAATAATTCATTGGGGCTCATAGTGGAGATGTCAACCTTTGGTATCACAATGGGTTGACTCAAATCAATTGTCTCCTTGTCATGCTTTCTCTTCTTTGATTTTTTCTTTGCAGCTTGTGCACTCTCTCTAGTAGATAACTTCACATCCAAAGTTGTAGTTGTAGTAGTGTCCTAGGTTTTCTCTTCCTTTTTCTTCTCTTCCTTCTTATCCTCTTGTTTCTTCTCTTCTTCCTTCTCTTCCTAAATATTTTCTTTCCTTTCTTCTTTCTTATCCTCTTCCTTTTCCTTCTCTTTCTCTGGTTCTTGTTCTTGGTGAGGTTCAGTAGTCTCGGTAGGAGTTACCAATTTAGTATTTTTCAGTGGTTCTTTCTCCTTTTCTAGCTCAGTGGGGGCATCATTTTGAACATCCTTTGTAACCTCTGAGATGACCTCTTCAATCTCATAAAAATTCATTATTTTTTCAATGACTGGATCAACATCCATTAGTTTTACCTTTGTTGAATCATCTGGATTCAGTTCTTTACTCTTCTTGGCCTCAGTTACCATTACATCTTCATCATCTGAAATATATTTTGATGGGTCAATAAATGGTATATTTTCTATTATGACTTTTTCTTTGTCTATAGTCAAATCAATGGGATCTGACTTCTCTTGGGGTTCCTTTATCTCTGTTAGTTGGTTGGGAAAGAATATCTTTCTCCATAGTTCATCTGTTTATTTTTGAACTTCTTCTAGCTTACCGACCATAATCCTTAGTGCCATGCTTTTAACTAGGAATCTCTTTGAGTATTACTTCAATGTGTTCTCAATTCCTTTCACTATTAAATCATATACAATGTTGGCTAGGGATCTTTCCCTTGTCTATTTCTCAGATGTCAAGGCATACTTCCATCTTGCATCTATATTTTGATAGAATTCATTTGTCACTAGATTTCCCAACTAAACATGTGTGGTTCTACATTTGTGCAGTGTAAACACAACTGCCTCTTCAATTTTTGCTTTTTCTTCATCACTTCTTTTTTCAAATCTCAGTTGCCTTATCCCTGAATAACCTCCATATTTCTTTAGTACCTTAAGTGACTCATCTAGGCTTCTCAGTTTCACTGTCTGAATTTTCACTATTTTGAATTGTGAGACATCTTTAGATTCAATAGATCACTATCCTTTTGTAGTTTTAGCTTCCTTCTAGTTCTCACAGTAGTTTTCTTCTCTCTTACATATGTTATGGGCTATAATGATTCAATCTCTAGTTTCTTTTTCTCACTTGGTGTGGAGGAAGACCTTGTCAGTAGTCTTGCACCGATTGGGCTAGGGGTTTCCTTCTTTATTCTTATCTTTTTGCCCTTATTCTCTGATGGTCTAGCTTCATCTTCCTCAACATCAAGTCCAAGGTTTTTAGACATATCCTTGATTATTTTTCTAACCTTCCTCAGAGCCTTAGGTACCATAATTCCTAATTTTATTCTTTCTTTTACCTCTTCATAGGTTCCATACCAATTTTCCCTCTTTTCAACTAGTTTCTCTAATGGTGTTTCTATTTGTAGAGAGGCAAAATCTATGTCCATTTCATATCCCATAGGTGGTAACCACATGGTTCTAGGCTCCACAGCTCTTACTATACAAATATCAGTGTCAACTTCAAAACATTTAGTATCTTTATACTATTCCACTAGCTAGGGTGGAATCCTAAATATTTTATGCATTCTATCTTGAAACTTTGAGAAATAATCATTCATCACCATGTCAAAATTATCTCCACACTCCACTCTACTACACCGACTGATGGAAAAAAGTTTTGGAAGTAGAAAAAGATACATACTAGTAGTGGATTGAATTTCAGAGTGTTTGTCTTTTCTTTTCTAATAGTATTCATATTATCATCAAATTGTTTTAACAAGATCTCACATAGATCCACCTTCATGTCCTTCTTCACAATCTTGTATGCCAAATCTACAGCTCCATAGTGAGCACTATCTACTTGAGATGACTGGAAGATTTTGTATGATATTAAATTGTTGGCGAATCTTAACTCAGGGTCATCAACAATAGATAATCTGAGACCACTCCCTTCCCATTTTACATTTGTCAGTTCACATATCATTTTTTTTTCCATCTACTTGTTACCTCTCGGTCTGTCACTGGTTGGATATCCTGTAATGATATGTATCACATCTTTGGTGATCTTAGACGGTGCATCGAGCCACATAAACTAGTCATGCATTCAATTCAGAACTATTCTCATCCATTCCTGCTTGAATATAGTTGGTACATGCATAGCATGAACCAAACCCTTGGTTTCTAGGTGCGTCTGATCACTCTTTAGTTTCCCATTTACACACAATTTCCTGTAATATGTATCGATCTCTGGTTGGCATATGTCCTCTATCTTGTAGTGTATGAAGACACAAATGTCTTCAATGATAATAACTCTCAGTGGGATCAAAGATAGGGCTCCTAATTTATCAATTTCAATAGCTATGACTAGTTGTAGCTTATACTTAGGATTGATGGGGTCAATTGTCTCCATGACAACAAACATTTGTACTTTTGGTGCCCTCGATTCATAGATAGATCTCTTGACTGGTAGGTTTTTCTTGATTGACAACTTAGTTGCTTAGTTCTTAGCTCAGAAAATACCATTAATATCTTGAATGTGCTCAGTAGTGATAAGATCTACTCAATTGATTGCTCTAATGCTCTTAGAAAACTCTTCTTTGCTGGATGCTTCAAATTCTCATATAAACATAAGGTGAAAATGAAATGACAACACCTCTGTTTATAGTTTTTCCACACTTAGGGTTTCCAATGGTTATATTTTTAGCAATAAATGCTCTTTACCAAATCCCTCTAACCAAATACCAAATATGTTTCCTTACACCGAATGGAATCAAAATAACATATACTCTTACCGATCAAAATATGAGATGTTAACTCATCAACACATATCCAAATGCATCTTATTATGCTAATGTGGATCTTTGCTCTATTGTTAGGAACTGATTTAAGATAGAATTTAAGTTATCAACTCCTACAGATACCTTTGACCGATTAGTTGAAGATAGGTATACCTAATCCGAAGGATGAGGTGCCATCAATTTTTCCCAATGCAATTCCATCATCTTGTGACTTTCTTCTCCACGTCCTATTCATTTGATCTCTTACCTCTTCAATATTTAATGGAGTAGTTTCATTTGGTTGTTCCTCAGTAGGGGCTTTTCCTCGGTCGTTGTAGTCTTTGGCTAGGTGACTGACCTTATGATAGTGAAAGAAAGCCATTCCTGAAGTTCTCCATGACCTTTTGTTGTTCCATCCATGCATCCTAAAGCAATTATCAACAATATATACATACCTTCCACATGCAGTACATGAAATTATTGTATTGTAGTCCCATGGTATATTTGATCCTTGTCGGTTGTATGCAACATCTTGTTGGTTATTTGTAGTACCTTGATAGTTAGGTAGCTATTTCACATTTTTCCTTTGTGATATGTATTCTTCAAACTTATGATTGTACTTATTGTAGTTATTATAGTAACCATCAAATCTTGGCTTCCTTGTATTATTAGTAACCCTTGATCTACACTCAAATGCTTTATGACCAAATTTCTTGCAATTGTAACAACATCCATTAAACTTAGAATTGCTCAGTGAGTTACCTCTTTTTCTCCTACAGACATTAGCTGTATGTCTGGATTTCCCACAATGATAGCAAGTAGGCTTCTTTTTCTTCTATGTGGTAGTAACATTTTGGTTGGAAACCTTTTTTGATGATTTTTCCTTCTCAATAGTGTTGTTTCCATTGAATCCAAGTCTAGTAGTATCACCCGGTTCTTTCTGTCTTCTTATCTAGTCATCCATTATCTTCAATGCTTCTTCATTACTTTTTAGTATTGCATTTTCTTCTTTTACTGATTTTAGTTCCTTGGTCATCCTTTCAACTTCAACTTTTAGTGCTAGATTCTCAAAATGCTTAGTAGTTACATCTATATTTGCAGAAACAAGTTAATCTCCCTGGTCATGTTGTACTTGAATCAATCTCTTGATTTCATTATCCTTTTCAATTAGTCTTACATTCATTTGCCTTGTCTCATCTTCTACCATTCTCTTATCATCCTCATCTTTACCTTTTTATTCTAGGATTTCACACATTCTTATCAATTGAGCTTCTTGCTCCCTTTTCAATGCTTTAACCTGATTAGATGGGTTTTTGTTCTTTTTAATTAGTTCTGATATGGCAGCTTCAGATTCATCAGATAAACTTCCCTCTAATAGTTCAAGTTCTTCAACTTGATCTTGAGTATCCTTCAATTGATGTGTTATCTCCTTTATCTTGGTGAGTGACTTCTTCAATTTTCTTCTCAAATCTTCAATCTATTCATTTGCAATTTTCAAATCCACATGCATGTTCTCTATCATCTTTTAATACCTCAATCTTTTCACCTCTTCAGATCTTTCCTCTCAAGTGTTTAAACTAATGAATAAGAAACTAAGCTCTGATACCAATTGTTGGACTAATTATGAAAAGGTAAGTACTGAGAGGGGAGGGGTGAATAAGTAATCCAAAAGCTTTTATCTAACTTTCTTAACCATTCACTGAATTCATAACTTTGCATATAACATCTTAAAACATGTAAATCAAAACCATAAAAATATAAACCATAATACCATGATTTTGATATCACAGAAATCCTTGTTAGAGGATAAAAACTATAGTGGGGATGACACCCACAAGACTTCACTACTATAGTATAAATTTTTCTCGATTATAGCTACAATGTTATCTATTTTTGATAGTTTACCTTGTTACGAGTATTAACCTTGTTAAGAGTCTAAAGACCTATTAAGTCTACCTTGTTAAAGGATTTTGCAATTCTAATCTAAGAACTATACCCTGTTAGAGGATTTACAATATAAGATCTATTAGGATCTACTCGATTAAGAGACTTTACAATTCTGATTACACACTTAATCAGTACACAATTTTTTTTGTAGTACTTGCATCAATCATATGCTTATCAAACTCATTATGTTCATTAAAAGTTTACCTCATACTGTGTTCCACTCACAATATCAATTTTGCACTCGGTATCATCAATTCCAAATCACATTTAGACTATGTTTTGATTGCTTTGCTACTTGGTGGCTTCTCTGTTCAATACTAGCTATCTTCAATTTATCCTTCACATATTCATTTTATGTCTATCTCATGTATATTCTCCTCTCATACTCTCTCTGATCTTCACTTTGATCCTTTTATATACAATTCTAGAAGCGGTGGAAATGATCTAGAATCTTCTCCCTAAGCGGTGCTAACATTGGTTACATCTCCAATGCCTATATCCTCATTCAATTCTCATTGGTGAATATGCCTTGGGATCATGCATAATCATCATGTTTAAATATTCAATTCTCTATCTAACAAACTCCTCAAGATTTGTAAACCATTTCCTTCTCGGTATCCAGATTCAATGTATCTAGAGATTCTCCTTCTGTCAGCCTCTGATGCTCGATAATACATTTTCCTCTTACTCAGTAACGTGTATGTTCTCTCAGTTTGGTAGACATTGTAGCTTGGTACTACTTAGTGCTCGATCCTTCTCTTTACTGACTATCTTATTCCCTTATTTCCTTTTACTGAATAGTTTATTACCTTTACCGACTTGACTTTCCTTCTTTACCGAATGAATTTGACAATCAATATGACATAATCATAACTAATGACAACAAAATAACTCTTTAGGAGTATCAATTCATGTATATACCTTGTGTATGCTTTGTGTATTGTTCATGTGCTTCTTGCCTTACATGTCTGACATGTACTTATGTATTGCTTCATACATTACATATTTGATGTTATTTATTACTGCATGTCTTATATGTTGGTGTGGAATTAAGTGTGCTATCTCATTATTTAAGTGTCTGACATATATTTGTGGCCTTGTGTGCATCTGATGAAGGGTCCTCCCCTTAATACCACAAACACACAACAGAAATAGAGAATAACAACAATTTGCAAGAATAGAAAATGAGCTTCTTATTATCTCCACAAATGTGGAATTATAAATTTCAGAATTATTACATGCAAAGCCTCATGGGCATTTTTCCCTTACAATATTATATAGGACAAAGCCTCGAATCAATACCTAGATCTACTACCCTGAACTACTCTGAACTGCCTAAGACAATACTACAACCTTCCTTATATAGGCAAATTTCCACCGCCTGGGAAGGTTCCAGAATTTTAGCCAATAAGGATGACCAAACTTAGAATTATTTTATTTTTCATTTTATTACATCAAAGTCAGCTCAAAACAACTTTTGAAACCCGAACAAAATTTTTGAAGGAAAATCACTTTCTGCCATTTCAGGTGACCCAACTTCTGGGGACCATAAGTCATCATCCGTTGACCCGATTGACTATTATGACCCCATTTCAGAAATGCCACGAAGCACTCTATAGTGCTTGACTAGCGCAAGCTCTAGTCAGCTGAAGTTTCGACCTCCTCTGGGGCCTCTAAAGCCTTCAAAACTGAGTTCAAAGTTTATGTACCCTGCTGCCAATACCGAAAATTTTCAATATCTTCAAAACTACACATGATCTGGCAATGAAACTTTACTGGTAGGCTGATATGACCAAAATGAACCTCTAGAGAAGAAAATAGACCATTCTGAGCATGAACGAAAAATTACTAAAAATAGTAACTTTCTAGAAATAGCAACTCTGCACAAGATAACCCTTATTGAAAAGAAACCAGAAATATTTTTGGGTGATGCAAGATTGCTCTTACACCTAGGATGCTCCTGCATTAGCATCTATATAGTTTCATACCCAATTTGTATTCATACTTCATGCCTTATGTAGATGTTTAATATGTTGCTCATGCCTTACATATATTGATGATTTACACTTATGTATATTGTTGCTTCATGCTTCATGCCTTATGGGCTACATGTGTACTTCAAGTGAATCCATATATGTTTTTGTATATGTGTTGACTTTAGTAATACATGTGTATACTTTGTGCTATATGTACTCTGTGTATTCCTATATGTGCTTCTTGACTTAAGTGAATTCATATGTATGCTTCATGTCCTACGTGTACTCGTGTATGCTTCATGACTTAAATGAAAACATGCTTATGTTCTACATATACTCACATGTATGCTTTGTGACTTAAGTGAATTCATGTGTATGCTTTGTGCTTTATGAGTATGTATGTGTATGCTTCTTGACGTGAATAAATTACATGTGTGTATGCCTCATGCTTTAAGTATATGTATTATATGTATAATTCATATGTATTCAAATGTGTGAATTGTGCATAAGTGTATGATCCTTTGTGAGCATAATTTATGCCTTATATATTCATGTGCTTCTCTCCTTAAGTGTAATCGGGTGTATACTCCATGTTCTATGCTTATTGGTTTGTATAATTTATGCCTTATATGTGCTTCTTGCCTTAAGTGTATTTGAGTGCCTACTCCATGCTCTATGCGAATTGGTGTGTATGATTCATGCCTTATGAGTATTTAGATGAATACTTCATACTTTACATGTCGTGACTAGTGTGTTTTAGCATAGTTAATGTATGTGCTACATGTTTGATATATCTCCAAACAAACTTATTCTCCATATTCTCTATGCCTTCGTGCATTAATATGTATGCTTTGGGTCTTCATATGTTCATATGTATATTTTACATTTTCAAATATTCTAGTTTTAGTTTATGTAGAATATGAGAATAAACTAGAGTGAATCAAAAGATATGAGTTTATATTTGAGACCATAAATGGAGGCAAACTGGTGTGTAAACATTGGGTCAATCCAATCGATTTGATGTTATAACCTTGTTCCTTCTCTCAAAGCAAAGAGAGAAAAACTTGGTTAAAATTACAAACCTTGCAAATTTTAAATCTGGATTGTTGGGTTCAAAATTGCTAGTTAAAATGATATCAGAGTTCCACAACGAAAGCAACCTACATTGAAAAACTTGTATAAAAATTGTCATTGCTTAAGGACAAGCAATTAAGGGGAGGGAAGGATTGTGATGTCCCCTCTCTGAAGTAAGATTTAATAATAAATAATGATCATAAAATTAAAATATAAAAATAAATAAATAAATGAATAATAAATACATTCTCTACTCTTAATCATAACTCTATGTATGATTAGATTCAATGTCCTCTCATGTTCATCCAAAGCTCCCACACTATGATTCCTTGACTTCTGATTTTAAGTCATTATTGTACCAAAGGAAATAATCATGATATATTATTAATGAAGATAATTAAAGAGTTTAGATGAAGATTTTTCACCAAGGTGCATCTAATATTCTACAATCATGACCAATAAAAATTGCAAACATTTGGATTCATCTGCTTTACTTCCATATTCAGCCATCTAACAAATCCATCAACAATCCCCTCTTTCACCACTAATATAAGGTTTACAATCCCTAAATTAATACAAGAATCCATAATCCCACGAGTATCTCTACATATATTGATGTTAGACAACGATAATACTAATTTATACTATAAAGATGAAAAAAAAATACATGAATAATAAGAAAACTTGAGCATTTTTTCTAATTCATTAGAAGAAAAAGAAAACTAAGGTGTGAAAGTATACGAGAAACGTTAGAGAACTTGGATGGTTAAGCATGGTAGAAGAATTAACAGAACTCTAGTTCATGCAACCCAAAAATTAGCCAACCAAATAAACATACAAATTTGTAATTTTAATAAGTTTGAAATGACTATTATAGACTTAAACATGCATTTATTCTTTCAATCTCCATGATTAATATAGCCTCTTTGATCCCTATTTCATGCATTCATTAACAAGGATATCATACCTGAAGGGTAGAGCCCAAAATCAAGTTCTTCCAACAAGACAAACACTAAGCTTTGAAACTTTTGTGTATTGATCATTTTAGTTGGGTTTGTAAAATATTCTAGGGTTACTAATAAATGTTTTGTACTTATAAGTTTATTCAAGTCCAATGAGTTGATATTTCTAGAGTAAATACAAGTTAAAACTAACTCTATAAAACCATTGCAACTAGCTTACCTCAAGATTATGCATAAATTTAAACTGATTTCCCGATGGATACCACTTCAATATATTCTCAATGAATGCAAGTACTGGGTTCCAATTGAAATTTGTTTTTAGGGGCCAGGTGAGGAATTTTTCTATTCTTGAAAGTTATTTTATAAAATGGGGCAAACCAAAACTGTTCTACCTAAGGTTGAGACATAATATTGAAAATATAATCAAATATCTTTTTGAGCTTAAAAATATGCCTTTAGAACTGAGCTCACATGTCTTTGGATAGGTGCAGGCAATAGTGATAGTTGGTTGCACACAACTAAGGAAAAAAATAGTATTGGAATGGGTGATATTTACCTCTGGCAATTCCCATGAAGGACATCTATATTTCAACTGTAAAAAGAAGTCATTATCAAATTTCATAACGCGGAAGAATGGTTAACATGTACACTATTAGTTAACTATCAAACATGGTCATTTTCTCCACTCTTCCATGATGCATGGTAAGGATATTATATCTAATCCTACAAATTATATAGCTATTTTTCTTACTAACAATAGAAAGGGACCAAAAATGTTAGGGAAATCATTAATCAAGAGAATTTTATTGAATACTGATACATGGGGAATATGAATGACCATTATAGGTAGTTTTACAATAGATGCAACTGGAATATTCAACCCTCTTAAATTTTATTCATCATGACTTTCATAGTCCCAATTTGGTTAATGCATCATGAATGACACTACATTATTGAAGTCAATAACACCTGGTCATATGTCTATGATAACTTAGTACAAATCATCCATTTTTATTTCCATCATAGTTAGTTTGATCACGAATTGAACAATAGCCTTGATGGCATGGGTTGTAATGCCTTGTCATCTCATATGTTGCCTCATCCAGGTGTGTTGATCTTATCAAATAAAATAATTTATTAATAATTTAAGGACTTGAATAAATTTGAACATAAGATGTTTAGTATAAAATATTTGTTAAGGAAATAACCAACTAGAGATATATTTGAAGTTTGTTCAATGACTCGTCATATTTCTTCAAAGTATAGAGGTGAGATCAAAACTAGTAAAATAAAATGAACCAAGCATTAAGTATTAATTCTATGGAATCATTCATTTGCCTCTTCCTTTTCCGCTCTACTCTAATGAGTGGGATGAGATGGAACTTGAGCCAACCAAACAAACCAAAAAAACTACTATTCATTCCATATGACGGTTCATATCAGCAACATAATTTCAATCCCACCTCTTTAACAATGTATCACCTAATGTAATGATTGGTAGGGATATTAAATGCAAATAACTTTTCATTAGAAACAAACCCATTGAAGGAATTATTAGCATAAGTTCCACAAAGCAATTAATTGTCAAGACCTTATCTATTTATTCTCTTATTATTTAGATTGATTTTAAATTATACTCAACTAATGAAAAGATTGGTCATAAAAAGAATTTGCAACTAATTCAACCAAAGTCCACTCAAACATAAGCTTGTTCGGGAGCAACTTAGCAAAGTAGTATTAAACATTAGAATAGTTATTGTATTTCTTCACAAGGCTAAAACAAATGAATCCATCTGAAATTGTTTAAGAACCCCTTAAGAAAGGAAAAATAGAAAACCTCAAATATGGAATGCTTAAGTGAGCTTGAGGAATATTTCCCATGTAAGTACACTTTTATAGGCTGCAACTCTGGTGGAAAAACTTTAAGCTAACTTTGAAAATAATGTTATAGCATACTAGAGATTTTCTCATTAACAATATCAAAGTTTACAATAGATTTTAACTTTAACTTATATATTTTATCAATTATAATCATATATTTAAATCAAGAATATGGTACACAACATTTGTGATATATTTGATAGCTTCTTTTAAAATTTAAAATTTCAAAGAGCTTCTCTTTTATTATCAACTAACAATTAATTGGGATTGTCTTGTGGACATATTCTAAATCTTTGATCAATATTTCATTTGTTTATGAAAATTTTGAAAATGTAAGTTGATATGTAGAAGAGAATAGTGTGCACAATTAATGGAAGCTTAGGCCCCACAATCAACACTTAGGGTAATAGATAATTGGCTCTCAAAACCCCTATATGTCAGGGTTGATATATTTATGTAAATAATATTGTATTTATTTTAAAATCATGTACAAAAAAATACTAAATTATATACATAAAATATTACATTTCGAATCAGTTATTTTCTATATACATATCAAATTGTGTTTTCTAGCATATTAATTTATATGATTTTTTATCGACATAATCTATTTACCTACTTTTAAATACACACACACAGACACAATTCCATGCTTTATCATATATTCATAGATAACCTCTTTCCTTAGAGTTTGTGTTCATGTCAATTCTACTATGTTAAGCTCTAGTGAGGTAAGCGCACCAAAAGGGGGTCTTAAGATGCCACTTTTTTTCATAAAATCAGAAAAGTTTAAACTTAGACAAGAAATTGAAGATAGTTACAATCAAATTTTGAAAATGCAAAACAAAAAAAATAGTGGTACTTCAAATCTACATTCTAAACTACTTATTTTTTAAGCGGTGGAGATTAAGGGCTTCAAAATGGAGGTCAAACAAAGTGATCATGTTTTGATAAAAAAACATGTATAACATGATATCTATTGTGCCCCTTCTAAAATGTTAAATTTTCTTTAAATTTCCAAAACAAGATTGAGACTCATGTTAAGTTAGTTGTCATTTTTAGTTTTATAGTATAATAAGTCATCCTTAGTGTTAGAGGAGATTTACAAGTATTTATAGAAGTTTCAAAAGTGTAATTATTCCATTCTTTGAGGATTGTAAATAAATTCCAACCTTGAAAAAGTTTTGAGGATTGGTCAAATATAGATGCAACTAGGTTTCGCTAGATTTTTTGGTTAATTAGAGAAGTTAGTGTTACACACTGAATTTGCGCCTCTGATTCCAAGCTCTCATAGTCTTGATAATCCAGTATAACATGGGAATCATCTCAAGGTTGTGGGACCTTTTGCTAACCGAGATGAGACCTCCAGATTCTAGGCTAGTTCCTCTTGGATAATCACCTTGATTTGCTTCTTAACAGGAAAGTAAATTCTTTTGAGGGAAAGGGATAGAAGGAGTGCATGAAAGGGAAATGATAGGAAAGCAAATCTAGCTACCAGGTGATGCACCGAACTTGGGTTTGGATCTCAATATAGAGGGATGAGATCAATGGAGGAATCAGGTCTAATAAGTCACCACTCACTGGTAGGTTTGCATAAGTAATTCATAGGAAGGCTTGAACAGAAAACTCAACCTATGACCTGCAAACAAACATCCTTTTCTGCAACTAGGTGTAGGAATGAGACAAGGCTGCTAGGGGTTGTAGTATACCCACAAAATACCTAAATCAGATCAGACACGGGAAACACACAAAATTGCAGAAAGCAAGAGGAACTAGGAACCCCAATTTCTATTGACAACATTCATAAACTTCAATCCAATAAGAGACAAACTCAGACAAGAAGGCATGAGGACAACAAGAGTGCCATGGAATGCTTTGCAATATTTGAATTCATCAATGAAAACTTACAAGATGTGGGAAACTAGAGAGCGGGAAGGAATGCTACAGATAGTTTTCCAAGAAAAGAGCCTTTTAATTTTTACATAATGTCAATTCTGAGCACTACAGGCTCCAAAAAAAGAATATATATATCCCCTGCACGCAGGCAGGAATCAAAAATATCTCCAAATTGGGGCTATATAGATATGCATTATAATAATCATCCCTAAAATCGGTCACTTCTGATCATAAATGTGCTCTGTAAATATCAATGCCAAATCAGATATTTCTCCCTTTGCATGTCCATTCTTGCACTTGATCATGCCTGCCGACAAAAACCTCATCCATCTACCTCTCTGCAAGCTGGACTCTGTCATGACTGTTCAAATCCGATCTTAGATCCCCGCAAAGACCCCAAAACTGTAGTCTAGATAACTCTGCACATTCTTCCAACTGCAACCGCCCTAGCAACATCAATTCTAGCTACCTGCAAAAATCTCCCTCAAAAGAAAGCTCATGAAAAATGAGCCGCTCCGCTTAAAAATATCATCGGTCGCATGATCGCATGAGCCAAAAAAGCTTCATGTGATCATGCGACAACTCCTTTGAAACTGCCACCGCTTGACAAAGCAATGGTCGCATGATCGCATGAGGCCGAAAGGCTTCATGCGATCATGCGACAAGCTTTTTTTAAATTTTTTTGCACAAGATGCCTCGGGCCTGCAAAACTGCACTGCAAATCTAACCCTGGTTCACCTCGGGTTCAACTCTTCCTCTAGTCGGCAAGTCACGTTATTTTTTCTTAACCTCGGGCTCCTCTTAGCGACCATGCGAAAACCATTGATCCTTGCTTTATCCGATGGCAGTCGCTGAGTCTCGTAAGACTTTTGGCATATTCCCTTCCGTCCGGAGATTACCCGACTAAAGAAATTCTCGTAATCGTCAGATAGAAAGAATATTCTTCTTTTCATTGCGAGATTACCCGACCGAACCTAGAACCGGGCCCACCTCCAACTGCGCAACCGCGCAAAGCTTGCCAAGTCTGGAGGCCTTGCTAAATCATATCCGCCAGCTCGGTGAACAAAGAAACCTTTACGGACACCGCCAAGAAAAGAGGGAAAAGAATGACCTCTGCTAAACCTCCACCAACAAAGTCCGGCCCCACAAAAAGGTTGCACCATTTTTGAAAAGGGCAACGGTCGCATGATCGCATGAGCCCAAAAGGCTTCATGCAATCATGCGACAACCTTTTAGAAAATCCGCTTCTGCTTTCCACATAGACACCCGGCCCACAAGGTCCGCCACCTGTCAAACCTTTTGCCATGTGGCCCAATAGGAGCCGACCACACAGCTGGACACACGAAAAACCCCATCGAAAATAGCAGAGAATCTGACGGTGGTCGCATAATCGCATGGGATCGGAAGATCCCATGCGAATATGCGACCACCGTAGATTTCGAATCTACGGGGCCCATGTTACCTTTGCCGACTGCCAGCCACCCACCGAAGTCAAAGACCCGCTAACCGTCTGTCACATGGTTGCATGCGGTCAAGGGGCCGCATGCGATCATGCGACCAACCGCATGACACCACCCCCGTTGACAGTTTGTCACATGGTCGGAAGAGCCCATGCGATCATGCGACTAACCGTAAGATTCTACCATTGACCGCCACCGTAGAAGTTGACCGCCAAAGACCTTGCATGATACCGCATCAACAATTGTCGTATGATCTCATGGGATCGGAGGTCCCATGTGATCATGTGACAGCCGTCGGATCTTCACTGCACTGGCACGGCCTTAGGCACTGGGACCCGCCTGTCGGAGTTGCGCGCTTAGGGTCGAAAACACAGAAGTTGCCGAAAACACGGAGGGTTTTCGAGCGAAGGTCAAAAACACACCGAACTTTCAAACCAAAAGGCAGAAACATCCCGAGCCTGCATAAAGGAGGTCGAAAACATACTGGGTTTTTGACACTTGAGCATTTCACTTGGAAAATAGGGCTGTGGCTGAAAATGAATGAGAGGGAAATTTTGGGCAACAGTTAGTACTATCTTTTAAGTATTTTTGAAGATGAATAAATTGAATGATTAATGATGTTTTGAGCTAAGACTACTTTCTGACAAGAGGTTGTAACCCTCAAGCAAAGGCCTTTGAGCTAGTGTAATCCCCCTTTAGTAAACTTCAATAAATTAGCATTAATTTAGATCGTTCATTACTTTTACAGATTAGTTATTATTATTCTTCTTCTTCGGTTACATGCATGTAACTTGTTAATGATGTAGTTGTATAGATTATGAGTTAAAGATACAACATAGTCACGACATTACACTAGCCACAACCACTATTGAGTTACTTACCAGTAACCCACAATAATTATTGTACATATAGGTTTACATTCCAACATTGATTTTGTTTTAGTTAAATATTAGTGTAGATGTTATGAATCTGATTTGTTAGGGACAAGCGTAGACACTCAAATGTTAGTCAAAACAAAAATGTGCATACACAACAAAAGATTCAAAGCTCTACCTCCGATTGAAAAATGAGAGCACCCAAACCTCATTTAATTTATTCATTCGTGGAGATATGTGGATGTGCTCTCCATAACACAATGATAAGATCGGGCCAATACATGCTTAAAATGATTTAAACTATGATGTAAAAAGGAGGTTCATTTATCCATTAACATGATATTGTGATTTAAATAACAAAAAATAGAAGCTAAATATGCTAAATATTTAGCCGATAGGCTTATCGTGCGAGGTCACTCGCGTACGGAAATTTCAATACCTGTCTCATGCATGAAAACCACCTGGTATTAAAATGTGGATGTGGAATTTGGACATTTTTAAAACCATCCTTGTTTGGCACGCTACACACCTTCCCAAAATTTGATGCAGCACGCTACACACCTTCCGAAAACTGGAATCGCCTCACGTTTTCATCATTTTCCTGCATCTACCAATTTCATGCTGGGAGGATTGAATTTAGTGCAGGGAACGCACACAAATCTCAGACCTTCTATCATGGTGTCATGTTTGACACCCCTGCAACATTTAATTCTCACCTATATCTCATTCCCATGTTTATCATTTCCTCTTACCACCCATTAAATTCGGAAACACCAAACCATTTTTTATTGTAGAGAACTCGGCTAACAAGGCTGGAATAGGCGGTGTCTGTTGTGGTCCAACGAATTCAACCTCCTGGCGTTTCAAGGTAATTTTCTCTCCTGGTTCCATTGCAAAGTATTTCGGTAGTTCCGTTACTGTATTTTCTGAAGTGGGTTTTGAACATCTGTGGACGACAGTGGTTTGAAAGTGGCGCTGTGGTAATCTATTTTCCTCTGAAGTCATAGATTTGACAAAACTGTAGAAAATGTGATATGCAGTATCTTCTTTTATTCACGTGTTCCTGCTCCAGTCTATTCTTTCCCATTCAATCGAAGTCTTACAGAAAATATTATTAATGTAGTCTTTTGGTTAAGGAACCAGGAAAACAAAGTGTGAGGGTAAATTTCTCATTCGCCAGTCATAGAATCGCTTCTTAATGCCTGAAATGTGAATATTCTCTCCAAGTTTAGTTCACCTTTGTATGCTGAAGTGTAAGATGTACCGAGATCCAAAGTGTGTTGCCTCTAGGTGTACTTTTGGATTTTTTTGTCTCTGTATCGTATTTTGTTAGACTGGGTATGCAAAAATGTGAACTGCTGCTATTTTCCAGGGATTGCTTACTGGCAGTTGTTTATAAGCGTGCGACTGCGCTAACTTGGAAAGCCTGGCGCTACAGATAGTGTCTACGTAATACGTTAACAGTTTCTTCTCTGTTATTGTATTGGTGTGTTAGTGTGGGCAGTACGCATCCAGAGATGGCAAATAAATTTTTGCCTTCTTTTCATCTTCTGTAATGTTTGGATGCTTCTCGCAAATATAGTATTTCTGCGACATTAGTCATCCGCTCCAAACAATAAAATCAAATGGTAACCATAATTTTTTAAACAAATTAGATTGATAAGCACTAGAAGTTGTCGTCGAGAGAATCAACTTTAATTATATTAAATCTAAATAAGCTTAGAAAGACATATATGTATTGTTAATGTGATAAAAATTAGAAATGGTCTTTCTCCGAAAATCTTATGTAAATAGAATCTATCTATAAAAAATTAGAAAGATATATCTGTATCGTTATACGATAAATGCCTTTATTTCCTTCGATTCATGCATTCCTTTTCTGTCAGCACTGCTTCTTTCTTCGATTTATATATAATATGGTTTTGGGCTTGTGCAGAATGATGTGTTTAATACGTAGTTGAATACTGGGTTTCACTTTGTCTCTTTCTGTGTGCTGTACTTGGAGCACTTATCCCAACGGCCATACCCATCTATGTCTATCTTTAATACCTTTCATCTTCTATCTTCAACTATTATTATTCTTATTGATTTATGTTTTTTTAGTATTCTCCAAAGGTCAGCCTTATGGAGGATGGGACTCTTTTAAAATGCTTCTCTCTTAATATAAGCTTGAAAAAATGGATTAATGTGTCATGGGGCAGGCCCAGATAAATTCGAATTTAAAATATGAGTTAGTAGTGGCAGGCGCTAATAAGGACTCCATCAGAACCCTAAGCCTGCTGGGAGCTCTTAATGGTTGTAATCTAGAGCATTTGAAGTAGGTATAACCATTCTTAAAACAAGGAGATTGTAATGTAATAATGAGAGTAAATGAGTTTGTTTGAGTTCTTACCGAGACTTCAGTGTATCTTGTACCACGAGAAAAATTAATACCCTATTTTTCCTCATTAATGGGTGTGCCAACTGGTGTAAGACAAGATATCACATCAATATCTCTGGAGTTTAAGAAAGATTTTACTTCAGTATTGAATTTAAATGATGCTAAGACTGCATCAATTTTTCTGGGGTCTTACAAAAACAACCATTGTACAATTAGTTGACATAAACTATAGGTGTAAGGATTGTCTAAACACTAAAAAAGAGTTGCCAAGGGCATTCAAGCTACAGGCACTTGCTCTTCAGCAAGTGCATGAAAGTTGTCTGCATAAATAAGTCTCAACTTTTGTAACAGTTGGGAATGTTACATCATTCCGTAGTTGTTAGTATAACAATTGGGTTAGTTAGTTAGTTAGTTTGTTTGTTTGAGTAGTTGAAACAATTCAATAAAATTGGATTTAATGTGTAATGGAATAAGAGACCGAATAAAAGAAGAGGAAGGGCGCATTATTTTGTGTTGAATTATATGCAGCTAATCAAAAAAGGGGATTTCTCTGTGTAACTATTGACCAAGATTTTTTCTGTTTAACTCTTCTATTTGAGAACAAATTGTACAGGATTTTTGTATCTTTTAAGTTTATAAATAACATAGAGCTCTGTACTTCTTTAAGCAATGTAATGTGCAAGGAAAAAATTACTTTTGGATGAATTTAAGGTAAATTTTATATCTGTATCTGCTGCACAGCAATATTTTGAATACTTTTTTGTTGGATTAAACCGGTTCTGGTTGCCTTCATTTTGATTCTCTAAATAATGAAAACTATCTTTTTATATTTGTTTTTTAAAATTGTAATTGTTTATAATTGTATAGAGATTTTACATTTTTACAGACAGGCTTAAGACTACGTTCGTGATAAATTGTCCAATTTTTCAATTTGCATTTTACAGTGCGCTGGTATTCCTTTTCCACCCACTTCCTTAACTTTGTTAAGCCTTTTTCTTGAGTTCATTGCCGAAGTCAAATTACTGAAGATAGCATAATTTTTTTTTCAGTATAGGTTTTAAAAAATTGCAGAAAATTTCTAAAATGTACGTTTTAGATTATTTTAACGTAGTAAAAACATAGTTTGCGATCAGAAGACTGTTGGTTTTTTTTTGTGTGGTTTTTGGGAAGATTTATTCAATTATTTAAGGTTTTTATAGCTTGTGAGAACCATAAAAATCAGTTAAAAAAAAACCATTAAAAAAATAGTATATAAATTCAATTTTTTTTGAGTTTTAATTAATTTTTTAACGAGTAGCATATTAAAACACAACAATTTGTTTTTGCAACACAGCTACCACTTACTACTACCTAGGCTATCACTATACACATATCATAAGGGCTTATCCTAGACAGGGCCACAATTGATATAGGTAAAACTGAAAGACAAGGCCTCACCTTCACAACAGTCTCCAGAGTCAAATCCCTACAATGCCTTCGCATTGAACCTGCCTGCTCTTTTGATCGCTATTGCAAAATGAAAAGGAATCTATACAACATTATTAGAAAGAAACAAGAGGCTCACCTACACTTGCTCTCACAGGACGCCCAGGTATGTGATTTTACTTGCACACCCTCTTTTTTTCTTCTATGGTTCATGTTTTTGCTTTCTTTTACTTAACCACATTTCTGGTGCTTACCATTTGTAATTTTTCTCGTCTACAGGTGCCCCCACCTAATGAAGATACATGAACAAAAAAAAAGGCATAAACATTCATTTTTGTGTTCCAGTTATTCCATTGCTACATTCTATTGGGAAATCCAACATACATATATAGTCCTTCAATATTGTAACTTTAATTCATCATAGGCGGATGTTGCTATGTACAATACATCTTCCTACAATGGAACTTGAATACACTTCCTCCTATCATGCAAAAATTCAAATACTCTTTTGCATCAACTTGTAGATAAATAAGTGGTGTTGTGTTGAAAATTGTATAGTTTTTTAAGTCTATGGGAGGCACATCAATCTTCAAATGTCAAAACACATGCTTTGTTTGTGACTATATATCCTCTCCTTCAAGTACCAAGTTGCATCTATGGAAACTACCACTTATGTAGTTGTAGATTGAACTGAATATTAAGGTTTGTTAGGTTCTTGGATTTATCGACCAAAGTATCTTAATGTTGTTTTGTTATTTATGTCTATGCTATGTAAGGAATATTTTATTCTGCCCTAATCTTTACTGCATTTTGTCTTTCTTGTGCTTCTTTTAACAAAAAATATATTCTCTAATGTGTTCAAATATATTTAAATGCTACATTATTTTGGTGGAAATACCTTTGATATATATATATTTCCTAAACTTCAACTTGAAATCACCCAAAGTGGATGTTGCTAACTACAAGTCTTCCTTCTACAATTACACAATTTTTGGAATGGTGCTTTCAACTTTATGACCTATCGGTGTACCCCTTGCAGCTTCTTCCAGTGCAAGTGCTAGTAGTAAGATCTAGAGCTATTTTAACATGATAACAATGCATAAAGATTTCTCATTGATTTTCTCATGGAAGGCCTCCTAGTTATAGGATTTGGGGTTAGGAAGAAGGGTTAGAGTTAGGGGTAAGGTTGAGGTTAAGCTCAAAGGTCAAAGTTGAGATAAGGGGCTCATAAATGGCATTTATGAGTGCCACAAATGCTTAGGGGATAAGAGTATAAGAGCAATACATGCTCTTGGGTTAAGAGAGTGGTTAGGGGTTTGGTTAGGGGTTTGGAGTCAAATTGGTTTTGACTTAGGATTTTCTAGAAGAGTCTAGAGGTTTGGAGGAATTTTAAATAAATATTTGATTTATTTAAATAGGATTTGGGTTGGAACTTTATTTATTAAATAAATTTAATAAATAGGAGGGATTATCATTCAAATTGAATTTAAAAGCTTTTGAGAGTGATTATTTAATTAAATAGATTGAATTAAAATAGAGGAGGATAAGTTTAGAGTTTTTGGGAATTAAACTATTTAAAGGGTTTTGGGTTGGAAATAACTTATTAAATATTTTAATAAGTTTTGGAGGGAATAATGTTTAAATTAGATTTAAACATCTTTAGCTAAGGTTCTTTAATTAAAATAGGACAAGGGATAATGACAATAAAAATAAATGAATGAATTAAATAATTAATTAATGATGATGTCATCAGAAATTTTTGAAAAATAAAATATTTGTATTTATCAAAGGCAATTTTAGGTGTCTACATTTTGCCCATCTTTGATGCGATGCCGCAAGTGGCGTGGCGTCAAAGACAAGAAAATAAGATACCCCAGGCTAGAATTCAGAGGATAAGAGGTTGTGCCCCCTAGAGAAAATAACACAAAGAGGAAACTTTGTGGAATTTTCTTGAAAAGAACACAAAAAAAAAGGATGAAGACAGATGGGAAGGGGAGATAAACAAATGACCTTCCAAGAGCAAAGATGCATGAATGCAATATGAGATGAGATGCAAGATTAAGCTATATGATGCAAGATGGGGGATTTGGGGAGCTCCAAGTGTAAATGTGGAGAGCACAATTTAGTTTAATATAGCAATGCTAGAGACCTGCCAAGATTACTGGGAACACAAGGCCTTGTCACCAAAGTTGCATAGGACTGACGCGAAAAAGACACGCAAGGTTGCCCCAACATCACGCATGAACCCAAGAGGAAGCATGGTGGAAACGATGCTGGAGAAACAAAAAACAAACGACATTTCCCAAGTGCACCGTGTAACCCAACAGATCACGTGAATCGTGCAAGGGTCATGTTTGACTGACTTACAAGGATAAGCGAAAGATCGAAAAGACCTTGCCCCAGATTGCCCTCATTCGCAGCACACCATGATATAAAGGATCATGGTGACTTTGAGGAGAGGAACAACGAGAAGTTGTAAAAGATTAACAAGATCCAAAGGACAAAAGCCAAGATCAAAATGATAAAGCCATAAAACATCCTTTGCCAAGGAGGGAGATTGATTTGATTGATGGGGGGAAGATTTGGTCTGAACGTGAGGAAGGATACATCTGACACAGACCTGGTGTGATTGGTGGAAGATTAGGACAGACATGAGGAATGATACATCCTCAAGGACCCAGTTTGATGAGGAGAATGTGTGTTTTTGTTTGTAAAATGATGAATCAAGGATAATAGATGTGAGCAAGGATAGTCGACAAAAGATGTTGTTGAAGTATAAGGCTGGGTGGGATAAGTTATTTGATTAAATGTTGTTGCAGGACTGACGAGGATATGTACAACAAGATGCAAGGATATGGACAACAGACAAGGAGATATGTACAATGGATATTTACAGAAGCTCAGGGATTTGGGATAGAAAGATCTCGCTATATAGGATATATACATGATAGATACAAAATTGGGGATGGTGACCGATAGCAGTATTGGATAGGATTGAGGATTGAACACCTTGGGATTGATGGGCTAGTGGTGGGGATGGGGATTGGATAAAGAGGACTGGGATTTGGGATGGGGGGGATGGGAGTTTGATAGATAATGACTCGGTCTATTATGTATGGGGCCTGTTTCCAGGTTTTCACCAACATACTTGTCCAAGGCACTTGAATTGCCAAGTTTTCACCATTGGATGATTAATTTTTCTTTGGTTTTTTAATTTTTTTTTTTTTTTGTATTTTTCTGGATTTTCCAAATTTTATGGATTTTCTTAATATGTAGGATTTGATTTAGGCATAGAACTGCTTTAGATGTATGATGTTGATAGGATCATTCAAGGGCTCACCTTCTGGTGTTGATAGCTGATAGGCTCCGGAGCCAAAGCATGTTGTGACAATGTAGGGACCCAACCAAGTAGGCTTAAACTTGCCCTTTTTTTTCTTGATGTGCTTGGACCTTTTGATTTCCTTTGAGGACCATGTTGCCCACTTGGAACTGTCTAGGATGGACCTTCTTGTTATAACTCCATTTGAGTTGATTCTTGTATGCAACCAAGTGATCATATGCTTTCTGCCTCTTTTCATCTAACAAGTCCAGCTGTGTGGGGTGTGCCACGCGATAGTCTTCATCAGTGGTGTAGTTCTTCTTGGAGACCCGCAATGATGGGAGCTCAACCTTGATGGGTAGAATGACTTCGACACCATATACAAGGGAATATGGGGTGGTGCCTATGGGAGTGTGATAAGAAGTACGCTAGGCCCATAAGGCAAAATTTATTTGGAGGAGCCAGTCACGACCTGAATCATTAACAACCTTGAGGATTTTCAGGATGGTTTTATTGGTTGCCTCAACTTGGCCATTTCCTTGAGGGAAATATGAACTGGAGAAATGGTGGTGAATGTGGAGTCTGGCACACAAATCATCCACATGTTGGTTTTCAAAGGTGTGCAGTGATCCGTGAAGATGGTGGATGGTATGACGAAGTGGCAGATGATATGATATAGGATGAACTTGGATATCTGAATACTAGTAGTGAGGGTGAGCAGAATTGCTTAAACCCACTTTGTAAAGTATTATGTGGCTGTTATGATATATTTATGCTCATCTGAGGAAAGGGGAGTGATTAACCCAATGAGGTTGAAGCCCCAACATGAAAATGGACATGGTGGTGCAATTGGCTACAAGTCTTGAGCTGGAGCATGAATCAAATTTGGATGTTGCTGACATGGTAGGAATTTCCTGATGAATTCACAAGAATCATGTTCCATTATTGGCCAATAATACCTAACTTGAATTAACTACTTTGCTAGGACCATGCCACTTGTGTGGGCACCGTAAAGTCTAGCGTGACCCTCTTGTAAAGCCAAGACGACCTTGTTTGAATCTAAACACCTAGAAAGGATATTGTGATATCCTCGACGATAAAGGGTGTTTTCTACAAGAGTGTAGCGGAAAGCTCGATGAATTAGCTTTTGGCATTGGTTGTTGGTGAGATGGGGAGATATGATACCATTTTAAAGATATGTATGGATGTCATGGTACCACAGGGACTGGGGACCAACCAAGACACACACCATTTATGAATCAACGTTCTCATAAGCAGGCATGTGTACCTACTCGATGAAGAATTCATAGTACTAATTTGAGTCACAAGGGATCTCCAGTAAGGATCCGATGGTTTCCATTGATTCGGTAGCTTTGTTCTGAAGCATCGGTATCTGTGTTAACTATAGACTCAAGAAGTTCTCTTTCAATCTGTCTACTAGTTCCTTGTAAGGTAGAAGCTTGTGATCCTTGGTTTGGAATTCATCAAGGACTTTCTTGATGATCAGTTGTGAATCTCCAAACACTTGCACTTCTGTTATGTTCCACTGAATGGCTATTTTGAGACCTAAGATGAGTGCCTTATACCCTAAAATGTTGTTGGTGTATGGAAATCCCAATTTAAATGATTTGGGGATATAGTCACCTTGAGGTGTGATGAATAGGATTTCAGCCCCTAATCCATAAGATGTGTAGGAGCCATCAAAGTATAGCTTCCATATGTTTGTTCTTCGATCATACAAAGATGCTCATCAGGAAATTCCATGATTAGTGGATATGCATCCACTAGAGGTGCTTCTGCTAGCTAATCAACAATTACTTGTTGATTGATTTCCGATCTATGTACTGAATGTCAAACTCACTTAATAGCATGACCCATTTTTCCATACGGCCTGTGAGAGTTATCCTTGATAGAAGATACTTGAGAGGGTCCACTTTTGAGATTAGCTTGATTGTGTGGCAAAGCATGTGATGTCTAAGCTTTTGAGTGGCAAAGACTACTTTAAGGCATGCTTTCTCCATCAGTGAATAATTGATCTCATAACCGACTAGAGTTCGATTGATCTAGTAGACAACTCTTTGTTGTTGTCATCATGTTGTGCCAAGAGTACCCCCAATGCTGTAGTAGTTGCAGCTATGTAGAGTATGAGAGGGCGTGTTGAAACTAGCGGTACAAGGATAGGAGAATTTGCAAAATATTATTTTAGCTTATCAAAGCTTCTTTGACAAATAGGATCCCATTTGAAGCTTGTGTCCTTACAGAGTAGATGCGTGAATGGTTGGCACTTGTTTGCTAGCTATGATATGAATCGTCACACTGATTGTAGCTTCCCTTGTAGGCTTCTGAGTTGCTTGAGTGTTCTTGGTGGAGGCATTTTTGTTATAGCTTTTACCTTCTTGGATCAATTTCTATGTCGTGCTGTGATACGATGAAGCCTAAGAGCTTTCCAGATGTTACACCAAAGACACACTTCTTTGGATTCAGCTTCAAACCATAATGATGTAGACAGTTGAACACACACTCAGGGATGTCAAGGTGCTCATAGTGTGTCTTTGATTTTGCAAGAATATCATCTACATAGTCTTCCAGGCTTTTGTGGATCATATTGCGAAATATTGTTGTCATTGCTCTTTGAAATGTAGCTCCTGTGTTCTTGAGCCCAAATGGAATCATGTTGTAGCATAAGGTTCCCCATGGTGTGGTGAATGCTATCGTATGTTGATCTTCTTCTGCTATCTTGATCTGATTGTATCCTGAGAAACCATCCATGAGTGACAACATCTCATGGCCCACTGTGAGGTCTACTATCATGTCTATGTTGGGAAGAGGGAAATCATCCTTAGGACACACTTTATTTAGATCTCTAAAGTCAGTACATATTTTGATCTCTCCCGAGGGCTTAGTAACATGCACCATGTTGGAGATCCACTCAGAGTAATCAATGGCTCTGATGATTTTTGCTTCTAGGAGCTTCTCCAGTTCTGATTTTACTAATAGAGCTACCTCAGGATGCATCTTGTGTAGCTTTTGTTTTATCAACTTGGCATTAGGGTGCACTGCAAGATTGTGAATGATCAGATTTGGATCAAGCCCAAGCATATGTGCATATGACCATGCAAAGTTTGTGGTGGCTTCATGGAGAAGTGAAGTGAAAGCCATTTCTTCACCCTCAGTTAAAGATTCTCCAGTGTACGTGATTCTAGGGCATTCTTCAGTGCCAGAGTTGACTAGTTTGGTTTCCTCAATTAGGATTGATGACTGCTCAGGTCTATAGTCGTGGATGGGAGGAAGAGGAAAGTCTTCATCTTCTAGCACCTCAAAAAGGTTTTCACTAGAAGATACACCCTTTATTTTCTCTTTCTTAGAATCAGAATGTACCCTAGAGGGGTTTTCACATAAGGAATCATTCTTTTCTTTTTCTATTTTAATTTTGTGGCTAAAGCTTGCCTCCTCCCCGAAATATCCTTTGGGGTCAAGCTTGTAGACATGAGATGATTCCTGATCTAGTTGATATGCTTGTTGGCCTGATGCTCCAATGAACCTTAGGAGCGCTTTGGTGCTTTGGAACTCATCGATGTGTGTGACGCTTGGTTGATCCTAGTCTATGAGTTCAGGGTGGATGAGGGGAAGTTCTATGACTTTAATGGCGAGTTGGTGGAGGACATAAGTCCCCAGGAGGGTATCATCGTCAAAGATATCATCATAGGATTTCTTTATTTTCTCTTCAAGGATGTCTTTGATCTCAATGAGGTTGTCTTGGCTTTCCATGAGGGGAACGTTGGTCAAATTGATGCCCCTAGTTGCAGTATTGGGTCCTTGTATATGCAGGTGAGAGGTATCAAATCCAAGACCTTGATGTTTTGGATTCCTCGAGGCTGTGATAGGTTCTTTGCTTATGCCTTCTTATGGTCCTAGACCAACGCCTTGGTATTTCCATTGCTCAATGGTATACTTGTGTGATGTTGGGTATTTGTCTTTGAAGTAGCTAAGAAGCTCAGTGTCAGGAGGTGGGGGATCTCGGTATACCCACTGATTGATGTCAAGGTCCATCTCGAGACTATCTATATTTCCATGGGAGACAAAAGTCATTGGTCCCAACTGCTTGATTTCATGATTGGCCTCTCCAGGCTTGCTTTGGTGACCTCGACACCCTTGTGTGTGTGGATCAAGAGGGAGGGCCCCAATTGCAAATGCATCAGTTAAGCTATATTCACCATAGCCCTGATTGTTGATCTTAATGGAGGAGAGGGTGGATGTGAGGATTGTCTTTGGATTTCTATGGGATCTAGATGAGATGGCAATGGAAGTGCCAATTTCGGCTCTAGGATAATGGGTGCGATGGGGGAATGAAGCTTCCAATGCTTTACAGTATGTGAAGGGTTGGGGGTCAGCATGGATGGTGATCTCAGTGCCTTGATGTAGAAACTTGAGGCACTGGTGATAAGTGAATGGTATAGCCTTAATCGAATGAATCCATGGTCAACCGAGGAGGATTTTATATGGTAAATCAAGATCAACAACATGGCATATGGTGTCTTGAGTTCATGGGCCCAACTTGATAGGAAAAAGAATAGTAACTTCAGAGGTATGCTCTAGGTTATCATAAGCCTTGATTGTGATCACATCATGTGATATATCGTCCTCCGTGAACCCAACTTGCTGAATGAACTTTAAAGTGCACAAGTTTAGGGCTGAGCCATTATCTATCATGACCCTTTTAATGGCAAAGTCTTTGACCATGATGACAATATGGAGAGGGAGAGTGTGGTCAGGCTCAACAACTGGTATGTCAGATGGCTTGAAGGATAGAGCACAAGATGTGGATAGATTCCCCACAAGGTTTTCAAACTAGATGGCATTTATGTCTATGGGGACATGTCCTTCTTGGAGGGCTCTATTGAGGATCTCTTGATGGAGGGGTGAAGTGTGGAGAAGGTCAAGGATGGAGATTTGGGTGGGTGTATTCCCAAGGTGTTCCAAAAGGTTGTATTGGGCATTGTGTGCTGGCTTTGGATTTGTACTAGTGACAAATATCCGGCCTCTGCGGGTAGTAACAACACACTAACTATTTGCTCCTGTAACATGGATGACATTGACTGTGGGCTCAACTTGGGTTATACATCCAACAAATTTATCATAGTTTATATGGTCAGTAGTATAGTCTTTATGGTCAGCATGGTCTCCTTCTTTTCCTTTGACTTGGTTCTAGGGTGGAGGATTTGGACTAACTTGGTTCTTCTTAGGGGTGTGTTGCGGGAACACATTCTGATAGATCTATAAATTAGAATTAGGCGAGGCTTGGGTTGGTGTGTCCACTTGGATCTCCTTTCAGTCAATGAGATCTTGGATGTAATGCTTTAGCTTCATACACCTGAGGGTAGCATGTCCCTTCACATGGTGATAATCAAAATTCTCATGCTCTTTGTACCAGTTAAGCTTGGGAGTGGCATCATCAAATTGCTGAGTTGGTGGGTATGTGATTAGATTGGCCTTGGCCATGTGATGAAAGATTACATCCATAGGTTTACCAAGAGGTGTGAAGGTTCTCTTTTGGTGGGTCTGGGCTCGAGGCCTGTTCTGATTGGGGGTTGTTGATATGGCATTGGCCTGATTGGTTGGATTGCCTTGGTTTGCTTGTTGTGCTTGTTGCTGATAGTTTTGCATGGGTTGTTGATGGATCTAAGGTTGATGCTATTGATATTGCCATAGAGGTTGCTGATGAATCAGTGCTTTTTGATGCTGGTATGTAGGAGTTGGTGTAGGACCTACCACAATGATTTGGACATGCTTGGTGTCAGTGGCTCCATTAGTAACAATGTTCTTGTTTTGATTCTAGTAATGGGGTTTGTCATTACTGGACATATTGTGGGAATCATCCTTGTAGTGCCAGATTGTGCCTTCATCTAGGAGGCCTCTTTTGATATCTATCCCCTTGCCTTTGATATCTTGGTAGGTTTGGATGTAGTTCATCCTCATGAAGTGGGATAGTTTGGGATGCAAGTTATCGATAAAGATCTTGGTTAGATGCTTCTTAGGTGGTTGGTATGATAACCTAGTAGTGAGGTTTTACCATCATTTCAAATAGTCGGCTAGGCTTTCTCTTCCTTTCTGCATGAGTTGCAAAGGTCTAGCAAAGACAACTCATTCTCCACATTATGGGCATACTAGACAATGAACTTCTCAGAGAGCTTGGCAAAGGTTGAGACTGTCCCATAGGGTATCTTGTAGAACCACTCAATAGGAGTTCCTCCCAAGTTTTTGGGGAATAAGCGCATATGGTAGTTATCACTATATGCCACTTCTTAACATGCCATATAGAACTCTTTGACGTAGCTTACCAGATCTCCTTTCCCTTGATATTTATCGAATTTGGGTGTCTCAAAGTGCTTAGGGAAAGGGACAGCCATGATTGATCAATCAAAAGGATAGGGACAAACCTCCTCAAATTTAAAGTTCTTGCTCTTTGTGCCAACTTTGAGTTCTTTAAGAGCATTATTCATCTCCTCCCACTCAGCATTGATTGGCGTTGGGGTGGAAACTGCCATTTGGAAAGGATCTAGTGGCGCTGGTGAGTAAGGATGATTTTGTGGTGGGTATTGCGGAGTGGGATATGGAGATTTCCCAACAAGATAGGCAGATTGGAATGGATGTTGGGGTGATGGTTGCTGGGGAGGATACTATTGCTGAGGTGTGGGAGCATATTGCTATGGATGATATGGAATGGCTTGTTGCTGCTGGGGAATGATGGGATGTTGTTGATGCTGCGATGGGTAGGATGATGCTTGTTGTTGCTAGGGGATGATAGGATGTTGATGCTGCTATTGCACTAGGAAGTATTGATGTTGTGGAGGAGTTTGATGGAATGGTATAGCTTGCTGATAGGATGGTCCTTGATGCACTTGGATTTGGTCTTGGTTGATCTAGGTGGGATGTATTCTTGCATTGCTTAGGGGTGGAATGGATGTTGGGAAGCTTGAGGCAGGAGGTGGTTGTGCAAGGTAGCTAGCGAGATGAGATGAACTCTGCTATTGGCATGGTGGAACCACTTGAGAAGCTGTATGTGGTGTGGATAGATAGTTGGTATATGAAGGAAATGATGAAGCTGGGGGAGGTTGTGATGGTTGTTGTTGTTGTGTTTCTTGAGGGAAAGTAGCTTGTTGGGTTGCAAGCATGGATATATGGGATTGGGTTGGTATACCCAAGGTGTGCATTTCTGCTTGGGTGAGGCCCTAACGAGAGCCGGTTCGCTATGGGAGTTGTGATGTGGAGGATGCTAGAAATACATATGTGATGGTGGGAGTTTGGGATATAGATGGTGGGTTCTAAGATCCCATGAAGGGCATCCCTATTGTGAAGGTAGATTGTTGGGCTTGTGGATTGGAAATGAAAGGTGGAAGTGGAACATATTCTTGGGAAAATCCTGGTTGGGAAGTGGAAGAAGATGCTTGTGTTCCCCATAGGAAAGGTGGTGCTAATGTGGAAGCTTGCTGAGTAAAAGAGGGAAATGATTTCATTGTCCCTAGAAATGATGGTGTTGATGTAGAGGCTTGCTGGGAGAAAGAGGGAAATGATTATGTTGCCCCTATAAAAGATGATGTTGCTTGGCTCATGGATGGTGGAGGAATTGCTTGCATGGCAGCTTGTGTGGGAGGTGGAGGTTGATTTTATAAGAAGCTTTGGGCGAGTGATGGTGTTCCCATGATGGAAAATGGAGTGGATTGTGTTATGGCTTGTGTTGTGGGTCTTGCAAAGCTACTTTGCAAGAAATAGGGGATGGATGAGGTTTCCTGAGACATTTGTAGGTTAGGATTAGGAATTTTTTGGATGATGGGGGTATAGACTGCTTCTGGGATTTGGATGGCTTTCATGGGGATGAGGGGCTGAAGATATGGTGGAATGGGAGTACCCTCCTATGCAAAGTTGGCCAATATAGCTTGTCAGTTCTGATTGATAAGTGCACTTTCTATTTGTGCATGCCTTGGATGGCTCATGAATGTTTCCATGGAAAATGAAGTGGGGGGTTTGTTTGGGTCTTCCCACACATTATCAACTTGTGGGTTCTAAGGATTGTATGTTACCATCACGCTGGTAGGATTGTTAGGATCAAATGAGCTAGTGGCCTAATTGGGATCCATGTTCCTTCTCCTCTTGGATCTCATCTCGACAGACATGGAATGTAGATTTGAAGTTGATAGGGTGGATGAAAATCTAAAGAGCTTAAGGATGGTGGATTTCTAAGATGTAATGCAAGGATTTGGATCAACTTGAAGGATGATGGAATGCTGAAGAATGGAGGGATGTTGAAGGATGATAGAATGCTTGACTTAGATTTAGGGTGATGGAATATTTGGCGGAGGATGGTGGAATGCTTTGAAGATGATGGAAAATTTGTGGAGGATGGTGGAGGATTTACTAAGTGTCAACAAATGAGTTGTTTCTTCCTAATGTAGGATCAATCATAGGATTGGATTGTCAACCTAGGATAGACTAATGATCTTTGGTTGACACGATTCTTATCAATGTATGCCAATATCTTGCTCGAGATGATGAGGCTAACAAGGACAAGTATGGGATTCCTTAGATAATGCTCTATCAAAGGGGGGAAATTTATGATTTGGGATAAGGATTTGAAGAAACCCAAAAGATAGGACACGAAGTGGATGGATTTGGATCACCGGATTTGGATCAAGGATGATGGGTTTTTGACTTGGATGGTGGATCTTTGGATTTGGAGTAAGGATGATGGATGCAAGGATTCAAATTATGGATTACTGATGGATGGATGATGAAGGATGACTAAATGGTGCTATCTCTAAGAGGATGATCTAGATGCAGCCGAAACGGATGACCTATGATGCAACTAGGAAGATGATAAATAATGCAAGGATGCAATTAAGAATGATTTAGGAAGCAACTAAGGATGGATGGTGATGCAATAATGCAATTAGGGATGATCTGAGATGTAAGGATGTTGAGATAGGATTGTGGGATTCTGAAGGGTTGATGGATATACGATGGACCACGCTAGTCTTCTCTCTCTAGGTTGACATAGCAATGATTAACCTGGAACCGAAATGCAAACTGTTTCACTCTTGCATTATACTCCACATTATCAAGTTTTTGTTGATACTTCTCTTTTGCTTGGATTGCTTGTAGGGAAGGTTGGTGATCTTTGAGGTTTCTTTCCGCAACCTTCTTCTCTTGATAAACTTGGGAAGTGGGAAGCTTAGCCTTCTTGTGTTTGGTCAAATCGGACATATCTTGGGAAGATTTTGAAATTGGACTGAGACAAAAGCTCTGAGTGTCTAATTTTTGAAAGATTTCTTTGCAAGGATGTCTAAATATCTTTGATCAAGTTTTGGATAAGTTTGATGTTTCCAATGGCAAAGGACAAACTCAACAAAGATTTCTGAAAAGCAATCCCAACAAAGGACAAAGCAACTTTGTGGGATACAAGCAAATGTTTTTGAGCATTGAATCTAATAGTTTTTCCAAAGAGAGTGTATGTTCTGACAAATGTTTGAACTGAGTTTGTAACGTCGAAGAACACACCAAATAGAACTACATAAGGACAAGGTTAGTATCAAAATATTTTCCCACAGCTTGATATCCCCCAAAAGGGATACATATGGTGAGTGTCTTAAGGTGATCCAGGAAACCACTTGGATCGATCCTTGGACAAAGATTATGATACCTTCAGGAGTAGATCAGGTAGCTTCTATTTTAACAAGTTTTTAGTTTGATCTATGGAGTCCTCCCAATCAGTTTGTATGCGTGTGACTCACTTAAGAACCTAGTTGACCATGCCGAAATAGTAGGGATATTCACCTACCTTGGGCTACCATCAACACGCATCGCCTGAGCTTGAGGGGATGAAGCGAGAGTTTGCTCAACGCTTTATTTCTATACCAGATGGGGAAGTACTGGTTTGAAGTCATTCTCAAAAGAGGAAGCACTTTTCTCTTTGGATAGGCTTCACTAGAAGTAAGACAAATGAAGTTGTCCAATTTCAAGTGCTTTATTCCACTTAACAAGGATTTGTAGAAATGTTGAAAACTCCTAGAAGCACATCAAAAAGAGCTCATTTCCAAAATTTTATTAAGTGTGTTTATGCTATAACTCTTCAGACACGTGCTTAGGATCCAATGTTCATTCTTTTAAAAAAAAACTTTTAAAAAGATTTGCAAGTGTTTTCAACTTTTGAAAAGATTTGGTTTTTGTTGATTCTTTTTAGAGCCCAAAAAGTTTTCGTGATTGAGATTGCTCTAATTTTTTACTAGTGCATTCAAGATTTAAATGTGTTTTTAGAACTCAAATAAAATAGCTTAACTTTGATTTGTTCATCCTCATGGCATTCAAGATTTGGATTTTGCATTTTTATCTTAAGTCCAAAAAGAAATTTGAGATTGCTTTGATTATTTTTAGAGCCTAAAAGAAAGCATTGACTTTTTATTCCTTTAGGCACTCAAGATTTGGATTGGATATGTTTTAAGCCCAAAAGAAGATATTTTGTTTGTTCGTTCATTTCTATTTACACATTCAAGATTTGATTTGATTTATTTTAAGCCCAAAGTTGAAGTATTTTGTAACTATGATTGGCAAGAAATTGTGCAGAAACATTCAATGTATGTGCAGCTATAGTGAATGAATGTATAGTAATAAAGAACGAATGCGTGAAAACATAGAATGAAAACACGAAAACACAGAATGAATTTTGCACAGAAAACATAGATACGTAGGAAACATGAATGAATTTTTGTGCAGAAAACACAGACGTGCAGGAAACATGGATGAATTTCTGCACATAAAACATAGATGCGCAAAAAACACGGATGGATTTTTGCACAGAAAACGTAGATGCGGAGGAAACACGGATAAATTTTTGCACAAAAAACACAAACGTGTAGTAAAAATGGATAAATTTTTACATAGAAAATGTAGACGCACAGGAAATACGGATGAATTCCTGAACAAAAAATGTGGACATACAAAAAATGCAAATGAATTATACACATAAAACATAGAACTTTACACAGAAAACCCAGAACTTTGCACATAAAACATAGAACTTTGTAGGATGGCCGAATTTTCTCAATTTTTCTGATAGAAGATCAGGACAGGGGTCTTGCCAGGCGTGCCAAAATGTAGATGCTATGAATCTAATCTATTAGGGATAGGCGTAGACACTCAAATATTAGGCAAAACAAGCATGTGCATACACAACAAAAGATTCAAAGCTCCACCTCCGATTGAACCAAAACGAGAGCACCCAAGCCTCGTTTGATTTGTTCATTCGTGGAGATATGTGGATGTGCTCTCCATAACACAATGATAAGATATTTAAACTATGATGTAAAAAGGAGGTTCATTTATCCATTAACATGATATTGTGATTTAAATAACAAGAAATAGAAGCTAAATATGCTAAATATTTAGCCGATAGGCTTATCGTGCGAGGTCACTAGAGTTGACTCATGTGATCACACTTCCCCATATGCATCTTAGGTTTCCTACGTGTGTTTTTGCCTCTATTTGAGTATGTTTTACCTTTGTCATTCTATTGTACCTTTTTGAGATAGAGAGCTTTCAGGATCCCTTGCTTAATTTGTACTATGGTTGATTTTGGTGTTTGATATCCAAGTAGGGTCTTTTGTTATCTCCTCAACATGGTGGGAGTGGATCATTTAGGTTCCACGAGGTCGGGTGGTAGTGATTATCTACCATTTGAGATTCTGACATTTGTGTACCAGTGCTGGATGATCCTTGTAGCAGTTGTACCTTCTTCTTTATCATTGTTGGAGATGTATTCTTATCTTTCTAATATTATGTTCTTGTATCATTGTATCCGTTATTCTAGAGAAATCATATTGTACTTTGTGTTTGATTTTGTTACATACTCTGCAACATGTGCAAAGGATGTCTTTCATTATGGATACCTTGTGGTATCGATTGTATCTGGATTTCATGTATTAGATGATGTACCTATTTGCATTATGTGGAGACTTTGGATGTTTGTTGTATTAATTAGATTAAGTAACATTTAAGTAATCTACGTCATGGAACCCTTGAGATTTGTAATCTATGTTTGAGTCACACTTGTTTGTATCTTATGTTGTATTGCTTCAACATTTTTATTCATTATTGTTTGTAAACTCTTAAGAAAAAAATCATTCTGTAAACTTAGTAGCATGTTTTAGGTTAATCTATCTTGGGTTCCTTGGCGGGACATTATAGGCTACACATACAATGCCAGTATCAACCAAGTAGATACATCAATATTCAATAAATAAATGAGCTACTTTAAGACAAAAGGTTATTTAATATGGGATTTTTTGGTTCATTAAGTGTATGCATCAAGTTCTCTACATCAACCTATTGCACTTAATGGAGACCAATCAAGTTGGATGGTCCAACTCTTAGCCACATTTTCATTTGTTGAGGAGTATGGGAAGTAAGCATTTAAATAAGAAGAATATTAAGGAGGTTTGAAGGAAGCCAAATGTTGAATGGGTTGAATATAACTTTGAATGAGAAGTGAAAGAGAATCCTAGGGAGGCTGGAGGAGGAGGAAATTTTAGGGATCAACATATTTAGCCTATTGGTTGTTTGCTTATGAATTTGGAAGAGACACCTATAACATTTCAAGAGTAAGATTCATAATATACATAATTGTCAAGAAAAAGGTTGGATAAACATGTTGATAGAGGGGAACTCCAAATTCATGATTAAAACAATCAATTGGGATAGGGTTTAAAATGTGAAGTTAAAATTGTTGATTGATGAATCCAAGTTGTTGTTGGAAGGTTTAGATGGCATAATTATATCTCTATGTGTGATAAAATATAAGTTAAAATGGAATGCAAAAACAAATGAAAGCACTCAAACCTACACTAACTAACAACATCTAGGTTAGACATAAAGAAGGCTTATAAAAAAGGCTTAAGAGTATGCAAACATTCTTAAACCCAACAAGCTCTCTTTGAAGTGTAGATGTGTCCGAATGGTTGATTGTGTATTCACAATGATAGTTTCTCAATATTCAAAAGGATCTTCAATGGGTGAAGCGTAATTTTGGATTTATGAGGATTCTTTTGCTATGATCTTGGAGATAAAATGGTATAATAACTTTGATTGGATGGTGGATGAAAATGAAGGAGAAGAGGGATCAATTTGTAGGATTGAGAGGAGGCAAATGGACGGTCAAGGCTTGAAGTTGAGGAAGGGTTGACATGAATTTGACGAAAATCACATGGATTGCGATTTCTCAAATGCCTCTAATTGTGACAAGTGTCACAATGATAGAGGAGTTGAGGACACATTGGCAATTAGAGTAGGATTGGGGAATGAGATTATTTTGGGGATTGTGAGGGATTTAGAGAAGTGGGAAGAAGGAATATAATATTCCCAAGAGGGGACAAAGTTGTAAGAGGGTGTATAAGGGTATAAGGTGCATTTAAGGTTGACATGTGGGGGAGGAATTGGGATTGGAGAGGATGTGACAAGAGTTGACTTGGGTTTGGGTTAGGATTTATAATCCATGTGATTAGGATTGTGTAGATGTTTAGGAGATGATTAGGCTTGGATTAGGGAAGATTAGTGGGAAAGTGGGAGATTTAAGAAAATGCAAGTGGGAGGAGAGAGAATGAGTGGAGGCTTAATTAGACAAACAAGGGTGTTTAACTAATTAAGTGAGGTTTAGTACATGCATATGGGGTTGGGTTGAGTTACAACCCAAGGTTAGATGGCTTAGAGGGTGGTTAGGTTAAGGGTTAAAGTTAGGAGCAATGTACTCAAATGAATTAAGTTGATCAATTTAATTCATAAATAAAAGAAAAAGGAATAAATGAATTAATTAAACTAAAAAAGAGTATTTTTTTATTAATAGAAGAAAGGGTTTAATTAACCAATTAGCCATAGGTTGCTTATTTAATTAATTGGACTATATTTTTAATTAATTATAAGGCTAACATAAGTTAATTAAATAATAAATATTTAATTAATAATGCTTGGGAGAGAACTAAATTTGATTAAGAAATTGGTATTCAAATTTAGGTGTCTACATTTTGTCCCTCTTCAAAATGGCGTTAAAATAACATCATTTCGAAGAATTTTAAAAATTTGACGACACGAAGAATTAAAAGGCAACTAAGTTGCCTCAGACTAAGGTAATTAATATATAGAGAATAATTTCATGTCTTGAAACTACAACATACATAATTTGTCTTCTGAGGACAAAACCTTTTTGATAGCCACTAATTGCCCCCTCCAAAAAAGGCTTAATTTTGTTAACGAGGACATTTGAGAAGATTTTACAAAGTATTACAAAGGCTTATGGGTCTAAAATTAGTCAATTTTTTTGGCTCTTGGACCTTAGGCACCAAAGCAGTAAAAGTGTTATTAACCTTCTTCAAGATTTTACCTATCTTTAGGAAATCCTTCATGCCCATCATTATGTCATAACAAACCACATTCCAAAACTCCTAAAAGAGGGATAGGCAGAATCCATTTGGCCTTGGTGCCTTATAGGCATGCATTGAGAAAAAAACATCCCTAACCTTATCCTCAAATGCCAGAGCAAGAGTCTGTTGATTTCCTTAGTGTGTATTGTTCTCAAGAGACTATCTAACAATTGGTCTTCAAAGATGTAAAAACTAGAAAGACCAGGGTCACTATAAGCTTGTGTGAAATAATCAATAGTCATTTCACCCATCTTAGAGTCCTCATTAATTTATTTATTCTTGTCATTCATTAAGTATTGTACAAAATTCCTCTTTCTGTTCCTATTAGCATATCTAAAGAAAAAAGTTGAGTTCTTGTCGTCTTCCTTCAACCATTGCACTCTTGACTGTTGCTTCCAATAGATCTCCTCCCTTCTTAGATTTTCCTTCCATTTCTTCCTCCTTTCATCATCTTCAAAATGATGCGATTGAGATTGGTCCCCCTTAGCCATTAAGTCCTATAAACTTCTAGTTTAAATGAAATTTCTATTATCTGCTTAAATATATCACCAAAAGTTATTTTTTTTCCATCCTTTAACATTTCTCTTTATAATATCCAAAGTTTGAGTGACTCTAAGTTACATCATTGTACCTTGAATAGGTGTGTTCCACTAGGTTTGAATGCAACTTTTGAAGTTAGGGTGGGAAGCCCAAATAATTTCATATATGAAATTCAGAGGTCTAGAAGGAGGCCTGTCAATCCAATGCAAAAGGAGTGGGTTATGATATGAGACAATTTTTGGAAGAGCATTCAAGGTAGCATTATATCCTATATCCCATTTTTTTGAAGAAAGGAACCTATCAAGTTTGACTTGGATTAGGTTATTACCCTACCTATTGTTTAACTTGGCATGCATGTTATTTATGTTAATTCTATTAATTTTTTTGCAACTTTTGTAAATATATGAGAGATATTTTAGATTACCCTCCCCACAAGGTTAGTACAAGAATTTATTCAGCTACCTTAATTTCCTTACAAGTGGTATCAAAGCTTGATCACCTATAGTTTAAGTTGTGGGTTGTTGGGTTTTTTTAACTAATCCAATTTTGAATGGGAGTTGGTGTAGAAGATACTTTGTGATCTTGTTGCAGAAATTTGAAGATGGAAAGTTCTTTAGTTCCAAGGAAGCCATAGTTCTTGGTGGAAGAACTAAGGAAAGAGGAAAGAAGAATAATAACCGCAATACATCCAAATCCAAAGAGAGATTAAAATCTCCAAAAAAGTCTAAAGTTATTTGTTGGAATTGCAGTAATCTTGAACCCATTCGTAAGGACTACAAAAAAAAAACAAGATGAACAAGAAGAAATTTGATTCCAATTCCGAGTTCAAGAAGGAAGTGTTGGAAATATAGATGGAGTAACTGAGAGGGGGGGTGAATCAGTTAACCACAAAAATATTACCACAGATCCCTTAGATGTTTTATTAAATCATTTACTGTTGTTATACTGAAAACTCAGTTATTGCAGTGAGTATTAATTATAACTATTCTTAAGCATTCATCAGTGATTAACATACATGAATAAAGAAAGTATCATGAACACAAGAGACACCAGATTTAATGTGGAAACCCAATATGGGAAAAACCACCAATGTAACTAGTTACTATTTTTCACTCTTCTGAAGTGAGCCCTGTTAGGAGCCAATCCAGTTAAAGGTTACAAAACACACTGTTAGGTGCATGACCTTGTTAGAGGATTTAATCACCCTATTAGGAGTGGCCTTGTAAGAGGTCTTGAAACAATTCAATAGAACTATCACCTTGTTAGAGGATTTACAAAATGACTGTTAAACCAACTCGGTTAGGAGATTTTGAAATCACTGCTACAATGGTAAGAAAGTAACAATGAAGTGACCTAAATAATTATGCAACTGAATTGTTGATTACAGATCTCTGTTCTGCTTCACTAGATCCTTCCTGATCAAATATATCTCTGTTGCTCTTCAAGGATATCTAATCATCCTTCAAAATTCGCTCACACTTTTCTTCTTTTCACTTGCACACACTTTTTAATTCACAACTTGACCTTCTATATATACCATTCGGATTGTCCATTTAGATTGTCAAGTCGGCACTAATAACATTACTAATCATTACAACAGTCGACTAGAATAAACAAACTTTATTTCTCAAAATAACAAATTCCTTCACTGGGCCGACCTTGCTTGGTAAACACTAATCCGAAGAGATTTCCTTTGGTGACCGAGAGAACTCGGTAAGCACTGTGAATTCTATAACATCCTTTGGAGACTGAGTGAACTCGATAAACACTAACTTTCCTTTGATAACCATGGAAGCTTGGTTAACACTATTTTCTGCCATATTTTTCTTTGACGCCCGAAATATCTCGGTAGATACTAAAAATCGCCTGCAGACCGACTGCGCTCGGTAAATACTGGGAACTACTTTGCTGACTGACTGAGCTCGGTAAATGATATGACATTTGTGTGACATCAAAGACAACACACAATTAATCCAAGAATCTCCTTCAAACAATTGTATCCAACAATCTCCCTCTTTGGCATTGATGGCGACACAACATGTCATAGCACAATGAAATTTCATAGAAAACATAGAGTAAGGAACATATCCTTAGCTTCATTCTGATTCTCATCTATGAGAGCTCCCTCTATCAACAAACTTCTCTTTCTGACTGAAAACTCTACAAGAAAACTCTTAGAAATCTTAAGAAATTTCTTGAAGTATGACAAAAAACTCTCCCTCTTTGACAACACATGTCAAAGAAAACACATACCAGGTGAATAGCAATGTACCTTGAGTATTGATTCATATGCAATGATTCCTTGACTAAGCTGCATCAACTGACTGATCTTCAATATGCTCTGGTTGATGCATCACTAAAACTTCATTTAGTGAGCCTCAGATAGGGGAATGACCCCTAACTTACCTCTTAGATATAAGAATGCATCCTTAGGTAGTGGCTTGGTGAATATATCTGCAATTTGTTCTTTTGTATGAATATATTCCAATCTGATTTCCTTGTCCTGCACCAATTCTCTGACAAAGTAATATTTTATAGCAATGTGCTTGGTTTTGGAATGCATTACTGGATTCTTTGAAATATTTATTGCACTTGTATTATCACAAAATATAACAACTGGTTCTTTGATCTCAACCTTCATGCCTTCCAATAACTATTTAAACCAAACAATATTAGAGCAGTTTACTGCTACGACAACATATTCTACTTCTGCTGTGGATTGAGATGTGCAATTTTTCTTTTTACTAGTCCAAGATACCAACCTCTTGCCAAGAAAGAATGCTCCACCACTTGTACTCTTTCTATCATCAATGTTTCCTACCCAATCAACATCAGTAAACACTTTTAAGTCCAGATTGCCTCCAAATTTATACCACAAGCCATAATCTTCAGTTCCTTTCAAGTATCTCAAGATTCTTTTGATTGCCATTATATGATTTTATCTAGGTTTTGCTGAGAATCTTGCTACAATACCAACTGCTAAGGCAATATCAGGCCTTGTATGAACTACATACTATAATTTTCTAATCATTGATCTGTATAAGGTCTGATCTACTTCTTTTGAATCATCATTTTTTGTAAGCTTTAGTCCTATACACATGGGTGTACCAACTATTTTTGCATCTTCCATACCAAACTTCTTAAGTATTTCCTTGATGTATTTAGACTGAGTAATGTAGATACCGTTCTTGCTCTGCTGAATTTGAAGACCAACAAAAAACTTTATCTGACCAAACATAGACATTTCAAATTCTTTGTTCATTTGCTCTGAAAATTCTTTGCACTGATCATCATTACCTGTAAACACAGTATCATCCACAAATATTTCTACCAAAACAATTCTATTATCTGGTCCTTCTTTGATGTATAAACTACTGTTATCATTAGCTCTTTTGAAACCAATCTGAATAAGATAGTTATGTAATCTTTCATACCATGCTCTAGGAGCTTGTTTCAGACCATACAATGCTTTGTGTAACTTGCAGACCATATCCTTTTTGTCTGGATCAACAAAACTTTCAGGTTGCTCAATGTAGACTTCTTCATCAAGAATACCATTGAGAAATGCAGATTTTACATCCATCTGATATACCTTAAATCTTTTATGTGTTGCATATGCAAGTAGAGTTCTTACACCTTCTAATCTTGCAACAGGAGCAAAAGTCTCTCCATAATCTATACCTTCTTCTTGAGAATACCCTTTACACACTAATCTAGCTTTGTTTCTAGATACTTGACCATCTTCATTCAGCTTGTTTCTGAATACCCATTTCGTTCCAATTACATTTTTATCTTTAGGCCTAGGTACAAGAGTCCATGTCTTGTTTTTGTCTATTTGTTCTATTTCTTCATTCATAGCCTCAATACAACTTTCATTTTCCAATGCATTTTTAACATTTCTAGGTTCAAAATCAACAAGTAAACATGTACCTTTCAGTTTACTTCTTGTCATAGTACCATCTGATTTGTTTCCAATAATATAATATGGAGTATGATGCTTCCTGGCATACTTGACCAATACAAGTTCCTTGCCTCTTGAATGAGTTATATTGTCATTTTCTTGAATTTCATCTTCAGGTTCAGTTTGCTCGAGCTCGGTAGATATTTGCTCGGTAGCTTCAGGCTGAGACTCAATTTCTTGTGACTCGGTTTGAACTTCTTCTTGTGACTCGGTTACTGTACTGGGCTCAGTAGATGTAGTTTCCTTATTGACAGATGTGTCTGGCAATGTATCAGGTTCAATGTAAATAAAACTTTTGTAATCCTCTGGTTCCTTTTTGCTTTCTTCTTCAATCTTTTCTGCAAACTCATCAACTTTCACATGTGCACTTTCTATGATTTTGTGAGTAGAAAAATTTAGACATCTATATGCTTTACTGTTGCAAGAATATCCCAAAAATGTTCTTTCATCACTTTTTACATCAAATTTTCCTTTTCTAGATTCTTTTAAGATGTAACATTTACTACCAAATACTTTCAGGTAACTTACATTGGGTTTATATCCATACCATAACTCATAAGGAGTTTTGAATGTGTCTTTCCTCAACTGTACTCAGTTCAAGGTATGAACTGTAGTGCTAATAGCTTCCTTCCAGTATTTCATAGCAATGTTCTTTTCAATCATTAGAGTCCTTGCACAATCCATGATAGATCTGTTCCTTCTTTCAGCTATTCCATTCTGCTCAGGAGTTCTTGGGGCTGATACCTGTCTTTTGATTCCTCTTTCAATGCAGAAATTATTGAATTCATGGGAGATGAATTCACCACCTCTGTCTGATCTTAAGCACTTCATTCTTTTTCTTGTTTCCTTTTCTACTCTTGCCAAATACCATTTGAATTTCACAAATGCTTCTGATTTTTCTCTTAAATACATAACAGTCATCATTCTAGAGTAATCATCAACAAAGAGAATAAAGAATTTTTCTCCAATATAGCTTTCAATTCCAATAGGTCCACATAAGTAAGTATGCACAATATCCAAAATATCTTCAGACTGATAGTTTTTACTTTTAAAGCTAGTCTTTCCCATTTTACCAATCTAACAATTCTTGCATGGACCAACATCAGGTTTCTTCAAAGTAGGAATACCTCTTACTTTCTTGAATTTTCTTATTTTCACCATATTATCAAAATTTACATGACATAACCTTTTGTGCCATAACCAACTTTCTTCAATCTGAGCAATAAAACATGAGCATTCACCAAGATCAAGATAAAATAGGTTACCTTTAGTTTGTTTGCCTGACCCAATTAGTTTTCCTTTGTCATCCAGCAGTCTTGCTTTTCCATTCATGAATTCAAACTTGAATCCAATGTTGATTAGTTGTGCTACACTTAGAAGATTATGCTTTAGTCCTTCAACCCAATATGCATTATCACATATAAGTTCTTTGGTTAGTGAAATTCGTCCTCTTCCTTTTATACAACAAGGTTCATTGTTTCCAAACCTTACATTACCACCATCATAGTCTTCAAGGTGTTCAAACTTTGTTCTGTCACCAGTCATATGATGTGAGAATCCACTGTTTATAATCCATGTATCATCTTTGCTTATATGAGAGATAAGTGCCATCTCATCTTCATCATCATCAGATTCATCTTTTACAGCAATGAAGACAATTTCTTCTTCACTATCATCAGAATCCTTAGCCAAAAAATATGTTTTCTTACCTTTATCCTTGAATGACTTGAAATTCTTCTTGCCATTGTACTTGTGACCTTTTTTCTCATCCTTGCTTTGCTTGTTTGGGAACCTAGCTACAATATGACCAATTTCTTCACATGAAAAATAGATTAAAGGAGTGTTACCTTTGTATTTACCTCTGCCTCTAGTATATTTCTTTGCAAATAATGCTTCAATAACTTCAAGATCACTATCTGAACTTTCCTCTGATTCTTCTTCACTTTCTGACTGGATTTTCTTGCCCTTCTTAAGTGAAAGTTTGGCCTCAAATGCTGATTCAATATTTTTAGAAGTTGGAACATAGTTGTCATAGTTATCTAATTCAAAAGTTGTCAACCTTCCAACTAAGGCATCCAAATTTATATTGTGATTTTGTTCACATCTTCTTTCATGAATAGCAGATACTCTTATTGCATAGATAGGAAGCAATGTTCTAAGAACCTTACTTATAACAGTTTCATCATCAATTTTTCCTCCAGAAGCTTTGATTGCACTAACACTCACCTTGATCCTTTCAACATATTTTGCAATGTTTTCATCTTCTTTCATCTTCATCTGATCAAACTGTCCTCTTAGGCTTTTTGCTTTGGCTCTCTTCACATTGTCATCACCACCATAAATTTTCTTTAGCTTGTTCCACATTTCATAAGTAGTTGTGCAGTCTTTGATCTCATCAAATTCTTCATAGCTAAGAGCTGATGCAATGTCTATCATCATGGTGTTATGGTTCTTTTTCTCTACAATTTCTTCAACAGTTAATGTGCCAGTAGGAATTGTATATTCTTGATCAATATATTTGCATCCTGAATCACCAATGGAAGCTAGATGAAGTCTCATGAGACCTTGCCAAGCTGAAAAGTTATCTCTGTTAAGCCTTGGAATTTCTCTCTTGTAAGACATCCTGATCTTTAGCTTAGGTCCTTGAAACCCTTCCTACAAGCACCAAGAGCTCTGATACCAATTGTTGGAAATATAGATGGAGTAACTGAGAGGGGGGGTGAATCAGTTAACCACAAAAATATTACCACGGATCCCTTAGATGTTTTATTAAATCATTTACTGCTGTTATACTGAAAACTCAGTTATTGCAGTGACTATTAATTATAACTGTTCTTAAGCATTCATCATTGATTAACATACATGAATAAAGAAAGTATCATGAACACAAGAGACGCCAGATTTAACGTGGAAACCCAATATGGGAAAAACCACCAATGTAACTAGTTACTATTTTTCACTCTTCTGAAGTGAACCCTGTTAGGATCCAACCCGATTAAAGGTTACAAAACACACTATTAGGTGTGACCTTGTTAGAGGATTTAATCACCCTATTAGGAGTGGCCTTGTAAGAGGTCTTGAAACAATTCAATAGAACTATCACCTTGTTAGAGGATTTCAAAATGGCTGTTAAACCAACTCGGTTAGGAGATTTTGAAATCAATGCTACAATGGTAAGAAAGTAACAATGAAGTGACCTGAATAATGATGTAACTGAATTGCTGATTATAGATCTCTATTCTGCTTCACTAGATCCTTCCTGATCAAATATATCTCTATTGCTCTTCAAGGATATCTAATCATCCTTCAAAATTTGCTCACACTTTTCTTCTTTTCACTTGCACACACTTTTTAATTCACAACTTGACCTTCTATATATACCATTCAGATTGTCAAGTCGGCACTAATAACATTACTAATCATTACAATAGTCGGCTGGAATAAATAAACTTTATTTCTCATAATAACAAATTCCTTCACTGGGCCGACCTTGCTCAGTAAACACTAATCCGAAGAGATTTCCTTTGGTGACCGAGAGAACTCGGTAAGCACTGTGAATTCTGTAACATCCTTTGGAGATCGAGTGAACTCGGTAAACACTAACTTTCCTTTGATAACCATGGAAGCTCGGTTAACACCATTTTTTGCCATATTTTTCTTTGATGCCCGAAATATCTCGGTAGATACTAAAAACCGCCTGCAGACCGACTGAGCTTGGTAAATACTGGGAACTGCTTTGCTGACCAACTGAGCTTGGTAAATGATATAACATTTGTGTGACATCAAAGACAACACACAATTAATCCAACAATCTCCTTCAGACAATTGTATCCAATAGGAAGATGGTGATGCATTCATTGCAACTTGGGTCATTCATGCATGTGATGATGCATGGTTAATTGAGTCAGATACATCTTTTTCATATGACCTCTAATAATTATTGATTTTCTAAATATGAAGAATTTGATAGTGGTAAAGTGTACATGGATGATATTTCTCATTTAAATATTATTTGTTGTGGTAAAGTTAGAATTAGGTTTCTTTATGTTAGAAAAAGAAATATTAATGGTGTTCTACATCTCCTTAGCCTAAGACAAAATTTGTTATCTATGAGCAAACTAATACATTTAGGTATGCAAGTAGTCTTTTTTGATGTAGATGTAAAATGGTGATTGCTAGATGTGTCAGGATTAGAACATTGTATAAGTTGGATGCATACACTACTAAGTGTAATAGTACTTATGCGAAGACCAAATCTTTGGATATTTTTTTGGAAAATGTGAGGGTTTCACCTTTAGCAAATGGTTATAGATTTTGGGTACCTAAGGGTGCTTTTTGTTTTGAATCAAAGTTACATACAGATTAGACTATATTGTAGCACTAGAGACTTAGCCACATTGGAGAGAAGGGTCTAAGGACCTTGAAAAATAGAAACCTTGTTGAAGGTTTGAATGATTATAATCTTGCTTTTGGTTTCTGTGAGCATTGATTTCTATGGAAAATAAAATAGAATTTTGTTTTACTTTAGTTCTCATAAATCTTGTAGTGTGTTCAATCTTATTAAATCTAATGTATTTGGTCTTGTTAGTGTTCCTTCCAGTGGGAAATCTACATATTATGTTTCATTTTGATGGCTATAGCAAAAGGATAGGGGTATATATTTTATAAAGAGTAAATATAATGCTCTCAGTCGATTTAAGAATTTAAAGAAATAGTTGAATTGAAGACTAGAAGAAAAACAAAATGTTCAAGAACTGGTAATGGGAGTGAATTTTGATCTAATTATTTTGATAATTGTATAAATATTATGGCATTCATAGGCAAAAGACAACTCCATATTCTCCACAAAAAATTGGAGTTATAAAAAGGATGAACTAGAACGTTGATGGATAAGGTAAGAAGTATGTTGAGTGGTGCTGGCCTTAAACAAAGGTTTTGGGATGAAGTTGTTTCCACTTATTGCTATTCAATTAACATGTCTCCTACATTAACTCTTGTTCATAAATGCTTATGAAGACATGGTCAAGTCATAAGAATTCATTGAGACATCTTAGATTTTTTGTCTGTGATGCATATTCACATGTCAAAGGAGAAGCAAACAAAGTTGGAGAACACAGTTGTGAAATGTATCTTCATTGGATATAGTTATTGTGCAAAAATATATAATTTTTGAGACCTTGTTGCATAGAAGGTGATACATAGTAGAAAAGTTATTTTTAGAGAAACTAATATATACATTTTGAGCATATCCGACAATCATTTCATTCTGTGAGATGGCATATATTTGATGCATTCTATCAAGTGTCATGGGCTCATGTGGTCATCACATGGTGTCACAAGCAAGAAGGAAGATCTCGGGCTCAAATTACACCAATTGGATTGTTTTCAAAGTCTTAATCTTTGAAATGTCTCCTTCTACATATACTGTGTGATGATGGCCTTATGTGTGACCAAATTTGGTACAATAATTCATGCACTAACAAGAGTGATCCACATATCATCAGAACACTCATATTTTGATACTTGTGATTTTTTGCATTTAGTCAAATAGATAGTATGCACTCTAAATTTGTTTGGATAACATTTCTTTGTAGCATTTGTCAAGTAATTTGGCTTCTAGTCAATGACCCATTATAAATGGAAATCCAAAAGAGTGTTGATAAAAGCAATTTTAATTTTGAAATGCTTCATAGGCTAAGTTGAGGCTTTGTTATAACTTGAGGCAAATAGAAATAAAGAAGACAAACAAAGTTGGATTAATGAAAAATGGTTGAAAGACGAAAAATGTTGAATTGCATATCAATAAAGAAGAAAGAGGCAGGCAAATTGGATCAATGTTCCTACTTAAGAAAGAGGAAGACAAATTGTGTAGCAATGAATTATTGGATGATGTTTATTTGTTGGTGAAAAGAACGCGTAAGAATTGTAGAAATATTATTTTATCAAAAAATTGAACATCTTTGATTAAAAGAATTGGATTTTATTTTGGGTGCCATTTATTTTTATCTATAATCCATGTTTATCTTTTGTATGATCAATGTAATGTATAAAAGTGTTTTTGATGTACCTAGAAATATTGACACATGTTTAAGTTTAGAGTAAGAGTTTATTATCATATTGGTTTTAAGAGTCAAGAATTTTATACAATAAAAGAGAATTTTATTATTTATCAATAAATGTTTTTCTAAATACAATATCACATATTCTACTATGTTATCTATCTATTTATACACGTATTGCTTCTTTTGAACAAATTTATCATGCTTCATTTCTTTATAAAAAGAAAAAATACATAATATAGGATTAATGTAATCAGATTTCCACAATCCATTAGAATTTTTATCTCTTGCACTCTCTTTCATTCTGATGATGGATCATTGAGTGTGATCCCAAACGTTGATGTTAAAAAACTTTGACACAATCAAAACTAGAGGCATATATTTATATAAAAGTGGATTGCGTAAAGGGATGCAAATTTTAATTTAATAGTTTGGGTACCTTTACAAAATTGATATAAAACATGTCAAAAGATATCTTTCCCAATACACTTATTGTTCCAAAAAAAATGATCATATATATAAAAAAGATCTCTAGAAAAGAATATCTTTTATTTGAAAAAATTAAAGATAAATTTATTAATAAAATATTATTTTAAAAATCCTACAAAATTAATAGAATAAACTTGGCTCAACTCTCATTTATGACAAATATAAAGCAGAAAATAATAATAATTGGGAAAAGGGGCATATTGTAGACAACACAGAGGAATAGTATTTGAGGTATACCTACTCTTCTTTTCATGATTTTCAAAGGCATTTGCATAAGCTCCATTTCCTTCAATTGCCCATCTTAAAGAAGATGGATCAACTGATGAACTACAATTGATTGAACACCGGGATGACTTGAAGAACCGAGATATCTACATGGAGAAAGATGGATATGACAGATGAGGATAAGGAACACCCAAGGTGACTTATTGATGAGTCTATGAGTTCATATTATTGACTTGATTATGTTTCAATAATCTGTTGTGAAGAACAAAGTTGTTTTGTACAAGGCAATGTGGTCGGTAAATGAAGACTTTAGTATACACCGAGCAGTGTAGTGTATACCAAGCGATAGTTATAACTGAGCTAGTGTTCACCGACACATTTCTTTGTTAACCGAGAATGGATGCAAATATTAAATACAAAGTTTAGCCGACAAAATTGATGAGCTGGAATGTGTATGATTTTGAGGTTGAAGATAAAGTTTGTTATGAGATCCATGGCTAACAAAATTGGAAGAAGATTTGAAGGATGGAATTGAAACGAGTTATTGACACATTTGCCAAGGAAGGTTTAAGAGGCAAAATCAATGAAGTAGGTTAAGTGGCAAAATCTGATGGATGAAAAGTAAATGGTTTACTCATCTATTTAAGAGACATTGGTTTCATTGTTATGGATGCCAGATGCAAGAAGGAGACTGCAGAGATTTTGCATGAAAACAACTTCATGCATGCTTGATCAGACTGGTTGAAGGAGAATCAAACTGTAGAGTTAACCGAGCATCAGAGAGCTATTACTAAGGGATAGTAAGTTATTGAATATTGAAGTACTGAATTGAAACATTGATCAGAGGATTTTTATGGGCTTAGAATAGATCTAAACATCTACAAAATCAAGTTGTATTATAATCAGATCACCTACTATTTCAGTTTAACCATTGTAACAGAAAAATCTATTAACTGAGTGGACTTAACAATTTTTGATTGCCCTATGTCATTCATAGAATGTACATTGTTATCATGTCAACCCCATAGTGAATGTTGGTTGGATGATAAATATTAGTCTTAAATCCTCTAACAAGGTCACACCTTATAGTGTGTTTTGTAACCTTTAATAGGGTTGGCTCTTCACCAAGCTCACTTCAGAAGAGTGAAAATATTTTGGGTTACCGGTCACAGGTGATTTTTCCCTTAACAGGGGTTCCACGTTAAATATTTGTGTTATGTGTTTCTGTGATGAATGTTTGGTTATCATACTTTACATATTACATATTTGATTTGGTCGGTAATCATTGTGAGTAATTAACTGGTAATCGGTAAAGGCACAGACAGTTTAGTATTTTATGTTACCGAGCTGCAAATATTTTCTGAATTTGTTTTCAGTGATACATTTTGTAATTGGGACTATTGGATAACTGATCTAACTAATTCACCCCCCTCTCAGTTATTCTAACAATTGGTATCAAAGCATATTGGTTGCTTGGAAAAGAGTTTTAAGGACTTCAGTAGAAAGATCACAAAATTTATAAGAGGGACGTGCCAAAGCTGAACAAGGACAAATTTACAATATGGCAAAGCCGAACGAGACTTCATATATCTAGAATTGGGAATTCTTCCCTCACCCTATTGGATAATGGCTACTTAGCACCGTCTACAGGACCTTTGACTCTTGCTCAATTAAGAGATAGACATGAGCATAAAGTTACTATGATGGAGATTGTTGCTGCTCTATCTGATGCCAAATTTGAAGATGTCAAGGATTGTGTTTCTTCAAAGGAAATGTGGGAAAAACTTGCTCAAGTTTATGGTGGTGATGAAAATGTGAAAAGAGCTAGAGCTGAAAGTTTAAGAGGGAGATTTGATGATATGAAAAAGAAAGAAGGAGAGAACATTGTGCAATATACAAATTGAATCAAGGAGGTAGTTAATGCTATCAGAGGATCTGGTGGTGTCATTGATGAAGATATAGTGGTAAGTAAAATTATGAGAACCTTATTTCCTGCTTATGCAATCAGAATATTTGCAATACATGAAAAGAGGTCTGTACCTAGCAATACTCTCACTCTTGATAATCTAATTGGTAAGTTAACAACTTTTAAACTAAACAACTTTGATAATAGTGTTGTACCATATGTGGAGTCTTCTTTTATGTCTTCTCTGAAGATCGGTAAATCTAGCAATAGACATGATAACAATGATAGTAATACTGATGATGAACTTGATGAGCTTGAAGCTCTTATGGCCCGGACCTTACCTAAAGGTAAAGGTAGATATAAAGGTAAATTGCCTTTAGCATGTTTTAACTTCAAAGAAGTTGGTCATATTGTTGCTAGATGCCCAAACAGGAAAGAAGATGATAGAAATAAAGACCGATCTGGTGAAGGAAGCTATGGGAGGAGAAACAATAGAAGTTACCGACACTACAACAAGGATAACTGAGACAACAATGATAAAGGCAAAAAGGTATGTTACATTGCTGAAGAGAATGATACTGATACTGATACTGATGATGATGTTGAAGTAGTATTTGTTGCGATGAAGGATGATTTTGAGGAAGAAGAAAGGTATGTAGAGACATCACTCATTTATAAACTTAATAAAAATGATACATGGATTATTGATAGTGGCTAGACACATCACATGACTGGTGATGAAGAAAATTTTGATCATCTTGAGCAATATAATGGAGGATTAGTAAAAATGGGTAATGATACACCATGTATAGTTAGAGGAAAAGGAACTTTACTGATAAATGATAAAATCAAATGTGATAATAATTATTGGGTAGAAGGACTAAATTACAATTTGTTAAGTGTGGCACAACTTAACAACTCAGGTTACCGAGTAGCTTTTAAGAGCAAGAAGGTAAAGATATTTGATGATGGAGGAAATCTTGTTGGAATAGGAGCACAATCAAAAGGTAACTTGTTTTATCTTGACAATGCTGAGACTTCCTGTTTAATGATGAATAATGAGGATGCATGGTTATGGCATAAAATGTTATGTCATGTAAACTTTGATAACATGATTAAGATCAATAGAAAGAAAAGGGTTAGAGGTCTGCCTAGCTTAATTAAATCGGATCATGTTATGTGTCATCAATATTAGAAAGGTAAGATGACAAAATCTAGTTTTAAGAGTAAAGACTATTCAACAAAGAGAATCTTGGAGTTAGTTCACATTGACCTATGTGGTCCCATGAGAACTCAGAGTTACTATGGAGATAGATATTTCATTCTATTTGTTGATGATTACATTAGATTGATGACAGTAATGTTCATAAAAGAAAAATCTGAGGTATTTAAGATGTTTAAATGGTACAAAGCAAAAGTAGAGAAAGAAGATGAGAAAGAACTGAAATGCTTGAGATTTGAAAAAGGTGGCGAGTTTGTTTTTGATGAATTCACTAACTATTGTAATGAGCATGGTATAAAAAGACAGGTTTATGCTCCGAGAACACCTCGGTAGAATGGGATTGCTGAAAGAAGGAATAGATCAATTGTTGATTGTGCAAGGACACTGATGATTCAAAATAATTTTTCTCAGACATACTGGAGAGAGGCAGTTAGCACAACTGTATATGTTCTGAACCGAGTACAATTGAAGAAGGACACAAATAAAACACCCTACGAGTTATGGTTTTGTCACAAACTGACTGTAAGTTACTTCAGAGTTTTTGGTAGCAAATATTTTATTCTGAAAGATGATAGGAATGGTAAATTTGACTCTAAAGGTGATGAAGGGATATTTCTTGGATATTCCACTAAAAGCAAAGCTTACAAGTGTCTGAATAAAGTTACTAATAAGATGATTAAAAGTGCTAATGTCAGAGTTGATGAATTTGATGATAAAAATGGTGAAAAAAGCACTAAGGAGTTGAAAGAATATGGTAGATTCACTTACATTGAACATCTAGAGGAACTATCAAAGCCACAGGCTGAGTCGACTGAGCATCAGGAAAATAATACTAAGGAACAACAAAGGGAAACTGAGATCAGGAAGGAGCTACTGAGAAAATAAATGAACCTGAACAGGATGAACAAAAAAGAAGAGACCAAGTGCTAGCAAGATTTGTCAGAAGATATCATCCTGAGAACCAAATCATTGGAGACAAGCAAGTTGGTATGATGACAAGAAGTATAGAAAAGGTACATACTTAGTTTGTGAGTTTGAACTAAAAAATGTTAAGGTTGCACTGGAAAATGATGAATGGATAAATGTAATGAATGAAGAGATAAAACAGATTGAGAAAAACAAAACATGGACTTTAGTACCTAGACCTAAAGATAAGAGTGTTATCGGTACTAAATGGATTTTCAGAAATAAGCTGAATGAGAATGGAGAGGTTACAAGGAACAAAGCTAGACTTGTTTGCAATGGATATGCATAGGAGGAAGGTATAGATTATGGTGAAACTTTTGCACCTGTTGCTAGACTAGGAGTCTGCATGTTACTTGCATATGCTGCACATAAGAAGTTTAAAGTCTATCAAATGGATGTTAAATATTCTTTTCTGAATGAGATACTAGAAGAGGAGGTCTACATAGAACAACCATAAGAGTTTGTTGATCCAGATAAGAAAGACATGGTATGTAGACTACACAAGGCTTTATATGGTTTAAAGCAAGCACCAAGAGTTTGGTATAAAAGATTGCATACTTATCTTTTAAGTATTGGTTTTGTTAGAACTAGTGAAAACAATAATTTGTATATGAAAGGAAAGTCCGATGATTCTATTTTGATTGCTGAAATATTTGTGGATGATATAATTTTTGGAGGACATGATCATATCTATAAATCATTTTCTGATGAACTGAGAAAAGAATTTGAAATTTCTATGTTTGGAGAGATTAAGTTATTTCTAGGCTTACAGGTTTTTCAGCAGAATGATGGAATTTTTATCACACAATCAAAGTACATAAAGGAAGTATTGAGAACATTTGGTGTGGAAGATGCTAAACTAGTTGGAACACCGATGGTCATAGGCTGCAAACTGACTAAATATGATGAATCTACAAAGATAAACTAGACATTGTACCGATCCATGATTGGTAAATTGATGTATGTAGTACATAGTAGACCAGATATAGCACATGCAGTGGGGATTGTTGCTATATTTTTTGCCAATCCAAAGGATTCACACATGGTTGCAATAAAAAGAATCTTGAGATACCTAAAGAAAATAGAGGAATATGGATTATGGTATTCTATTTAAGGAAAGTTTGAACTAAGAGTCTAGACCGACACAAATTGGGCTGGAAAGATAGATGACAAAAAGAGTACCACCGGAGGAGCATTTTTCTTTGGTGAAAGACTTGTTACTTGGACAAGTAAGAAACAACCGTGTATTTCTCAGTCTACTATCAAAGCACAATATGTTGTTGCTGCTAAAAACTATTCAAACATTGCTTACAACAAGCAAGTGTTGGAAGGGATGAATGAGGTAATCACTGAGCCGGTGATTATATATTGTGACAACACTAGTGCAATAAATATTTCTAAGAATCTTGTAATGCACTGAAAGACCAAGCATATTTCTATAAAGTATCACTACTTAAGAGAACAAGTACATGAGAAGCAATTCAAATTGGAATATGTTACATCTAAAGAGCAACTTTCTGACATATTTTCCAAGCCTCTACCGAAGGATACATTTGAATACTTGAGGACTAGACTTGGGGTTTGTCCCTTGTCTACCGGTCACTAATATGATCTGGAGGTTGCATCAGCCTATTCTTATCAGAAGATCATTCATGTTGATGCAACATAGCTCACAATTTGGATTCTGTCTGGAGTTGTGAAAAAGTACAGAGAGTTGGCATATTAGTATACAGAGATACATTGTATATTGCACCGAACATCAGAGAGTTACTTGGCTACAACAGAGCTAAAGACAAAAGGGATATTGTTTCTTTTTGGAATTTTTGTCAAAGGGAGGGATTATCTAATGAAATATGGAGAAATATGGAGAGATATCTGATGAAAAGATCAAGGAATAGAGAAAGTGAGAGAATTGTTACATCTACCTCAATCAGTGAGGAAGTCAGACAGTCAGGGAGAGTACTTGAATATTTGTTGATGAGAAAAGAAAGTATTTAAGAACTGAATAGATCAAATCTGTAGAAGAGAGTCTGCATATGTAATGTTGTTCAGTAACATAGTGATTAAACATATTAAAGATGAGCTTACTGAGCTACAACAATTACTTACAGAGTTGTAGAATACATGTTTGGTATGTGTATGGCATATTTCATATTGCTTGTGTTGCCATCAATGCCAAAGGGAGAGATTGATGAACTACAACTGATTGAACACCGAGATGACCTGAAGATCAGTGATTAGAGATCACTGAGCTACTATAATGTTTTGAGATATAATTGAATCAGTCAATATGTTGTCATTGATGTCAACTAGTTTTGATAGTAATTATCATGATATTTGCAAACATCTAAACATCTATAAGCAGAAGGAAAAGATGAAGAACTGAGATATCTACATGGAGAAAGATGGATATGACAGATGAGGATAAGGAACACCCAAGGTGACTTATTGATGAGTCTATGAGTTCATAGTATTGACTTCATTATGTTTCAATAATCTATTGTGAAGAAAAAAGCTATTTTGTACAAGGCAATGTGGTCGGTAAATAAAGACTTCAGTATACACTGAGCAATGTAGTGTATACTAAGCAATAGTTATAACTGAGCTAGTGTTCACTGATGCATTTCTTTGTTAATCAAGAATGGATGCAAATATTAAATGCAAAGTTTAGCCGACAGAATTGATGAGCTGGAATGTGTATGATTTTGAGGTTGAAGATAAATTTTGTTATGAGATCCATGGATAACAAAATTCAAAGAAGATCTAAAGGATGGAATTTAATCAAGTTATTGACACATCTACCAAGGAAGGTTTAAGCGGAAAAATTAATGAAGCAGGTTAAGCGACAAAATCTGATGGATGAAAAGTAAATGGTTTACTCCTCTATTTAAGAGACATTGGTTTCATTGTTATGGATGCCAGATGCAAGAAGAAGGAGACTGTAGAGATTTCACGTGAACACAGCTTCATGCATGCCTGATCAGACTGGTTGAAGGAGAACCGAACTGCAGAGTTAACCAAGCATCAGAGAGTTACTACCAAGGGATAGTAAGTTATTGAATATTGAAGTACTGGATTGAAATATTGATCAGAGGATTTTGATGGGCTTAGAATAGATCTGAACATCTATAAAATCAAGTTGTATTGTAATCAGATCACCTACTATTTCAGTTTAACCATTGTAACATAAAAATCTCTTAACCGAGTGGACTTAACAGTCTTGTGATTGCGCTATGTCATTCATAGAATGTATATTGTTATCCTATCAACCCTATAGTGAATGCTGGTTGGACGATAACTTTTAGTCTTAAATCCTCTAACAAGGTCACACCTTATAGTGTGTTTTGTAACCTTTAACAAGGTTGGCTCTTCACCGAGCTCACTTCAAAAGAGTGAAAATATTTTGGGGTACTAGTCCAAGGTGGTTTTTCCCTTAACAGGGTTTCCACATTAAATCTTTGTGTTATGTGTTTTTGTGATGAATGTTTGGTTATCATACTTTACATATTACATATTTGATTTGGTCAGTAATCATTGTGAGTGATTAACTAGTAATCGGTAAAGGCACAGACAGTTTAGTATTTTATGTTACCGAGTTGCAGATATTTGCCAAATTTTTTTTAGTGATACATTTTGTAATTGGGACTATTGGATAACTGATCTAACTGATTCACCCCTTTCCTAGTTATTCTAACATCAACATGATAAAAAATGGGAATAAATATGATGGTGGTTTGCAACATAAATGCCAATTCATCCAAACACCAAGGGGGTTGTGCATAATTATAAAAAAATAGCTATCTGAAGAGAAGCACTAGCCATTGCTTCTTCTAAAACTCTAGGGAAAAAATCCCCAAGTTTTAGTTCATCTTTGTCCAGAAAAAATCTCAATCTAGTAGCATCTAACATCTCGAACTGTTGGCCAACCTGTGTTTAGTATCCTCTCCATGGTGATTTATAAAGAAATCATAGGGAAGGTGTTTTTCTCCATAGGAGGATTCAACATGAGCAGTTGGGTCTATTATTAGGCCTTCAAAAGCTATACTTGGGTTGTCCTACATTGTTACAAGGGTCTACATGTGCCATTATGATATATACAAATAAAAATGTTGAAAAAATTAGATTGGGATTTGAAATGCTTGACGGGCTAAGCTGAGGCTTTACTATAAATTGTAGCTAACATAAACCAGGAAAATATATATATCTGGGTTAATGTAGAAATGGCTGAAAAATAAAAGGCACATCTAATGGTAGTGGTAATGTTGTAGTTGAGATGAAGTTATATATAACCAAAGAGGAAAGTAGGGAGAAAATTGTTGAGAGAGAATGCATGGATAGCATTTATTTAGTGCTGGCCACATTTACCACATTTCTCATATTCATCATATGTTACACTTTCATCAACAATATAGTAGCATTTCTTCTGATATCTAGGAGGAAATTTTCTAGGCTTATGTTTTGGAACTCTTTCAGAACACCTTAAAGAAAAATGACCAATCTTATTGTAGAAAAAACATTTTAGAGGTAACTTTCCTTCATACTTATTAGCACCTTTAGGAAATCTCTTGGCAATAAGCGCTTCAAGTTCTTCAAGATTTATCTCTTCTTCTTCAATCTCGTATAGATCCTTTGCATACTTAGATACATACTTTTATGAACTTTTTCTAGGGTCATATCTTTGCTTATCTTTAGAAATAGTAGCTTTGATTGAAGATTCATTTTTAGGAAGGTTATCACCAAATTCACTCAACTCAAAAGTAGTCAACATACCAATTAACATGTCTCTTGTCACAGTAGTCACTATTTTGATCTCCTCATTAGCAACAAAATTGTGTTTGTAAGCAAGTGGCAAGGATCTTAGTATCTTAGAAACAATCTCTTATCCTTCCAAAGTACCTCCAACACATATGATAGTGCAAACTAGTTCATTTTCCTTTTGATAGTAGGGTGTAACATTATCGTCTCCACTCATCTTCGAGGATTCATACTTTCTTTTCAAAGTTTGCAACTTAGCCATCTTCACTTGGGGGTCACCTTCATGCAAGGTCTCCAATTTTGTCTAGATCTCATTTGTAATCTCCGAATCCATGGCATTTGAGTATTATCAATCAGACAAGGTGATCAACAATGCTTCCATTTCTCTGGTGTGACATTCATCTTTCTTCTTTTCATCAGGAGTAACAGTAGTAAGATTTATAGGATGATTATATGCCTTCTCTGTGACTTCCCAATGATCTTCTCTAATGCATATCAAATGTGTCTTCATGTATCCTTTCCAAAATAAATAGTTAGTTCCATCAAATTTTAGATTTTCCTTCTTAAAAGTTGACATCCCAAATCACCTCAAGCAATTAAGCTTCCTAAAGAGGAACGCTCTAATACCAATTGATAGAAATAAGGCACCACCACACAACTGAGATGGGGGGTGAATCAGTTGTGTCCAAAACTCATAAACATAAACCAACTTAACATAACCTAAACCTTTAACCATAGATCTGATAATTAAGCATGAAACCAATGACCAAAACAACACATATACACATAACACCAGGATTTTTGCATGCAAACCTTTTTAGGGGAAAATACATGGTGGGGATGGAACCCACAAGATGATGTACTCTATTAAAATCACATACCCTATTAGAAGTATTACAAGGGGAATGCACATGCATTCAAGTACATTGCCTAGATCTCACTACTCAAATACAACAAGGGATACAAACCAAAGGAAGGCTTACTATCTTACAACAATCACATGGACTACAATTCATAGTGGACAACAATCCAAAAATCATGAATTAACTGATAGCATCTTCAATATGTCAGGTTTAGTTCTATTGAAGTACAAATACAACTGATTAAATATCTACCTCAATTACAAATTTCACTCATACTTCTTCGCACACCTTCACGCACACACTACCTCACCCACGATCCATAAAGGGATACAAAATTACATTTATACTATTCATCAACCTTGGAAAATTAAACAAAGTCGGTTAAACCCTTTACTCCCAATTATAAAATATTTAAAATCAATTACAATACAACATTCAATGTGATCCAATGTATGTCAGATAAGACATAGAAATGATCCATATCTTCACAGCATCTAAAACATCCGTACACTATCTATACACTTTGATTACTAGTCTATTTTCTTCAAAGAAACATATGTTGACATCAGTGACAAAACACAAATGACAACAGTATGAGTGCTCATTCAATAACATAGTGATTAAACATATTAAATGTCCTAATCACCTCCCATGCATTAGCAATATCCAACAATCTCCCCCTTTGGCATTGATGTCAACATATGGGAAAATCTTATCCCAAAGTTATATCAATCCAAAGTCCTGCAACCAAACAATCTTTTCATACAATAAGGATTTTCTCATAGCAACACTCCCCCTTTGACAACAATGGCAAAGGGTGCCATGAGGCTTTGGCTTCCTTCACAAATACACTTTCTTCCATGATTACTCCCCCTGAGGAGTAGATCCCTGCATCCAATCCAGATAGTGATAAGGCTCTGAATACCTTTGGACTGATGCATCTCTGCATCATTTAGTTCTGACTAGGAGGGGCTTGAACCCCCAGCATACCTCTGAGATATTCAAAGATGTCTTTCGGTAGTGGCTTTGTGAAGATGTCTGCAATCTGTTCTTTTGTACTGATATATTCTAATTTGATTTCTTTTTTTGCCACCTTGTCTCTCAAGAAGTGATACTTAATAGAAATGTGTTTAGTTTTGGAATGCATCACCAGATTCTTTGACATATTTACTGTACTGGTGTTATCAAAATGGATAACCACAGGCTCATCAAAATTTATTCCAATGTCTATCAGCATTTGTTTCATCCAAATAATTTGAGTGCAGTTTATAGCAACAACAACATACTCTGATTCAGTAGTAGATTGTGCTATACAATCTTGTTTCTTACTTAGCCAAAAAACCAACTTTTTCCCAAGGAAAAATGCACCACCACTGGTACTTTTTCTATCATCAATATTTCCTGCCCAATCAGCATCAATATAAGCATAAAGTTCAAATCTATCATTTATGTCATACCATAAGCCATAATCTATGGTTCCTCTTAGATACCTCAGTATGCTTTTCATAGTAGCTAGATGTGTTTCTTTGGGTTCTACCTAATATCTAGCCATAATTCCAATAACATTAGCAATATCTGGTCCAATGTGAGTCAGATATTGTAGTCCTCCAACCATTGATCTATACAAAGTCTGAAAAACACATTTTGATTCATCATAAATCATTAGCTTGTTGCCAGTCACCATAGATGTTCCTACTGGTTTACAATCTTCCATTCCAAATTTTTTAAGCAATTCTTTGAGATACTTGGTTTGAGAAATGAAAATACCATTCTCATTTTGAATTATTTGTAATCCAAGAAAGAATTTCATTTCACCTATCATGGACATTTCAAATTCACTTTCCATTTCTTTAGCAAATTTTGTACATAGATCATCATTACCTCCAAAGATAATGTCATCCATAAATAGTATAAAATACCTTTCACCATAGTATGACTTTGTTCTTGTAGGTCCACATAGATCTATATGTACCAGATCCAACTTCCCTTTTGATGTATATGATTTTCTTTTATGACTACTTCTAGTCTGCTTTCCCATAACACATTCTCTGCATACAGTGTTAGATGGTTTCACAATCTTCGGTAGATCTCTTATTGCATTAGCCATACTTGCCTTCACAATGTTATCAAAACTAACATGACAAAATCTCCTATTCCATAACCAACTATCATCTAGCTTCACAACAAAACAAGAGGCTCTAGATGTGTTTAGTTCAAATATATTACTTCTAGATTTTGAACCAGTAGCAATTAGTTTTCCTTCCTTACTTCTGATAAAACATTTTCCATTAACAAAACCTAACTGAAAATATTTATCCATTAACTGTCTGACACTTAACAAATTATGTTTTGGTCCTTCAACAAGTAGTACATTGTCTTTATTAGTCTTTCCATCCATAGTAATGGATCCTACTCCTATGATGGATTTAGGGAGATTGTCCCTAAACCTCACAACACCTCTATCATAATTCACTAACTTGACAAACTTGTTCTTATCACCAGTCATGTGATGAGAACATCCATTGTCAATTATCCATTCAGTTTTCTTGTCAACATGAGATACTAAGGATTTTTCTTCATGTACTGGTTCATCTTTAACAAAAACAAATCCAATCTCTTCATAATCTAAATCATCATCATCAGAAAGTCCTTCACTAGCATAATAACATTCTTTGTCTCTTCTAATCTTTGCATAATCAGGTTTGTACTTATAAACTCTTGTAGGACATCTAGATGCAAAATGACCTACCTTATTGCATGAAAAATATTTCAAGGGTAATTTTCCTTCAAACTTGCCCTTACCTCTTTTCTCCCTTCTAGTAATTAGTGCAACAAGTTTATCCATCTTTCTCTCTTCTACCATTATTTGTTCTCATTCCTCAGCATACTCACCAAGCTCTTCTTTTAGGTCTTCTTTGCTGGTGCTCAGAAGTGCAGACAATTTCTTGTGTGCAGACACCTTGAATGCAGTTTCAACTTTAGGTACAGCTTCTCCTAATTCTGCAGCTTCAAAAGTAGTTAGCTTTGCAATCAACATCTCTCTGCTAAAATTTGGAGTCAAGGGTATAGTTTCTTGAATGGACATTGCCTTGAACTTGTATACAGGAGTCAATGATCTGAGGATCTTCACAATGACTTTCTCTTCATCATAAGTACCTCCACAATTTTTGATTCCAACTACTACTTCTATGACCCTTTGAACATAGGCTCTAATGCTTTCATCCTCATTCAATTGCAGCTTTTCCATCTTTGTTTTCCAGTTTTGTAACTTTTCCTTCTTGGTATATTTATCCCCTTCATATAATGCTTCTAATCTATTCCAAATTTCATGTGTCGAATCTAAGTCTTTAACTTCAGTGAACTCACCTTCAGATAGTGCGCTGATCAGTGCTTCCCTTGCGACCATGTTATATGAGAATAATTTCTTCTCATCATCAGTAGCAGATGGAAAATCATTCTCAATCTTTAGGGCTACCTTCTTCTTTCTAATCATCTAGTAGTCTATGCTTAAACACAACAAGTGTTTTCACATCTTGTTCTTCCAACTGTCAAAGTTCTCAAGATCAAATTTAGGACCATCCTTCCTATAGAGTGTCATCTCCAAGATCACCTCAAGTTGTTAAGCTTTCTCTCTGAGAACCACACACTCTGATACCAATTGTTAGGAATAACAGTCCACAATACAACTGAGAGGGGGGGTGAATCAATTGTATAACAAAACCTCTCAATTGTATAACAAAATATTATACTTTAAACTTTAAGCTCTACAGTATTAGATCCAATGAACACAATGAATGCCAACACAATAACACAATATTTTGGTTTTGGGGAAACCTTGTTAAAGGTAAAAAATCCGATGGGAATTAGCACCCACAAATGATGTACTGAGAGTATAGTTATCCTTGTTAGAAGATATAGCCCTGTTAAGAGCTTATTGAAACATTATAGTACATATTCCTTGTTAAAGGACATACCCTATTAGGATTCATGAACAAAGAGGGCTCACTGCCCAAAGAAGGTTAAATCCACCTTCATAACTCACTAGTTCGCAATAGGTGTATATTTAGAAATACAAAATCTTTTGAACTGTTTCCCAGCAACTGTCTTTGCTTGATCAACTCCAATGAAGTCCACCAGTAAACCTATACTCTACATATAGCTGTATGCACCCTAAAATGGTCACCTAGACTTTGGGGCCCCATTTAGCAATTTATCAAATCCTTGAATCAATATTTTCCAAAAATCAACATTTTTCAATTATATCAATTTCTTTGATCAAATCCCATTTCATCATTTTTTATTATTCCTTGGGCTAACCATTTTATCCTAAGTCTTTATTTATTTAAAAGGAACATTTCCTCCCCTTTTATTAAATAAAAATCCCCCACTTTTCCTCTTATCTTAAGTTGCACAAACAAAGTATTATTCTTATTTTATAAAAAGGGAAAAAACACTTTTTGTCTCATATGGACACAAAAGTCAACTCTTATTTTCTCATTGGAGGATACTTGTGCACATGGATTGCTCCTCTTTCAAGCTCCACCCTTGATTAAGACTTTTGCCTCTTAATCTCCATAGTCCATCCCTTTACATTTCTTATAAAAGGAGAGCTCTCTTCTTCATTCTAAGTCAATTGTTTTTATGCTAACTTTATGCTGCAAGAATTCTTGAAGACTTTGGAGCTTTTGGAGATCATTGTTGCATCAAGCTTTTTGGATTTCTTCATTTCTTCATAGCTTAGCTTCCATTCTTGCATAGTAGTTCATATTTATGTTTTCATAGTTTAGATTTCTTTTATGCTATAGATTAATCTCACATAGTCTAAATAGGAAGGATTTGTAACACTTGTTCTTTCCTTTCATAGATTAGTTGCATTGTTCTTGCATTTCCATTTCTAGTTGCATATTCATCTTAATCTAGCTTGCACTTGCATTCATTTGACTCTTGGGGATATTGGCATTCTTTCCCTTGTCTTCACTTGAATCTCTCATTGTGTGGTTGAATAGCAAGGTCACAAGCTTAATAGCTCTAGCTGAGAGCAATTTCAATATCTTGCAACTCCATACATAAAGAGCTATGGATCAATTTTTGAGACCTCATTCTTGAGTGTTCTTGATTGTAATGATCCATAGAAGTGCACTATTTTGTGTGTACATTTTTGGCACCTACCGTGGGGCAGAACATTAGCATTTTATCCCTTACTTTTTGCATTTTTGTCAAAAAATTTCATCAATTTTTGGCGTTATTTTTGGTCTCTGGTTTTTTGTCTCAGAGTGTTGTATGACATATTTCACCAGTGTCATGCAATAGTTTCTTGTATAGTGGCATGACACTTTACCAGTTAAAAGTGTCGCACTGTTTGACAACGAGTGTCGCACTGTGTTCTGTATTTTGTCGCCTGCAGATAAGGTGCACTGTCGCATCAGGTTAAATTGTCGCACCATTATGCAGAGAAGTGTTGCATGACAATTCTGGTGGTTATAGTGTTGCCTGTACCTGACAGTGACTTGTATTTTTGAATCTCTTGGTTGAGTTTGGATTTAATTACTTTGCTGGTTTAATTTGCTGTAGTTAGATAGATTCCATTTGCATATTTCATTTGGATTTTGGGATTTTTCTAACCTTGTGGGCCTAACAAGTTGTGGTTGTAGGTACATTTTCTTGAGAAATTTGCCAAAATTGCATGCTAAAGGGCTACTAATGGTTTCTTGTAGGGCTGCCCAAAAAGCATAAAAATACAAACAAAAAAAATTTGCTTGTTGTTTATTTCCTTTCAAGTGTGGCAATTACTAGTTGTTTCATTTCATAGGAACCTAATATCTTGTTGTAGGAATTCTTGGGTGGTAGGAGAAGCATGCTCTTCACCCTTGTGGTGAACCATAAAATCTTGACCCATCCTTGGATTTTGAAAGCAAGAGGGTAATTGAACTCTTCTTGGTGTGTTTGGGAGAAGCTTTGAGATAGGGGAGTATGCTCTTCACCCTTGTGGTGAAACAAAAACCTTGAACCTCACAAGTTGATCCATTTTTTTGTAGATTGTTAGAATCCTTTAGCGGGCCTACTCTTGAGCAATCAAGAGGAACGACCCAAGTGGGGACAAGCCTTTTGCCAACTATTCCAACCCACTATAAACTCAAGGCTATCAAGGACACAAAACCTTGGTAGACGTAGCACTTGTCTTCGCTTGATGTGAGTAACTTGTGGGATTGTGACCATGAGGAAAGCATTGAGCAAGAATGCTTAAGGTACTCTTATGGCCGCAAGATCCATTACTTGTCGCAAGGTAAGGAGTACCTTTGGGGAGAAAGAGGGATGCTATGAACGGAAGCCCTTACTAAGAACCATTAGATAGAAGCCACCCTATTTTTCCACTTAGCTTCTTGGTGCAAGGATTGATCCAAGTGGAATAACCCAGATCACCCCAAGATTACTCACCATATGTGTTCCTTTGGTTGTGTCTTTGGCACTTCCATGGCAAAGCCAATATCTATTGCGGGTAACCACTTTGTGTGAGGCAATGGAGCATCAAGTTGTGGGCCAAGTTGTTAAGTATTGAGCCTTGAATTTTTAGGATAGAAAGTGCTTGAAGTGTTCTCGTTGTGCTATACTCATGTAAACGTTCTTGCATACCCAACATCTCGGTAACATTCATAGGTTTTTCAATTTTGATATCACAATTATTTGTCTTGGCAAGGTTGCTTTTGCCCTTGTCTCAAGTGCTTGAAGACACGTTTGATCCTATACTGTTTGCAAACCTATCAATTTACTACTATCATTGTGATTGAAACTAAAAAATCAACCCTCAAACTGAAAATCTTGAATAAACAGGCTTTAAAACTAAGATTTTGCATCTCACTGGTCAAAGAGTCATGGAAAACTGAACATCTGTCGCACCCTATTTTGAGAACTGTCGCGCGACAATTCATTCCTGCCATCGTCACCCTGCTTACCCGAAAAGTGGTGCACTGTTAGCTAGGAAAGTGTCATCTGGTATAGCGCGAAGTGGCGCTTGGTCTTAAAGTGGCACACGGATTACCTGGAAAGTGTCGCCCAAAATTTTTCTGCAGTTTGTCTAAGTTTCAGCAATTTTTAGTCTCTCTTTAGTGGACTAGATTTTTAGTAGGTGATTTGACCTGTCGGTAGAGACCTATCTGTACCTTGGGTTCTTGTTTTTAAACCCCTTGAAATATTCTCCTTTGATTTTCAAAGTAATCTTGCTTAGAGTTGACAAGTTAAAAATCATCCTTTTTGAAAAGTTCACCTTTAGGATCTTTGATTACACACTTGGAGCGTTTGAGTACTCTTTTGTCCAAATTCACTTCCATATTTCAATCTCAAAAATATAATTTGGGTAAATCCATCCTCCTGATTCATATGTGCAAGGATACTGGAATCCTTTGATTAAGCACCTCTTTGACAGTGTTGGTTTACGCCTTTTGTAATTTTCTATCTCACTATATCTCTTTTTGGACAACTGAATATTTTCACTATCCTAGTTTGCCATCAACATTTCATAAGGTTAGCTTATCACTAAGGGTCTTTTCTTTCATGTCAGTGACAACAAGATACCAAGCTAGTCAAGGGAAATGACCTCAAGTTGTTTTTGATCAATTACCCTTAGTCAAAACTTGTCAACAACAAAAGGGAAAGGAACCTATTTTTGATCAATCCCCTAAGAGTGATTCCAAAGTTTTCTTTGACCCTAGTAAGTTGGGTACCTCTTTGGCACTTTCACAATCAAATATGGATATGAGTTATACATTGACTAAACAACAAAAAGAAGCAATGGATCAAACCCTTGATGACATTTATCAAAGACACATGGATAATATAATATATCATGGTGACAGTCAACTCAACTCACCTCCCATTCGCACAAGATATCTAGATGCTCACCAACAAGCTGAAAGACATTATAGACAAGCTCACTAAGATGCACAGTCACAACATGAAGACCAAAACAACGCATCTAGTGATGCTCATGTCAACGTAGCCCATGCTAATGATTGGTACAAACATTCAAGACTCAACTCTCCGCTTAGAACAAGTTCAAGATATGTGCATCAAAGGCTTAAAAGTATTGAACAAGAGAAACAAGCCTTTCTAGATGAGCAAGCCGCTAAGGAGGATAAGTTTAGACTCTTAAAGGAGGAACAAAGAGCCTTGATGGACATAGAGAGAAGAGCCGCACAAGAAGAACAAGATAGGCTCCTAGCCCAACCACTTAATGCCCAAATCAATAATAGGGGTACCAACAGTGGGACCAAATCCCCACCATCTACTCCCTTGGGCACCCCACGTGATAGAAAGTATTCAAGGTCCCCATCAAGATCTCCTAGTCCTAGAGGAAGGACTTTACAATATGCACATCATAGGAGACACACACCTCCTAGATATTCAAGACAACCCTCCCAATGAGCTCATCATGGCTCTCAACATGGAGGAAGTAGTGCCAATCATGAGGCTCAAGACTTTATGCGCATGCAACAAGTGCCACTTTTTCAACAGTATGTGGAAAAGTATGTTGAACAGAATAAGGATCAATTCTTAGAAAGCTTGATCAACAAGGGTGCAAGGGTCCCTTATAATTTTGTTGTGGATAGGAAGATAAAGAAAGAGAGTCCCTTACAAGAGGAGGAAATCAAGCAACTCAAGAAGATGATGGAGAAGATGATGGCTCCTAAAAGTTCCTTCAACCTTGACTCCATCTGTCCTAATCCTTTTGATAGGAGTGTAAGCATGATGGATTTTCCTAAGAAGGTTGAGTTCCCCCAATACGACAAATATGACAGTAATGGTGACCCACATGATCATGTGCGTCAGTTCTATACCATGAGTTTTGAATTCCACCATGAAGACTCTTTTTTGATGAGGTTATTTCCAAGGAGTCTAAAAGGTCAAGCTATGGAGTGGTTTACCAACATTACCCCTCCTGTCAAAACTTTTAAAGAGTGGGTTCACCGTGTTAGCTCTTTTTCATGTAGAATCACCAATATAATTTTCAAACTTGACTCTTGGGTTCTCAACTACGGATTCTTCTAGGGAAAAGGCTAATTGATAAGGACCAAGTCCTTCTTCTACTTCGGGCTCCACAGACCCAGGCGGGTGTACCTATCTTCAAACTCAATGCTCCACAATGATATTAATGGAAGTAAACACTCATTGCAGAAAAATGGCAAGTGTGACAAGGATAAACTCCTTCTTTCCGAGCTTTGAACTCAAGCAGGTTAACCCATGTCAGATCTACTTCTTGAAAGGATCACAACACTAGTTTATATCCTTGATAAAAACTTTATCTTCTCAGTCGTTCAAACATACACGAAAGTAAATTATTATTTAAGTTTTGTTCAGGGTGAGATCTCTGCAAAATCGAGGATAGACCAGTGCCTTATCTTCAGGTATAGAGTCAAACAGTGAAACATATACTTACAAAAATCTTCTAAATGAAACACAAAAAAATCCTAGATGAAACGCCTTACAATTCATCCTCTCTTAAACACATTTGATCATCAAATTCTTGCCAAATTCCTAAGCTCTTAGAGATTAACCTTAAGACATTACCCTTTCCTTGAAAGGAGCTATAGATTAAAATCACAGATACCTTGTAAATGGTATATCAAAACTACCTTATAGATTCAATATGAAAAAGCCACATAATTCAAACAACAAGACAATTGAAATCATGCAAGGGAATTCTATTGTATTCCAATAAAATTTCACTGTATCAATACATTTCAAAATCTGATAAAATATTCTAAGATTTCAACAATGGAGCCAAGCCTCTACAGTATATTTTTCAACCTCTCTTGAAATGAACAAAGACTTACTACTTATACCAATCAGCCATCTTGGAATCCTTGAAAGGATGCAACAAGCTTCAGATGGCTGTTAAAAGATCTTGCACTAAAAACAAGATTACAAACAGAGAAAGTTGTTTGCAACAACAGATTACAAATATCTATTTCCAACAATCCCGCAGGTGGCATCTTTGTCTAAAGATATTTCAGAGCAGTTGCTAAATTTGTTGCATGAATGATGACCGCCATCTGGCTAATTTACATCATCCTCTGTTTGAAACCGCTCTTCCTCCAATTCTGTATCAAGTTCCATACGTAATTCAAATTTGGCCAGGTGTCACATTCGTGTCTATGATAACTTGCTTGACATCTTTGTCCCTTTTTACCTTGATCTTCAAAGGTTTGGAGTACTAGCACCTACCGCTTCTTCACTTGATTTCCCTTTCTTCTGAATCTTCTAATAGATATGTGGATTCCCAAATCATGTAGGTTTCTTCACTTGGCCAATGAAAGGCAAGGACCTCATCTTTCTTTGGGGACAACTTTTCCCACTCAGCAACCAACTGATGAACCTCTATTCTCAAATTAGCAAAGTATAACCTAGCATCCTAAAGGAGTTCAATAAAGTGTACAAATGGGGTATTATCATCTGTACATAGAATGGCATTTATTTTAGTCAGTACTTGTCTATCTATTTGCTCCATCCATTTACCTTTATCCCTGATTACCCCATCTGCCTTAATAAGACCAGGGAAAATTTGGAAATCATCCTGGAAATATCTCGTCCTTAAGATTTCTAACCTTCTTCTTATACTCTCCCTGTTTACCTCAAAGTCAAAAAGATCCTTGATAACCCTGTAAGTACTTGCTAGCTCAATATTTACAACACACTTATCCTTATTTTGATCAAACCATGACCTCAGATTATCTTTTCTTGCAGTCCATCTTTCCAAAATTTTGTCCACAGTAGCCACCTCTTTCTAAAAAATTGCTAAGACATCTGCCAATTGTTTTGTAGATTTGTATATTTCTTTAGGTCTCAACTTTGCAACAAAATGTGACACAACATCTTTTATCTTCTCACCTAACCTATCCTTTACTTTTTGATCAATATCCTCTTCATCTATGGAAAGAGGAAAAGGGGAAGGGGGAAGTTCAATAATAGGGCTTGATGAGGAAGGCCCAGCAGAGGAGGAAGCTATCTAAATTTGCTCTGATAATTGTATTGGGCCCTGTTCTCCCAATTTCTTTCTTAAATCTACAATCAGAATATCTCTCTCAAGAATCCCCTGTTTCATCTCACCATAAACCTTCAAAACTGTTTCCAGTTTTGCAGTGAGCTCTTCCTTCTCTTTAGCTTCCTTTTCTACCACCTTTGCTGTTAATTGTGTTGTGGCCATTACCATACCTGATGCTTCCACCAAAGAAGTATCAGTAACTCTTATTACAATTAAACTCCCTGAGAGGTTATCTTTGACAATTTGCTTTCCTTTATCACTTTCATTCTTCCTTAAAGACCACATTACCAACGCTTGATGATTATCACTGAAAGTGACTCCCTTAACAGCTTGTTCTGCTTCCTCTAGAGTTCTATGGAGAGGAGTGGTTTGTTTTTTGACTACATCAAACACTACTGCATCAGCTATATCCCATTCTGGGTGGATCAGTACTCTTGACATCTTTACCATATCTCTTCCCTATTTTGGAGTGATTTGTTTAAAATTTGTAGTCATCTCTATTTTCACTTCTTCCTCTATGACTTGTAAATCCTTCTCCGGATTCTCTTCATGTCTCTTCTCACAGATTTCTTGAAATTGTTTGATGTTTAATTTCCAAAGAAATTGCATAAAGGCCCTAGTTTTAACAAAAGTGTCATCAACCAAAAATTCTTCACAAGCTTGCTTGATTACAGGGTCTAGTTCAGTACCTGCTAACTCCCCTGCTGTTAAATCCAACATAGGTTCTTCTGGTAGCTCTGGCACTCCCTCATTTACTTCTTCATAAGTCATAAAGATTTGACCTAGAGCATCTACTTACTGTACTTGTTCTACAATCTCTTGGTCATCAAAAATTCTTATAGGAGACTGTGATGGGGAGTACTCCTTTTCCACATGAGCAGGTCTCTCTTCCAATCTTTTCCTTTTTGATGGGGGTTGAGAATCAATTATATCCTCAGAAGTCTGAGGACGAGGAGAATCGAGGAGCTCCACAATCTCCTTTTGTGAGGTTGATGGGATATCCCTTTTATCCATTTTCTTTTACTAGCTCTATTCTGGTATCACCACATTGTAACTAGTCTTCTTTTGCACCATATACCTCCCCGGGGGTAACCCTTTTACAAACATAGGCTTTCTCAGCAATTGTCTAAGCTTTTCTGGATCATCCTTCATAACCTTTTCCTTCTTCTCATTTAAGGTCTGAAAAATATCCTGAAAATAATTCATAAGAGTGTCTATTTTCTTCCCCATAGGAGTTATGCTTTTCAGGGGATCCCATCCCAAATCAAATTACCGGATAAAATCTAGTGTCTTCCTGTATACCAACCATTTTTCTTTCATAACCTCTTGTTCCTGTATCTTTGCTACATTCGTGATAATATCTTTAGGGAAATTAAAAATATGGTTGATCATGGCACACTTGGCTCTCTTTTTAAACATTTCATTATAGAAACCTTCTCGATCTATTGTTCTAGCAATTACAGTAGCCATATGGTATGGAGCCAGAATTTTATCCATGTAAACCCATCCACCCTTGGTAATTATGAATTGATGGGCAATGGTAACATTTGGGAACAAAGTTCCCTTGCCTTTCCCAGTGAGGGCACACTCCTCAATATCTCCTAATTGCCTCAAGAAATCTGCAATTCCAATCCTAAGGGGTACCTGATAGGGCAATATAAACGGGGTCCCCCTGAAACCATTCAACCTGATAATAGTTGATACATTGTAGAAAATAACATCTCCCCAATTGTGTACGATGTTCAGGTTCTTAGCAAACTGGTTTGGCCTAACAAGCTGTGCCAACACTGTTGGGATTCTTGGGTTGTGTAAGACAAACAACTTCCTGAGTCTAGCTACAAAACGTTTATCAAAATTGATGAAACTATGATCCTTCCTATCCCAGGTCATTGTGAGGCTCCATAGTTGGACTGGCATGTCTTCACCATCCTTCTTTCTCACCAATTCCATTTCTTGTTCAAAGTAGCTTGCTCCTTTGAACATAAACATGTACATTATGAAAGAGTACCAGCAAAAGGGCCTGTCACCTTCATTCTTTTGAATCTTTACTAATCCATTATGGATTAATTCAGCAATAAAAGGAGCAAAATCAAAAGTGATAGACACGTGTGCATGTAAAATTTGGATCATCATGCACATCAAGTGTATTGGCATCCTTTCACTAACATCCTCTTCAAAAACCTGCCATAATGACCAATATGCACCCCTAGCTCTGAGATCAAAATATTCTATTTTAAAAGGCTCCGGAGTGTTGTGCCCCACAACAAGCATTTTTCCAATTTTGGTGCAGAAATCCTTCAACAACTTACCTCTAAAATAGTTCCTTTGTGCATTATACACTTGCCTTAGTTCTTCAAAGTTAATGCTCTCCAAACTTTCTGAGGGTTCACTTAACCCGAACACCTTCCTGATTTCTTCAGCATAAACTTTAAACAATAACACTCCCTTTGCATCCCTAATTTCTTTAGTGATTGGATCATAATTCTTTGCAACCTAGGTCATCAAATCTACATCTAAAAAGACACCAGGCATGACAAGTTTTCCTAGGTCAGACTGCCATATATTGCTTGCAGGGTGAGGGGCATTTCTCTGACTAAAACCTACTTTGAATAATTCCAGTCCTGTGGTATCAGAGTCACCTCTTGCGTTGATAGTACCAATTTTGGCCTCTCTAATAAAACTTGTCGTGTCATATAAACCTTTTGCTATTTTTACCCTAGGATCTTTGGGAATCAAACTCTTGTTTTTCACCGGGGTAGTGGAAGAGTCGGGAAGTAACTGTAATAAATCTTCATGCAAACCTCTTTCACTATACTCTATTTTACCCGAAAATTCTTTCCTTGGGGCCATTTGAAGGTTTATCTTTAAAAGAAACCTTTGCAAGATAGACAAAATAGAGAACTGTGATTCTTTTAGTAAGGAAGCAAATCGCACAAGAATTTCACCAACCTTTTTTCTTAGAAACCACTTGGGAATAGAAACCAAACCTCAGAATTCTTCACGCCTGAGTCTCTGCAAATTTTTGATCTCTTTGTGCTTTTGAAAGTGTGCAAAATTCTGATATATGAGCCACTAAAGTAGTCCTATCAACAATTAATTTAGTACGATTGAAACAATTACTCCTCCGAAAGAGCGAACTGTCACTTCTTCAATGGGAAGCCTCGACTTTGCACCATTTTATCTTCAGTTTGAAAGAGAACCGTTGATCCTCATTAGCAGATGATCTAATGGCCTATCGCATGATCACATGGCGTAAAAAACACTCACGTGAACATGTGACTAACCGTCACATTACCTTTCTATTTTTTGCGGTCTCTTGTAACTTCCTCCGTTAACATAAAATGCTATTCACATGATCACATAGCTTAAAAGAAGCTTATGCAAACATGCGAAAACCTGTTAGCATTCACCGTCACTATCTTCTTTTATATCACTTGTCCCACCTTGCCTTTGTCAATAAAGAAATTCCACGCTTGCAACACCTGGCAAAATGTCAGGTACTTTCTTTCTTTCCGAGCACCGGTGTCTGCTGACACTAACCAATGAGAAAACATTATTTATGCACATCTGTCAAAGGTTTCACAGGAGAATCACACTTGATTCAACGCAAGATCAATGGCCTGTTGCATGATCGCATAGGCTTAAAAGATCCCATGCGATTATACGACAGCCGTCTGATCTTCCCTTTACTACTTTAAACCCTTGGAGATTCTTCTGTTACCGGCCCTACTGTTCTTGGCAAATAGAAGGCCGCCACTTGTGAGATACTTGTTAGTGGTCCCACCTTGTTTCCGCATCAGGCTTTGTTATAAAATCAATGGTTATTTTGCATGTTCGCATGGCTTGGAAATATTTCATGCGAACATGTGACCGCCGTTAGATCTTCTTTGAAGATTCACGGTTGGATGAAACTTGAAACACTAGAATACAAGGTAATTAGGTCATAAGAAATGTTATTTATACCACCGGGTTTCTAGACTTAGGAAGAAATACATCCCCCACGTAAAAATAAACGCATGTGCTCTTTAATGGACCTAAGTGACTTAAAAAGTAACGCTCGAAAAGAAATGAAGTAATTGACCTAGGATTTATTTTGAAAATGGCAAACATTTTGGGGTTTTTGACATGAATTCAAAATTCTTCAAGGACAAGACCTAGGGTAAGGATTTTTAAAATAGGGTTATGATAATTTTTTTAAGACATTCCAGCACCTATACCTAGGACAACTTCACAGACCAAAGGACTAAACCAACGTTTGGACAAAAACCTCAAAAATTTAAGAATACTCCCAATAGTGGCTCTATCTGAGGATACTTGATTGTAAAATCATAGCAAGAACTTACGAATCTCTAGGAGGCAGACCACAAGACCTTAACCTAAAACAAGAAACAAACACACAATAAAAAAAACACACCTATACATATATACAAGCCTACTGTGCATGGAAAAAAAATTAACTGAAGAAATTTTTTAGAAATTGTCCATGCACTGGCAATTCCTACTCTTCACCATCCAAATTTTGCATGAAATATGAGTCCTTACCATGGGTCTGATGAACAATATAAGGTCCCATCCATAAGGACTCAAATTTTTTATGTTTCCCTTTATCTTCAGCCCTGGCATTCCATTGGAGAACCATATCACCAGGCTGGAATTTTCTCACAGTTGCTCTCTTATCAAAAAGATATTTCATCTTTTGCTGCAACTTCATATTTTCCTTTTGTCCCTCCCTTCTAATCTCATCTAATTCAATCAGCTGAACCATTCTCTCCTGTAGTGGATCACTGATTTCCATGTCCTCTTCTTGCATAAACTTATAGATCAGAAGGAGGTTATTTACTGGCAATCTTGATTTAGCACCATATACCATTTCAAAAGGGGACTTACCAGTAGCCCTCTTCTTAGAAATCCTATCAGCCCATAGTGCTAACTTTAATTTTACATGCCAGCTTCTCTTATTCTTTTCTAGGGTTTTGTTCAGAATTTGCAAAATACTCTTGTTGCTAGATTCAGCCTGTCCATTGGCTTGTGGATGATAAGGGGATGAGTAAGACAATACTATGCCCATTTCTGAGCAAAAATCAGTGATCTCCTGTGACCTGAAGCTCATAGCATTGTCAACAACCAATTTAATAGGAACACCAAATCTAGTAATTATGTTGTTCATCAGAAACTCGATCACAACAGCACTGGTTGCCCTTTTGGTTGGGATGGCTTCAATCCATTTGGTGAAATAATCAGTAGCCACCAAAATGTGACTATGTCCCCCACTAGACTTCTCAGAGAATTCTCCAATAAAATCCATACCCCACATTGCAAAAGGAGCTTCTGCAACCACAGGGTTCAATAATAATGCACCTGAAAACTTCAATTTTTTAGAGAACCTTTGACAAGGTTCACATTTCCTTACATAAGAATGAGTGTCTTTGAACAACACAAGCCAATAGTATCCTGCTCTTAAGATTTTATGAGTTGTTGATCGAGCAGAATGATGTCCTCCACACATTCCAGAGTGCATTTCCTTTAACATTTTCTCTGATTGATGCTTATCCAGACAAAAGAGTAAAATACCATCATTATCCTTCTAGTACAAATCACCCTGGATCAACACATATCTCTGAGCTTGCAATCTCAGACTCCTTCTTTGATTATCATTTAAATCAGGTGGACACTTAGCATTTTTAATAAAATAAATAACATCCTTGTACCAGGGTTGCATTTCAATACTAGTAATCATATCAATGTTAGCAGCAACATTATTTACCTGAACAAGGTCCATGTTTTCCTCAATCATTAACTTAGCAAGTCCCAATCCTCTCACCAATTTTTTAATATGAATTTCCAGGTCAAACTCTTGAATCCTATTTATCCATTTGCACCTTTTTCCTGTGACTTCACTCTGTGTTAAGATATCCTTTACCGCAGCATGAGGCACATAAGCACTAACCTTTGCATAGACCAGATATGGTCTGAAAGCTTTGACTACCTTCACAAGTGCATAGGCTTTCTTTTCCATTAGTTCATAATTTAATTCAGCAGATTGTAATGATTTGCTAAAAAAGGCTATAGGATGCTCATACCCTTCTTGATCCTTTTGCAAAAGGATGGTTGCAATAGTATGAAAAGATGCAAAAGAAAATAGAGAAAATGGTTTCAAGTAATCAGGGGATACCAAAACTGGGGCCTCTTGAATTGCTTGTTTGATTTTTGTAAAAGCTTGCTGAGCTTCAAGGTTCCAATCAAACTTCACATCCTTCTTTAGGAACTTCACTATGGGCTTGACCAATTCTGCAAAGTTAGCAATAAATCTTCTTACAAAATTAATCTGTCCCAAAAATGACTAGACACCTTTTATGTTCTTTGGTGGAGGGACCTTTTGAATCACTTCTACTCTTTCAGGATCAATCCTAACTCCTTTTGACACTATGTGTCCAAGTAACTTCCCCTCTATCACAGCAAATTGACACTTTTTGGGATTCAATGACACACCAAATTCTAAGGCCTTAAGAATGACCTTCTCCAAATGGGAACAATGATCCTCAACTTTTTTGGAATAAGCAGTGAGATCATCTTGATAAACAACCATTAAAACATTTATCAATTCCTCAAATGCAACATCCATGGCTCTCTGAAATGTTGCTCCAGCATTTTTTAGACCAAAAGGCATGCGAACATATACATATGTTCCCCATGGGGTTGTAAAGGTTGTCTTAAATTATTCTGATTCTTTGACCAGCACTTGATTATACCCAGAGAAACCATCCATCATTGACAAGAGTTCACATCCAGTCACCCTATGCAGCATAGCCTCCATATTGGGCAATCCATAGTTATCCTTAAGTGAAGCTACATTTAGGTTCCTGAAATCAACATAGAGCCTAATATCACCGTTCTTTTTCCTTACTGGCATAAGATTCGAGACCCAAGTTGAGTGCCTAATTGGTTCAATAATACCAACATCTCTCAGTTTTGTCAACTCAAATTTCATCTTGGTAGCCAATAAAGGGTTAATGGGTCCTTGCTTCTATCTAAAAGGCCTGGTTTCCTCTTTTAGAGGAATTTCATGCTGAAACAGGTCAGCCCTATAAGCTTTGAGGTCATCATAGGACCAAGCAAATACATGCCTGTACTTTTTTAGAAGTCTTATCAAATTTCCTCTGATCTCTTTACTCAGTTTCTTGCCAATGTATACCATTTGTGGGGAGTTTTCTGAACCCAAGTTTATTTCCTCTAAGTCCTCCATTTTAGTGTTAGACTTCTGAGACAAAAAACCATCATTTATTTTGAACATTCCTTCCAATTCTACTAACCCTTTAGGTATGTGGTTGGATGGCAACTGCACTATCTCATTCCCCATGATGCATTCTTTTCCCTCAACACACTGTTGTATCTCATTGAGATCTATTTGCTGACCATCATATTGATCAAGGCTTTGAAGGAACCTAAGGATATCTAAGTCATCCTCAAAAACTTGCCAATTATATACATTGTCAGGCACTGGAGGCCTAGATTTGACTTCTAACATAGACACACCAGTGAGGGTTATATCTTCACTCTTAAGGGAAACATTTGCAAGAAAATTTGCCATGATATTATTGGATCTTTCTACCCAAAGTAGATTGAAAGCATCAAAAAACTCTAGCCTATCCCAAACAGCATGTTTATACAGTTTCAACTTTTCATCTTTAGAAGCATACTAAGATCTCACTTGGTTTATAATCAACTGGGAATCACCATGAACTTTTAAAGATTTAATACCATGTTTTATGGCCACATCTAACCTCAGTATCAAAGCCTCATACTCAGCAATGTTATTTGTACACTCAAAAGTTAACAAGAAAGAGTATTTAAATGTAATACCTGATGGGGAAATGAACACCACACCAGCTCCTGATCCTTCCTTGGAGCATCCACCATCAAAGAACATTTGCCAAAGCCCATCTTGCTGCAAAATCAACTCATTCACAATTGGGTTTGTGTTTTTTAACTGAGGTACTGTTTCTTCAATCACAAAATTGCTCATGTCAATATCTACAAAACAATTTAGATCCTCTGGAGCAACCACTTCAATCATGACTGAAGAACGGGGCTCCTTGTACAACTTTACCTCAGTTCCATTTATTGGGATGGTAGCATATGATAAATCTAGTTGCAACTTTCCACCCACTGCTGCAGCCCATTGTCTTGATAATAACATGTCATAGTGAGGTTTTGTATCAACAACAACCCCATCCATTTTATATGTGGCTTCTGGGAATGCAGCAATTTTCACTTCAATTCCAATCAGGCTCCCTACAACAGGTACTGCCTTGTTTTCCATGGCATAAAACCTTCCACTAGATGTATCAACTTGCAATCCTAACTCCTTCATCACTTGGTAAGGCATTATAGTTGTAGTAGCACCAGAGTCAATCATGCAATTTTTCAGCAAAAAATTATTTACAAGAAAAGTAACATAGAAAGGATTGATAGAAGAGGGTTCCTGTGTCACAATTGTCCCAACACATACATCAGAGATGTCATTAATTGCAATTGGCTTGTCCAGGGATTTCCCTTCATCTTGTAAAATAGGAGTAGTTCTCTGCTCACTTATGAGAGCCATGGCTACTGCTTTATGCTCTTCTATTTTCAACATTTCAAGCAGAGGAATGGAAACCTTCATTTGGGACAAAGCATGTCTCATATCAAAAGTAGGGGAGTTAGTACAAAAATCAGGGTGATCCTTTGACCTGCCAAATTTCTTTTTCACCTTGTCGGTAGTAACTTCTTGTTTCCCTTTCTTTTCAGCTTCAAACCCTTCATCTTTACTATTCACAATATTGGGCTTTGGGGAGTCCTTATTCCGAGGATTACTTTTGACAAACACTAATCTAGGGAATCCTTGATTATTACCTACCTTTTTGTTCCTCAAATTGTATGAGGATTTTGCTTGTGTAATAGCAGCCATAGTTAAACTCTTAATTTCTTCTTCACTAGGCTTTCTCCATTGTCTTTCATCTGACCCAGATTCTACCATGTGAGTCTTATAGTCATCATTATCAAACTCTTCCTGATCAGACTGAGTAAATATTTGTTGTTCATAATCAGAGAAAATCTTCCTCTTATGATCAACATCAGGGAAAATAAATTCATCATCTGAGGACTCAAGATCCTCCATTAGTTTAGTAGTAAACATGTTAATAGCAGGCTTTTTAGATCCTTCATAATCTCCTGCATATGAATCACTGGCCTCTTCTCCCAGAGCCTGAGAAACAGCACACTGGAATAGTGAGTGGGGCATACTATAGGCCACACACCAAGGGGTACTTTCCACATTATGTGCTATATTTTTCTTCAAAGGATCTGGTGTATCCCTTCCCTTTTGGGGTTCATTATTATCAGGAACAGGCCTCCCATCTTTCCAGTTTGTTTTGTAAGGCATATCTCTCAGATTAGGGGCTTTGTCCTACCTTTGATAAGGAGGTCTCACGTCTTGAAATTTTCTACCACCTTTATCAAATCTTGCTGGGAAATCTTTAGTGTTACCAAGCCCTTTGTCCATTCTATCCTCCTCTTTGGATGGCCTTGCAGGTTGTGGCCTGGTTTCTTTCCACAATCTACCTTCATCCCTTTTGTACATTTGGCCAGATGCCTTTTAGTTACTTTCAATATTTATAGCCAACTTAAAAGCATCTCCAAGGGTACGGGGATTCTTGTCTCTCAAAAGGTAAGACATCTTACCATCCATAGAATTGAAATAAGTTATCATGCAGATTGCATCATCTAGCCTCAATACATGGAACAATTTATACATAGCCTTTTAGAATAGGCTATTAAACTCTGACATGCTCTCATTGTAATGTTTCTTGATATTATTGAACTCATTGAGCATGTAACTAGAGTTCACATGTTCTTCATATTGCTCTTTAAAGCATCTGACAAATTCTTCCCAAGATGCAATACTATTCTCAGGTAACCCCCTATACCAATCCCTGGCATCCTCAATCAATGATTGAACAAAGAGCTTCATTATGACATCTTCATGTTCAATTTCATAATCATTTACCTTATCTATAAAAAATTTCAAATGCTCTTCACAGGTAATAACATTATTCCCAGTAAATAATGGGATCTTCTTTCTGATTTCATTGGGGACAACATTAGGTTGGCCAGGAATACCATCAAAAAATAGAGGCCTATATCTATCCAAATGAACTGGTCATCTTTGGATATTTGGTTGATTCAGAGGGGTAGTTGCAACATTTTGATAGGGTATAGTTCCCACTGTACCACTAGCTATAATGGGAACTTGATTGGGAACTGGTCCAGGTAAAGTTTGTCCAGGGTGAAAGGCTTGAGCATTTGGAAGCGAAGTATTGGGTTGACTAAAAGGAGTTGTTCCTATGGTGATAGGGATAGAGGTACTAGCGGATGTGTTCATGTTAGCATGTAGGAAGGCAATCTTCCTCTTCATTTCATCAGTAGCAGCCTCCAACTCAAGTTTCTCTAGTTGAATAGCCAATTCTTCCTTTGCTTTTCTAGCCTTCTCCAAGTCTATACTTGTGTGAGAATGTACATTAGGAGGAACCACAATTTTCTTGGGTTCATTAATATTTATACCCACCAATTTATGTTTTCCCTTATCAGGGATTTCTTTGGGAGCAGTTATAATCTCCTTATTCCTCTGGATTTCAGAGGGATTCAATTGCCTTAAGACATGGCCTGTTCCCTCAAATTCACCTTGCTTAGGTTTATTATCCTGGGCCTTCTTTCTCAAATCTTCCATGTCACCAAATAAGTCCTTATTTAAACCTTGAACATCTTGGTTTAAATCACTAACTTGGGTCTCATTTTTCTTGGTTCTCTTGAGAAGTTCCTGCCTCTCTATGAGTAAATCATAGATTTGTTGTTCTCTTGCTTTCAACCTATTGGCAATCTCAGCCAGTTGTTCACTCTTTTTTTTTCTTAAAGCAATCACCTCTTCTCTCAACTTCTCAGAATCATAGGAGGTGGTCTTAGTAGCAAAGGTTTCTTCTGGTTGTTCCAGAGTTTCTCTTGCAGGGAAATAACCTACTTCTGTGACCTCTGTGATTACTTCTTTATGCATGTGCACACTTGGTGTAACCCTCTTGACATGTTTGGGATCATCAAAAGAGGATGAAGACTCATGAGGGAGTGGGACACGAAATCTTTCTCGAGAAGGGCCTTGGGAACTAGCAGTATGCTGACCTCTTCTAGACCATTGTTTCCTACTTGGTGTATGGAGCTCGTCACCCATATTATCTTTGGGGTGATCCTTGTAATAAGACCTAGTGTACCTTGGTCGACTCATGGTATAGCATGACAATATTAACAAAGTTTACAATAATTAGCAACTGGTAGCACAAAGTTTAGAGTCGCCACCCACTTTTACGCGGGAATGAAATTATCCTATACTGGTCTACAAATGCACAATAGATAGGATTTGCACTAACCTATTGCACGCTATTCAGAAGGTTCTTCCCAGCAGAGTCACCAATTTGTTAGCTCTTTTTCATGTAGAATCACCAATATAGTTTTCAAACTTGACTCTCAGGTTCTCAACTCTGGATTCTTACAGGGAAAAGGCTAATTGATAAGGACCAAGTCCTTCTTCTACTTTAGGCTCCACAGACCCAGGCGGGTGTACCTATCTTCAGACTCAATGCTCCATAATGATATTAACGAAAGTAAACACTCATTGCAGAAAAATGGCAAGTGTGACAAGGATAAACTCCTTTTCGAGCTTTGAACTCAAGCAGGTTAACCCATGTCAGATCTACTTCTTGAAAGGATCACAACACTAGTTTATATCCTTGATACAAACTTTATCTTCTCAGTCGTTCAAACATACGCGAAAGTAAATTATTATTTAAGTTTTGTTGAGGGTGAGATCTCTGCAAAATTGAGGATAGACCAGTGCCTTATCTTCGGGTATAGAGTCAAACAGTGAAACATATACTTACAGAAATCTTCTAAATGAAACACAAACAAATCCCAGATGAAATGCCTTACAATTCAACCTCTCTTAAACACATTTGATCATCAAATTCTTTCCAAATTCCTAAGCTCTTAGAGATTAACCTAAAGACATTACCCTTTCCTTGAAAGGAGCTATAGATTAAAATCACAGATACCTTGTAAATGGTATATCAAAACTACCTTATAGATTCAATATACAAAAGCCACATAATTCAAATAACAAGACAATTGAAATCATGCAAGGGAATTCTATTGTATTCCAATAAAATTTCACTGTATCAATACATTTCAAAATCTGATAAAATATTCTAAGATTTCAACAATGGAGCCAAGCCTCTACAGTATAATTTTCAACCTCTCTTGAAATCAACAAAGACTTACTACTTATACCAATCAGCCATCTTGGAATCCTTGAAAGGATGCAACAAGCTTCAGAAGGCTATTAAAAGATCTTGCACTAAAAACAAGATTACAAACAGAGAAAGTTGTTTGCAACAACAGATTACAAATATCTATTTCCAACAATCTCGCAGGTGGCATCTTTGTCTAAAGATATTTCAGAGCAGTTGCTAAATTTGTTGCATGAATGATGACCGCCATTTGTCTAATTGACATAATCCTCTATTTAAAACTGCTCTTCCTCCAATTCTGTATCAAGTTCCATACGTAATTCAAATTTGGCCAGGTGTCACATTCGTGTCTATGATAACTTGCTTGACATCTTTGTCCCTTTTTACCTTGATCTTCAAAGGTTTGGAGTACTAGTACCTGTCGCTTCTTCACTTGATTTCCCTTTCTTCTGAATCTTCTGATAGATATGTGGATTCCCAAATCATGTAGGTTTCTTCACTTGGCCAATGAAAGGCAAGGACCTCATCTTTCTTTGGGGACAACTTTTTCCACTCAGCAACCAACTGATGAACCTCTATTCTCACATTAGCAAAGTATAACCTAGCATCCTGAAGGAGTTCAATAAAGCGTAGGAGTGGGGTATTATCATCTGTACATAGAATGGCATTTATTTTAGTCAGTACTTGTCTATCTATTTGCTCCATCCATTTACCTTTATACTTGATTACCCCATCTACCTTAATAAGACCAAGGAAAATTTGGAAATCATCCTGAAAATATCTTGTCCTTAAGATTTCTGACCTTCTTCTTATACTCTCCCTGTTTACCTCAAAGTCAAAAAGATCCTTGATAACCCTGTAAGTACTTGCTAGCTCAATATTTACAACACACTTATCCTTATTTTGATCAAACCATGACCTCAGATTATCTTTTCTTGCAGTCCATCTTTCCAAAATTTTGGCCACAGTAGCCACCTCTTTCTAAAAAATTGCTAAGACATCTGCCAATTGTTTTGCAGATTTGTATATTTCTTTAGGTCTCACCTTTGCAACAAAATGTGACACAACATCTTTTATCTTCTCACCTAACCTATCCTTTACTTTTTGATCAATATCCTCTTCATCTATGGAAGGAGGAAAAGGGGAAGGGGGAAGTTCAATAATAGGGCTTGATGAGGAAAGCCCAGCAGAGGAGGAAGCTATCTAAATTTGCTCTGATAATTGTATTGGGCCCTGTTCTCCCAATTTCTTTCTTAAATCTGCAATTAGAATATCTCTCTCAAGAATCCCCTGTTTCATCTCACCATAAACCTTCAAAACTGTTTCCAGTTTTGCAGTGAGCTCTTCCTTCTCTTTAGCTTCCTTTTCTACCACCTTTGCTGTTAATTGTGTTGTGGCCATTACCATACCTGATGCTTCCACCAAAGAAGTATCAGTAACTCTTCTTACAATTAAACTCCCTGAGAGGTTATCTTTGACAATTTGCTTTCCTTTATCACTTTCATTCTTCCTTAAAGACCACATTACCAATGCTTGCTGATTATCACTGAAAGTGACTCCCTTAACAACTTGTTCTGCTTCCTCTAGAGTTCTATGGAGAGGAGTAGTTTGTTTTCTGACTGCATCAGACACTACTACATCAGCTATATCCCATTCTGGGAGGATCAGTACTCCTGACATCTTTACCATATCTCCTCCTTGTTCTGGAGTGATTTGTTTAAACTTTGCAGTCATATCTGTTTTCACTTCTTCCTCTATGACTTGTAAATCCTTCTCCGAATTCTCTTCATGTCTCTTCTCACAGATTTCTTGAAATTGTTTGATGTTTAATTTCCAAAGAAATTGCATAAAGGCCCTAGTTTTAACAAAAGTGTCATCAACCAAAAATTCTTCACAAGCTTGCTTGATTATAGGGTCCAGTTCAGTACCTGCTAACTCCCCTACTGTTAAATCCAACATAGGTTCTTCTGGTAGCTCTGGCACTCCCTCATTTACTTCTTCATAAGTCATAAAGATTTGACCTAGAGCATCTACTTGCTGTACTTGTTCTACAATCTCTTGGTCATCAAAAATTCTTATAGGAGACTATGATGGGGAGTACTCCTTTTCCACATGAGCAGGTCTCTCTTCCAATCTTTGCCTTTTTTATGGGGGTGGAGAATCAATTATATCCTCAGAAGTCTGAGGACAAGGAGAATCAGGGATCTCCACAATCTCCTTTTGTTTTCCAACCTGTTGTGAGGTTGATGGGATATCCCTTTTATCCATCTACTTTTGCTAGCTCTATTCTGGTATCACCACATTGTAACCAGTCTTCTTTTGCACCATATACCTCCCCAGGGGTAACCCTTTTGCAAACAAAGGCTTGCTCAACAATTGTCTAGCCTTTTCTAGATCATCCTTCATTTCCTTTTCCTTCTTCTCATTTAAGGTCTGAAAAATATCCTGAAAACAATTCATAAGAGTGTCTATTTTCTTCCCCATAGGAGTTATGCTTTTTAGGGGATCCCATCCCAAATCAAATTGTCGGATAAAATCTAGTGTCTTCTTGTATACCAACCATTTTTCTTTCATAACCTCTTGTTCCTATATCTTTGCTACATTCCTGATAATATCTTCAGGGAAATTAAAAATATGGTTGATCATGGCACACTTGGCTCTCTTTTTAAACATTTCATTATAGAAACCTTCTGGATCTGCTGTTCTAGCAATTGCAGTAGCCATATGGTATGGAGCTAGAATTTTATCCATGTAAACCCATCCACCCTTGGTAATTATGAATTGATGGGCAATGGTAACATTTGGGAATAAAGTTCCATTGCCTTTCCCAGTGAGGGCACACTCCTCAATATCTCCTAATTGCCTCAAGAAATCTGCAATTCCAATCCTAAGGGGTACCTGATAGGGCAATATAAAAGGGGTCCCCCTGAAACCATACAACCTGATAACAGTTGATACATTGTAGAAAATAACATCTCCCTAATTGTGTACAATGTTGAGGTTCTTAGCAAACTGGTTTGGCCTAACAAGCTGTGCCAACACTGTTGGGATTCTTGGGTTGTCTAAGACAAATAGCTTCCTGAGTCTAGCTGCAAAATGTTTATCAAAATTGATGAAACTATGATCCTTCTTATCCCAGGTCATTGTGAGGCTCCATAGTTGGACTGGCATGTCTTCACCATCCTTCTTTCTCACCAATTCCATTTCTTGTTCAAAATAGCTTGCTCCTTTGAACAGAAACATGTACATTATGAAAGAGTACCAACAAAAGGGCCTGTCACCTTCATTCTTTTGAATCTTTACTAATCCATTATGGATTAATTCAGCAATAAAAGGAGCAAAATCAAAAGTGATAGACACGTGTGCATGTAAAATTTGGATCATCATGCACATCAAGTGTATTGGCATCCTTTCACTAACATCCTCTTCAAAAACCTGACATAATGACCAATATGCACCCCTAGCTCTGAGATCAAAATATTCTATTTTAAAAGGCTCCGGAGTGTTGTGCCCCACAACAACCATTTTTCCAATTTTGGTGCAGAAATCCTTCAACAACTTACCTCTAAAATAGTTCCTTTGTGCATTATACACTTTCCTTAGTTCTTCAAAGTTAATGCTCTCCAAACTTTCTGAGGGTTCACTTAACTTGAACACCTTCTTGATTTCTTCAGCAGAAACTTTAAACAATAACACTCCCTTTGCATCCCTAATTTCTTTAGTGATTGGATCATAATTCTTTGCAACCTAGGTCATCAAATCTACATCTAAAAAGACACCAGGCACGACAAGTTTTCCTAGGTCAGACTGCCATATATTGCTTGCAGGGTGAGGGGCATTTCTCTGACTAAAACCTACTTTGAATAATTCCAGTCCTGTGGTATCAGAGTCACCTCTTGCGTTGATAGTACCAATTTTGGCCTCTCTAATAAAACTTGTCGTGTCATATAAACCTTATGCTATTTTTACCCTAGGATCTTTGGGAATCAAACTCTTGTTTTTCACCGGGGTAGTGGAAGAGTCGGGAAGTAACTGCAATAAATCTTTGTGTAAACCTCTTTCACTATACTCTATTTTACCCAACAATTCTTTCCTTGGGGCCATTTTAAGGTTTATCTTTAAAAGAAACCTTTGCAAGATAGACAAAATAGAGAACTGTGATTCTTTTAGTAAGGAAGCAAATCGCACAAGAATTTCACTAACCTTTTTTCTTAGAAACCACCCGGGAATAGCAGCCAAACCTCAGAATTCTTCATGCCTGAGTCTCTGCAAATTTTTGATCTCTTTGTACTTCTAAAAGTGCATGAAATTCTGATATATGAGCCACTAAAGTAGTCCTGTCAACAATTAATTCAGCACGATTGAAACAATTACTCCTCCGAAAGAGAGAACTGTCACTTCTTCAACAGGAAGCCTCAACTTTGCACCATTTTATCTTCAGTTTGAAAGAGAACCGTCGATCCTCATTAGTAGATGATCTAACAGCCTATCGCATGATCACATGGCATAAAAAACACTCACACAAACATGCGACTAACCGTCACATTACCTTTCTATTTTTTGCGGTCTCTTGTAACTTCCTTTGTTAACATAAAATGCTATTCGCATGATCACATAGCTTAAAAGAAGCTTATACGAACATGCAAAAACCCGTTAGCATTCACCGTCACTGTCTTCTTTTATATCGTCGGTCCCACCTCACCTTTGTCAATAAAGAAATTCCATGCTTGCAACACCTGGCAGAATGTCAGGTACTTTCTTTCTTTCTGAGCACTGGTGTCTGCTGACACTAACCAATGAGAAAACATTATTGATGCACATTTGTCAAAGGTTTCACTGGAGAATCGCACTTGATTCAACGCAAGATCAATGGCCTGTCGCATGATCGCATAGGATTAAAAGATCCCATGTGATTATACGACAGTCATCCGATCTTCCCTTTACTGCTTTAAACCCTTGGAGATTCTTCTGTTACCAGCCCTACTATTCTTGGCAAATAGAAGGCCGCCAATTGTGAGATACTTGTCAGTGGTCCCACCTTGTTTCTGCATCAAGCTTTGTTATAAAATCAATGGTTATTTCGCATGTTCGCATGGCTTGGAAATATTCCATGCGAACATGGGACTGCCGTTAGATCTTCTTTGAAGATGCACGGTTGGATGAAACTTGAAACATTAGAATACAAGGTAATTAGGTCATAAGAAATGTTATTTATATCACCGGGTTTCTAGACTTAGGAAGAAATATATCCCCCGCAGAAAAATAAACGCATGTGCTCTTTAATGGACCTAAGTGACTTAAAAAGTAACGCTCGAAAAGAAATGAAGTAATTGACCTAGGATTTATTTTGAAAATGGCAAACATTTTGGGGTTTTTGACATGAATTCAAAATTCTTCAAGGACAAGACCTAGGGTAAGGATTTTTGAAATAGGGTTATGACAATTTTTTGAAGACATTCCGACACCTGTACCTAGGACAACTTCATAGACCAGAGGACTAAATCAACGTTTGGACAAAAACCTCAAAAATTTAAGAATACTCCCAACACACCGATTTGTGCAACATTTTGCTTACAACTTATCAAAATTAGTCACCATGCTTGATTTGTGCAATCTGAAACAAAACCAAGGGGAACCCTTTGTTACATTCTTGCAAAGGTGGAGACTATTGTGCTCTTGATATTCTCACACAATTCCTAAACACGAACGAATTGATATCATTGTTAGTAATCTAGTGCATGAGATGCAGTATGAAGTTTGGAAGATGGTCTTTGATTCATTCGACACCATGGTCAAAACCACATGTAGAATAGAGGATGTCTTAAAAGAGCAAGGCATTTTGACTAAACATAACAACTCCAACAATAGTCAAAATAATAACAACAATCATAAGGATAAAGGCAAGAACTCACATTGGAACAAAAATAAACAAGTGGTCAATGACGAAGTTGTTGACTCTTCTCAACCAAATGACCAAAGCATCCTAAATTTATCTAGTGCAGTTCAAGCCATGAAGCTTAACACATCCTCTAATCAACAAGAGCCTAAACAAAGATATCAAGATAAATCGAACAAGGAAAATAGACAATTCTCTAAGCTTGGTGACTCTTATGCAGATGTCTTTAAGACTCTTATTGCTCACAATCTTACACATCTGCAAGACCTAGCAAAATTCCACATACCAGACATTAAGCCACATTGGTGGAATGAGAAATCCTAGTACGTATACCACAATGGCATTGGCCATGACATAGAGAATTGTTATAAGCTTAAGCATCTTATTCGATCTTATTGAGAGCAACAAGCTTCAGATTGATGGGTTGACTACTAATGTAGACCACAAAGCATTAAAGGAGCCTTTGCCCAAATATGATAAGGGGGAAACCTCTAAACCCAAAGGTGGCAAGGTAGCAATCAATTATACATACCCATCTGTAGATAATGTCATCAATATGCTTGAAGTTGTGGATGAGAATGTCAATATGATGGGAAGAAGAGATCCTTATGGTCATGATGTTGAGTCTCCTCCAAAATTTGATAAGGACCCCATGATTTTTCTTAGAGGTCCTCACTCTCAAAGGCCATCCCAAACTCTCAACGCTATCACTAGGACCCAGAATCAAGGTCCTGTGGTCATTAGAGGGCCTAATTCCAAACCCAAACAAGTGACATCCAAGAATGTCACCAAACCTGTAGTCACTCTAGAGATGAGCTATAATCTTGTTGATCAGTTACAATGAACACCCTCTCAAATCTCTATTTTTGAACTCTTGGAATTGTCTCCAAGACACAAGCGTATTCTTGAGGATGCTTTGCGTGCAACAAATGTTCCTAATAACATAGATGTTGACCAATTCTAGAACATGGTCAATCACCTTGCTAGCCCACATTACCTTACATTTTTTGAAGAAGACAATAAAGCCTTGAGCCATCTGCACAATCTTGCTCTCCATATTGAATTTATGATCCACAAGACCCGTGTTAGGCCTGTGTTGATTGATGGGGGTGCTGGGCTCAACATTTGTTCTTTAAGTCTTTTGAAAAACCTGGGTTATTCAGAGAATGTCATTGATACCAGAAAGAAAATCACCATTAAAGCCTATGATGAGGCTGAAAGGAGTTCTAAAGGGTTAGTTGTTATTCCAGTCAGAATTGGTCCTGTTGAAAAGGACATTTTGTTTCAAATCATTGATGCTGGTCCTCTAGCATACAACATCTTATTGGGTAGACCATGGATTCATGACATGCAAGCAGTGTCGTCTACCTATCACCAATGTGTCAAGTTCCCATACAACGGTGTATAAGTCTACATACCAGGTGATAGCACATTGTCTATAAATGCAATTTCAGTAGGGACCCATGTTCCCTTAAATAGAGTAGCAGAGAATTTTGACACAACTCTTGAACAATGCAAGAACAAGTTTAAATCCATAGACCTTGGTATGGGAGATTATCGGCTTGACTCCTTTACTAAATTGCCAATTTCACCTAGGTCCTATGGTAAGCCATCACAAGAGATGTGTCCCTCATCTTTAGCCATGACTCTATTTAACACATTTGTAGAGTCTTCAATCCCCATTCAGGATGAGAAAGAAGAAGTGGCTATTAGGGATTGGATATACAAAGAGGAAAAATACCAACATAATGAAAATTTCTCTCCATCTCCTAAGGCTTATGGGAGAGGATACATGTTGGTTACAAACATGGGTTATCCAGGTCATGGTCCGCTTAGTCACAGATTGGATGCAAAAGCTGAACCACTTGACCATGCTCTTTTTGGGTGAAGAAATAAGATAACCATTGGCCTAGGTTTTGAAGGTCAAACCAAGAAAGTTGTTCCTATCCTAGCTGCGATAGATAGTGATGATGAATCTAGTTATGTCCCTAATTTACAAAATCAACAAGATAGGTGCGAAGATTGGGTCCCTTACACCAATCTCCTTTGGGGAGACTCTAACATTTCAGTTGCCAACCCAACCAATTCAGATGAAGAACAAGAAGAGTCTACTATTGAAGATCTTGTTGAAGAACCCATTCAGGAGTGTCAATACACAAATGGTATGTGTGAAGGTGTTACCCTTGGTGACATTGAGGCTTCCACCTCTAGACCTCACAAATATGGATGGTGTAAACACCCCAAATTGGATTCAGAAATGGATTCTCATGAGTATGAGTGGGAGTATCTCTCAGACTCTTCTACAATTGACATGGACGTTGATGTTGTCCATACATATAGTGCCCAACTTGCTGTAGCTGATGAGTCTAGTGTAGGATTAGAGGATTGGAATCCACAAGTCACCTTAGTGGATGATGCTTCGTTTGGAAGGGTAAATCCTGATTTAGGTACCCTAGAGGGATACTTGACAGATCCTAACTTTGCAGTCACCAAAGATGACACCATCCACATCAACAACATTGAACCCACCATTGACTTACCCCTCGTTAATCCTTGCCTCATTGATTGGTCTCAGCACTATTTAGAGCCTCAGCTCTTAAACTTTCAGAATGATTTTGAGATAGCGTGTTATTTGAATGCCCTTGAACCTGTAGTCTCTTCCACCAGTGAACCAACTACAAGCATGATAGAGCCGGATATCAAGTACCTTAGTCACAAAATTAAAAGAAAAGAAAAAAAGAATAATGGTTTTGATGGTGAAAACCACTATGTGGCGGTGTCAAAACCCAAAAAAGTAAAAAGAAAGGACGCATCCAAAGGTGAAAACCTCTCTGAGGTGCCTAAGGATGGGGTACTTGATAATCTTCCAAGTTATTTTCAAGACAGGTCATTAGTGCTCATCGAGCCTACACAGCCAGTCAACCTAAGTGCAGAAGAAACTCCCCAAATTGTACATCTAGCTCAATCTCTATCAACGGAAGAAAAAGAGGCATACACCAAGTTCCTACAAAGAAAGAAAATAATTTTTTCTTGGACTTACTCAGACATGCCAGGGTTGGACACAAGTCTTATTATGCATCATTTGTCTATAGCTCTCAGAATCAAACCAGTGAAACATAAGTTGAGGAAAATGCATCCTCACATAGCTCTTCTTGTCAAAGCAGAACTAGAAAAACTCCTCCGTCTAGGGTTTATAAGAGCTATTGATTATGCAGAATGGATTTCCAATATAGTACCAGTTTCAAAACATGATGGGCCCATTCGTGTCTGCACAGATTTTAGAGATCTCAACAAAGCTTGTCCAAAGGATGACTTTCCACTTCCTAACATAGACATGATAGTGGATATGACTACGGGCTATGAGATCTATTCTTTAATGGATAGATTTTCTGGTTACAATCAAATTAAGATAGCTCTTGAAGATCAGGAAAAGACAGCATTCACTTGTGCATGGGGAACCTATTGTTGGAACATCATGCCATTCGGATTAAAGAATGAAGGAGCTACTTATCAAAGAGCTTTTACTACTATATTCCATGATATGATGCATAAGAACATGGAAGACTATGTGGATGACACCCTAGCAAAGTCCAAAAAAAGGAATACACACCTAGATGATCTAGAAGTCATTTTAGATTGTATGGAACAGTTTCAGTTGAGATTGAATCCCAAAAAGTGCGCATTTGGAGTTACCTCTGGTAAACTTCTAGGATTCGTTATTTCAGCTAAAGGAATAGAGGTGGATCTCGAAAAAGTTCAAGCAATCTTGGATATGTCGCCTCCCAAAAATATCAGCCAAATGAGGAGTCTGCAAGGATGCCTTCAGTCTATCAGGAGGTTTATTTCACAATTAGTAGATAGAGCTCAACCCTTTAACAAGACATTACATAAAGGGGTTAAATGTGTCTGGAATGAGGATTTCCAGAAGAGCATGGATCAAATTAAATAGTACTTGGCTAATCCTCTAATCTTAATGCCTCCTATCCCAGGAAAACTACTCATATTGTATGTTTCAGCTACAAAATCTTCCTTGGGGGCATTATTGGCTCAACTTGATGACACTGGCAAAGAAAGACCCATCTATTATATCAGTTGAATGCTTGTTTCCTATGAGGTCAATTATACCAATATTGAAAACCCCTATCTTGCTGTGGTGTTTGCTTCCCAAAAGTTGCGACATTACATGCTTGCACATACAATACATTTGATAGCCAAAATTGATCCTCTTAAGTATTTGCTTGGCAAGGCTACTCTCATGGGTAGACTTGCTAAATGGATGATGATTCTTTCCGAATTTGACATTGAGTATGTCGAGCGTAAAGCCATAAAAGGACAAGCTATTGCTGATCAATTGGCTGATTTTCCCATTCAAGACAGTGTACCCATTCAAGTTGAATTCCCAGATGAACACATCATGTACCTTACTACAAGAACATGGAAGATGTTCTTTGATTGCTCTTTCATGCATAACAGTTCAGGAGCTGGAGTGTTGTTTGTCTCTCCTCATGGGTGTACTATTCCTAAGTCCTACAAGATATTGTTCCCATGCATAAACAACATTGCTAAATATGAGGCCTTGACAAATGGATTGAAAATGGCCATAGAATGGAGAATTACAGAGCTGCACATCTATGGGGATTTGCAATTGATTATCAACCAGGTTAATGAAGAATATCAAACAAAGGATGACAAACTGATACCCTATAAGAAGATGGTTGATTCATTGCGACAATATTTCACATTTTTTTAACTTTCAACAAATCCCTAGATCAGAGAACAAAGCAATCGATGCTATGGCTACATTGGCTTCCATTCTTCAGCTAGAGCAACATGAATCTAGATATGAATTACTGGTGGAAGAGCTACGTCACCCCATTTTTTACTCCTCAGAAAGCCACATCATTTGTACCTTGGTTAGTCATGATTCATCCCGCTATGGTGCTATTTATTCATATCTCTATGATGGCATCATCCCCAACACCTTCAATCATTTTGAAAGAAGAAACCTTGTCCGTAATGCCTCTTGCCATACCCTTATCTCTGGTGATCTGCATAGGAGGGGTCTAGATGGGACACTTCTTAGGTGCTTGGAAAAGGAAGAGTCCAACCGAGCGTTAGTTGACATTCACGAGGGCATTTTTGAACATTCTAATGGTCTTTCCATGGCCTGAAGGTTGCTTAGGGTGGGGTACTATTGGCCCACAATGCAGATGGATGCTATAGCTTTTGCCAAATCTTGTGAAAAGTGTCAGAAACATGGAAACCTGATTCATGCTCCAGGTACGGAGCTTATTCCTTCTATTTCTCATTGGCCATTTCAGTGCTGGGCCTTTGACCTTGTTGGGTAGATTCATCCCAACTCATCAGGTGGACATAAGTTCATTATTACTGCTACTGACTACTTTACCAAATGGGTAGAAGTCATTCCACTATCTATTGCATCAGGGAAGACAATTTCTTTGTTCATCTTGAATCACATCATTTGTCAGTTTGGGATACCTTCTAAGATAATCACTGACAATGGAGGTCAGTTCAAAAACAAGGACCTTACTCAACTCTGTAAGAAATTCAAGATAAAATAGCATTGGTCCTCCATTTACTTCCCACAAGAAAATGGACAAGCAGAGGCCTCAAATAAAACCATTCTCAAGATTCTCCATAGAAAAATTCACAAGAACGGTTGAGACTGGCATTTATAGATCAATCCAGCCTTATGGACTTACAGAATGAGTATATGTACTCCCACTGGGGCTACTCCTTTTGCCCTCACTTATGGTGCTGAAGCAGTATTACCTTTAGAAGTTGAGATTCCTTCACTCAGAGTCTCTCTCAAAGGTTTGATTACATATGAAGATTATCGTGCCATGAGATTACAAGAATTGGAACTCCTTGATGAGAAAAGAAAAGCATCATTTGATCACATGAGAGTCTACCGAAAGCATATGTCCAAAGCATTCAACAAGAAGGTTCACCCTAGAGAATTTCAAGTAGGAGATCTTGTCTTGTGCGAGAATCCTAAGAACCAACAGCATAGAGAACAAAAGGGTAAGTTTGAACCTAATTGGCTTGGACCATACATTATTACTACTGCTTTTGGGACAGGTACTTACTTGCTATCTGATGAATAGGGGGACCAGCTCCTTGATCCTATCAATATTTTGCACCTCAAGAAGTTCTATCCATGATGCCTATTCAGTCTGGGGGCATCCTTTGTACATATTTTATGATCTTGAAAAAATTACAAAAAAAATCATATATGATGCTAAACAAATCCTAAAAAGCATAAAAAGTCTTGAAAAAATACAAAAAAAATAAAAAATAGCAAAAAAATCAAAAAAAAAAGTGCCTTGGTGAAAACCTGGAAACAGGCGCCTTGGTAGCAAAAATACAAAAAAATCAAAAAATCAAAAAATCTGTCAAGTGGTGAAAACCTGGAAACAGGCGCTACTTGAGGCCTTTGCACCCTTGTCTTTTAGCATGCATCCTCGACACTTAGCCATTCTCCATCATGCCTTGACCTTGTTGCCTTGGTTTGGAATTGGTCTTTGTCTTTGTCTAGGGGGCATAACTATGTTAGCTTTGGTCCTTTAGGATGCATTGGTCTTTGGGACATTTCCCAAATGGTGTTTCTCAACACCACCCCAATTGTGTTTTTTAACACTACCCTAGCGTCAAGTGTTTCTCAACACTTATCAGATGTCCTACCCATAGTCTAGCATGATATGATATTTCTCACCGGCAGATATGATACTCAAAGTTTGACTCTATGACCTACACACACGCACTTAAACACTCAACTCACTGAGACTTGATTGACTTTGTTTTCTTTGTGTGCTGTCTATGATGATTTCTTTGAGGAGTGTTCTCTCCATATGATAGTTTTCGATGATGCATAGCTAGAAGACTGAGGGAATGAGAACATGTTTTATTTCTTTTTCTGCTTGTGGGTATATTTTGTTGGTCCTAACTGTCATTAGCATTTATGCTTGCTCCACTTGACATTGGGGTTTACAAGGTATTATCCTTGACTGTTTTGCAAGAGCATACTTATAGCTATCTTGACTTTCTTGTGTCTCGATGCGAGTATAATCTTGCCATATCAAACTTAGGTAATCTCACTGCACTAGTCATCTTGACCTTTATGTCTTCGATGCCTAGGTGGGATTCCCACATTCTATCTCATATAGATCATATTCATATACCCATAGTTATACTAGTGTGTATTGTATGATCTTATGACGCTACCAATAATGCTCGATGATGATAATTAGATGTCTATTAGCATTGTGACCTTGCAAGTCAACCACTTTCATAGTAGCTTGCATTCTTAGGTTCATGTTAGTCTAGTTTTTTTTGCATCTTGCATATGGAGAGAGCTCTCCTTTTATTATTCATGGACCCATCGGTCAACTGCGCTCATCTTTTTCTATAATCAATCATGTCTTTCACTCCTTGTCTTTCACATCATAAACTATTCCTATCATCAAAAGGGGTTAATCTTATCATCATATCTATATCCTACAAAATGTCATTTTCAGAAACATGAGTCTATATCATACACATGAGAATCAAACATACATACATGAGAGAGAATATACATGAGCATTTATAACATACATTTTGAGCAATATGACAAGATAATGTAAAAATTGATACATCCATCACAAGTGAGACATAAACATAAGATATATCGAACATCCAGTAATCTCATATATAAATCAATGTCATGATACAATATACAAAATGAGATCTCAAAATCTGGATCAATGTCTCAAAATATGTCCAAAACATCTAAACCTAAGCCCTAAACCTAGGACTCGCTCTCCCCATCACGAGGACCTGGTGCTGGAGGAGGTGGTGCTGCATCTGGTACTATGTCTGATCTGCCAACTACTGCTGAGTAGGAAGGAGCCCTCTGACCCACTGGTACTGCCTGTATGTAGAGACCATGGTAGTATGCAGCTCGCGTTGCCTCTCTCTGCCTCTCTGCAAGGGCAACTTGTAAGGCTCTCTCTTGTCGCTCTATCTCAGCCCTCTGATTTGTGAGCTGTTGATCCCTAACAGCAATAGCAATCCTAAGCTACATCATCTCAGCCTCTAGAGCTATCCTGGCTCTCAGGTCCTCTCCTCCCGCAGGTGGATCCTGCCTATCTGCTGCCTGTCGGTGAGCTAGTCTCACCTCATCCTCACGGGTCACCGATCTCCATCCCCGTGACTATTTTTGGCCACCTGATCTAGATCCCTCCCCTCTCTCCATCACCCTCCCTCTCCCTCGCCCTCCATCCCTTCCATCCCCTCCATCTCCTCCGTCATCCCCATCGTCACCCTGGGCTGGTGGCTATGCATCTGGTACTGTAAATCTGAGAAATGGTGCCCTGCATCTCTCTATCCTGTAAGCTGCGTCAGATCCTGCATCTGCCATATCTGGGAGATACTCCCATGCCTCCTGATGTATGGCAGTTGTGTCTTGTACTTCCTACTGGTAATCCAACATCGGTAGCCAACCGTGCCCCTCCTCATCCCAGAATCATGCATGTGTAGTGGTCTCTGTAGACACCCTCTGCTGGCATCTGAACTACCTCCACACTCGAGTAATGATAAATCTCTCCACGATATTTGCATGTCGACCTACCAGTGGCCAACTACATAGAATTTAATCCATCTCCCACTTGTTCCCCCACTGCTCACATGACCTGTAAGGTCTCCAGGTGAATGAGGTGAGCTCATCCAACACCTTGCGATAGTAAGTAACATCCCCGCTATGTGTATGAGGGATGAAACCTATATACCTGTATATATAGGGATATCTACACTCCCTAGGTTGGACTCATGGATGCACTACAACAATGTGGTCCCACGCCCATATCTGAGTGAGTATAGCCCCGTATGCCCAAGTCCTACCGTCTCGATAGACGATCTCGTGTAACTCATAATACATGTTGGCTAGAATAGCCGGACCCCAGGCCATCTATTGTGGACGTGCCACTAGATCTGCTAGCAACCTACCCCATCCTAGTGAGAAACCCTTTTGACTCTTGTCAGGGATAAGGGCCTATCCAATAAATGATGCAACAATACAAGACACTAGGAAGTCCCTACCAAAATCATCCATCAGCCTATCCCAGCTAACGTGTCGGTCTAGGATGGTGACATCCTAGAACATACCCTGGATAATCTATCTCCCCTCTGTCAGATCCTGATCATAGTATACATGTGCCAATAAAAAATCATGTCAGTTTCTATCATATGGAAACTTTACAACTATGACTATCTATAAAACATGATTATACTTATAGGCTCTCCACGACACGGAACTCGTAGGATTCGATAGACATCCTCTAGGCTAATAGATGCCTCTCTAGTAGGTAGATGAAAGGTATTGTGCTCACTATCGGCAAGAGCAGTCAACAACCCATGATCAGCTCGGATATGGGGCAACTGTAGTAAATAGCCAAAGCCCGTAGCCCTCAAATCGGCCTTGCCCGGATCATCCAGATCTCGGACAAATCGCAATCCAGTCACCAGGGGTGCTCTAATACGGAGAGCAAGGAAGTGCTCCTGCAAGTCATTTCAACCACACCAGATGTCAGAACATATCATGATGGATGTATAAAATCAGTAACAAAGAATTTTTAAATCAAACATTGTCAGGACCCATGCTATTTTGCTCATAAACATTAAAACATGTCAACTTTTTATACTAGGCGACACTATTTTTTGACTAAGTGTCATGCGACACTTTGTCTTATAGTAGTGCAACACTTTTTATTTGGGCGACACTTCGCATAGTGTCATGCGACATTTTTTCTTGTGTCGTGCGACACTGGATTCAATGCTCATGCGACACTATTTTGACCCATGAAGTGTCGCACGACATTTCTCCTTAAAAGGTGTGACACTTCTAAAGTGTCGCATGACTTTTCACCTAAACTAAAAATTTGAAATTTGAAAACTATTAAAAAATGTGTTTTAATACATTAAATGCTCATAAATGATCCAAAAAAGCAAGTTTTTTCAAAAACATACCAGAGCAGCATAGTGTGGAGGCCGGTTGTGCAACCGGGCGTGCTCAAATCAGTGTCTGTGGACGGGAACTGCTGCTTGTTGGGCCATTTTCTCTCTCTAGGCTTTCGAAATTCTCAAATCAATAAAATTCAAATGATTTTAAAAATGACACTTTTTGCCCCTTTTTTGACATTTTTGACCAAATTTCAAAACAATTCGAAATTGCACGAAAATTGCACCCCTAGCTAATTTCGATGTCCTCGATCCATTTTTGGACTCAAAATTGAAATCTAAGTTCATCTTGGTAGTCAAAATCACATTTCAAAATTTTCCCCTTTTTTGCGCAGTTGGCTGACCATTTGAGGCCTGATCCTTCGATCTTTCTTGGGGCATCTTCATCTCCATGTCTTTCAAACTCCTAGTCTTTCATTCATCCCCTTTGATTCATCTCTCTGAGGTTTGACTTCATTTTTATCCTATATCTTTCTCGGTCAAACCTAGTCAACCTGGGGCATGTATTCACTGCTTGATGGTTATCCTATCATGCTCCATCCTTCGATTATTATTTCTAGTGACTTGATCAAGTTTATCAATTTGTTGTTCTCCTCTACCTAATTTTGATTTCAATTTCGAGGGGGCAGTACCTATCAGCTTCAATCCTTGATTCAGCTTATCAATTCAATTCTTGCTTGAGATTCTTATCTCCTATTTTGAGACTTGATTAGCACTTAACAACAACAGTGTTAGTTTTGTCTCCTATTTCAAACTTGATCAGCACTTAACAGCAACGGTGTTGGTCTTGTTTCTTTTCAGCCAGCTTATCTTTGTCTTGACATGTTCTCAGAATGATCACACGTCTGGATTGTTTTGTGATCCCAAATCGATCTCACATTTCAATTCTTCTTTGACCACATGTGTTCCCAGAATGATCATGCATTAGTCAAAGAGGGGCAAATGTATGCACCCTAAAATGGTCGCCTAGACTTTGGGGCCCCATTTAGCAATTTATCAAATCCCCGAATCAATATTTTCCAAAAATCAACATTTTTCAATTATATCAATTTCCTTGATCAAATCTGATTTCATCATTTTTTATTATTCCTTGGGCTAACCATTTTATCCTAAGTCTTTATTTATTTAAAAGGAACATTTCCTTTCCTTTTATCAAATAAAAAGCCCCCACTTTTCCTCTTATCGTAAGTTGCACAAACAAAGCATTATTCTTATTTTATAAAAAGGGAAAAAACACTTTTTGTCTCATATGGACACAAAAGTCAACTCTTATTTTCTCATTGGAGGATACTTGTGCACATGGATTGCTCCTCTTTCAAGCTCCACCCTTGATTAAGACTTTTGCCTCTTAATCTCCATGGTCCATCCCTTTACATTTCTTATAAAAGGAGAGCTCTCTTCTTCATTCTAGGTCAATTGTTTTTATGCTAACTTTATGCTGTAGGAATTCTTGAAGACTTTGGAGCTTTTGGAGATCATTGTTGTATCAAGATTTTTGGATTTCTTCATTGCTTCATAGCTTAGCTTCCATTCTTGCATAGTAGTTCATATTTATGTTTTCATAGTTTAGATTTCCTTTATGCTATAGATTAATCTCACATAGTCTAAATAGGAAGGATTTGTAACACTTGTTCTTTCCTTTCATAGATTAGTTGCATTGTTCTTGTATTTCCATTTCTAGTTGCATATTCATCTTAATCTAGCTTGCACTTGCATTCATTTGACTCTTGGGGATATTGGCATTCTTGCCCTTGTCTTCACTTGAATCTCTCATTGTGTGGTTGACTAACAAGGTCACAAGCTTAATAGCTCTAGCTGAGAGCAATTTGAATATCTTGCAACTCCATACATAGAGAGCTATGGATCAATTTTTGAGACCTCATTCTTGAGTGTTCTTGATTGTAATGATTCATAGAAGTGCACTATTTTGTGTGTACAACAGCAGACACAAGCTCGCAGCTTTTCCAACTTCTTAAATCATCTCTATTCTATCCATGTCTTTTCCAAAGAAAAGACCTTTTATTTATACCTTATTACAATTTACCATGATCAGGTCGGCCCATGAGGCTTTCTTAATTGTAAACAATTACATAAACCCTTGCTAAGATACACACGGTATCTAGAATAAGCTTACAATGATTTCATTACAATAATTAAAGTTGACATCCTTAATTTATGCTTGCCAAACAAAACACATGCTTCAATCCCTGAGTCGGCTTCAGAATAAACCATCGCCAGAACACATGCCACATATGACATCACCAATCATTTTGTACCTTGTGCTGATCAATGAACATCCTTCAGTACCCTGTCCATCAACCTTCAAGCTTGCATACCTTGAATCCAAATCCTTTGAAAGATATACCAGAAACCCAGAGACTAACTCTGTCAATTCTCACTGTCACAGTCCAGTGACCAGTCTTTATCAAAATAGTTGTAACTCTCTCAATATGAAACTTTTAATGATGCGATCTTAGATATAAGATCACAACATCCACCTGAACTCTCATCTGACTTCGCAGCATCTGAAACATTTGTACAGTATATGTACACTTTGATTACCAGTCTTTTTTTTCATAGAAACATATGTTGACATCAGTGACAAAACACAAATGACAACAATATGAGTGCCCATTCAATAACATAGTGATTAAACATATTAAATGTCTTAATCACCTCCCATGCATTAGCAATATCCAACAAAAGTATGAGATGGAAATTGATAAATTTGTATGCACACCTATGGTAAGTTGAGAAAAGATGATAAATCTCCTAATGTCGATGAAATAAAATACAAATTAATGATTGATATATTGTTATATTTGACTGCTACTAGACCGAATATCATGCATGTTGTCTATCTTGTAGCTATATTTCAACAAGACCCCAGAGAATCTCATGTTACAGGTGCGAAAATAATTCTTTAGATGTTTGGAAGGAATTGAAGACTTTGGACTATAGTACCCCAAAAAATAAAACTTTAATTTAATGGATTAAATTAAAATGTTGAATGGGTTGGATGTCTTGATGAAAGAAGTTGTACAAGTGGAGGCACATTTTTCCTTGGGCCTAGGTTGGTCACTTAGTCAAGTAAGAAACATGACTAGATATCTCTATCTACTATTGAAGCTGAATACATTATTATTGCTTCATGTTGCACTTAGATATTGTAGATGAAATAGATTTTAAGGGATATTGGAATAATGAACTTGATGAAGCAATTTCTATCTTATGTCACAATACCATTGCTATCGATATTTCAAATAATTTGGTGCAATTCAAGGACAAAACACATTTCAATCCGGTTTCACTTTTTGAGAGAAAAGGTTTTTGGGAATTAGGTGAAGCTTAACTATGTACCTACAAAGGAACAAATTATTTTAACATATTTACCAAGGGATTGCCTAAGAATACTTTTGAGTATCGTAGAGACAAATTGGGGGTGATTGCCCCTCCTTATAGGAACTAAATACATTTGGATGTGCATTATTCAAATGAGCTTAATACATAATATTTTTGTCTAGACTAATGGTGGTGGATACCTCTTAGGAGGAGCTATGTAATGTTCTGAGCTAATTTGTATATCATAGGAGGAGCTAAGAAAAATGTTTGACTTTTTTGCATCTTTGGTCTTTTCCATTGATGTCAAAGGGGGGAGAGTTTTTGGTATGAGGAGAGTTTTTGGTATCTATCTTAAAGTTTTTTTCATTTTGTTGTTAGTGTGTTTTGTAAAATGAGTTATTTGAGTAATTGAGGAGTTGATTTGATTAAGTTAGTATGGTTTTCATTGATGTCAACTTCTTGTTGTTGTCATTAGTGTCTTCTTTATGTGGAACCAGTGTTGAGTATATTGGTCCACATATTGTGTATGTTGAGAATTTGTTGCTAAGATTTTGGTATGTTATTAAAGACTGTTTGAAGATGTTTAGTTCAAGATCTTGTGGTTTGGAATAGAGTATAGTGGATTTGGCAGGTGGCTATGTATGATTGTGACTGACAGTGATCTATATGTGAAATACATGCTTCACATTTCTCCGCATAATATTTTTTATAGTGCATCTCTAGGAATGAGTTATTAACATCCTTAGCTTCATTCATTTCAGTTGGCATGAGATTTTGTATTTCAAAGACTTGGTTTCAAAGCTCAATGGCATTTCTACTCTAGGTTTAGCCAACCGCGGGTGTTTACACTTCAATTATTTTTCTTCGTGAATACAAGATAGAATGTAACATGTATGTTATTATTTTTGGTCCCAACTATGGTGTCTTGTGGTCCAATTCTCATTCCTTCCCACCACAAGAATGTTTAGTGTTGACCTAATTTACATTATATTCAACAAATTGACTAGTCAACAATGAGACTTCATAAATAAATGGTTGATAAAAATTAAAATAAATCATTATTTTCTTGGTGTGGCATGTGGTATTCATGTATACTTGTGTGAGTTTTGTGCAAGTGTGTACTTATGCAAAGAAGATATATGAAAGAATATTTATCTCCCTACATGTTTGATGTTGAGAAATGTAATTGGGGACAATATACATATAATCAAGTGTTGGTGGAAGCAATTAATAAAAGATCAATTGGTTGAATTGATGTTGTACAACAGTGGTGGATCTATTCTCTTTTATCCTTCTTATTCTGGGTAGTGAGCCCTCCAATAGTGAGCCTTCTTCAAGCAGTGAGCCTTTTGGCAACGAGCCTCTAGTAGTGAGTCTTTCTATGTAAAAATCACCTTAATTGGTGTCACTCCAATAGGTGTTCTTATATTTGAGAATAATATTCTCTATGGTTTTTTCCCTTAACATGATTTTCCATGTAAATCTGGTGTTTCATATGTTTGATGGTTGTTGTGCTTTTCATGCTTTATCTTTTTGCAATTAAGGATTAAAATGTGTTTGGTGAAAATGATTAAAGAGTTAAAATGTTTAAAAGTTTGTGGACAACTAATTCACCCCCTAGTTATCTTGCATACTCAACATAACCAAGAATGATGAGAAGGCGTCCCCTTGATGAATTCCTTGAGTGGATGAGAACAATCCCCCAAAAGAGTCATTGATCAACACTGAGAAGTTAACACCAGAAATACAGGAATGGATCCACTTACACCAACTATGTGAGAAGCGTAATTTCCTGAATATCCATAATAAGAAATCCCACTGAACCATGTCATAGAATTTTTGCATATCAATTTTAAAGATCATTGCAGGTATTATTTCCTCATATATCAATTGCAATATTTCATGTGCCACAATTGCACTTTTAGGTCTTTCTTTACTTGGGACAAAAACCCCTTGTTCTTCTGTCACCACAAATGGGATTACCTTTGCCAATCTCATCGAGATAGCCTTAGTGAAAATCTTGTAAATAATATTGCAAAGGGAAATGGGATGGGAATCAACAAGAAAATCTTGTAAATAATATTGCAAGGGAAATGGGATGGGAATCAAAAAATGTGAATGGGGGATTTTTCTTAGGAATGATAGCTATTTCAGTGGAATTAAATTCCTTTACCATACAACTATTTCTTCTAGATTCCTCCAAAGCCAAGTGTACTTATCTTCTTATAAAAACCCAACATTTTTAAAAGAAATTAGCAATGAATCCATTAGGCCCTGGGGCTTTATTTGGGGCCATGGAAAATGCTACATATCAAGCCTCTTATAAAGAAAATTCTACCATTAACATTTTATTTTTTGTCCAAAGATTAAAAATGGAATGCCATCTAGGATACCTAGGGTCAAGCCATCAACATAAGAGGTGTGGGAGAAGATATTCTTGAAGGAAAAAAGGGGAACTCTGACTTAATATTGTGTTCTTTATGAAGTTGTGCACCTTCCATTGAGGTAATGTTGGAAATTTTATTGATCAGGCTTCTAGATTTAGTGACTACATGAAATGATTTAGTATTTTTGTCACATCAACAAGCCATATTTCTCTAGATTTATATTTTCAATATTGTTCTTCATGAGAGAGTAATTCTTCCAGCGCGGATGTGAGTTTCTTCTTTATTTCAATGGGGTGGTTGTTCATTCCTTCATAGGTAACTGATTCATTTAGTATTGATAACTCATCAAGAACCCTATCTTTTTCTGACAAAATGTTTTTAAAAAGGTACACATTCTAATCTGTAATCTTTCCTTTTAAGAATTTCAACTTCTGACATAGTTGAAACATCCCGGGGCCCTGAATGAATGGAGCATTTTTCCACCAATCCTTCAATTTTGTCACAAAAGAGTTGTCTTGAAACCACATGGTTTTGAATTTGAAGGAGGATTTGTAGAGAGGCCTTTGCAAAGTAATATCCAATGTGATTAGAAAGTGGTTAGATCCAAATAGAGGAAGGATAGCAAAGGAGAAGACAAGGGGAGACGTAAGCCATGTGTTTGATAATTAAAAATATGTATAGTCTCTCTGTGATATGATGAAAACCTTATCTTTTATTTGTCCAAGGGAAGTTTCCTTTTACTTGGAAGATAGTCTAGCAAATGATTTTTGTCTATGAATGCTATGAAGTCCTCCATCATCTTGATAAGAGGAATTATTTCACTCATCTTTTCCCCAATGTAATTGCATTGAAGTCACCACCACGGATGACCAATTCCACTTCAAGATGCGGGAAGAGAGATGTAATTTGTTCCCAAAAGGACTATTTTGTATTGTGTAAATAAGACCATAGAAATTGAGGATCTAGAAAGTTTGATTAGATGTGCAAATCCATGTGGTTAACACTAATATCCAATTGTATAAGGCAACTACTAGCTCTACCTTCATAGTCCCTAGAAACCATAATATAGAGAGACCCCCTGATGCACCTTAGGCTAGGATTGACAAGCTTCTCCATTTGTCCCAAGAATTTAACACACTATCAGCCATGTTAGCTGAAAACTTAGTTTCTTGAAGAAGAATTAAATCAAAGGATGAATTTTCTATCTCACGCTTGGTCAAGCATCTCTTGTTAAAGGCATTTAGCTCTCTAACATTCCAACTAATGGTCTTCATTTTGTGTTAGGGGATCCATTTGATCCCCACTCATTTTGGAAGCACTCCTTGAATGATTACATTCTTTTTTCCACCTGTACTTGAGGGAGAGAGTGATTCTAACCCTTTGATGGTTGGTACTGATTGGATCCTTTTTTTAGGTGTTTCTCCAAAACTCTAGATGATTTTTTGTGATCTGATTTATAGGTTTGAGCTAATGTTAATTAGATGCCAATAATTATTTCTTGCTTTTTTTTGGAGCTATCCAAAGGTCTTCCCCTTTTGGGTTTTAGAGGTGTAATGTCCTCTTTCAACCAATCCTATTGAGATGGGGAAAGGTATAGTTTCTCCATTTTCTTCTCTCATGACTTGATCAACCAGCTCCTCTAAAGGTTGTCTTGTGCTTCCTCATAGCAATTCTGAACAATACTAAACAACTAAAAGATAATTACAAATTGACAATTAATAATTAAATACAAATGTGGTAAAAACAAGGTTGAGACATTTTCTCAATGCATACAATCTTGGGGTGGACATAAAAGTTACAATATAGGGATTTCACCATTGCTAATGATAGTGTTAGTTCTCTTGTACTCAAGTGAAAAGAAAGTAGAATCACTATCAATGAGTAAAATAACTAATTTTAGAGATAAAGTCATAAAAGAGTAGAGAATAATTGAACTTAAGCCTTATTGAGCCAACATGTTCAAATTTGAAGAAAATTCAGGTGAGTAGAATGCTTCCTACATCAATGTATAGAGAAAAGATTGTGCAATTTTTTAAAATCTTTTAACAATTATTGTGAAGAAGGTGCACAATACAAAAAATATAAAAATATCACATAGATAAATGCACATAACACAATATGTACGTGGGGAAAACTCTTTCGGAAGAAAAAAATCACTCCAAAAGCATGCTTAGTATATTATAGTAAACAATCTAGTTACATACACTTGTAGAGCAAGCTTCTTCCAAGAATACACAAGTGCTGAATCCTGAAATAAATCTGACAAGATAACAAATAATCATACAACTTCAATCCTAAAACTCATATGCATAGAATTTACAAATACAAAGCACATACGCATACACATACAAAACTCACATCTCTCATAACAGCTTTCCATTTCAATTGTATTATCTTCAACAAATAAATAAACATGATAGAAAAATTTAAAAACTGACACCTTTTACCTAAGAAAATTGACTACGTAATATCAATAGAGTTAGCAATTGTTAAAATATTAAGCTTATCCAGAAACTGAGCATAAAGAGATAATTGAAAAGGTATTCCACAAGCATTTTTCCCACAGTACTCCTCAATACCCTCAATAATCCAACACCATGTATCCATCTCTTCCACAGCTGCCAAAGGCCAATAAAATCCCTTTCCGGAGTAGAAATTTCAATGCCCACCTCCACTTCCCATATCTATCTATTGAAAGCTTTATGACACCAACCCCAATTCCTCAAGGCACAAACATAGAATTTGCCATGACCATTTCTTTCCTGTTCATTTCTAGATATGGCAAGGATTGCCAGACTGATTTCCAAGATAGATTCTTGCACTTAAAATCACCAAGCATTTCACCTCATCCCTTTGCTTGAAAATAGGATCCAAGCTGCCCCGTTTTCCTTCCAATTGAACTCGCCTGAAATTGGACACAAGGAATTAACATCTTTCTTTCTCATTATTAGCAGAGCAGATGTTAAAGGTACGGTGCAAATGAATGCAATTTGTAGTGTGGACAGAAAAATCTTCTTACAAGGTGATTGCTTTCCCTTTAGTTCCCCTGATATCATCCACCGGTGATGAGGAGCTACCGAGAAACACTGCGAAATTGGGGAGGAAACACTATCAGCCGTGTGGTAAGTGACAATAACATTCAAGTAAAGTAACACTGGTGGATATAGTAGCCACTCCAAATACCAATGGAACATCAAACGTGGGAAAATAACAACACAGACCAATCCACCCTTCAAAGCATGGTAAATGAAAGAGGAAAATCATACCTTAAGGGGGCTTGAAATATATTTTTTTCTTTGCTATGGGCTGTAGGAAGATCAAGGCAATGAATGTCAGAGCTGGAATTTAGTGAAATTGGCAAAACAGGTTCTAATGCTCACAAGATTGAACTTCGATAACATCATTTTATTTAAATATTATCTGATTCAATGTTTAAAAAATTAATAACAATTCTATATTTGAATCGAATTAAAAATGAAAAATATATATCTTATTCTTATTAATCAAAAATCATCTTCAATTATTGAAGTACATAATATTTTAAAATTACCATTAAGTAGGACACTTCTATTAAGGAAAATAGCACAGTTCAATTTTTCCTTATAAACCTTCATTGAAACCCTCTACATTTATAAAAAAATTCAGCACTAGTTACCTTTGGGAAAGCTGATGGGAAATTTCTAGTATGCTCCGCTCTTTGCCTCTTTCACTTTTAAACCTCAATTTTATGCATATCAATTTTATGCATACCAGAATGCCATTGGAAAAGAGGTAAAGAAGTTTTTCAGCGAGCCCACATCAATCACTGCCTTATGCATATTTTCACTTCTTTTGATCATTTCTGCACATTGTTCGACAAAATCAGATGTCTCATAATGATAACCACATTTCTATGTTTCTAAGTCAACTATTTTCTATTACCTTTATGTTACTGATGAAAGGTTCAACATCTGGTATGTCATTTGCTACGACAACCAGCAACTCCACAAGAATTGGAAGAATGTCCAATTCTAAGCATATGAGTGTCTTCAATGATCTCGACTTTCTAAGCCCTTTATCTTCTCCAAGATGTGATACTTTATCAATTCAATCCTCAGAGAAGTTAATTCTCCAAAGACTTGGAAGCCCATCTAATTCTGTACAATTATCTATGTTCTTATTCCTTTCAATTTGCTTTTGAGAAATCAATTCTACAACACTAGGTATGGCATCCAATTTTGGATAGACATCTATCCTGAGGATCTCCAATGATTTCAAGCTTTCTAAACCTTGTATACTCTCCAATTTGGGGCACTTCATCAATTCAAATTTCTTTAGAGAAGTTAGTTCGGCGAGATTTGGAAGTCCATCTAATTCTGAACAACTAACTATCTTCAACATCTCCAGTGATTTGAGACTTTTTAAACCTTCTATTTTCTCTAATTTGTTGCAATTTTCCAATTCAATTTCTTTCAAAAAAAGAAATTCTACAAAACTTGGAAGGATCAATTCTGGACAGCTGCATATGTTGAGTGTCTGCAATGATCTCAAGCTTTCTAGACTGTCTATTTTCTCCAGTTTATAACACCCTATCAATTCAAACCTCTTTAGAGAAATTAATCCTCCAAGACTTGGAAGCCCATCCAGTTCTAGACAGTCTTGAATCTTTAACATATTCAATAAACTGAGACTTTCTAAACCTTCTATTTTCTTCAATTTGCTGCAGTTTTTCAATTCAAACTGTTTTAGAAAAGTTAACTCTGCAAGACTTGGAAGCGTGATCAATTTTGGACAGCTACATATGCTGAGTGTCTCCAATGATGTCAACCTTTCTAAACTGTCTATTTTCTCCAATTTATAGCACCCCATCAATTCGAACCTCTTTAGAGAAGTTAATTTTGTCAGGCTTGGAAGCCCATTTAATTCTGAACAGTCTTGTATCTTTAACATCACCAATGATGAAGTTTCTAAACTTTCTATCTTCTCCAATTTGCTGCAGTTTTTCAATTCAAACTCTTTTAAAGAAAATAATTTAAGTCTTGGAAGCCCAATCAGTTTTGAACAATCATATATCTTGAACGTCTCAAGTGATTCCATTCTTTCTAAACTGTATATTTTCTCCAATTTCTCGGCTTTGGAAATAATTAATTCTCTTAACTGCAGATAATCCTGCAGCGAATTTTGGATACAATTAACATACATAATATAGTAAATTAAATAAAGCAAGACATAACATAAACTAAAAAAATATTTCTGTTCAACATTTTTTAAAGTAGATAAAGTAAAATACTTACATATGTATCACCTTCCCACAAATGTTTTAATCTCCGAGGGTTAATAAGTTCTAAAATTCTTAAATTTTTCAATAGAAACAATGGAAGATTTTTGTACTGGAATCCATGACACCGAAAGCAGACCAATGAAGATCTTCAATCCAAGCGAGCGGAACTGGATGCTACGCTCTCCTTGGTTTGTTTTTATTATGATCTGTCCTTGCCGGATGTAACAATTGTCACCAAATGCGTATGCCATTCCTCGGATTTTTAGTTCTCCCTGAATAATTAAAAATAAACATAAGAAATATTTTGAAGCAATATCAAAAATTAAAAGTAAACATAAGAAATGTTTTAAAGCAATATCAAAAAGCGGGCTAGGGAGGAGCTTGATGCCATGAATAATAATGCTGTGAAAGAACCATCAATTTCACCTGCTGAGGTTGAATCTCGATAAGCTGCCGTTTATACCAAAGACGATAGGTGGAGTGTTGATTTGCAATCTCCCTTCCCAAGTCTCTCAAATGATCATGCATCCGTATGAGATTCTCCTCATCTAGTTTAACAAGACATTTATTCACAAGCCTTTGCCAACCGTGCAGAACATTCCACCCAGATCCGTCCCATACAGCGACGGCCGTACTGCTTTTCTGCCCAATGAAGAAACAGGCTATATCCAAAAACATCTCTTTATCTTCTTTATCTAGAGCATCGTAGCTTATTTTGAGCCTCAATTTGATGTTGTCTGGCATTATTCTGGACAGTTTGTCTAATTGAGACTGCCAATAATTCTCGCTAGACTCCCCATAGAGATGACCCCCTAGGACCTTTAAAAACAAAGGCAGACCATAGCAAGCCTGTACAAACTTTGGAACAAGTTCCTCAAATCCCAAAAATGGAGAGGGTTGTCCGAATGCATGCCAACAGGAGAGCTGATGGGCATGGGCATTATTGAGCGTTCTGATTTTATATATAGCTGAGATGCCCCTCGCTCTAAGCACACGCAACTCTCGTGCGGTCACAATAATCAAACTTCCGTTGCTAAGGCTGTCCCTTGCTGGCAGTAGAGCATCTAATTGGTCCGTATGATCCACGTCATCTAAAACGATAAGCAGAGAATCAGATCTCAGATGGATTTTTAGAATCTCTTTGCCCTCATCTATATTGTCAATAACTGCACCTTTGCCCTTGGAGTCAAGATTCTTCACAAGCTCCATTTGTTTCTCATGTAATAGGTTGTTCTTTGCAGCTTCACGAATATCCCAAACAAAACTCGACTTCTTAAAGGTGGAGCGTTTCTTGTCAAAAAGTTGCTTTGCGAGAGTGGTTTTGCCGGCACCACCCATACCCCAGATTCCTACAATTTGTATTGGCCCACCAGCAGATTGAAGAGCAATGTTCGCCTTAAAGTCTTGTTCAGCTTCATCCAAACCCACCGGATGCTGTGCAACATCTATTCGCACCTTCTTCAATTCTTTTAACACACGATTCACCACATTCATCACTGCCTTCTCCTCATCACTGAACAATCATCATGTTGAACAAAATGAAGATTTAAAACTATACTGTGTAGTTCGAGCTTTTATCTAATCATAGATATATAAACAGAATTAATAATTACTGTCAATTTTTTATTTGCAGTTATCCGTTCATTTGGAGATTTAATAGATAAAAAGAAATATTAACTGTCAACTTTAATCCAACGTAAATAGATGCAGGAAAACTAATACAATGAATATATAATAAAATATAATAGTTAAAAAAATATAAGGATAAATTTTTATTTATTCTTAAATTATTTTATTTTCTTTATATTATTTATTTTAATTTTATATTTGAGAAAATATAATTCATTATTTTAATAATCTTTTGTTTGTGATAATATTATCAAGATTCAATTGTCTAGTTTTTGGGTCAAACTTATTGACCTATATTTTATGAGTAGTGGTTCACAAAATCCATCTTTTATCTTATTTTATTTTTAAAAATATAATAAAATATAATATAAATATATAAATTCCACCTATTTTATTGAACCGTTGTTTTATTTTATTTTTAAAAATAATATTTATATTACATAACTCATAAATTTTTTTTTTTATTTTTTTATTTTCTTAAATTATTTATTTTATCTTTATTTGAAATACTATTTTAATTTTTTTAGCCGCATTAATGAACTACTTTAATAGTGAGGGTTTGGACTTGTTGGCCCAATGTAAGATTGTGCAAAACATACCTAGTTGGTCTCATCAGATGAGCAGTTGCTACCAGCTAGCTTTTCTACAGAGGAAATAGGATGGGTTCTTGACCGCCTTTGTCAAAAGGTGTTGGGATACTGTGGGAAAAGAGGTGATAGAAGTCATGGAAGATTTTACAAATTCAGAGAAATTTCTTAGAAAAACCAGTAACACCTTCTTTGCATTAGGCCCAAAGGAAGAGCGAGAAAGAAACATTGCTGGATGACAATTATCCAATCTCTCTTTGCAACACTTTCTACAAGATATTGGAAAAAGTACTGAAAAGATTGAAAATAATCTTACCTTCCATCATCTTGAATGAACAAACAATTTTTTTTCCCAGCAAATCTATTCTGCATGGTGTGATCATTGCCCAAAAAAGCTCTCCACTCAATACAGAAAATGAGGAATTTAGATTTTTTTATTTCCTTATGCTCTCTTTATCATTCTGATGATGAATCACAGAGTGTGATCGAAAATGTTGATAAAAAAAATCTTATACAATCTACCCAGAAAATTATTTAAGAATATCTATGAATTGTAGAAATCTGATCTCTTTAATATAATGATTAAGTTAGACAAAAAGAAGGCCAATGACTAGGTGGATTGGAGGCTTCTCTTGCAAGAAGCGGAGACCTTTCGTTCTAGCAGAAATTGGTTAGATTGGATCTTTAATTGCACAACCAGCCCGAGGTATTCGATGCTGGTCAATGGATCCCCAGAGGATTTGTGTGAAGCATCAGGACTTTGGCAAGGAGACTCACTGTTTCCTTTTATCTTTATCATAATGGGGGAAGCATTGTCTAGAACCTATGGATAGGTGGTTTCTAGTGGCAAGTTGGAAGGCATAAGAGTAACCAGCAACTTACCCCAGCATCTCATTAGCAATTCGCTGATGACTCCATGATTTTTGAAGTAGCAAAGAGACAAGAGGGAAGGTATTATATTAAGGAGAGTCTGAATCTCTACTCTGCAAAAAAAGTAAATCATAAATTCACTTCTTTACCACAACAAGAGAGGAAAAAGAGATTCTCAGAACTCTCAGCTTCAAAAAAGGACAACTTTCATGCACTTACGTGGGTTTGCCATTGGAGAAGAGCCTACGGTCGAATAGATTATGGCATCCTCTCGGTAAAAGAAAGTCAAATAGAATGGCATCATGGAAAAGATGACGATTGTCGTGGGAAGGTAGAATAACTACATTTGAAGTGGGTAATTTCAACGGTCCCCATCTATTTGATGTCTTTCGTCTCTCTATCTGTAGGGGCTAATGAGAAAATGAACCGACAAATGAGAAAGTTATTTTGGCAAGGCAAAGAAAAAGTTACACTCGTAGCATGAGACAAGGTTTGTAAGAGAAAAGAGACCGGAGGTGTGGGGAATCAGTCCAAGCAACTTTTACAAAAGAAGGTGTTGGGAGAAAAGCTTGTCTAGAGAATGTTTAAAGAATCACACTTAAAGTGAGCTAAAATTATAAATCACAAGTATCTAGAGGGAAATGAAGCCTCTACCATTCTAACTACTACAAATTCCCCACAAGGCTCATTAGTGTGGAAATTTATGAGAGAATGCGAACCTTTGGTTATGGATTACCTCGCATGGGATGTCCACGATGGTAGATCCACCTTGTTTTGGGAGAATTTATAGTGGTTACATCAGCCAAGAAAGAGTTTTTCCAGTAGAAGCAATCAAGGTAACACTAAAACAGACTCCGAGTAAGCATGTTTAAGGCACTATCTTCAAGAAAATCTGAAGGAAGGGGTTCGGGGTTTGCATCAAGGAAGGATTTGGATTTGTTGGACCTGCCAAGGACCGTGGTGCAAAAGTTAAAGGACGTCCTTATAAGACGCAATAGTTTGGAATGGTTCAAACATGAGTTAATACAATGCAAAAGATGGGTACAGGTTGCTGGAAAGAGATGGTCAGATTCGGGAACAACTATTCTAATTAATCTTTGTTGGCATAAGCTCTGTATGTCCAAAGACCTTCACATGGGCTGCTCTTCAGAAAAAGGGATTGATAGCTGAGAGGTTTAGGAAGGTGGGATACCAAGGAGCCTCCAGATGCTCGTTGTACAAGTGCAGCAAGGAAACAGTGGACCACTTGTTGTTGGGATGCCCCTTCACACATGAATGTTGTAGATGATTCTGCATGAAACCTGGTTGGGTGAGTGCTCTCTCAATATCCTAGGTTTGTTTAGATCACGGTCGATCTTTAAAAAATCAGATCTATTCTCGTCTTTGGATTATCAACCCTTCAATTTTGATATAGGAAATATAAAAAGAAAGGAGCAGAAGAAACTTTAAGACGAGAAAATGGGTTTGAACTCTTAAACAATGTGAAGGCAGCTGTGGTTGAAATTGTGAACAGTAGACTATGCGATTGAACTCCTTGCCATTCTACGTTCACAGAGTGCGATTCAAGTATGAGGAAACCTTGGTTTCGTTTGAGAATCCCCCTGGTAGTCATGAGCTCCGGGGATGGGAAACTTGCAAACAGAGATGTAAGCAGAGCGTAGGATGCTTCACCATGGATGCTATAAGTTGAATTTTAGTGGCTCATCAAGGGGGCAATTTGAAGGTTCTGGAGCAGGGTGCGTGTTTGAAACTAGGATGGGCAACCATTCGCATAGTTGTGAAACCTCTCTCAGGGGGATTCAACAACGAGGCTAAATTTTAGGTGCTCATCTTTGGTCGGCGCAAATGCAAAGAGTTAAACATAGAAAAGATGGAAGTAGAAGGGGACTATTTATCAGATCATCATTGATGACTCTTAAGATGTAGACAATATAAAAAATCTTCTTTCTAGTATAAAACTACACGTAATCTAGAAACCTAAAAATAAAATGCTTTGTCACGAGTAAGGTCCATAGTAATCTAGAAACCTAAAAATAAAATGCTTTGTCATACTTCACTTGATAATATTAATATATAAATTTAAAATTTGAAGTTTAATCTTTAACTTCAAATTTTAAGAAAACTTTTCATCATTAAAAATTATATATTTTATCTCTATTTAAAATTGTCAATTAGAGGGTTTTGGGTTGTATTGTGTTTTTTCGAAAAAAATTGCATATCTGTGTGGTGTCATACCACAATTACTGCAAGATTAGTCAGGCTTTTTATGGCTCCGACCAACTTTAGCCCAACACTTGTTGTTGGGGCTGGAATTACCGCAACAAAAGCTCATGGCGCCCTGAACAAGTGTCCTCACAAATTCATTCTAAAAGTGTTTCACGAGGTATGCCCTCACATGATGTTGTGCTTCCTGTTCAAGATTTTGACACTACCTGTGAATGGCTTGAAAAAATACTTTGATAGGATATTTTGTGGGTAGAATCCCTCTTCAAAGCATGTTGCAAGAATGGATAGCCAAAGCCTGGTCTCCTCATGGAATCCAGCTTGACGACGTTCAAAGCCTTACCAAGGGTTTCTTTCTGTTTCACTTTTTGAACCCTACCCATGTTGAGGCTATCCTCTCTCATGGACCCTGGTCTGTTAGGTCTTCTTTTTTGGTTTTTCAGCATTGGTCTCAAGACTTCATTGTCTTTGATGACAAAACCGACCATTTTTTCAATACCTGTCCTCAAAAGAGGGTTTGTGTCGACGTCGACCTTTCACATGACCTAAAAGAAACTATTGAAATCCAGGTTGGTGGTCACACTTTCACAGAGAAGGTGCTTTATTTGAATTTACTCAACACCTATTACAGGTGTCAGTCTGCGGAGCACAAGATTAAGGATTGCCTATTGGCTGAGCCAAGGCCAAAATCCCCTCCTAAGGAGGCTAGATCTAGTCCAGCAGAGGGAGCAAAGAAAGATGAATAGACAATTGTTGTTCGCAAAGACAAGACCTCTTCTATGGCCCAAAACAACCAGTTGCTTCAACTTCTTAGCCAATAGAGGAGATTCCTACCCAGGCGGTCTCTACGTCATCCGCTCTTGTTTCAAACCTTGACCAGTAGGGGAAAGTTTCTTATGTGGGTGCTGCTCAGCCCCCATGGGTTCACACTCCACAAGCAACATCTGCAATTTCTTCTCCTTCCTTGCGTCGTTCTTGCAGCCCTTCTAAGCGGGCTGACAATATGGATAGTGTCTCGGAAAAGCAAAGAGTTATCTCAGGCGGGGATTCTCTTCCTAGCTTCAGAACCAGTTCAAATTTTCTGCATAATAGTTTCTCCTCTCTTGGGGAGGAGGATGATATGCAAGAACTTTTATCATGAACTACATCTCATGGAATGTTCAAGGTCTCACAGACCTCCACAGAAATATTTTGTTAGAGATGTTCATTAGCGTGTTTTTGGCCTAGATATTTTTTGTCTCGAGGAGGTGAAAATTGTTGGTTTCATATTTTGATTTCATTTTTTTTTAATCTACAGGAAGTTAAAATTGTCGGTTTCATACTTTTCACAGCATGCCAAGTTATTTGGTCGGATAGCCTTGCTTTTTCTTCACAGCACGAAGTTGGTCGCGGTAGAGTTTGCTACTCTCATTTCCTAAAAATGGCATTCTTTTCTTGTTGATCACGATTCTAACCCATGCAAAGAATTGTATCAGTTTTGTTGTCAATCGACAATCATTCCTTTGGGATAGTTAATGTGTATGCTCCCAATGATGCTATTGAAAGATCTCAGCTGTGGAGATGGCTTGTTGATTCTCTACCACCTGCAACTTGGGTCATGTGTGGGGACTTCACTATGGTTGAGCGGGTGTCAGACAATGATGGGATATTACCCTTTCGATGGACAGTTAGAGAGAGAGAAGCTTGGTACTATATGCACAATAAATTGGGTCTTTTTAATCCCAATATTAACCGTTGTCAGCCTAATGGGGTATGACACACTTGTTCTAATTTTAGAGCTGGTTCTGATAGGATTTTTAAAAGGTTGGATTGTGCCATGATCTTGGCACAATCTTTTTTCTCGATTTCTAAGGATAAAGAATTACCTGTCAATCCTCTTGTTGATTTGACACTGTCAGACCACTTTCCCATTAACTTTTGTATTGTTTGGCAGACAACTAAGATGTGGCCTTCCAAGACGCAATTTTATCTCAACACCAACCGGCCATGGACCACATTCAAAGGGTTTAGAATTTGGAGCCAATGGCACATCAGCCTAAGGATGTGGCCAACCTCTAAATCAAATCATGGGTTCTCAGGATGTAGTTTGGCTAGGATTACTAGTTTGTAATTCCTTCTTTCATTTTCCTATTGTAATGGAGGACCATCCTCCAACTTTATTGCAGTAGTTTGTGCGGTCACCAGAGCTGCCACCCTAGCTCTTCTCGAAAATGGAAACTAATATCAAGAGGCATTGTCCTAAGAAAGAAACATTTTTTATTGTCTTATATGTCAGTTTCTTAGTTGTAGGGATTCTATAAATGATCTAGTTGAATTTTGCCACAAACTCCCTCATTGGAACATGAACTGCTTTTTTAATGTGTATCAATTGTGTGAGCAATGTATGTTCATACTCTGCACTCTTAAACCTAGCTTTGAATTGGGTCCTCACTACATCCCAGTTTATAATTGACACATTCGGTAGGTGATAAAACCATTCCACAACAACTTATGATGCAGGAGCATCCTAGGATTCTTGGCAATCCTATATCAACCAAAAATATGTTTGTATTTGAAGGTAGAAGGATAGTTTTGATCCTGGTTGGTGAAGTATTTGCTCGGTCTTGGAGACTGGTTGCTCAATTTTTGTGTTACTCGAGAGACCCGGTGAAGCAGTGTTGCTCGGTTACAGTGTTTACCAAGGTGCTCAGTCTCTAACGAATGCTCGGTAACTAAAGGTATCGGTTATTCCTAACGCTTGGTAATAACTATGGTGCTCGGTGATGCTTGGCGTGGTCGGTCACTAGTGCTCAGTTATTTCTCTATTGCTCGGTAATCGGTCTTACCGACTGGTGTTCTTGTAGATTTTCTTGGCCGACTTGGTGCATTTATTGTTGGTAGTTAATGTCACGTTCTCCTATGTGGATTTGGAGGTCGACATGATTAATTTAATGTTTGTAAGGCTATTTGAGAGCCAACCATTGTATTTCATTTAATATTTGTTTGTAGTAGAAGCCGACCTGGCTTAGGAGTTAATTGTTTCTTCCAGCCGACCTGTGGCTGAAGATTAGTATTTAAGGATAGCTTCAATAGATGTTTAGGCAGTGAGAATTGGTAGAAGATAGAAGGTGGATACTTGGATCCTGCAAGATCTAGCAGATCTATTGGTGGTGATAGCAGAGCTAGTGGTTTGCATACTTGGAGACAAGGAGACTGCTTGGTGGCCTGTGTGCACAAGTTCAGATCTGCCTTAGATTTTCAGTCTATTGTTGTTGTTTTAGGACTGGACTAGCTGGAATCAGACTAGATCTTGTTGATCTCTCTGAGTTTCTTATCATTTGTCATTGGCCATAATCGGGAAGGCCTTACAGCCCGACACATTGCATGTAATCATTGAATTGATGAATATAGATCTCAAATATATTTCAGATCTAGTGTTGTTATTGTGTAATTCTACTGTGTGGTTGATTGGCTGCAAGTTTGGACAATCCTTAACTAGATCCTCCGACCTTGACTACATTAGGTGGTATCAGAGCGAGTTGATCTTGAATGTGTGGACAGATCACCGAAGGAGAAGTAGTTTGAATCTTGATTTGAAGATGCCTCCGAGGAAGAATCGTGAGATGTCAGAGGAAGAACCTGCTAGAGAACTTCGTCTTGATGATTTCAGAGATTTGCAGAAACAAGTGCAAGATTTGCAAGAAGAATTGAGAAAGAAGAAGACTACCTTGAAAGAGGATAGTGATGATGAATCTGATGAAGAAGATCATTTTGAAGAAGTTGTAGAAGAAGCTAGAGATACAGAGGAGAATAGAATCTTAAAAGCTATGTCTAAGATTGGAAAGAGACCTAAGATTGAAGTGTCTACATTCTCTAGAAGCCTTAGACCAGAAGAATTGATTGATTGGATCAATGAGATGGATGAGTACTTTGAGTATGAAGAAGTAGAAGATCATGATAGAGTTTGATTTACAAAGACTAAATTGAAAGGTCATGCAAATATTTGGTGGAGAGAAGTTCAGTTGGAAAGAAGTAGGAGATGAAAGGAAAGTATCACTCGGTGGAACCAAATGGTGGACAAGTTGAAGAAGCAATTCATTTCGGTAGATTATGAGTTGGACATGTTTAAGAAGATGCAAGCTTTGAGCAGACAAACAAATCGGTGCAGGAGTATACCGAGGAGTTTTACCGAATCTTGATTAGGACTGGTCATTCTGAAGCTGATAAAGAAAAGGTTGCTAGGTATGTCTATGGTTTGAGACCTAGTATTCAAGAGGAGTTGTTGACTGTTTGGATGACAACTATAGGAGATGCTTATTAGATGGTATTGAAGATTGAGGAGAAGCTGAATAAGAAGTTTGAAGGTAGACAGAACAATAGGAACAAGGGTGGTAAGCTTGGTGAGACAGTTGCTGAAGGTAATGTGGTAGAGAATCCTAAGAAGATTGATGTGGGATCTAGCAGTGGTCAAGTCACTAAGAACTTCAATACTGGACAAAGAGGGAGATGGAAGAATGAGTTCACCGGTACTTGCTATCAATGTGGCAAAGAGGGTCATAGAAGTTTGCAATGTTCTAAGAAAAGAGTGGCATTAGCTGCCGAGGAAAAAGATATTGTGAATGTTGTAGAAAAAGGTGAGACTCTTATCACTAGGAGGTTAGCTACATGTTTTCATGAACCAGTACAAAGAAGGAATTTGTTCAGAACCAGATGTAAATGCAAGGATAAGGTATGTAATGTTATAGTTGATGGTGGTAGTTCTGAAAACTTTGTTTCAGAAGAAATGGTTAGTAAATTGAATTTGGAACGAAGGAAACACCCTAACCCTTAACAAGTTAGTTGGATACAAGATGTGTCTAAGGTTAGGATTGAAGAATAATGCTTGGTTAGATTTCAGATTGGATCTTATCATGATGAAATCTTGTGTGATTTATTGCCTATGGATGCTTGTCATCTATTGCTTGGAAGACCTTGGCATTTTGATATAAATGTTTTGTTTGATGGCCGTGCTAACACCTATGTGGTTAGGCATAATGGATCTAGACATAAGTTCATACCTTTATAGGGAACAGGGACTAAGGAATGTGGAGTTGTCAGATGTTGTGACAAACCTCCAGAGCACATGGTTGATGAACCCATTCCTACAAAGTCTGATTTGAAAGAGAAGGAGAATGATATATCTGAGGAGTTTGCTGAGATGAAGAGGCAGATGATCCTTCTGACAAAGCTGGTACAACAGATGATGTCATTCATGATACAAAGAGATGCAGATGATTTTGAGTTGATTGAAGAGTCTGAAGAAGATGAGATTGACCGAGGTACCGAAGTGATCAGAGGTAGAAGAGATGGTCAGAGTCGGTTGTTGACAATTGCAGACAAAAAAGATAAGAACAGTGAGAAGCAGAAAGATTTGTTGCAGGGAATAGTGGATGGAGTGCAGACAACATGGGATGAAGGGGTAAAAGCACAATAAGCTGTCACCCTTTTACAAAGGAAGAGGCTAACAACACCAAAATGAAAAAACTTCAAGGGCATAAAAGTCACATTTCTATTTAGAATTTGAAGATGATGTAAACTGATGAAATGTGTGAAATAGGATGAATTTTATGCCTATAATTTTTTAAAATTATTTTGGACATAAATTAATATATTTTTTTAATTTTTAAAGTTTATTTTTCATGTCCTGAAAATACAGCAAATCAGGGGGTTTACCTCCCGTCAAATAATTATAAGTAAGACATTTTTTTTTCTTCCAATTTCAAAATATGTTTTAGATGACATGTATACCTAGTGCAACAAAAAGGAAAGAAGTGTTTTCGATCTATAATTTGCCCGTTATAAGTATTCAAAGTACAACTTACACGAAATCAGTAGTTTTTATCTCCCGCCACTTTTCAGCTATCAAAATTTTTCTAAAATTCAAATAAATTATATATTCTTGAAGAAGATTCTCTTCTCTAGTGCCTCATAATTTTAATTTTTTTTTTAATTGATTTACTATTTTTTTTAATTTATCGAATCGGCAACTTCTCAAAGCTTTATATACCTACATGTGGTTTTTTACAAATTTGTTTAACATTTTCCAATTGAAATTATATAAAATTTATATTTTTAGAATTGTAATTCCGAGATCTACAAAAGGGTAGTTTTAGTTTTTTCAAATTTTTAATTTGCAGAAGAGAAAAAAACACCACAAGTGCAAATTGTGTATTATTTGTATTTTTTAAGTTTTGGCTGCCAAGTTGGCATGCCACTTAGGATGACTCGGCCGAGTGGGACTCGGCCGAGTGGTACTCGGCCGAGTGGGACTCGGCCGAGTGGTACTCAAGTCGTCGGCCCCTTGCGACTGGTCACGTGAGCGACCGGTCCTTTCAAACCGAAGGGTATATATGTGCATAATATTTTAAAAAAAATATATTTCAATTGCGAATTTACATTCTTATTTTAGGATATAAGGATATTTTGAAGCAAGGAGTCATTCTTTTGGAGAAGTTTCAAAGAAATTTTGATTTCGAAAGAGTTTGAAGACAAGTTTTTCAGTGACGAAGTAGTAAAACATTAAAAAAAATCTTGCTTAAATATTTGAGCAATGGGAAATAAAAGGACTAGAACAAGGAAGTATGATCGTAAAAGGGATGACCAAATGAAAGGTCATACGAAACGTGTCCAAGAGCAACCAATGGATGTTGAAGAAGAAGCTATCGCTGTAGAAGGTGCAACTCAACTAGGGGAGGATATTGGTAGTAGTCAAAGTATACAATTTTTTTCCTACAATGCAGAATTTGATGGACATGAATGAGGAATCACTTATTAGTCAAATTGAACCGGAACACTTGGTACCTGAAAGCACTATTAAATTGCATCTCAAAAATATGTAGATGGAATATTTTGAGAGTAAATCTCTGGTGGGAAAAGCATAATTGTTTGCAAAGTTATTCAAGAAAAAAGAAATGACTCCGGTTTTGGAATTGTTGGGTATTGATAATAGGAAAGTTGGAGGAGGTAAAGTAAAAGAGACAATAATTCAAAATTTACAAGATGCACTGAATGTTGTTATCAAGGCAGATCATAAAGGACCAGATTCAAATGCAGCTAGAAGAGCCTTGATGACTATGATAACTAGTAAGAAATTGACACATAGAAATCAAGTTCGAGCAATTTCTGATTTACTCAACGTATCTCGAAGAACTATACAGAGATATATTAGGAAGAGAAATATGTTGGATATGAATATTGAAAAGGATTGGGTACAGATTTGTAGACTTCCCTGTAAAGACAAAATTTTTGAAGATGTAAGAAGACGGGTCATTGATTTTTGGACCAACCACTCTCGTGTTTCTTCCAATAGAAGGGACACTATACAAATGGACGATGAAGAGACCGGTATGAAGATTTCACATCCAAAACATTTTGTCGATACTACACAAAGTGAATTGTTTGAAGCATTCAAACATGAATTTTCAGATGTGAAAATATGTCAGAGAATGTTTGAAATGTTGCGCCCTTGCTTCGTACGCATAAATAAGGTTCGTGAAACATGTTGTTGTCGAAATCATGTTGAGTTTCACTTATACTTGCAATCATATAAAAAGGTTACGACAATACTTAATCTAGGTATGGTTACTGGAAGTACAACAGAATTTGTAAAGTCCATTTTATGTGATAAATCAGAAGATTCAGATGAATTTAATGTCCAGTGTATAAAAAATGAATGCAATAATTGTGGAAATTTGTAGCAATTTCCTTTACAATTTGATAATATTGATGTTACAACACCAGTCCAGTGGAAGAGATTTGAATATGAGATATACCAAACGAAGACAGGAGGTGAATCAAAAAAAATTACATTAAAAGAGAGTGAATTACCGTACCTTCAGTTCATGGACAGATTTCGATCTATGATTTATCCACATATCCAACATTGTCATGGTGCACGATGGCAAGCTAAACAGTTTCATGATTCCAAAAATTGTTTCCCACTTGGTTGTATTCTTTCAGTTGTAAATTTTGTGGAGAACTATACATTTTCCCCTCAAAAGGAGCTCCAAAGTCAATATTATCATTCTGATCAAGTTGCAATATTTGTGCATGTGACCTATAGACATGCACAATACGATTTGGATGGGATAGAATCTGGTATAGATCAAAATGAATGCATTATCATCAAGGAGGTTCATTTCTATATTAGTGATGACAAGGTTCATGATAGGAGCTATGTGGTTCATTGTTTCAACATGTTTTTCAACAATCTTGCAAGTCGTGGGATAAATGCTTCACAACATTGGATCTGGTCTGATGGGTGTGCAGGTAAGTATGTACATGCATTATAAATTTTATTTTAATTTTTTTTTTTAGCATTTCTAGATATATTTATGTGTCACATTTAAATACATTTTTGTATTTATTTGAATTGTAGGTCAATTTAAGTCTGCAAAAGCTTTTAATTGGTTAGCCATGCAACATGCTAGACACAACGTTAAGTTTGTTTGGAACTTCTTTGAAAGTGGACATGGAAAAGGAGAACATGATGGAGCAGGAGCATGTGTGAAGCGTGCACTCCGACAACATGAACTTCAAGGTATGTGTACATACATTTGATATTCAACTTGTTTACTTGACTAGACTATTTAAAACTTTACATTACATGTACACATGTATATATATAACTAAATTGTTAAAAATATCTCTCTAGGTAACATGATAGAGAATTCAAAGAAGATTGTTGAATGGTGTCAAAATCATTTCGCTACTCGAAACACAAAATACAACAAACGTTACTTTTGGGAAGTGATAGGTATTTATTTAATTTACTTTTATTTTTCAAACTCAAATTCATGAAACTACATATATAGGTATGTCATGTATGTGTGTTTTAACTTGTTGTATATATATATATATATATATATATATATATATATATATATATATATATATATATATATAATGCATTTCACATTTTTCATGATTTCAAACTGAGATCTATATATCAATCCATCCAATCCAGATATCAATCGATCGAATCCCTACAATTGTCAATCAATTGTTGGAATTAGAAGTTTGCATCAAGTGATGACTACGGGACAACACAAGCCTCCACTAATTCAACTAAGAGATAAATCATGCTTTTGCGAAGATTGTCTTAACAACAACACAATGAGTCAATGTGTTAATATTGCAAATGGATATGTTTCAATATGGGATCATAAAGTGTTAATTAGAATGCCTCCTTATGAAGATGATGACAATGTCATAGACATCCATGATCCTATATATTCAGCTGACTATGAACGTGTTTCTGATTTAGTTGTTACAGGTGCATATTTTTTTATTTCTAGGTATATTTACATGATATATATATATATATATATATATATATATATATATATATATATATATATATATATATATATATATATATGTATATATATATATATATATATATATATATATATATGTATATATATATATATATATATATATATATATGAACTTGAGGTTTAAATTTAACATTTACTTGTACACATAAATATAAATTGTGTAGGTGATATTTTTGCTATGGTTGCGGATCCTGAGAATATAGAAGGTGTAGATTATTATCTACTAAGATGCACCAAGGAAAAACACAAGTTGCTTGAAGAAGTTGTTGATGGTGATGGACAAAAATATCCAACTGGTTCAGTTGTTATTGAAGGCACCTATTATCAACAAGATAAGATTGAAAAAAATGGAATTAAATTTGTTGAATACATGCATGGAGAGAGAGTTCTACATTATAGTCACTTGGTTATAGCGACGAAATTGCAGTTTGAAACTGTGTAAAAAAAAGGGTCAAGTAAAAACCAAAAGTGGAAGTTGCCTATTGAAGAGCATGAAAAACTTTTGGAGATAATAAAGGATAGAGAGGATCCAGACTACATGTATCAGGAGCTTTAGGTTTAAGGATTTTAATTTTTACATACTTAATTTAAATCCTATTTGAAACTTCTATGTAGACTTTAAATTTGATTTGAAATTTATGATTAGATTGAATTTATGGATCAAGATTAAACCTGAATTGAATTTTAATTGATGAAAGTTATCTCTCTCTCTCTCTCTCTCTCTCTCTCTCTCTCTCCCCTTCCCCTTCCCCCCCCTCTCTCTCTCTCTCTCTCTCTTAGAACTAGAACTTTCAATTTACTTTCTACCTGAATTTTAATTTCAATTTATTCATTAGATTGATTAGATAAATATTAGATAGGTCTATATTTCTATTTTTTGTTTAGATTGATTAAATGTAGGTCTATATTTGAATTGAAATTAGATTGATTCTTTTTTCAATTGATTAGAATAGATTGATTTCTTGAATTGCATACCTTTCTAGTCTAGATAAATTTCTATTTATTGATTAGATTGATTAGATAGGTAAATTGAATTTTAATTGATTGGATAGAACTTTCAATTTACTTTCTACTTGAATTTTAATTTCAATTTATCAGATTAGATTGATTAGATAAATATTAGATAGGTCTATATTTCTATTTTTTGTTTAGATTGATTAGATAGGTCATGGCTTAAGGGCTTAAGGGGTCATGGATTAAGGGCCAAATGGCTTAAGGGCTTAAGGGCTCATGGATTAAGGGGTCATGGCTTAAGGGGTTAGGGCTTAAGAGCTTAAGGGGTCACAGCTTAAGGGGTTAGGGCTTTTAAGGGCTTAAGGGGTCCTGTTCGGTTCTTAAGGGCCTAAGGGGTCATGTGAGGTCATGTTAGGACATGTGAGGTCATGTGAGGTCATATTAGGTCTTATTAGTTCATTTAAGGTCATGTGAGGTTATGTGAGATCATTTTAGGTCTTAAGGGGTCATGTTAGGTCTTATTAGTTCATAGTAGGTCTTATTAGTTCATAGTGAGGTCATGTGAGGTTATGTGAGATCATTTTAGGTCTTAAGGGGTCATGTTAGGTCTTATTAGTTCATAGTAGGACTTATTAGGTCATGTTAGCTCATATTAGGTCATATTAGGTCATATTAGGTCATGTTAGGTCATATTAGGTCATGTTTGGTCCTTAAGGGCTCATGTGAGGTAAAATTAGGTCTTAAGTGATCATTTTAGGTCTTAAGGGGTCTTTTAGGTCATGTTAGGTCTTAAGGGGTCTTATTAGGTCATGTGAGGTCATGTTAGGTCTTAAGGGGTCTTTTAGGTCATGTGAGGTCATATTAGGTCTTAAGGGGTCTTTTAGGTCATGTTAGGACATGTTAGGTCATATTAGGTCTTTTAGGTCTTATAAGGTCTTGAGGGGTCATGGCTTAAGGGGTTAAGGGCTTAAGGGGTCATGGCTTAAGGGTCATGTTCGGTCCTTAAGGGCTTAAGGGGTCATGTGAGGTCATGCTAGGTCTTATTAGGTCATATTAGGTCATGTTTGGTCTTTAAGGGGTCATGTGAGGTCAAATTAGGTCTTAAAAGGGATCATTTTAGGTCTTAAGGGGTCATCTTAGGTCATGTTAGGTCTTATTTTAGGTCTTAAGGGGTCATGTTAGATCATTTTAGGTCTCATTTTAGGTCTTAAGGGGTCATGTTAGATCATGTTAGGTCTTATTAGTTCATAGTAGGACTTATTAGGTCATGTTAGCTCATATTAGGTCATATTAGGTCTTATTAGGTCATGTTAGGTCATATTAGGTCATGTTTGGTCCTTAAGGGCTCATATGAGGTAAAATTAGGTCTTAAGTGATCATTTTAGGTCTTAAGGGGTCTTTTAGGTCATGTTAGGTCTTAAGGGGTCTTATTAGGTCATGTGAGGTCATGTTAGGTCTTAAGGGGTCTTTTAGGTCATGTTAGGTCATATTAGGTCTTAAGGGATCTTTTAGGTCATGTTAGTTCATGTTAGGTCTTATTAGGTCATGTTAGGTCATGTTAGGTCATATTAGGTCTTATTAGGTCATGTTAGGTCATGTTAGGTCATGTTTGGTCCTTAAGGGGTCATGTGAGGTCAAATCAGGTCTTAAGGGATCATTTTAGGTCTTAAGGGGTCATGTTAGGTCTTAAGGGGTCTCATTAGGTCATGTGAGGTCATGTTAGGTCTTAAGGGGTCTTATAGGTCATGTGAGGTCATATTAGGTCTTAAGGGGTCTTTTATGTCATGTTAGGTTATATTAGGTCTTAAGGGATCTTTTAGGTCATGTTAGTTCATGTTAGTTCATATTAGGTCTTATTAGGTCATATTAGGTCATGTTAGGTCTTAAGGGCTTAAGGGCTTAAGGGGTCATGGCTTAAGGGGTTAGGGCTCAAGGGCTTAAGGGCTTAAGGGGTCTTTTAGGTCATGTTAGGTCTTATTAGGTCTTAAGGGATCATTTTAGGTCTTAAGGGCTTAAGGGCTTAAGGGATTAGGGTCTTAAGGGGTCATGTTAGATCATTTTAGGGCTTAAGGGCTTAAGGGGTCATGGCTTAAGGGGTTAGGGCTTAAGGGCTTAAGGGGTCTTTTAGGTCATGTTAGGTCTTAAGGGGTCTTATTAGGTCATGTGAGGTCAAACTAGGTCTTAAGGTCATGCTAGGTCATTTTAGGTCTTAAGGGGTCATGTTAGGTACTTAAGGGCTGAAGGGGTCATGCTAGGGGTTAAGGGGTCATGTTAGATCATTTTCGGTCTTAAGGGGTCATGAGAGGTACTTAAGGGCATAGAAGATTAATGTTGATTAAAGATTGAACATTGAAATTAAAGATTAATTTTAAAGTTAGATTTTAAAGATTGATTTAAAAACTCTCAATTCATTAAAGATTTTAAAGATTGATTTAAACTTTCAACTCATTAAAGATATTTTAGTAAGATTGATTAATTAATTTTCAATTAATTGATCTAGATAAGGCTTAAGGGTGCATAATAGGGCTTAAGGGGTTTACCTATAGATTGAATTTCTAAGATTGATTAAAAAGATTGAACATTGAAATTAAAGATTAATTATAAAGTTAGATTTTAAAGATTGATTTAAACTTTCAATTGATATAAAAAGATTATAAAGTGAGCTCATATTAGGCCATGCTAGGTCATATTAAAGATTGAACATTGAAATTAAAGATTAATTTTAAAGTTAGATTTTAAAGATTGATTTAAACTTTCAACTCATTAAAGATTTTTTAGTAAGATTGATTAATTAATTTTCAATTAATTGATCTAGATAAGGCTTAAGGGTGCATAATAGGGCTTAAGGGGTTTACCTATAGATTGAATTTCTAAGATTGATTAAAAAGATTGAACATTGAAATTAAAGATTAATTATAAAGTTAGATTTTAAAGATTGATTTAAACTTACAATTGATATAAAAAGATTTTTTAGTAAGATTGATTAATTAGATTGATGAAAGATTGAACATAAATTAAATATTAATTTTAAAGATCAATTAATTTTTGGCTTCAATTACAAAATCTGGAAACATGTATCAATGTACAAATAGATCAATATATATATATATATATATATATATATATATATATATATATATATATATATATATATATATATATATATATATATATATATATATATATATATATATATATATATATATATATATATATATATATATATATATATATATATATATATATATATATATATATATATCTCAAAAATCAAACATGTACATCAATGTTTAAATGTCTATATAGTGCAAAATCCAAACATGTGTCAATGTACAAATAGATCAATATACAAAACATGCACCTACATATCAATGTAAATGTACACACACACACACACACATATATATATATCTCAAAAATCAAACATGTACATCAATGTTTAAGTGTCTATACATATATATCACAAAATCCAAACATGTATCAATGAACACATCAACTACGTTGATGATCACCATCACGTGCTAGATGTGCGGGCCTGTGTGGATCCTCGTCCTACTGGACCTGAGTCTGTAAATGTAAATATAATGTTACATATATATATATATATATATATATATATATATATATATATATATATATATATATATATATATATATATATATATATATATATAAGAACTTGAAATGTAAATAAATTTTATAAAATTTTAATTTTTAATTTATTTCAAGTGTACCTCTGTATCATGATGAATCGGATCAGCAGGCTCCTCTAAATCTCCATATGCAGCACCTGTCGCAATGTCCTGTACCACATTTAAATACATTTAAATTTAAATATAGAACTATATGTACATGTATATCTATATAAATTGAAATTAAATCCAGATTCTTGTACCTGCTGTAATGCACGTCCAAGGTCGGATAACTCAGAAGAGTGCAAGGACATTGCATCAGGATCAATGGTGTCATCCATAAGCAAATCTGAGAATCTACTATGAACTCGTGAGGTCGTAGCCTGTGTCTGCTGTGTGGGAGCCTGTGTATGCTGTGGAGGCGGTGTAAGATCATCCACACTCTGTCTAGAGGAACCTGCCTCTGCATCTGAGCTCTGACCTCGACTGCTGCCTGTGGAGGATCTATGACACTGTCCTCCTCCAATGAAAGTAGGTAAATCACGTGGCTCAATCCCATGCAATGTAGAAATCCTTTGGTAAGCAGCCAGGAGATCACTCACTAACATACCACTAATCTCACGCACGCGATCCTCAGGTAGTCGTCCTATCTCATCTGGAGTAGGAAGATCAAATCTGATGTATGGGTCATAAAATGGACTAGATGGTGATACACCTGCACTCGTCCGTGATCGAAGCATGTACCTACCCACACGATCAGATGAAAACTGCTTGACCTGAGTCGCAATGGTGGCAATGCTAGAATACATATCTAAACGTGTGTCCTCAGCTGCAACCTGCCCAGCTCCAGTGTAGGCCTCCAAACCTTTTGGAAGAACCAAAAGGTTTTGACCCACCAATGCCCTCTTACTAGGGGGCTGTGGTATATCAGGTCATCTACACTTATCCTGATATCTCCCCTGACCCTGACCAGCATGTGGAGGTAGATCTGTGTAGTCAACATCATAGCCCAAATGAAACTCTGCAAACAATTGTTTGCAGAAATATAGTGGCACCTCATCCTTTTGGGGCCACATATGATGTGCTACTAACCATCTACGATATATAAAAGGGGCCACTATGTCATCTGTACAAAAAGTGACCCTATATGCTCGAACCACCCTCTTATTGATGTAATGGGTGCCAAACATGTTCTTCACCTGAGTGACTGAGACATCTGAATCAACTGTCCTCCAACCTACTGTCCCTATGACAGTGCTAGATAGGCTATGATAAAAAACATCAATCGATACATCATCATATGGATTGTATGATTCAGCCTTTTGAATCATACTCATGAGCTCAGTGCGTATAGCTGTCAATTTCTCCCTATTAGGGAGAGTAGTACTATTCTGCAGTGTTCGCTCTAATGCAGTCAGAGCAGCCTGCATCCTAGAGATAGTCTCATCTCTACGACTATCTCTAGCATGTGGGGCCTGGGTACTATTACGGTCTGAGGGAGCTCGTGATCCATGACTATCATGGACACTCGGATCTGAACCACTAGAAGCCATGAGTGATATGCACACAAAGGTAATATATATCTAGATCTAGATATAGATAAAAAATGCTCGCTGCAAGTAGGCACATGTGCACATATACATACATCCAAATGTTAGAAAATCAATTGATAAATATATATATATATATATATATCTACAAATTAATTTAAATAAATTAAAAATATCTAACTTTCAATTTGTACATGTGTTGTACAATACTTCAAGTAAACATGAAAACATTTTAAAAACTTCAAACAAACACACATGAACTAATTTTCAAATGCATTTTTACATAATATAAATTAAATTATATTAAATTAAACATTTAAATTCATGCATTTACATATGCACATGTGTAATATTTTTAAATATTTAAAAACATAATTTAAACTTGAAGGCATTTACACATGTATTCAATCATGGTAGTAGAACTAATTCATGTGCATGCATATTTACTAATTTGAATGCATATTTACATGTACATATTTACTTTACACACATGACAAAAATTAATTTGTACAAATTTCCATAACTAGAGAGGGAAAAACATTATATTGAAATTAAATACTAAAAGAAATGGTGAAAATGTATAATAATTTGGAAAGGGGTTCATGGGTCTTAAGAGTCTTAAGAGTCTTAATTAGGTTGAAAGTAACCTGGTCTTATGGGTCTTATGAGCTCGTCTTAAGGGTCTTATGAGATCGTCTTATGGTTCTTAACCTGGTCTTAAATGAGCTCATCTTAAGGGTCTTATGAGCTTGTCTTAAGGGTCCTATTGGGTATTAACCTTCTCTTAGAGGGACTTTGTAATGTTTGACTGTGTGATGATTACCACAATGTGTTATGGAACTTTCATAGGAAAATACTTTATCCTAAGTTTTAGATAGTATCAAAACCTTAGTTTGGTAACTTTAGGCAACTAAAAATAAAGATGACCTTATAATTAAGGTATCCTAGATATAATAAGAGTTAGGGCCTTATTCATTTTGATAAATAGGAATTTTCTTAGCAAAGGATGAAAATAATAGTTTTGATAATATCCAGCACTATACTTATTTAGACTAAAAAAAATGCATAGGGGAGTTTGATCATCCACGGGCCATGACAAATAGAATAAGGAAATATGACAATCTAGACCATGACTAAGATTAAAGAGAACTAATTGAATTGATTAAATAATATTGGCACTAGACAAAAATGTTTAATTACTCAATCTACTAACAATAATAAATCAATACAAAAGAAAAGTGTTAAGAGTTCAATGATAGCAAAGTGTTCAAACAAACAATACTATTTCAAATCAATTTAGTTGGCTACCTTGGCTTTATAGAAAGTTATATGATATTGATGGTATAGTTTTCTTGTGGCTTGATAATAATTAAATGATTAATTTTGTATTACAAAGTGTGATAAGTTAAAACACATTAGTATGCAAATGTTATCTAATAATTGTTATCAGATAACTATATAATTCTTAGGATTTACTATGACATCTTTCTTCATATTGCCTTTCCTGTCTCACAACTATAGGTCTTATAAAGATGAATGCCAATATCATGGTCCAACTCTAAAATATCAAAAAGAAAGTAATGCAATTTCAAAGATATATACTAAATATTTGGGCTAAATCAAAGAGTGTTACAATGGATAATGATACTTTATTTCAACATTTTTGTGACTATTATGTGTTTTGGTTATGCTAGTCTATTTTGTTTCTTTCCATTTATTGATATAGCATCTAGTCACTATTAAACTACTTTGTTCAATATTAAAAAACATGACAACTTAAAACTTAAGGATTAATTTATCAGGAGTCGACAATGAAATAAAATAAAAGTGCATGCTATAAAGAAAAGTTGTTTTAATATATAACTTGATCTAATGGCATGAAAACAATATAACTCGAACAATGATGATTATTGAATGCATAAGGTAAGTTGCTTACTACACTGTTTAGTCATTTAACCTAGGTAGTGGTTGCACTTGTCCTTGTCACTTGGGTCCTATTGGGTCTTAAGGGTCACATTAGGTCTTAAAGGTTTTAATTAGGTCTTATTGAGCCAAGTAAGGGTGAACTATTTTGACCTATTAAGTTCTATTAGGTCTTAAGTGGTCCTATTAGGTCTTAAGGGTCCTAATAGGTCATATTTAGTGGATGTTAAGTCTTGAAAGTGTTCCTATTAGGTCAGTAAGAGTAGATAGTCCATTATGTTTTAATTTTGATATTATTAAGTTAAATATTGGAGCTTATAATTACATCCATCCTATTAGGTTTTAATGGTCTTATTAAATGTCTCAAGCGTAGGTGGACTATTTCATGTTTTTAAACGTTCCAGTTTACATTTTACTTAAATTATATATGTTTTCTATGTTTAAGTTTTATTTGTTAATTTTGTACATTTTAAAAGTAAATACAATACATATTAAGAAAAGACTTTTTTTTACATATGAATATTAAAAAAATGATTAAAAAATATTTAAACAACATATATACATAAAAAATAACTAAAAAACACAAACAAAAAAATAAAAAATAAAAAATAAAAATCTACCTCTGACTCGGCCGAGTTGCACTATCACTCTTTAGCCGCTTTCCTTAGCCCCCCACTGTTCAAATGAGGGGCTAAAACCATTGAGTGGGCTATTAGTAGTGCCTCGTAGACTCGGCCGAGTCCTACTCGGCCGAGTCTCCGCGGCCACGTAGGTGCCACTCGGTGCCCCGTGGCACCTCCCCTTCTTCGGCCGAGTAGGACTCGGCCGAGTTAGTCGGGTTAGCCAAAAGGGTGACACCCGATTGTGCTTTTACCCGAAGGACAAGAAGAGATATGGGTGAAGAATAGATTTGGCATACCTGTTATGATTCCCTTAAGGCGTTCCTGATTTCCTAATAAGAAAATCTTCTTAACCTGGGGTGTCTGATGTAAGAGCATCCTAGGATTCTTGGAAATCCTGTATCAACCAAAAATATGTTTGTATTTGAAGGTAGAAGGATAGTTTTGATCCTAGTTGGTGAAGTATTTGCTTGGTCTTGGAGACTAGTTGCTTGGTTTCTGTGTTACCTGAGAGACTCAGTGAAGCAATGTTGCTCGGTTACAGTGTTTACCAAGGTGCTCGGTCTCTGAAGAATGCTCGGTAACTGAAGTTGTCAGTTATTGCTGACGCTCGGTAATAACTATGGTGCTCGGTGATGCTTGGCGTGGTTGGTCACTGGTGCTCGGTTATTTCTCTGTTGCTCGGTAATCGGTCTTACCGACTGTGTTCTTGTAGATTTGCTTGGCCGACTTGGTGCATTTATTGTTGGTAGTTAATGTCACGTTCTCCTATGTGGATTTGGAGGCTGACATGATTAATTTAATGTTTGTAAGGCTATTTGAGAGCCGACCATTGTATTTCATTTAATATTTGTTTGTAGTAGAAGCTGACCTGGCTTAGGAGTTAATTGTTTCTTCCAGCCGACCTGTGGCTGAAGATTAGTATTTAAGGATAGCTTGGGTAGATGTTTAGGCAGTGAGAATTGGTAGAAGATAGAAGGTGGATACTTGGATCCTGCAAGATCTAGCAGATCTATTGGTGGTGATAGCAGAGCTAGTGGTTTGCATACTTGGAGACAAGGAGATTGCTTGGTGGCCTGTGTGCACAAGTTCAGATTTGCCTTAGGGTTTCGATCAGTTTCTAATTGTTTCAGGACTGGACTAGCTGGAATAAGACTAGATCTTGTTGATCTCTCTAAGTTTCTTATCGTTTGTCATTGGCCATAACCGGGAAGGCCTTACAGCCTAGCACATTGCATGTAATCATTGAATTGATGAATATAGATCTCAAATATATTTCAGATCTAGTGTTTTTATTGTGTAATTCCGCTATGTTGTTGATTGGCTGCAAGTTTGGACAATCCTTAACTGGATCCTTTGACCTTGACTGCATTAGTTTATGCCAAGGTATCCACAAACAATTAGACTGCCACATTCTAATCTTGTGCTCCTAGGACCCCACAAGAAGCCAAAAAAGAAGCGATATGCTCATTTGTTGACACCTTTCCATGTCCTATGAATTCTGGCATGTTTTTCCTTGAGCCCTTACGTAAATCATTTGATGCTCCCAAGTTTAGTGGGACAATTATCGGCCCTTGTAGCATTGATAGAGAAATTACTAGTGAAAGATTAGTAACAATGGGTGCAATATTAATTCTGGAACGTAAAACAACACCGTGAGGAACTAATGCAGTCAAGATCGGAGAATCCCCATAGGAGATGTCCAATCATGAAGAGCCAACACAACAAAAAACATATAGTAACATAGTAAGATGCAACCAATAGTAACTCTTATTCTCAGGAAGCATATAATATGTCAGGTTGTAAGGCCTTCCTAGTTTCAGCCAATACATAAAGAAAACAAGCCTCAGATTTACCTCTTGATTCCGTCTTAGCTATTCTTCCCCAACTTCTTCTTTCCTAAACAAGAACTATTGCATAGCTTAAATACCAAATCGCAAGCCACAAGTCGGCTTATTCAAATACATTCCCGCAAGAACAACAAAATGACTAACACAAGGATAGGTCAGGACCCAAATCCTTAAAACAAACTCAAATGAAGACAACATAATGTGCGCCCACTCAAGGAAGTTAGCCACACATTCAAGAATCTTGAACAATGCACCACACACAACTGTAACTCAAGGATCTCCATCACATACTAGATCTTGCTAGTCTGGCTGTTAGAACATGCACACAAAATAGGACCAGACCCAAACTATGAAACACCAATCACAATGGGAACATAAGGATGCGCGATCCCAAATATAGGTCCACACAAGTTCCAATAGCCATGATCCATGACCGTACATGCTAGAACACAATGATCACCAACCACATTGTAATCTCATCGTAACAACCAACCAGAACTGAAGAACACAACCAGTCACGAAAGATCGTGCTAGATCTCCCAAACTACACAACCAAAGAGGTGCGATAAAAAACACAACATCCACAAACACCAGGGGATACATTGTTTCCATCATGCCAATCCACAATCTACATTGATCAAACAATCACAAAATCTCATAAAACTATCTAGAACAAGCAATTGCATCCCAGTCTCAATCACAAAATTCACCATAACTCATACGCAGTAACTCCAAAAGAGTTGTGATCATAGGGAATGCCTCCAAATGATCCCATGAACAACATATCACAACTGCGACCATAGAAGATCCAAAGAACTCAATCGAAGCAACAATCACCCAATTGATGACCAGGAAGCGAAAACAAATACAAAACTGGTAACAAAGGTTCACTAGCGAACAAACTATTTTTGGATGATGCAAGATTACCAAGGACCCAAGATGCTCCTGCATCAAACACCTGGGGTAGGAAAATATTTTCCATGTGAGTAGCTCATGAAAATCTGAAAGAACAAGGGACAATAATCCCATACTTATTCTTCATCCACAAATCCTCCTCACCTGCAAGTTGTAATACCTTCCTTCTACCATCAACCAGGTACTGTAAATGATTTAGATCCAACCTGCCATCAAATCCAACCCCATGCTTATCTCTCTAATTTTCTCTTAATCTTCTACAAAGACTCAGATTCTTCACCTCCTTTTCCTCATCCATCAAAGGAAGCAATCTACATCTCTAACCATCCTTACTAATGGTAATTACGTTACTTCTACAGTCATGAACAACTTCCTTGTCATACTGCCAAGGTCTACCAAGTAAAATATGGCATACACTCATATCCACTATGTCAAATAATACTGCATCTTTATAAGAACCAATGCAAAAATTCACCATGCACTATTCCCTTACCTCCACCATATGATCATGTAACCAACCAATCCTATAAGAACTTGGATGCTTAAGTCTTCTCAAACCAAGCTTCTGCACCATCTCCTCAAAAACCAAATTATCAGTGCTACCACCATCCACTATCACCTTACAACACTTGCCTCCAGCCTTACATCTAGTCTTGAATAAGCTCTTCCTCTAACAAGGTGTTGCCTCCTTATTCATTATCACTCTTCGAAGTATAAGAGCTTCACCATTTTCAGGAGAATTGTCTGATTCACCAACTGCTGGTCCACTTTATTCATTCACACAAGCAACTCTGTTGTCTTCCTTACATTGAAAAGCCATGTGACCTTCCAAGCCACACGTAAAGCAAGTACTAATAAACTCTTTACCACTATTACCTCCCTTTGGTGCAACCATTTTAGCTTCTATCTCAGCTACTTGCTTGCCCTTATCAACTTGCTTCTCGCTTCCTCTAGAGTTATTTTGTTGTTACCTTTTCAACTTAATTTTTGCCTTCAAGGCATACTAATAAGCCTCCTCAACTAATCCAATTTTTAACATACTTAGCTCATCCTGAATATTAAACCTCAAACCATTCACATACCTAGCCACCTTCTCTTTGGAAAGTTCTTTGTGACCAAATCTAATGGTTACCTTATAAATTTTTTTTAGTATAATCCTTCACACTCATATCCTTCTACTTTTGGTTTTACAACCTTTTGAACAACTCCAAATCATAGTTCTCAGGTATGAATTTAGCCGTCAACTTTGTAACCATCAGCCTCCACCGAGTGATCTTCCTTTCACCTTCTTCCTCTCTATCCTTTTGCAATTCTTTCCACCACAAAGCTGCATGACCTTTCAACTTTGTTTGTGCCAACCTTATTCTACAAGGATCTTGGATGTCTTCTAACTCAAAGTAATCTTCTAACTCACATACCCAATTAATCAGGTCCTCTAGATTCAATGTACCTAAGAAATTAGACACTTCCAACCTATAGCCAATACCATGTCTTTCCAAAGGTCTCATCAACCGGTCAGATCCATCACTTCCAACAGATCTAGCACCATCTGCATCTCCAAATTCTTCTGTAGCTTCCTTGAAACCATCATCAGATCCAAGATTCCTGTGCAATCCAAAAAAATCAGTCCTAATACCTTCCATGACCTCGTTCCTCAAACCGGTCATCTCATTCCTAATCTCATCTCGGAGATCTTTCTTCATCTGCTCCATCATCCTAGGATTCATTCTCGGCAGCATCCTTCTAGATCTTGGTTCTAACTGCCTCCAATCGACAATTTGATTCACCAAGATGATACCCAAGCCAAAGCAAAAACCCTAGTCTTCAAGAATAGCTCAATCAACAATTTGTTGATGTAGGTCAGTTCCACAATTCTACCACCCCACAAACAACAAATCAGTAACTTTGCAAGTTCAGATACAAGGATTCGCACCACCACAAGATCAAACCATGCTATGATACCACTTGATGCAATCAAGATCGGAAAATTCCCATAGGAGATGTCCAATCATGCAGCAAGAGCCAACACAGCGGAAAACATAAAGTAACACAACAAGGTGCAACCAATAATAACTCTGTTATTCTCAGGAAACATCCAATTACATATAACATGTTGGGTAGTAAGGCCTTCCTGATTTTAGCCAATACATAAAGAAAAAAAGCCTCAGATGTACCTCTTGATCTGTCTTAACTATTCTTCCCCAACTTTTTCTTGCCTAAACAAGAAATACTACCCAGCTTAAATACTAGATCGCAAGCCACAAGTCGACGTATTTGATCACAATCCCCCAAGAACAAGAAAATGACTAACACAAGGATAGCTCAGTACCCAAATCCTTAAAACAAACTTAAATGAAGACAATATAACGTGCGCCCACACAAGGAAGTTTACCACACTCAAGAACCTCGAATAATGCACCACACACAACTGCAGCTCAAGGATCCCCATCGTAAACCAGATCTTACCAATCTGACCATTAGAACATGCGAACAAAATAGGACTGGACATAAAATGTGAAACACCAATCAAAATGGAAACATAAGGATGTGCGATCCCAGATATAGGTCCACACAAGTTCCAATATCCACGACCGCGCATGCTAGAATGCAACGATCACCAACCACACAGTAATCTTCATCACAATAACTAACCAGAACTGAAGAACATAACCAGTCAGCATAGATCGTGCCAAATCTCCCAAACCACACTACCAAAAGAGTTGCGATCACAAACACAACATCCACGAACACCAAGGAACACACTATTTCCATCACACCTATCCACGATCTACATAGATCAAGCGATCACAAATTCTCATAAAATTGTCTAGAACAAGAAATTGCATCCTAATCTCAATCACAGAATTCACCATAACTCATACGCGGTAATTCCAAAAGAGTTGTTATCATAGGGAATGCCTCCAAATGATCCCATGAATAACGTATCATGACCGCGACCACAGAAGATCCAAAAAATAAACTGGTAACAAAGGTTCACCAACAAACAAACTATTTTTGGATGATACAAGATTACTAAGGACCCAAGATGCTCCTGCATCAGGAACTAAAGCTTGACAAGTCACAGATTATGTTACACCCCTTATTCGAGGAGGTGGTATGCTTTTTGCTCTCCCAATAGGAAGAATATATAAAAAGTTTACACCATAGAGGGCTTCTAGCTCTCTCGCTTCTAGTGTGCCTCTAAAATTCCAATGTAGCTTCTTATAAAAAAATGACTTAATAATTTCAAGGTAGTTATTCCCAATTTTACAGCAGCGCTTTGTTATCTTGAGGTACTAGGTGTCGAGGAATAGCCAATTCTTGATGTAAGCTTTCTCTTTCTAGAAGTAACCTTAGGTTTTTGGCTAGCTCTTCTTGTTGGAATACCTAGACCAATGAATAGGGGTGAATGAGTGGTCTATAAAAATTCATCAAATATGACTCAAAATCCAATGAATCATAGCATATCTTTGTTTAGAGCAAAAAGCTTAATTGTATAAAAGCATAAACCAAACTACAATTGAATATAACAATATGACAACATCACATAGCACTAATGTATGAGTCGAAAACCCTTGAAGGGTTAAAAGCCACTTTGAAGATAAACTTAATTAAGGCTCACTGGCAACCCCACTAGTTGTAATTTGTGCTTCACTAGCAACACAAGCCTCACTGGCTAAATTCAGGTCACCAACCCCTTACAAGTTTAGGACCACCAAGTCAAAGCAGCAATAACCCCTTACAAAATCTCAACACATATACAAAGTGTTACTATGTTTCACTACAAATCACTCACCACTTGCCCTCAATTGCAGTGACAAGCATGATATAAAAAATACAAGTCCAACCCCCTTGAATCTACAATAACTATTACATCAACTTTATGCTTTTGCACCATCCTAAATTTTAAGCACCTATAATTAGATGCTCAATTTAGCTCCCATTTTAGCATGTATTGGTTCCCACATTGATTTCAGACTCTCCTAACACTCATTTGACCTTTTTGAATTTAAATTAATATGAGTCCTCTGTTAATTAATTCTCACTAAAAATCAATGAGAGCCCTTATTTCTAGGTGTGCTCTTTATTAATTCACCGATTCAATCATTTATTAATCAACATGGACCCTATGTTACCATTTGTGGCCTTTTTATTTCATCATGACCCTGTAATCAGTTGTGGACTTCAGAATCTAGCTTTCTTTCCTCCTTCCCAACTCCCAATTCCAATTTCAGCCATTTTTAGTAAGAAGAGGATGAAAAAGGTGTCCTCTTCCTGAGAAAAGAGTGAAAAAGGCATCCTCTTCCCTAATGTTTTGCCCAAAATTTGAATCACGGGCCCGTCTTTTGGATTTAGTGCAATTTCTGAATTTATGTCAGCCTCCTTCAAGTTTTGAACTCTGAAATGTTGTGAGAGGTATAAAAGCAACCTATCTCTCATCATTTGGACAATCAACAATCACAGCACAAGGAGAACATATCAATTTAAGCATCCAAGTCTTCAAGCTTTCAAATAATTTTTCATCGTCATCAAGCATTGTGGCAAACTATAATAATCATTGTGCAAGACATGTCTTTCATGATTTCCTTTTGGGTTTCTATGGAGTTAAAGCTCTTGCATTAACACTTGTAACTATATTTAAAGGAGCATTGCATCATCAAGGTACAAGGTAATTTATGATCAGAACTAGCTTCTATTTTATATCAACGTACTTTCCTTTCAAACATATTTTATTTTATTTTAAATTATGATCTCTCAACTAGGGTTTGACTGAGGCAAATCCTTCTCTACACAATATTTTCCTTGATTTTTGTGTGTAGGAACAAGTGACAAATGCATTCTTTCAGACTTATAAAGTACAAGACCTAATAGACAATCTACAATTCAAATCGTCAAAAAGTGTAGGGAACAGGATAGCCCAGATAACGTCTTCCCTCTAAAACAACACCAAATTGATTTTATAGATCAATGACAACCTCTGAACCGCATTTTTGGTACTTGCTCTTGGCTATCTATTTTTTATTAGTCTTTGTATTCTATGTACTTGTCATTTTTTCTTATTTTGTCTTCCATCTTGCATTATTCAATCATATACCTCTAATCAAGCTTGCATATTAGTGAAGGAATAATGATACCCATTAAGCACTTGATCCCATTCAAGCCTAGTGAGTCATCCACCTTCCTAATAAATAATAGGAGATAGGATTGATCCCCATTTCTTATTGTACAATTTTCATCTTCATTATATGTCTTCATGAAAATAATCTTTGTCATTCTATGTGAAACTCTTTCTTTCAATCCTCTACACTTTCAACCTCTTCATTGACCAGACTTCTTCATATTTCAATCTTAAAAATCTTTGAGCAATTAGGGAAGTCTATTACTCCTCAAACTAAATAGACCTAAGCAGAGACTTAATTATATCATCATCCTTTAAAATGAACTTCTTTGAGCAAGCTTCATCACACTTTAATCTTCATCGAGCAATTGGAACAATTGGTTACTCTTGGAATAGAATCAACAACTACCAGTCTGAATTTTGCATTTTCATTCAAAACAAATCTTCATTTTATTTTTGACCCAAATATGAATCATTTCAAATTTCCTTCTTGAAGTGCTTCCTTCCTTATATCATCCTAATTGACACACCCTAATCACGTATTGACACATTTTGATTTTAATTCATTAGGTGAGGTGAATCTAGAATTGTCATTCATTTTCAATTGGCACCCAATATCATTAAATTATTGAATCACCTGAGTAATCATCTTATTGGCTTCCCTTAGTAGTTTATTTTTTTCGGTGATGCTTCTTTGTAGGCACTCACATTTCCATTCTAAGCTGTGGATCCACAAATTTCAAGGAGCATTTTGAGAAGGGATTATACCTCAACTGACTACTACATCCATTCCCATGTTGATGATTTCCTTCAATAAATATATAGTTTCTTAATTTGCAACTTCCTTCATTTTGGAAACTAAAATCTCTAAAAGCACTTCATTCCTTACTAGTACCAGTTCATCATATGATATTTTCATCTAATCTTGGATCTATTTTAGCACCTGTAGGAATGGGAGCTTCGGAAGACAATGGGTTTAATAGAGCTCCCAGACTCTCTAATAATACTTCCACCAATCCTTTAAAGCTTTCCTTGTCTATCTTATTCTTCTCTACTTATCCCACACCCTGTTGATTGAAAATTGTAAATTAAATGTATGCCTCTGCACTCGGTGGCCCATATCAACTTAGGTAATATTGTAATCAATAGAAGTGGCCTAACTTAATTATTCTTGGGTATTGGGATGCACTTTATCAATGAATAGGTGGTATGTGCTACTGAATTCTACTGGCCCCAAAGTGGCCTTTAGCTTTTTACTTTTAGCAGGTGGGGGAGATTGTATGAGTTGGGATATGACATCTTTACTAGGCCAACTAAAAGTTCTTAATTTCCTTTTATTGGACAAGGACATTTCCAACCAAGAAGAAGATGACAATTTTTAAGAAGCGATTTCAAAACATCAAGGCTAAGAAACAAAGTCCTTTTAACAAGGGGTGTTTTATATATATTTTGTGCAAAGAAAGGGAAATTAGGCATAGGATTACAAATGTTGTGTTGTGTTGCACCTTGATCATTCGACTGAGACTGCGATTGATCTCCTTTTCCCTTCTCCCCATCTTTATCTTCTTCTTCCTAGTTGTTCTTGTTAATTTCTTATAACCCAGCTATAAATTAATTGCACAATAAATTCACATAATAGAAACTCTATTTGATTTACAACAATCAATAATTTGGATTAATCAACAACAAATAATAGAAGAAGCAAAAACAATAACGGATGTCAATCACAAAAAGACAATAACACAGATATACCCAGGAAACCCCAGTGTGGGGGAAAACTTGTAAATATTGGATCTTCTATTCAACCTAACAACAAACTTTCTCTTCAAAATACATGAATACAAGTTTGCTACAGAAATCTTACATATATAGAGCCCAACTACTTTACTTAGCTTGCAAGAAAATAATCTTTTCTTGATTTCTTTGGCTTTAAATAATATATAAAATTATTCTTGATTTTAATCAACCTCGCAAACTTAAAAATACTCTTTCGAAGAATAAAAATCAAAGTTGTTACTAAATATCCAACTCAAGTTACTTTAAAGCCACTCCACTCTACCTTTCGAGCTAAACAAAAATTAACACTCCCTCTTAGCGAGGAAGGTGTTTTCCACAACACCCAGCTTACCCCTAAAGAATATGAACTTATTCTTCACTAAAGCCTTTGTCAAGATGTCTTCTATCTATTCATCTATAGGAATGTAGAATTTTTCGAAGCCAAATAGCCTCACATATTGTTGGCAAGTTGGCTATACTGATGTATATGACTTAGTATAGTGTTTTCATTATGGCAAAAAAGTCATATAGTAGTTTGGAGTCAGCGCACTTGATGAGAAGATCTAAAATCAGCTAAGTGTTGAAGATTGGACAGTATACAGAGTACCTGAAGCTCAGAGCATTAATGCACGTGCATACGACCGAGTTATGGTATGCGCCCTAGAAGATAAGTTGGTTAGACTATATTCATGCTTAGTCCATGAGCGCATGATCAGATATGCAAGTATGACAAAGTTACAGACAGTTGAAGTTACACAGCCAGTGTGTGCCAGAGAAGAACAGAGTAAGCAGCCGACTATTAGCATTTTGATTTGCGGTTATATTATTATGATATAAAGGCCATGCGCCTATTGTAATTAGGTTGCCGACATGTAATTATGTTTGTTTGTAAACACACTTGAGCCAATTCACTTGGAAGCGTTGTATGTAATCGGTTAAAGGGTCGACCTAGTTATTTGTTTTTCTATGCGCATATAAATATGAGATGCGCCCACTGTAATTAGTATGATAGTTGACATAGAGTTGAGATAAGCAGAGAAGAAGTGTGCAAAGAGTCTATAAGATGTATTAGAGCTTTGCAAGGGGTCAAAGCATCAACGCATCAAAGGAACTGATCAGACAATCAGTGTCACTGTGACAGTTCATCCAGCAGATATAGTGTGTATCTGAGATCAGAAGGTTGTAACCTTCACCACTTGAGCAGTGAGCTCTAGGATAGTGAGTCCACACCCCTAACAAGGTTTATTGTAAAAGACTCCTAACAGGGTTCGACCCTTGACAAGGTCTACTGTACTTAATACATTGTAAAGCAACTCCTAATAGGGTTAAGGATCTTCTAACAAGGATCATAAAACACTAGTACAAAATATTAGTAGTTGTCAATTCCCACCGGGGTTTTTACCTATTTGGGTTTCCCCATAACCATATTGGTGTTATGTGTTGATTTCATGTTTCATGTTTATGTAGATGTTCATTTCAGTACTAAAGTATTTAAGTTCAGTTTAAGATTAAGCAAAAAGATAAAATATAGTGAACACTAATTCAGGCCCCCCCTCTCAGTGTTCCCATTCCTAACAATTGGTATCAGAGCTCTGGTCCTTAGAAAAGAAGTTTAACCACTTGAGAAGATCATGGACAAAGCAGAAATGAAACACCTAAAAAGAAATCTTGAAGTTTCTCTTGAAGACCTAGACAAATCTGAAAAAGAAATTGAAGAACTAAAGGAAAAACTCAGTGATGCTAAATTAGTCATCAAAAGGCTAAGAAAGGATTTGAAAGAATGCTCTACCAGTGATCTAGGGATAATGGTCAAAAAGCTGAATGAAGAAAATTCATCCTTGAAAGATCAGATTGAAGAATTGGATGACAAGCTGATCAACAACCAAAATATCTATAATGAACAGATCAAAGAGAACCTTCAATTGAATGAAGAATTGAGACAAGAAAACATGAAAATTTTGGAGCTAAGAAACATCAAGGAGAGCTTGGAATCTGAATTGAAAAAGGCAAAGAATCACATTGATAAATTACACACTAGTTCTGATTTGATAGAATCTCAGTTGTATGAAAGAAGAGCTAAAGGAGATACTAGTTGCATTGGATACAATGAAGCACAAAATCAGATTGACAACATGCGAGCAAGAATGAAAGAACCAAAAGGCACCTCAGATGCTAAGGAGACCGGAAGTCAGACTAAAGATCATATTGAACCTCCTAAGAATGAGCGCAAGCTAGTAGACCACACTTGTTATACATGTAACAAGCATGGACACATAGCGAGGAATTGTACAGAGGTAAGACCTTTCAATGGTTACTGTTATTCATGCAATAAATTTGGTCATAGAGCCATGAATTGCAAAACAAGTCAGAAGAACAAGACTCAGTATAATCAGAGAAATCAGAATCAGTCAAATGTAAGAAGTTCTTAGAATGTTACATGTCAGATATGTAACTATAATGGTCACTCAACTAGACAATGTAAAATGGTGACCCATGTCAATGCGCCGAGGAATATAAGGCCTCCAGACATTTGTCACTCTTGTAACAAGGCTGGATACATCTCAAAGTTTTGTAGATCTAGGACGCAAGGTTAGGAAAGCCTGAAGAACCAGTATTGGATCCCGAAGGAGAAGTCAAGTTCGTGAAAGATTCAGAGGATGCGAGCTTGATTTGGTCAGAAACAAAGAAGGATAAGGTTGATGAGTATGTATTGGATGCATCCACAGTGGACGCACCCTCTACATCTGGATGAATGGCCCTCAGGGTCATAGGGGGAGCTAATTTAGCTCTAGACCCCTGTGTGGCTGGTATACTCACTCTCAGAGTATGCACCTTTGGACTTAAGCTTTTGGAATCTAGCAGAACCTATGTGCAAAAGCACACTAGCTGATTGTTTGCAGAATGGAAGTTAGAAATTTTTCAAGTGACAGCCTGGTTTACACAACAAGCATTAATGGCAGGATTTCTACTTTAAAGTACACAAAGGTTTGTAAATCTCTCATTGCATTCAAATTCAAAGTGATTGGAGAGCAGAAGAGCCCCATCATTTGATTGTGAAGGATTGTAGATTGATTCATCACTGATTAGCTATGCATTTGATCGCTTGTGAAAACCCTAGTTCATCGCATCGATTCAGATTATCTTGGAAACCATTGAGAGAGTGATATACAAGTAAGTGATGGCTATTCCTATAGTATTTGATGTTACAGAGAAGAAAAGATATGTATTTAAGAGGCACCCGTTCAAATCCACTTTGGATGACCTAGAAGGGGCATTCTCCTGCATGCCTATGGGCGTTATGCATGTCGAAGACATTAGGGCATACATATATTGTAAAAAGGAACCAGTAGGATTGGACAGAATAAGGGCGCACATGGAAACAATGTTAAAACCTGATAAAACCTTCTTGGATGAGTATGTGCAGTGGATTAATCACCCTATAGTGGAGTATGCTACGACATATGAGTTCTACGAATCGGATTGGATCAAGATTCTTCTTAGCAAGATTCATGATGACCTATTTTGGATAGGTGAAGTGTCAGTCAGAATTATAGGTGACCTAATTCATTAGATGACAGGCCTCTCAAAGACAGGCATCGTCCTTCCAATGGGCAAGGATGTAAGAAAACTTGTAGAACAAAAATGCAAGTCAAGAAGTGATAGGTGTGAAATGACCATAGAGCCTATTGAGCAAGATGACATCAAATTGATGTCCATGATACTTGGATACAAGTTCCAACACACCAGTAGGGTGAACAGTGTGTCTGCGGCCACAATGCTTGTAGCTATAAGACTTGTGAAAGAGAATGGAGAGTTTAATCTGTGTGAGATCTTGCGTGCACAGTTAATTGATAACATTAAGGCAATCAAGCATGACAAGACCAAGATATTCAGATTTGGGTCTTTGATCATATACATGTACTTCCATATTGTTGGAAAGGTGTCATATTTATACCTAGACAAATCTATCCCCACAATGCCAGAAATATCTCTCAAGGCATGTATTGAGAGTACATTGAAGGAATACATAACACTGGAGTTGAAGACTTTCAGGGCTAAAATGCAAATGAGGTATAGGATACCAAAGAACATTGTTGAAAAATACAAGGATAGCATTTGCTTTATGGTAGAGACTGATGTAACTTGTATGGAAGCAGTTGAACCAAGGACAAAGTGGATCCATCCACTTGGATATGAGGTTGAGGAACAAGTCCTAGAAGCATATGCACAAGTATTGTTCTCTCAACTCCTAAAGACCTTAATGAGCCAAGATGGGGAACCTATGAAGAGAAAACAAGAGAAGTTGATGCAGTCTTGAACAGTGCAGCAACTAAAAGGAAAGTTGCCAAGGTTACTTCAGAAATCTTGAGAATTCATGTTGTATCACAAGAAGACTTAGGCAAAGCAAGGGAAGAAAAGATTGCTTTGGAATTAGAGAGCACAACTGCAGCAAAGACAGAATCATAGGATCCTAAGCTAAAGAAGGTAAAAATTGAGAAATCTGATGTTCAGAAGGGTAAAACTGATGTTACTCCTTCTGCGCCTAAGGAAACTATTGACCTTACTACTCCTCTAGAGTATAAGACAATGGCAAAGAGGAAGAAAGAGGTTGATACCAATCATCCATACTCACGAGCAACAAGAAGCAGAAAGAACACTCAAGCTCCTCCTAAGGTAGGTTTCAGACCTAGTTTAAAAGTATTGAGTACAAGAGTTATAGATTAAGGAAGATTGGATCAGATAGGGAAGTTCTATAATAAATACAGTGAAATTGACAAGTTAGAATTCATGGCATGATCATAAATCATATGATCAAGTTCAAAAGGATAGTCTTGGAACTAAAAACAATGATTCCAAACAACGTTTGGAACATCCTAGAGTCATTGAAGAAACAGGCCATTGAAGAAGATCTTAGGATAAGAGAAAAGATCCTAGATGAAAGTCTACCAATATGTTCCTTAGAAGAAAAATTACCGTTGTTAGACTTGGTAAAGCCACATCTACGAACAAAACTAAGAACACTTCACATTATGGACAAAAATTTTGAGTTGACAGCAAAAGAGATAGAGAAAGCATTTGAGAAGGTATTCATGAACAGGCACATGTACCCTCCTACTGCGCCCACGGCTTAAGTGCCCTCTAAGGAAGTCAAGGTGGCAGAGCCCACTAATGCATCAATGACAAGTCCCCAGGACTTGTGCCTAAGTTGAAACACAAACAGAGGTAGATAAATCTGTGCCAATGAAAGAGTCACTAAAGGATAACACCATTATCATTGATAATGTAGAGATAGCCATGGCGGCCACAGATAAAGATCTAGACAAGTTTGAAGAAGCTTTTGTGAGCACACAAGAAGCTGAAATTTTATGTGGTAACAATTCTCCCAATCCACAAGAAGTATTGATTGAAAATATGACAAAAGTGGAAGAAGAAAAGAAAGAAAAAGAAATAGAAAAAGAAGAAGAAAAGAAAGAAGAGGAAAAAGGAAATAATACAACAGATAAGCCTTCTAAACAAGAAATGGTGGATAGCATTCCCATCACTCCGTCACCCTCAACAGCATTGTTGTCAAGTTTGACTCCTGACACAACTAGTTTGGACTCTAGGGGAGAAGAAGACCTGATCAAGATCAACGTCTTAGCTATGGAGAAAGCCAAGGAGAAACAGGTAATGAGGAATCCCCTCCTTGTAGAATCAATAAACATCTTAAACAACTTGTTACCAGTAGACAAGAAAGTGTCCAAGGTACACTCCGTTGATGATGTAAGTACAATTATCTCACAGTTCAAGAGTAATTTCTCTAGCCTAGAAGAATCTGCATCCCTAGTTGCAGAAGAGAAGTACATGAAGAAAAGGCTAAGTGAATTGATCAGCAATTTCTCACTTGACCTCAATTCACTCAAAGTTGGACAAGCAACTTTGAAAGAGTTTGCAGAACAAGGAAGGAAAGTCATTGCTGACTGCATGGATCAGGACAAGTTAACTGATGCCCACTTCAAGAAGATACAAGAGGCAGAAGCTATGATAGAGCAAGTAAAGAGATCAGTGAAAGATCCATCTACTAATGTGAACATGTGCAATAATGTCTACCAAGGACAAATAGATAAGATTGAAAAAGTTGAGAAAGAGATGTCAAAAATAAGGGCAAGACAAACACAGCTCAGGAATGCTCTTGCGCCCTCGTTGGATATACTCAATCAGAATATCAAGGAGATAGATGCCACCATGGTAACATATGATCATGGTCCTAGCACAAATTTGGAAAAGATGAAGAAGCTACAGTATGCACTATGCGCCCATCTCCAGATTGTAAATTCATTGATCACATTTTGGAAGAAGGAGATCCAAAACTTGCAGATAGCATATCCGGATGTTTTCTCACAGTAAGTATTTGTAGATGCAGTTTTGAAGCACCTTTTTCATTAATGTCAAAGGGGGAGTTTGTATAGAATATGGGTTATAAATATGTATAAGGAGATACAAAATAGAAGTTTATGTATAAGGGACATATAAGTCAAAAGTTTTTTGTATTAAGGAACAGTTAGAAACTTGGCCATATTCCTTTGTTGCCATCAATGAAAAAGGGGGAGATTGTTGGAAAGTTGGCTATACTGATGTATATGACTTAGTATAGTGTTTTCATTATGGCAACAAAGTCATATAGTAGTTTGGAGTCAGTGCACTTGATGAGAAGATCTGAAATCGGCTAAGTGTTGAAGACTGGACAATGTACAGAGTACCTGAAGCTTAGAGCATCAGCGCACGTGCATACGACCGAGTTATGGTATGCACCCTAGAAAATAAGTTGGTTAGACTATATTCATGCTTAGTCCATGAGCACATGATCGGATATGCAAGTATGACAAAGTTAAAGACAGTTGAAGTTACACAGCCAGTGTGTGCCAGAGAAAAATAGAGTACGCAACCGACTATTAGCATTTTGATTTGCGGTTATATTATTATGATGTAAAGGCCATGTGCCTATTGTAATTAGGTTGCCAACATGTAATTATGTTTTTTTGTAAACACACTTGATCCAATTCACTTGGAAGCATTGTATGTAATCGGTTAAAGGGTCGACCTAGTTATTTGTTTTGTATGCGCATATAAATATGAGATGTGCCCACTGTAATTAGTATGATAGTCGACATAGAGTTGGAATAAGCAAAGAAGAAGTGTGAAAAGAGTCTATAAGATGTTTTAGAGCTTTGCAAGGGGTCAAAGCATCAGTGCATCAAAGGAACTGATCAAACAATCAGTGTCACTGTGACAGTTCATCCAGCAGATATAGTGTGTATCTAAGATTAGAAGGTTGCAGCCTTCACCACTTGAGCAGTGAGCTCTAGGACAGTGAGTCCACACCCCTAACAGGGTTTATTGTAAAAGACTCCTAATAGGGGCCGACCCTTGACAAGGTCTACTATACTTAATACATTGTAAAGAAACTCCTAACAGGGTTAAGGTGTAAGGAAACTCAGGTGCGAAAACAACTCCCTACGTTAATCTCTATAGGAGAGTATTGTGCAAAATTCTTTTAATCCTTACAATTTTAGATTCGTTAACTACTTTAACAAAGATATTGCAACCACATACCATACATACAGAAAAATAGAGAATGACACAATGATATACCCTGGGGAAACCTTTCAGTAAAAACCCCAGCACTCTAAAACCTGCACAATGTATTGATCAAAACTATTATAGCTTACAATACACTTGCAATGCAAGTTCTTTCAGTTGATTTCTAAACCCTTGAAGACAATTCACAGCAGCATAAAACATTCCAACGATACACTCGCATCATATCTCTTTGCAACCCTAAAAAAGCTTATATCATGCACTTCACTTTTTAGGGCTACTCCCAAAGATAACCGTATTAGGGTTTTACCATTCTCCGAGAAAATAGGAACCCCAAAAAATTTTACTCAACTTTATCAATTGCCACATGTCTTCACCTGTCATTGAATCTTCCTGACATAGCTCTTACGTGTCATAGGAATCTGTCATAACCGTTTTAGCCATGATCTCCTTACACACAATTCAAGATGCTGACACATCAACATTATTTGCAAGAAATACATTTTACAAAACAAATAATAAGAATAGGAATTATCCAAGGTTGAGACACCTTATTCCTAACATAAGGATCTTCTAACAAGGATCATAAAACACTAGTACAAAATATTAGTGGGTGTCAATTCCCACCAGGGTTTTTACCTATTTGGGTTTCCCCATAACCATATTGGTGTTATGTGTTGATTTCATGTTTCATGTTTATGTAAATGTTCATTTCAGTACTTAAGTATTTAAGTTCACTTTAAGATTAAGCAAAAAGATAAAATACAGTGAACACTGATTCGCCCCCCCCTCTCAGTGTTCCCATTCCTAACAATAGCTATATCGACTGCCATATACTCGGCCTCTACAAAACTCTATACAACTAACTTATGTTTCCTGTTGTACCAAGAGAATGTTATGATATCATGTTAATTTCTTATAACCCAACTATAGATTAATTGTACAATAAGTTCACAGAATATAAACTCTATTTTCTTTATAACAATCAATACTCTGGGTTAATTAACAACAAATAATAGATGAAGCAAAAATAATAATAGAATCCAATCACAAAAAGACAATAACAAAGATACACCTAGGAAACCCCAGTGTGGGGAAAAATTTTCTATTCAGCCTAACAACAAACTTTCTCTTCAAAATACAATACAAGTTTGCTACAACAATCTTACATATATAGAGCCCAACTGCTTTACTTAGCTTGCAAGAAAATAATCTTTTCTTGCTTTCTTTGGCTTTAAATCATATAAAAAATTACTCTTGATTTTACTCAACCTCACAAACTTAGAAATATTCTTTTAAAGAAACTCCACTCCACATTTTGAGCTAAACGAAAATCAACAGTGCTCTTGCTCCTTAGCCCCTGTATCCAAGAATGAATCATACCCACAAGTCCTCTTTGGATTTGTATTATTTCAGGGGGTTGTCTGTCACCTCCTATATCGAGGTTAACCAATGATGATGGTTGGGAGATTGTTACTCCAAGAGAAGAGTCAGGTTTTCCAATGTTACTATGTCCCAAAGAGTTGTTCTTCCCTGCTTATGTGGGTTTATGATTATTTCCTTTCTTCTTCACGACCCACATCTGAGTCCTTGATCATCCATGTGGTCAAACAAATCTTGGGTGAAAATTTTATTTTTGCTGAATCATAAACACAGGGTGAACAATGATATATTTGCTAGGAGTCAAGAATGTCACTTCAGTGGTTGTGGTCTCTTTGATAGATTTGGGGTTTTTGTCTTCAGGAATTTTTTCCTTCTAGAATTTCGCCTAAACCTCTTCAATAACATGGGCATTTCGTCTATCAATATGTGTATTAGGGTGACGAATTAGCTGCATATTTAGATATTTTAATTTTTGGGATATAGGGCTAGGATCCTTGAGCTCTACTTGGATGCCTAGTAGAATCAATGCAAATCTCTTGGCAATGTTGTTTCATGTTAGTGATAAAAAAAATGATGTTATCAAAAAAAATATTCTTCCCAATATATTTATTTTCCAAAAAATATTAATTTATGAAAAAAACTCTTTGAAAAGAATATCTCTTAATATCTTTTATATTAAAAACTTTAAAGATAAATATATTAATAAAAAATCAGCAAGTGTGATCAATATAAATATTATAAACTTCTTATACAATTAAATTAAAAAGACACTCTTAATTTATTTTTTCTTTATTCAAAACATACAAACTTATTAGGAAAATTAAATTAAAAAGACACTCTTAATTTATTTTTTCTTTATTCAAAACATACAAACTTATTAGGACAATACAAAGTGAATGGACTTTATTATGCATTGGTAATTTTTTATATTATTTAAAGATGTCTAAAGACTAATTGGAGATATAGACTATACATGTTGGTCAACTTTATTGTCATTGTTAGTGGATGGAATTTGAACAAGGTATGTATTAAGACTTATTAAAACATAATTTATTTTTATTTTTAAATCAATTTCAAAATTTTGACTTTATTTTCTATTTAAATGAGTGGGTATCTGTACATAAATTTATATGTTCAATATAATCTATTTGTGGAATGTATGGTATAATCAACTTTTAGCATGACACACCACATTTTATCATGGAATCTCTCGCATATGGTGATAGTGGCATCTAAGGGGCCAACAAAATGCACTGGCTCTATAGTAGATTTTTTAAGGTTGCCCCTATAGCCATTTGCTACAATGACATTCTTATCAATTATGAAAATATTTTAAAAATAAACAATATAAGTAATTTGTTTAAGGAAACAAAGCTAGAAAAAATAGTAATAATTAAAAAAAAGAGATAAAAAGGGATGTCTTTTTGGGAGTGGGTGCTATTCTTGGTCTCATAGACTACTTCCACTCATTATTAAAATATAAAAAGTTAGGATTAATGGAAAAATGCTTGAAAGACAAAGAAAAAAAATTGTTAAATTGTATACCCACAATGAATGAGTGGATAATGTTTATTTGTTGTGAAAAGCATAGGTAAGAAGTATAAAAATATTTTTATTATAAAATTGAACATAATTGAAAAATGATTTAATTTTGGATTTTTTAAAATTCATATTCACAATTCATATTTCTTATTATTAATGTAATGTGTAAAACTGTTTTTGATAAAACTATAAAATTTGGTACATGTTTAATTGTAGAAAAACAATTTCTTATTATATGTTTAAAAGTTGAACTTTATACTGTAGAAAATAATTTTACTATTTGTTTACCAAGGTTTTCCCAAAAATATAATATCACATATTCTATTTTGTTGTCTATAACTACATATACACATTCTATTGAGAAAATGTATCATACCTTTTTTTTAATAAAAGAAAAGAAAAATGAAATATAAAAATGGATTGTCTAAAAGTAATGCAAATTTTAAATGATATAAAACTACATATTCATTACAAAGAGTTGGGACTATATGTACATCAATAGGAGCAAGATTAATGCGATTGAATGGTCATTGTTCTATAAAGGCTTCATGAAGGACTATGTAGGCAGGGGGAAGACAACAAGGTTAAAACTATTGATGTGCCCTATTTATTTATCTTGGGTAGGGCAGTTGGGTTGGGAGAAATATTTTTTAAATCAAGTCATATCACTATCTATTCGTAGATAGAAATGAGTTAGTGTGGTTCCCAAATGTTTATAAGATCACATTTCTTCCTATTATGTGTGTGACTCTTTGAAAATGATATTTTGATATATTTTACATTAAAAATTTAAAGATAAATATATTAATAAAAATTAAAAAATATGATCTAAAATATTAATTTAAAAAAAATCTTACTATTAAATTAAAAATAAATATTTTCAACTATTTTTTTAATCAAAATACAAAAACTTATTAGGACAATACAAACTAAATTGACAATATTATGTAGTGAAAATTTTAGGTATCATTTAAAGATGTCTAAAGACTAGTTGGGATTTAGAGTGTACGTCTTGACCATCCTTATTGTCATTGCTAGCAAATGGAACCAAGCATTTAGTAAGACTTATTATCATACAATCTACTAAATATAAAACATAATTTAGTTTTGTTTCTAAATCAATTTGAAAACCTGATTTTATTTTCCATTTAAATGAGTGGTTATCTAGGGGAAGAGCACCGGCTACCACTCATGTTCCAAGTATCATTCACTCCTTGCTCATCCAGCCCCTCAATCACTAACTTATCCCACTCACTTGTATTGTGAATAGTTAGCCTTGTTGACCAACTAATGGGACATTTATGCATAAGTGGTGGCAATTTTTGAATGATAATTAGGACATTAGTGCATAAGTTTGAGAGTTTTTGAGGTGGTTATAGTGCATGGTCATTGGGGTATCTTTAAGTAGGCGTTATAGATCCCACAACGTGTAAGATTTGTGGGTGCATGAGATTAGCTATATCAACTACATGCTCACTTCCCCTCTACATTTTGGCATAGAGTGCTAAGCTACAACTATATTAATTATGAGAACATTTTATACTCAAACAATATAATCAATTTGTTTGAACAAATAAAACTAAACAAAACAACAAACATATTGATCAAAATTTTCTATCAAAAATATATTTAAAGAAAAACTTACAAATTGTATAAAACTTTAATATCTTATTTTAAAAATGTTTACTTATTATTAAAGTATTTCATTCATTCATTTGAATTTAAGATTACACTAGCATTTTTATGTGGCACCGAAAAAAATGAGCTTACCACAAATAAATGGACAAAGACTTCTCTTTTGTCAATGACAAATGGTCCATATTGAACATTTGTTAAAGTCTGTTTTGTACTAGTCTCTTTATTGTTGCAATATTGAACTACAATTTTTATTGTAATTTGCACTCAATCAATTAAAAGAAAAAACAAAGGATGGATTTGATAAGCGAAATGAAGGAGAGATTATTTTGTACTTACCTTTGATTATTAATTATCTCACCGGTGTAGAAGGAAGCTTTCTGGAGTGCCAACTTCCAGCTCCGAAGCTTTTCTAAGCTGTATCTGCTCAGGTGGAACAGGACGCAAGGACAATGGAACAAACTTAATAATTCTCATATATGACAAATAACAAGGAGAAAAGAATAATAATCGAAAATATTTGATAATGACATATTATTTAATTTTGATTAATTAATAATTACGGTCAAACGAATGCCCAGTAGCTACTAGAGAGGAAGAGTATTTGAGGTGTACCTGCCCTTTATTTCATGCTTCTTGAAGGCATTTGCATAAGCTCCTTTTCCTTCAATCGCCCATCTTAGAGTAGAAGGCTCAACATGATAGAAAATGGGGATGAATGTGACGCGGGTTTGCAGCATAAATGCCAACTCAGCCAAACACCAAGGGGAGTGTGCATAATTCTCAGAGAAAAGGGCTATGTGAAGTGAAGCACTAGCCATTGCTTCTTCTAAAGTTTCAGGGAAAAAATCTCCAAGTTCAAGCTCATCTTTGTCTAAAAAGACTCTCAGCCCAGTAGCATCTAACTTCTTGTAGATACTCTTGGCAATGGTATCTTTAGTATCTTCTCCACAATGATTTATAAAGACATCATAGGGCGGGTGTTTTATTCCAGAGGAGGATTCAGCAGAAGTAGAAGCAGGAGCAGATGGGGTATTTACTAGGCCATCAAAAGCACTTGTTGTAGCAGCAGGAGCAGGACGGACAATTCTCAAGCCATCAGAAGCACTTATTCTGGGAAACACTTGATGGCCGGATGCAGCATGGGCAAGGAGGACATTTCTCAGGCCATCAGAAGAAGAATTTCCTAGGGCATACTTGGGTTGTCCAGTGGGATTAGATGGGGCTGCCATTATGATTAGACACAAAAAAGAATGCTGATTAAAGCGATTTCTTGAAGTTTGAAATGCTTGACAAGGTAAGTTGAGGTTTTGCTATAAATCGAGGCTATCAGAAACCAGGGCAACAGATAAATCTGGGTTACCGAATGCAGAAGTGCTTGAAAAACAAAAGGCTAATCTAGTGTTTAGTTGTATGATGCAGGGAAAAGGGAGTTATATAGAAATAAAGATGAAAGTAGCAAGGAAAGGGCATGGCAGAGAATGAGTGGATAACATTTGTGGGGGAAAAGGGAAAGAAAGCAGGGGGACGCATCCTTATTTCTCTTTCACTGACTTTGCAGAAGAAGGCAAGGGAGAGGGAGGAAAAGGGCAGGAAAGCAGGGGAGTAGGACGGAGTAATGTAGAAATAAAGAAGAAAGCAGTGAGAAGAACACTGAGAGAGATTGTGTGGATTCTTCGTGGGGGGAAAAGTGCAGGAAAGAAGTGGAGAAGCGTCTTCCTTACGTCTCTTTCAACCATGTGAAAGGGCAGGTAAGTGTATTGTGTTAAATTGAAGCGGGGTCATGTTATGTTGAATGCTCAATACGAGGTGAAAAGACTAAGAGAGAAAACGTATGGAATGCTTTAGGTATGGACGAAAGCGTTCTCACCGTGTAGCCTGGTTCAAAAGTCTGTCTTGCAACGTCACAGAGGAATCCTGTCTTTTCCATGAGAGTCCTTTTTCACATCTCCTCTACCTTCATTTCATTATTCGGGTTTTAATATTAATGGCTTTTTGACCTTTTTTTTTAATTATATTTATGGTTCTCTCATTCTATATGGAGATAATTATAAGGCATTTCATTTTTTCTACATTAGAGTGGATTCATAAGGGTTAATATTATTTAAATTTTTCTTTTTTTTCTTTTTATATTTATATTTTTTATTGTTTATTAAGAATTGTCTATCAATTATGCTTATATAACAAAGATTTCAATGTGTTATTCTAATTGATAAATTTCATTTGTTTATTTTTAACATTACTATAATGTTGTTATTATAAAGGTGATGGACATATATGCACTAAATGCTTATGCATTTAATTTATTATAGGAAAATGAATTTTTGTTGTAAGTTTTCTTTTTATTTTGATGTTTTGAATTCATCAATTAATGAGATTCATAAAAATTATATTTATTAGTCGGGAGGCTATATATTGTGTGAGATTTTAACCAAAAACAAGTCTCATATCGAGAAACAACTATTAGTTTTCCTTCACTGAAATAATTTGTTGTTTTCAATTGACAATTTTTTCTATTCATTTAAAATTCTCATAGTATATCTTAATACATCTTGCGCCTTTAAATCGTGTGGAATCTACTCATCAATGTGAAAGTGGTGACATATTTGCTATTAGATTTGACTAAAAATATATATGTACCAATCAATGTGAAAGTAGTTACATCTTTAATATGATTTTACTCTAAAAATATCAATGTCAAATTCTATAAATTATTGTATTCCAATGTTTTATTTCATCAACAATGTAAAGGGTCGTTGTGTTTTAGTGTATTTTTTCCTTTGCATTTCCTATGGTTTTTGGTTAGTTAATACAGAGATTGTCCAATCAAGTATTCAAGAATCCAATCATTACCACCTAGGAAGACTAAAATGGTGTACTCAAGCAATTGTGCTTCTCCAATTTTTGAGAAATCAAACTACACAAACTTTGAAAAAAATAAAGATAGAGGTACACAATAGTTTGTCTTTGGTAAATTAGGGGTAACCCTCAGTTAGAATCAAATCCAACAAGTGAAGCCCCAAAAAGGCATTCTCTATGGGTTGCATTCTCTACTCTTGACAAATTGCAATCATTACCCTATGTAGGATTGAACTCAAGGGCCTCCTATGTTCATCCAAAGCTCCCACTCTATGATGCCTTGATTTCCTCTTTTGAGTCCTTAACGTACGCAAGGAAATAATCATGATATAGTGTTGATGAAGATAATTTAAAAAATTAGAAGAATCTTTTTCAAGAAGGTGTACCTAGTATTCTAGAATCATGGCCAATAGAAACTTGCAAACATTTGAATCCATCCACTTTATTTTTATATTCAAGTCATTCAACAAAGCTAGCAACAATCTCCTTAATTATTGCTCTGTAAGGTTTACAAGCCCTCCTTCAATACAAGCACTAGCAAGCCCATGATTATCATTGCATAAATTTGTGTGATGGAGCATTTTAGACAATAGTAATATCAATTTATATTACAAGAGATGAAAAAATCAAGAATACAAGAACAATAGGTAAAACTTAAGAGCACGTCTGATGTGTTGGGGAATGGGGTTCACTAGTCTAAACATGCACTAGTAGAATTTGGCAAATATGTGATTACATGACTAAATTGTTTTAGTCATGTGACTAAAAATGACTAAATTCTACTTTTTTTTGTAGTTCACAAATATGAATGACTAAATAAATGACTAATTTGGTCATCGGATAAAATAATAACTAAAAAATTGGTCAGATAAACAAAAATGACTAAACAAATTAATAAAAAAAGTGACTATTACTCCGCTATTCTTTTTTCTTTTGAATTTGATCATAATCCATAGAGTTTAAGCCCCTCCATGGGACCCCTACCTAAACAACCCATTTGGTCATACAGGTTGCTTAGTGTACCAAAAGCTAAATTATTATTTTAATTTTTTAAAATTTAAAATTAAAATTATTTTGATTATCTTAAATTTTAAATTAATACAAAAGAAATATCATTTTCAATATTAGGCAACATTAATTTATTATGATTAATTGCTAGTACACAAGGAATCCAAATCAATACTATACATGACCTCTATATGCAGTCATTCATGGAGATGTACCCATTAAACAAGAGATGTGTTAATCCAAAGTGAGTTATCAATAATCATGTTGTGATTCTTAGATAGCTATTTTTTTGAAGGGAAACTGTACCACTATTAAAGGGGAAGATCTTGGCTTGATTAAGATGAGAGTGATCATTTATCTATTGTGCTTTTGAACATCACAGCTATTAAATAGTTCAATAAATAAGTAGATTTCATCCAAGAGGTAGACCATGCTTTTGAAAAAAAAACATAATATAGAACATATCATAATTGGAACCAACTATAATCCAAATGCTTCAAGCCTTTGTTGTTGCAGTATCTACTCTTTCTTTTTCTAGCATTATCATTTATTACTTCATCTTGAAATGTTTAAGCCTCATTTTTTTTCATGTAATAGGAATGTTCAAAGAGGTTGGACTATTGAAATGTGGCACATGCAGATCTTGAATTAATTTTATGAATAACCAACTTTTCCTAGATCAGAGACTATTTCGTTCTTATCCCAATGAAATACCCCTATTAAGCTTCATGGCCCAAAGAATCAGGTAGCCTTCGATGAAGCCATTAAAGGGGAAAGACTTAAAAAGATAACGCTTTCTTCCCATTTCTTGGTAGTTAGAGTTATTTTCAGGATTCTTGGTAGAGAATAAATTTCCAACACAGATAGATCTATAGAGATAATTCAGATATCCTAACTATGTTCATTGCCCTCTGCAATACAAGTAGATCTGGATAAACATGCCATTGGATGGCTTTGCAGGCGTATCTTCAAATGGAAGTATTTAGGAAATTTAGATTTAGTGATTAATAATATTAGGGGTGATCTAACTATTCCTAAACTGAGATTTTATGATTCCCCACTGATTGGTGGTAGACCTGTTCCCTCCCCCCCTATCTTAATAACAAAGGATTTGGATACTTTAAGGAAAAAATGTCCTTCTATCAGATGTAATCTAAACTTTTTATCTCACTTCCTTCATATTAGAAGGCCACAAGAGGATGATTGGTTTGACATTTTCATTCAAGATGATGGGGTTGGCAATTGGGGTTGGGAAGCGGATGAGAATTATGATTCAGATAGCTCTAAGTCAACAGAAGATATCAAGGAATCTCATATGTGAAATTGGTATTCTCCCTTGGTTTCCATGCTTTTTTTATATTCTATTTTCTATCTTGCAGTAGATTTCTTTTCTGTAAATTTTGTGCTCATGTCAAAATTTAGTAGAATTGGTTGAATTCTATAATGGTATATCTTTGTAAGGTTTATGTTATAAAATATTTCTAATTTTCTCAAGATTTGTCAAAGTCTTGTATATCTTTGAATACATAGGGGATGTATCAAAATTATCTATATAATAATAGATGTCTTAATCCCAAATTAGGTATGCAACTTCAATCTCCATGGATAATTTTTGGGTTTTAAAGATTTTGGAAATTAATATTGGATATGGGTTTTCTTTAGCCATGTTTATATATGGTTTTTAACAGTTGATAAGAAATATTTGGTTATAGATCTGATCTATTGATGGTTTGCATCCATATATATATATATATATATATATATATATATATATATATATATATATATATATATATATATATATATATATATATATATATATATATATATATATATATATATATATATATATATATATATATATATATATATATATATATATATATATATGACCCCACAATAGTGGGTTACACTTTTTTAGACATGCTGATTTTTGCTGAAATGACACATTTTTAATAAAATATGATTATTTAAGCCTTGAGAGGTTCAATTTGAAGGAATTAATTAGAAATGGTTAGCTCAAAGCCTCTTAGATTAAAAAATCATTGATATAACATATATACTCCTAATTCATACCTACAATGGAGTCTCCTTCACACCTATTAAAATGCTGATAAAAAATCACTTTGACTTTATCTTTTGGCAGATCAAATGAATCTATTCGAAAAACCTATCTATGTAGGAAGGTACTACTGAGAAAACTCTTTCCAATTATTATAATGTTAATATATATTAAGTTTATTATGACTTTGTATTTTTAGTTTTACTAAACATAGATATTTCACTGTATCTCCACCTCTATGTTCGATGCTTATGGAAAAATAGTAAATGAGAGAAAAAAAATTCTAAAAAATATGTATGCCCTAGGTATTGAAGTTATCTTTCTATCAAAAAAAATAAAAATAAAATTGGACAAATACACAAAAAGTTATAAGCTATGTAGTCAAGGTATGTCAAAATTACGGCTTAGTCAACTTCAAACATTAATAAAATATGAAATAATCATGATAATGTCATAAAACCAATTGCATGCCCTCCATATTGACGTTAAAAAACTAAATTTGAAAGAATCACATTGATATCTATTTTAGAAAAAAAGTTATGCTCTACAAAAATAATGTATCTCTTTGAAAATGACGTTTTTAGCAACATACTAATTTTTGTGGGAGAAAGAAAAAACCAATCAAATCAATTCAAAAATAAAAATAAAAAATATATTTAGAATCTAGATAGAAAATCCTAAAAGACTCTAATTTACTTCATCTTCTGATTCTTAACGGTTTAACAACAATATGCATTCGAATCTAAAAGTTTTATTCAAAATTTAGAGTATAGTGTTTGTTCAGGCAAAAAAGTGTAACCCACTATTGTGGGTTCACCCATAATTTTATATATATATATATATATATATATATATATATATATATATATATATATTTTTATATATATATATATATATATATATATATATATATATATATATATATATAATCTATTTTTATTTATCCACTTTAGGTAGAGTCGATTTAGACTCTCTCTGGGTATGGCCACCCACGATTTGCAAATAAACTTGATTTTGCTTCTCTTTTTGTTTAATAGAACTCCTTTGTGATGAATATTAGTTTGATATATTCCTAATAGAGGAAAAAGTATGTGATTTAGATTGGGAGAGTAAGAATGACCCCGACTATAATGAATAAAGAGATCCCACCCAAGATCAGATTGAGGAGTGACCTATAGAAGAATGGGTTATAAGAATATTGCAGGATATATGCACAAAGATGGGGGACCAAAAAGGTGCCACATTACTTTTTGGCCCCCCAATGACCATAGTGCGTGTGCACTAAAGCGTGTGTGTGTTATGGCTTGGGAAATTCAAAACATAGCACATGTGTACGCACTATGGTCATTGGGAGAGAGAGAGAGAGAGAGAGAGAGAGAGAGAGAGAGAGAGAGGTCTAGGAGAGAGCATATGTGTGTGTGAGAGAGAGAGAGAGGGGGATGAAAGAGGATAAGAAGAGGAAATATAGAGGGTATGAAGGTAGGATAGAGTGTGTGTGTAAGAGAGAGAGAGAGAGAGAGAGAGAGAGAGGAGAGAGGAGAGAGAGAGAGAGAGAGAGAGAGAGAGAGGGTGAGGAAGGGGTCCTAGGACCATCTATGACTCATTAGGCAATAATAGGTGCACTAGGCATAGACTAGATGGAAATCAATCTTCTATATTATATGAATTCCCAAGGATTTTAAATTATGTAAGGGTCATGAAATTTATTCAACCCAATAATATGATTATCAAAGGTGTAACAAACTCCTACACTTTTTTAATACAAACCATTTGCAATCACTTATTACAACTCTCTCTCTCTCTCTCTCTCTCTCTCTCTCTCTCTCTCTCTCTCTCTCTCTCTGTGCTCCCCCCACCTTCTCACTCTTTCTCTCTCACTCAAACCTTTTCCAGATGTTACATAGCGCGTGCACGCTATTCAAGTCATAAATTTAAATAGCACGCATGCGATTTGTAATATATTGGAATCCACCAAGCCTAAGGCTTGGATTTTCCTTGGAGATCTAACCCAAAGGCTCCCAGAGGATTCAAATAGGCCAGAGACATATTTTCTAGCAAACATACAAAAAATTCACATCTTTTTGTGTGTGTTCCTCATTAGTTTTACTCGTGGTTCAATAACGTTAAAATCAGATGACATGATATTATAGATCTTTCCATTAGCTATCTAACCATATAATTTATTTTGAATTATGATTATGTTAAGCTTTTCATCTCTGATTTCTTTTTTATATATGTTCGATTTTTGTCAAAAATCAACGTGTAGTATTTTGGGCATATATTTTGGCTCATTCGTTAAATTTTGCAACAAGTTACTTTTTTACAAACTAGACTCTATTATACACACTTTAAAAATAAAAATTTATTTTTGATTAGTTTTCAATGATTTCTAGGGGGAGCACACGGAAATTTCACATTTTCAAGATGTGTGTACTTCGAAAATTCATAAAAAAGTTATACATTCATCAAAAAATTAGATGAAAAAATCAAGATAAACTACGTGGGTGTTAGATAACTTCTCACTAGAGTGATAAATTTTTATTTTTTTTAAAGTTAACATTTTAGGGGAACACACCAGATGCTATGTTATGTTTTTTCACAAAAAATAGGACCACTTTTTATGCTCCCCCTTTATGAGGGCCTTAATATATACCATTTTCAAAATAAATTAGTAGTTTAGAAACTAGATTCAGAGTATTACAACTCTTGTTCTTGTTACATCTTAAAATTTTGAGTCTAACTATCTTTAGTTTCTCGTTAAAGTTAAGAGTTTGTTGATTTCAGAAAAAAAAAAAGTGGCATCTTATACCCCTTTTTTGGTCCCCCATCTTTGTGCACTTACCCCGCACTGTTTATAATTTCTATGGAAATGATAAATTTGTTCTCAATCTGAAATTGATTAAAGAGGTTTATGTCCTTTCCATACTAGTAGTTCTTGAATGATCATAAATTTTATAAAAAAAATTCAAAATTTAATTAATAACAAATCTTGTCCTATAATGCTATATATATTCACCTTTTGAGTAGTAAAGTAAGGTCATTTGTAATAATGCTTGGGGTTAGGGAAGTATATACAAACAAATATGCTTATAAAAGGAGAATGATCTTTCAAGAAAATGACAAGCATAATGGTTGCAATAACCTATAGATGTCTTGAATTGGCAATCATCCACCTTTAAGTTAGCTATTGTAGTCTTGATATTCTCTTAATCAAGTTTCCACAACAAGAGATCACAAGTCTCCAATAACTTAAGGAAAGGTGAATCGACATTCTGTTAATTCTAAATAAAATTGATCACTTCTACATATTTCAAGATTTTAGTTAGTAAAAAAGATATTAAAACATAAAATCTCTTTATGATTAACAAATGCCTTTTGGTTTTTTTATAATTAAGACTAATCCTTTGATCTTAGTCATGAAGAATAATTTATGCAAGTATCAGGCAAGCTGTTGGAATATATAACACAACAAAATTAGATCTTCTAAAGGGAAAAGGGAGGAATTTCAATACCTAAATTATAAGGTTACATATAACAATGACATTGACATAATTATATGAAATATTGATGTAATGAGTGAATGCCCTCATAATTATTTTGTAACTCTTTATTTCGGACATATGTCTCGGGTAAGACTAGAGGTTTTCTTCTCCATTTTTTCCTACTAGTGCCCACAATGAATGGAGAACCAAAATGTAATAAATTTTATGTATTAATAAATTTATTGGCTATGGCCTTTTATATATAAAATAATAAATAAATAAATTTCACTTTTTTAATGAATATAATAAAAATATAAATATAAATATAAATTTTATTTTATTAATATTAATAATTATTCATAGTAATATTGATGAACTACAACTGATTGAATATCTAAGATGAACTGAAGAATTGTGATTAGAGATCACCGAGTATTGAAATGATATGCAAGATGATTAAATCAGTAATATGTTGTCATTGATGTCAACTAATCTTGACAATGCTTATCATGTAAATTACAAACGTCTAAACAATATGTTGATGAGGAAAAGATGAAGAACAAAGTTATCTACATAAGGAAAAGATGGATATGACAGAGAAGGAAAAGGTAAACATTGGGTAATCTACTTGATGAGGACCTATGATTGTATATTGTTGACTTTATCATGTTTCATTAACCTATCTTGAAGAAGAGATTCAAAACTGGACAAGACAATGTGGTTGGTAATTAAAGTTTTATGTATACACCGAGCCAGTGCTATGTATACCGTGTGACAGTATTAATCAAGCTAGTCTAACTAGTTATCATTGACGCATTTCTTTGTAAACCGAGTATGGATGAAAACATTAAATGCTAAGGTTAGCCGACAGAATATGATGAGCTGGATTTGTTATGATTTTGAGGTTAAGGATAAAATTTGTTTTAAGATCCAAGACTGACAAAATTCGAAGAAGAACTAAAGGATGAAATTGAATACATCTACCGAGGGATGTTTAAGCGGAAAAAATGGATGAATGAGATTAAGTGGCAAAATCTAATGGATGAGAAGAAATTTGTTTACCTGTCTAGTTAAGATACATGAGTTTCATTATTGAAACATGTTGCGGGAAGAAGGAAACTACACAGAATATGCTTGAAAGACAAGTTTCATGCATGCCTAATCAGACTAGTTATTGAAGGACCAAGTTGCAGAGTTATTACCGAGTATCAAAGAATCATTTACCGAGAAAAGTAAGTTGATATATTGAAGGAAGTGAATAGCTTAGTGATCAGAGGATTATTTGTAAAGGGCTTAGCATAGATCTGAATATCTACAAATTAAGTTGTATTTGAATCAGATCATTACTATATCAGTTTAACCATTGATTCAGAAAATCTCTTAACCGAGTGGACTTCACAGTCTTATATTCTACCCTATGACATTCTACCGAATGTAAAGTGTTGTCTTGTTGACCCCATAGTGAATGTTGGTCAGAAGTTAATGGTTAGTGTTAAATCCTCTAACAAGGTCACACCTAACAGTGTGTATTGTAACCTTTAATAGGGTTGGCTCTTCACCGAGCTCACTTCAGAAGAGTGAAATTTTTGGGTTACCGGTCCTAGGTGGTTTTTCCCTTAATAGGGTTTCCACATTAAATCATTGTGTTATGTGTTTGGTGTTATGATTGATTTACTTTCATACTTTACATGTTTCATAATTGATTTGGTCGGTAATCACATTGGGATATTTACTGGTAATTAGTAAAGGCACAAAAATAGATTAAGTTTATATGTTACCGAGCTGCATATTTTGTGATGTACATCTTTGTATTTGGGACTGAGGATAACTGATTCACCTCCCTCTCAGTTATTCTAACAAATATTAAAATTGACTTGATTTTTTTTTTCTGTTTAGACATCTTTATATAACATTATTATTTAGAAAAATAGGTATATTATCAAATTTTAAAGAAAAAGTATATTTTATCGATCTATTAACATTCAAAAAAATAGGATCTAGATATCATCATAAGAATTGGATCTAGAAATCACAAGTCAAGATTGCAAGCATGTGACAAAGTTGTAGCCATAGTATAGGCCTAGATTTACAATGTAGAATATTTTTTATTTTAATCCATATGTCGATTCTACTATAAGAAAGAAAAACTCATTCTCCTTGAATGCCCATGTCATTTCCAAGATTCTCTATTTATATTCAATATGAGAACTGTGATTTAGGTCTGTCATTGTAAGCTTATGTTTAACTCCTTGCCACTTGGTAAATATTTGTGTTTTGCATCATGGTCAAGCTTTGGATTGTTATAGGTATGGTACTCTGATGTGAATTTCTTTTTTTTTTGTTTGATTGCTTTAAAGATTAGTTGACATAACAACATTACAAAATATTATAAAATGTGAGGTACTCTTGATTGAAAATAGATATGTAGAAGTATGTTTAACTATGCGATGTTTCTACTATCTTAAATTCTCATATGTATACAAATCTAATTCTTTATTGTGGGCTCATAAGAATGCCTCCCTCTCCTAACTACGACCTTGTTTCCCTATAGATAAGCACTAGCCATTTTGACTTCGTCATCAATATTTTTCATTCAAGTATCATAGAAGATTAAATTATGCTCAAATTTATGATTCAATTGTATAACCTATATCAAATCTTTACAATCTCAAGCTAATTGACATTAAAATAACTATGAAAGTGTGGTTGGAGATTGCACATGTAAATGTAGAGCATAAAGGAATTCATATAAAGAAATATAGATTTGTGTTAATTTTTTGTTGCATATCTAAGTACATTGTTATATGCGTAAAGGAGGTTCTAGATTTTGAGTCTAAAAACCTACATATTGAAGCTCTAGTGACAAGTCTTTAGAAGCTTCAAATGAACAAAATAGATTTGCTTTAAGGTTGGTTGTGTTATTTCTATTTCTCTTTAATTATTTTATAAGAACCTTAGGGATTAGCCTCCCAAACCTAATATAACCTAAATTAAAGAAGTGGTATTGTACCTTAAGAGTTTATTCTTAACTACTTAAAGTCTAATTATGCCTTTCTTTCATTACCCGAAGTTGATATTCATCTCCAAACCATACTTTTTAATGTAAAATCTAAAATTGTAGATAACCATTTTGAAAACCAACACTATAAATGGAAACATCAAACATAAATCCAAACTTCAAAATATTCATTTCCAAAAAAAAAGTCATTTAGAAAACAACTAAATAATCTACAATACATTTGTTACTATTTATAATTTAATCACCTTCTATTATTCATTGCCTTAGATTTATCCACTAACTAATTTAGAAACGTGATAAATTATACTTATGATCCTATTGCATCCATCCTTCTTAACCTACTAGAATTCTTATTACACTACAAATATAGACGACCATAGTTAACTCAAAAATATTATTTTGATGAAAAGATTTACTCTTACTATAAATAATAAAACTAGTTCAGAACTCATTACCTTTGTGAAAGTTGATGAAAGACCTCTACTATGCTTCCCTCTTCGCCCATCACTAATCATGTCTCTTTCACTTTAACATCTTTGTTCTCATTGGATGCCCAAATTTCATATCGGTTTGACTGAAGCCAATGTTGAACCTTGTGGGAAGACATCCATCCATACCCATTTCCCATTAGCCAGTTCGACATAAAAATGATTGCCTCTATCTGTATATATTTGGAAGAGTAGGTTGGGATAACCATAATCTATATTGAAACATATCAGAATGGCATTGGCATTGGTGAAACTCTTCCGCCTCCTCAAGTTGAATCCTCCAAATACTCCAAATTCAACCACATTTTTCGGAGGAAAAGAGCTAAAGAAGTTTTTTAGGGAACCTACATCAACCACTATCAGTTTTCTTGTCCATTTCTGTACAATAATTGCAAATGAAAAAGGAAGCACAAAATAAAATGCCTCATAATAATTGATATTTGCAAAAGGAAAAGGCAGCAAAAAATCAAATGCCTCGTAATAGTAAATAGACTTTTATATTTCTATTTCAACTATTCGTATTACCTATCTGTCGTTAATGAATGGTTCAACAACTAGTCTGTGGTTTGCTACGACTACAATGGACTTCAAAATCTTATGCCTCTCCAAGCATAATATACAACGAACTTCAAACTTTCTATCTTCTCCAATTTGTTGCAGCTTTTGAATTCATTTTTTTAAAGAATAGTTAACTTTGCAATCAAGAAGTTCTTCAGAACCAAGACTATTCTTAAAGAACTTAACTATACTTTTATAGCACTCATCCCAAAAAAGCCAGGGGCAAACACAACCGATGGTTTTAGGCCTATAAGTCTCTGTAACTCTCTTTATAAGATTATGTCAAAAGTTCTCACTTATAGATTGTTGATTCTTCTTCCATCTTTGATCTCTCCTCAACAGAATGGTTTTGTGCCAAGAAGACAAATTTTGGATTCTATTACAGTAGTGCATGAGAATATCCATTCTCTAGAAAAATCCCAAAAACAAGGCTTCTATTGGTGCTAAAAAATGGAGGACTATTTTTGGCCAACTGACAGGCACACACTAGTGCCTCTGTAATTTTGGCTTCATTGAGCCAAGGTTGGTAGGCCTGAATTCACAAGTGCCCTATGTTACACAAATGCATGCACAAACAAGATGATAATTCCTTCCAAAGGGGTAAACAATCCTTGGAGGAAAATAATACAATCTCCTAATAGCTGTATTGTATGAAATCTAAACCAAAAATGCACTATCACTAAAACCTAATTGCTAAAGCTTTATAAAGAAGAAATTAGATTAATATGTAAACTACAAAGAAGAACCAGATAACAATTATCAAATGAAATAAGATCAGTGCCTAATGCAAATTTGGGTTATAGAGTCAGATATTTCCAATCCTACGTATAATCAGAGACAGTTTTAAGAGAACTTACTTTTAGTAAAGCAAGACTATCATTCCACAAGCTTCCGCTTGATTCACAATTCAAAATAATTCACACAATTAATCCTATTGAGTTTAACTCAAATTAAGAGACCGACAAGAACAATTGTAGGTTCACAGACCATACAATTGATATTTGAATTGCATATATTAACTTTGATATAATAAATCAGGGAATAGAACATAGTAGAACACCCTATTACAAGAGTATCTGAAAAACTAACTGAAAATAAATGATATATAATCTCAAAAAGCATAAAACAACTTATCTGACATAACATTTGAAAAATTGTATATGAGGTCCAAATCTGTAGTTGCAAGAGTCTTTTGTCCCAATTGTGTCGTGTGTTTTTTGATTACAAATGTTTCAATATAAATATATTAATCAAAGGTTTCTTGTGAAAAGACATACCTTTTCACAAAAACCTAATCCATAAAACTAACCCTAAAATTTACACATTTAACCATATAAATGGTTTTAGGGAAAAACATTTCCCGTATAGCAAACATAATTTGTTATATCTTCAGGTATTGTGCATGAAAATCCAAATCCTCATGTTTAACTCCTGCACACAAACATTCAATATTAAATAAGCTTTCAATAAAATTTAAAATTAAAATCATTATATTTAATAATGTTTTAAGCTTTCAATATGATCCTTATTTAAAATTATCCATTTATTAATCAATAATATATCTAAATAAAATAAAATCATGACATAATTTCACAAATGTTTTTGATAATATAAAAAACTGCCAATAAAATTAAATAATTAATCATGAGCGCCCACTTTTAATTATCAAAACATAAAAATAATCCTTTTAATAAGATAACACATAAAATCATTAAATAGGAACATAATGTTATATTTTCAATTTAAAATTTAATTTTCAAATTTTAAAACATAATACATTCCCTATATAAAAAGTTTATTCCAATAATATAATTTTCAAATAGATTTGTCTTTAAAACATTAGGGTTTCATATTTAAAAATATTAAAGCTCCCCTAGAAAAAAGGGGAACATTTACCCCAAAGGTACAATATTAAAAATAATTCACACGAGGTAAATGTATTAATACTTTAGAAAAATAACAATCCTAATATTAAGAAATTCTATCAAATGTACAAATAAAATAAAATCACATAACCCTTTTATAAAATGCATTTAGGTCTTGAAATAAAATAATTTCACTTTCTAAACAAAACCCTAAATATGCATATATTTACAAATCATTTAATTAGTAATTGCAAAAGTGAAAATACAAATCTAATAGGATAAAATAAGAGATTACATTTAGGTATTTTGAAAACTAAAGATTTATACCAATTAAAAATAATTTCAAAACCCATAAACATAGTAACTTTTTCCCAAAATGAATTACCTTATTACACTTTTTCACTTTAGTATTTTTAGGGTAAATAAAAAATGAGACCTAAAAGGATTACATTAGTGAATAAGCCAAATCTCGTAAAATATAAAATCTTTTTAAACACATCATACAACAGAAATCTAATTACATTTCTAACCTAATAATTTATCCCTAACTTACTAAAGGGAATAAAATAATCTATAATTTATCCCTTTATCTCTACCCATATTCTCAAGGAATACAATAGGACAATCGGTTAGGGTAGGTCGGGTAGTTATGATAGGAAGAAAGGGTGGGTCAAGAGGTCGAGTGTTCGACTCTCTCTCCCCACTCTTTTTTCCTAAAATCAATAAAATCAATAATACATAAGAAAAGAATATTCATTTTTGAATTTTAAAATTATTTAGGAAAGAAATACTCCTTGCATGAGAATTTCGACATGAGAATGTAAATAAATTAGTCCCTCTTCCAAATCCCCTTGAAGAATAATAATAGACTAATTGGTTAGAGGGCAGAAGGTTAGGTAGGTAGGAAAAAAGGTTGGCTTGAGAGGTTGAGTGTTCAACTCCCTCTCTCCACCTTTTTTACTTAACCACCTTATTATTTATTATTTTTTATAATTATTTTATTTCAAAATATACATGCATTAAATTTATTGAAATAAAATAACTAAAAACCTATTTCATGAACATAGAATAATGATAAGTATTTATGCCCTTTTAATCATTTTAATTTTTTACAAAGGGAAATTACATGAAAATGAAAATGAAGATTATAATTCCCTGATATTTTGCGTATTTAGGACCTAAATTTTTAGGTGTCAACAGTGGCTCTTATCAGGAATGTGCATTCATGCCTGGATGCAGCGAGAGTCCAGTTATCTCTGGAAAATCAGACCATAGTAAGAAAAGAATCATGAGGCTAGGATAAAGTAAAACAAATAATGTACAAGTTTAGAGAATACTTCCTGTTTTAAGAGAAAAAGGGCTTCAAATACTGACCATGAGTTGGGAACTCCTGAACAGTTTCATCAGTATCCTGTAAATAATATGAATTCTCACCTGCCTTTGAAACAACCATGTAAGGTCCTAGCCATAATGCTTTGAACTTACCATGTTTTCCTCTATCTTGGTCTTTTGCATTCCATTTTAGTACCCAATCACCTTCTCTAAAAGGCATGTCTGATGCTCTCTTGTCATGAAGGGTCTTAATCTGTTGTTGTTGTTGAAGATTCATTTCTTGTGCTCTTCTTCGTATCTCATCTAGCTCTGATAATTGAATCAACCTGTCTTCCATAAAATTTACTTCCTCAAGCTCTTCTTCCTGAATGAATCTGTAAATTGGCAGGAGATTATTTAATGGTAACCTTGCTTGTTTCCCATAAACTAATTCATAAGGTGCAAAACCTGTCAATCTTTTCATTGTTACCTTGTCTGCCCATAAAGCTAGACCTAGCTTTGACTCCCATGCCTTCTTATTATTGCTCAACATTCTCCTGATAATCTTTATTATATTCTTATTGCTTGATTCTGCTTGACCGTTCCCTTGCGGATGATAGGGGGATGAGTATGATAGGTTGATACCATATTTCTCACAAAATTTAGAAAATTCCTTAGATCTAAAACACATTCCATTATCACAAAGTATCTTGCAAGGTACTCCAAATCTGGTAAGTATGTTATCTGTCAAAAACTTGATGACCACTTTGCTTGTAGCTTGTCTCGTAGGTATAGCTTCAACCCATTTCGTAAAGTAGTCTGTTGCAACCAATATCCACTTGTGACCTCCACTTGAAGCATCTGCAATTTCCCCAATAATTTTTCTATTCCCCACATTTTGAAAGGTTCCTCAGTTTGTAAAGGAATAAGGGGTAAAGCGCCATTATATTTCAGTTTCTCAGAGAAATTTTGACAAGATTCACATTTTTTAACATATTCATAACAATCCTTGAATACACGGGGCCAGTAATATCCAATTTTCAATATCTTATGAGTTGTTGTATTAGCCGAGAAGTGACTGCCGCATACCCCATCATGCAACTCTTTAATTACTGACTTAGCCTAATAGGTGTCTAGACAAAATAAGAGGATACCATCAGTATTTTTCCAATACAAATCTCCTTGAATCAATACATATCTTGATGCTTGTAACTTTATAGTTCTTTTCTGATTATCACTTAAATCTTCTTGATATTTCATATGCTTTAAGAAGTATACTATGTATGTGTACCATGGACAATGTTCGATGCTAGTTTTTGCACTTTCTAAATCTACTTGGTTTACTTGATTTGCATCCAAATTTGTCTCTGCCACAAGTTTAGCCAACCGTTGTCCTCTGATTAACTTAGTGATCTAAATTTCAATGTTAAATTCATGAACCTGATTAATCCTTCTACATCTTTTATCTGTGACTTCTGATTGCCTCAATATATCCTTAGTTTCTGCATTAGGTACATATGCCACAATCTTAGCTCTGACCAGGTAAGGTCTAAAAGATTTCACTACTTTAATTAATGCATAAGCTTTCTTTTCATGTATATCATAGTTCAACTCAAAAGATTGTAAAGTTTTACTGAAGAAAGCTATTGGTTGCTCATATCCTTCATCATTTTTCTATAGTAGAACCACTGCAATGGTGTGAAAAGATGCGAAAGAGAACAACTGAAATGGTTTTGAGAAATCATGAGATTTCAAAACTTCAGCTTCTTTGATTGCTTTCTTAATGCTGGCAAAACCTTCTAAGGCCTCATTTGTCCAATTTAGAACTACATTCTTCTTTAACATCTTTGCAATAGGTTTCAGAATTTCTGAAAAATTCAGGACGAACCTTCTCACAAAGTTGATTTGTCCAAAGAAAGATTGAACCCCCTTAACATTTTTTAGGAATCTGAATCTTAACAATTACTTCAATCCTTTTTGGGTCTATTCTAACTCCTTCCCTAGAAATAATATGATCGCGAAGTTTACCCTCAGTTAACCCAAAATGACATTTATTTGGATTTAAGGATACTCCATAGTCAAGGGCTCTTTTGAATATTTTCTCTAAATGCTTGCAATGGTCTTCTACCTTCTTGGAATAAGCTATGATGTCATCCTAATATATTACCATGATAATATCAATGAAGTCCCCAAAAGTTACATCCATGGCTCTCTAAAAAGTAGCTCCGGTGTTTGTAAATCCAAACGACATTCTTGCATAAACATATGTACCCCATGGTGTAGTGAATGCTATTTTGTATTGTTCTTCTTCTTTAACCTTCACCTGATTGTACCCAGAGAACCCATCCATCATAGATAACAATTCATTCCCCGTGACCTTTTGTAATAATGCCTCCATATTAGGTAATGCATAATTATCTATTAATGAAGATATGTTTAGGTTTCTGAAATCCACACAAAACCTGATATCTCCATTTTTCTTCCTAACAGGTACCAAGTTTGAAACCCAAGTAGAGTGTCTAATCGGCTTGATGATACCAGCATCCCTCATCTTGATGAGTTCCTCCTTTATCTTAGGAGCAAAGTCAAATTGATTGGTCTTTGCCTTTGTCTAAAGGGCTTTGCATCAGGTCTTAGGGGTATCTCATGTTGGAACAAGTCTTCTCTATAGGCCTTAAGATCATCGTAGGACCAAGCAAAAACATGTATGTACTTTCTTAATAAACTAACAATATCAGCTCTAATTTTAGGAGTTAGTTTTTTACCAATGAAAACCTCTTTAGGAGTATGCTCATTTCCTAAATTTATCTTCTCTACAAAACTTTGCCAACAACTAATAGATCCATGAGGCAAATTCCTATACCATTCATCTGCACTATCTTTGAGTGAATGCACAAACATCTTCATACGCACATCTTCATATGTTATATCAAATTCATATACAAGATTTTTAACATTTATAACATGCTATTCTGCTAACTGTGACCCATCACTAGTAAATTTAGGGATAGTAAATTTTAACTTATTAGGTATTGGGTCAGGAGAGCATATAATATTTGAAAAATCTAATTGTTTATATCTCTCATTAATCTCTTGAAATTTGACATCAACTATATTTCTATTTTGATTATTATTCTGAAAATATTGATTTTGGCACATAGGATTACCTCTCTGGTGTTGATTTTCTAGGTTACCATATTGACCTGTGTGAGATTGTTGAGCCATATTCATTGGATTATGTGCCCATCCTCTATGTTGTTGACATTTTTGTTGTCTAGAATACCCAAATTGTTGATTTGTGCCCATATCATATTGCTGATGATTTGTTTGATGTGTTTGACTGTGTACATGATGAGGTGCATTACCATATTGTAGATTATATCCATTTTCATAATGTTGGCCTTCGATATTTCTACATTGTGCATGATTTTCATACTGATGCACACGTTCATTGCCTGTGTCATCCGTGTGAGCATTAAAATGCTATGCATTATCTTGGTTGGGCATTTCATATGGATGTTGTGAATTATTACTGCGCAAGCCTTGCGCATACAAGTTAGGGTGCTATGAATCATGTTTATGATGATGCCATTCATTATCATTCAAATGATACATGCACTTTTGTACATTCCCCTCAACGTGCTGGTCACGTGAGTTACCATAAAAACTATGGTTCACGTGAGCGTTTTCCAAATTACTAACCTCCTCCTTGCATAGGGTTGTGTACCACTAGTTTGCTGCAGATCATTATGAGAGTCATGCTATTGGTGGTTGACTAGATGTGTGTGACTGGCTTGTTGCGTAGAGAATTTTGGACAATGTATATTCTCATTTTGCAATGCAAGAGCATGTGAATTAGGGTGCTATTTTTTTGATTCCATGCAATGCACTTCTATATTAGGTAAGCCAAATGTATCTTTATCTAGCCGTGCATTCCACATTTTCTCTCCATTACTGATGTAATAGTCACGCAGATTTCTATTTTGCAATAAGTGAATTGAGAATAAGGCACTTTTCCCATTCTCCTCTGCACGTGTATCCTCAAGCGCTTGCAAACTTGGCTGCTTACCATGTAAATTAGAGTTTTATAGAATGTAGGAATGATCTTTACCCTGCGCATGGATTTCATAGCATGCATACTATGAATCATTTTGCTAGTGCACATGTTGTTGTATATGATTTTTAGTATGTGCATAATGTTGTGCATTATAACTTTGATTACCCCAGTCATAAATAAATTTATTTGGCTACTCTTGCATATTATTCCCAGCCTACGCATACAAATTAGGATAATTTATATTATGCACACGTGTGAAATCATATGACAGTTTGTATTGCGTGTTATAATTTTCAATATCTTGCTGATGTGCGTAAGTGGGCTGCTCATATTCGTAATTTTCTCCAGCATTACCATTTGATGGTAGGTAAAAACCATTTTCACCATGCGTGTAAATTATGGGATGCATGTTGTTGTATAGTTGCCTGCGTATATTGTCCGTGACCACATTATGCTGAATTTTATTCACTCACCCACCTTCATACTTCTGTTCATCATTGTTATGCAAACAGTGTGTTTCTCCATCTAGTAGCAGGTGGGTATTATTTTTACTTGGCTCATGCAAGTAATTTGAATCTAGGTTACCTCGTCCATTTTGAATGTTCTCTTTCGCATATCTATCCTCAACCTATAGCCTTCGCGTGGGTAATTTCTGGACAAGAGTATAGTGACTCCCTTTGTTATTATTTTCCATATAATAACATTGTTGCTTGGGGTTAATTTGCTATAGATTACCTTCGTGATAATGCACGTTTTGACCAGGCAATTCATCTCCATGTTGTGCATCTCTGTATTCCTCTCCAACTCTAACATATTGCTCATTTAGAAGACTATTTAGCTGCAGGTAATCACTATTTTTACCTTGCATATAATCATCAAACTTCCCTGCCATCTCACCACCTTTTTGTGGATGGTGAATATAATTAACATCTTGAAAATGCTTATCATTATTTGATAAACTACAGACATTTCTATTATGCACAGGTTGTCCCTGACTATTTTCATTATGTACATCATTTTCGTTATTCTAATTTTGATATTCATCATCTTGATATGTATTATCTGGATGCTTATATTGTTTATGTTGATCATATCCAAGGAAATTCATTCCATTGTTGTAATCATGCAGTTCTCTGTCACCCCTCCATTCCAAATGATCTTTCTCTCCCCAACCATTGCTATTTATCGCAGCTCTTCCCTTACTGTTTTGATTGTCACAGTGATCATTAACACTCCCCTGCTTGTTATCTATATTAAATATTGGATTAGAAAAAACTTTGAACAAATCATTGTCATTTCTCACAGTCCTTTCTCCATTGTTTAATTCAAATAGAGGATTGGTATGTTTGTTGAAAAGATGCCCGCCATTCTTCTTATGGGGAGGAGTGTAAACCTCATTCCTATCAGCCTTAAGAGCCCTCACCTCTCTATATGATCTTATCTCTTTCTATTCTCATTCTTTTTAATACCTCTTCTGGTTGTCTCTCGAGGGCCACAACCATTTCTTCTTCTCCTGATTCAACCATTTCATGAAATACATCCATCCATTTGTTAATTCTTTCCTCTCTCTGAGTCTTTTCCTAATCCTGGTCATCCTGAGAATCATGCATCCAATTATTATTTTGAGAAAAGGGATTGCAATTTTCATCATTTCCCTCTTAGCTATGATGGTTTGGATTAGGAAACTGTTTGCAAGAAAATTCCTGATCATCCTTGTTAGGCTATTTTTTGGGAGACATATACAACATCTTTTTTTCAGACCTCTTATTCCTCCTATTCAGTTCCAATTCAATGAATAAATTGTTCTTTAGAGATCTCCCTAACATAGGCTTTTCCTGATTTTTCTAAAATTGAGTTTTAGAGTTGCCACCTCACCTTCTATGAGGAAATAAACTATTTTGAATCCTTTATCTCAGTAGAGTCTCACAACTATAACCAAATATTTTGTAGATGTCTTTTACTGATAGCGTCCCCAGTAGAGTCACCAATTTGTTGGTGCTAAAAAATGATAGACCATTTTTGGCCAAATAATAGGCACACACCAGTGCCTCTACAATTTTGGCTTGATTGAGCCAAGGCTGGTAGGCCTAAATTCACAAGTGCCCTATGCTGCACAAATGCATGCATAGACAAGATGATAATTCCTTCCAAAGGGGTAAACAATCCTTGGAGGAAAATAATACAATCTCCTAATAGCTATATTGTATGAAATCTAAACTAAAAATGCACTATCACTAAAACCTAATTGTTAATGCTTTATAAAGAAGAAATTAGATTAATATGTAAACTACAAAGAAGAACTAGATAACAATTATCAAATGAAATAAGATCAGTGCCTAATGCAAATTTGGGTTATAGAGTCAGATATTTCCAATCCTACGTATAATTAGAGATAGTTTTAAGAGAACTTACTTTTAGTAAAGCAAGACTATCATTCCATAGGCTTCTACTTCATTCACAATTCAAAATAATTCACACAATTAATCCTATTGAGTTTAACTCAAATTAAGAGACTGACAAGAACAATTGTAGGTTCACAGACCATACAATTGATATTCGAATTGCATATATTAACTTTGAATTAATAAATCAGGGAATAGAACATAGTAGAACACCCTGTTATAAGAGTATCTGAAAAACTAACTGAAAATAAATGATATATAATCTCAAAAATCATAAAACAACTTATCTGACATAACATTTGAAAAATTGCATATGAGGTCTGAATCTGTAGTTGCAGGAGTCTTTTGTCCCAATTGTGTCGTGTGTTTTTTGATTACAAATGTTTCAATATAAATATATTAATCAAAGGTTTCTTGTGAAAAGACATACCTTTTCACAAAAACCTAATCCATAAAACTAACCCTAAAATTTACACATTTAACGATATAAATGGTTTTAGGGAAAAACATTTCACGTATAACAAACATAATTTGTTATATCTTCAGGTATTGTGCATGAAAATCCAAATCCTCATGTTTAACTCCTGCACACAAACATTCGATATTAAATAATCTTTCAATAAAATTTAAAATTAAAATCATTATATTTAATAATATTTTAAGCTTTCAATATGATCCTTATTTAAAATTATCCATTTATTAATCAATAATATATCTAAATAAAATAAAATCATGACATAATTTACACAAATATTTTTTATAATATAAAAAACTGCCAATAAAATTAAATAATTAATCATGAGCGCCCACTTTTAATTATCAAAACATAAAAATAATCCTTTTAATAAGATAACACATAAAATCATTAAATAGGAACATAATGTTATATTTTCAATTTAAAATTTAATTTTCAAATTTTAAAACATAATACATTCCCTATATAAAAGGTTTATTCCAATAATATAATTTTCAAATAGATTTGTCTTTAAAACATTAGGGTTTCATATTTAAACACATTAAAGCTCCCCTAGAAAAAAGGGGAACATTTACCCCAAAGGTACAATATTAAATATATTTCACACGGGGTAAATGTATTAATACTTTAGAAAAATAACAATCCTAATATTAAGAAATTCTATCAAATGTAAAAACAAAATAAAATCTCATAACCCTTTTATAAAATGCATTTAGGTCTTGAAATAAAATAATTTCACTTTCTAAACAAAACCCTAAATATGCATACATTTACAAATCATTTAATTAGTAATTGTAAAAGTGAAAATACAAATCTAATAAGGTAAAATAAGAGATTACATTTAGGTATTTTGAAAACTAAAGATTTATACCAATTAAAAATAATCTCAAAACCCATAAACATAGTAACTTTTTTCCAAAATGAATTACCTTATTACACTTTTTCACTTTAGTATTTTTAGGGTAAATAAAAAATGAGACCTAAAAGAATTACATTAGTGAATAAGCCAAATCTCGTAAAATATAAAATCTTTTTAAACACATCATACAACAGAAATCCAATTACATTTCTAACCTAATAATTTATCCCTAAATTACATAAGGGAATAAAATAATCTATAATTTATCCCTTTATCTCTACCCATATTCTCAAGGAATACAATAGGACAATCAGTTAGGGTAGATCGGGTAGTTAGGATAGGAAGAAAGGGTGGCTCGAGAGGTCGAGTGTTCAACTCTCTCTCCCCACTCTTTTTTCCTAAAATCAATAAAATAAATAATACATAAGAAAAGAATATTCATTTTTGAATTTTAAAATTATTTAGGCAAGAAATACTCCTTGCGTGAGAATTTTGTATTGATTTTTCACCTGCACATGAGAATGTAAATAAATTAGTTCCTCGTCCAAATCCTCTTGAAGAATAATAATAGACTAATTGGTTAGAGGGTAGAAGGGTAGGTAGGTAAGAAAAAAGGTTGGCTTGAGAGGTCGAGTGTTTAACTCCCTCTCTCCACCTTTTTTACTTAACCACCTTACTATTTATTATTTTTTATATTTATTTTATTCCAAAATATACATGCATTAAATTTATTGAAATAAAATAACTAAAAACCTATTTCATGAACATAGAATAATGACAAGTATTTATGCCCTTTTAATCATTTTAATTTTTTACAAAGGGAAATTACATGAAAATAAAAATGAAGATTATACTTCCCTGATATTTTGCGTATTTAGGACCTAAATTTTTAGGTGTCAACAGGTTCCTTATGAAATTGGACCTGTCAAAGGCCTATGACAGAGTGGACTGGACTTTTTTGTCTAAAATCCTTCAGGCCTTTGGCTGTGACCTAGGGGTGGTTAGACTTATTATGCAGCTGGTGACAACAGTCTCCTCTTTTGTCATTGTTAATGGGGGATATTCTAACTTCTTTCAGCCTACTAGAGGATTGAGACAAGGAGACTCCATCTCTCCTATCCTCTTTGCTATCATGGATAAAAGCCTTGGGAGATATATAAACAACTTAGTTTTGAATGAGCAAATAGCAGGTCTTCAACCATCTTCCTCTTGTCTAAAATGCTCGTACGAACAATTTGTTGATGACACTATTATGATGGGGGAATCATCTATCAAAGAAGCTAGGAACTTGAAAAAGGCGTTGAATACCTACTATATTGCTACTAGGCAACTTATTAACTGGGAGAAAATTTTTCTCCTCTTCAGTAATACTCCAAAAGAGAGAAGGAATAGATTTCCTCTATCTTAGGTTGTAAGATTGGGAATTTTCCTGCCTCCTACTTGGGGTTGTTTCTTGGTATGAAACCTGAAGCATCATTTTGGAATGACATTATAGATAAATTTCACCACAAGTTGGTTGGCTGAAAGGGGGCCACGTTAAGCCAAGCTGGTAAAGTTCAACTGCTGAAGGCTACACTCCAAAATCTACCGGTCTATGCCCTCAGCTTATTCAAAATCCCCCAGAAGTATGCTGATTTGATTGAAAAAATGCAAAAAATATTCCTTTGGACTGGGGTAGAGGAAAAATAAGACTTAGCCTAGTTACTTGGGAAAAGGTGTGCAAACCCAAGAAATATGGGGGGTTGGGCATCAGAAGCATTATTAATACTAATAAGGCTCTGCTAGAAAAACAATGCTGGAGAATCTTTGTCAGAATGGAATTCCATTATAAAAAGTAAATACCATCTCACGTCTTTAGATATACTTGAAACCAACAGGTGGATATTCAGGGATCTTTTAAATGGAACAACATCAGCAAGGGGAAGAATCTAGTCAGAAAAGGTGCAAGATGGAAGTTGGGAAATGGTAGGAAGATTTAGTTTTGGAATGACAAGTGGTTGATGGAAAATCCTTTAAATGAAAATCAAGATTGGTTAGATGCTATCCAAGAATGTAAGGAAACTATAGGGGAAATGGTCTCAAACTATTGGATTAATGAAGAATGGATAGACCTCAGCATAAAGGATGAAAAATTTAGAAATGTGAACAAACAACTTACAAACTAGTTCATAAGAGAAAATGTTCAAGATGAATTGATTTGGGGTCCAGAAAATAATGGAAAATTCTCTATCTCCTCAGCTTTAGCTCTTCTATTTTCTTTGGAAGACAAACCTCTCAGCTCCCAGGTATGGAACAAAAACCTTATTCCTAAAATTAACATGTTTTTTTGGTTGCTTGCCCAGAATAAAATCCTTACCTTGGATAATCTACCAAGAAGGGGATGTTACTTGCCTAATAGATGATTCCTATTCTATGAAGCGAAAGAATCTTGTAATCATATGATGATACAATTCTCCTATACTAGAAAAGTGTGGGATTTTATTATTAAAAATATCAAGCTTGAGTGGGTGAAACCTCATAGTCTGTAGGATCTTGTTCTTTAGTGGCAATGTCCCTTTCCTAGTAAAGAAGAGAAAGCTCTTTGGGATCTTTTTCTTCCCCATTTTACTTGGAGAATCTGGAAGGAGAGAAACAACATAGTCTTTAGAGACAAGCATACTCCTTACGATAAGATAACTTTTATTATTGGTAGAAGTCCTATGGAGAAATTCATAAACTCTATCTCTAGAAAGTCTCAACTCTGGAATAAGGCAAATAATATTGAAGACATACTTTCTAGGGATAACAATAATAGAAAAAATGATTCCAGTCCTAGAGACCATATAATGTGGACTGCTCCTTCGATGGGTTGGTTCAAAGGAAAATTTGATGGAGCTACTAAGGGGAACCCTGGAAGGGCTAGGGTGGGAGGTCTAAGGGCTGGGGTGGGAGGTCTAATAAGAGACTGGACTAGAAATTACCGAGGAGTTGTGGCTGCACCATTGGGAATACAACCTAATCACGTTTCTGAAGCTGAGGTGGCACTTCATGTTGTGATTTTGGCAAAAGAGATGGGTTGTGTGAAGCTTTGGCTGGAGGGAGATTCTCTCAACTTCATTAATTGCATAAAAGGAAAAAGTGAGACTTCCTGGACTATAGATCATATAATTGATAAAATTAAAAGTTTATTACAAACTTTTGAGGAAATTTTTATAACCCACGTCTACCAGGAAGGAAATAAATTGGCGGATAGCTTAGCTAATGTGGGGGTCCATAGTAACATCATCAAATATTGGAACAGGGAAGTGAATCTCAATGCCAAGATTTTAAGTCTTATCAATTATGATAAACTTAATCACAAGGAGGGCAACATAACCAAATGCAATGATGATAAGGACAATTAAAATACCAAGGAAAAATAATTGCTAGGTAAGGTGTGAGAAAATAATTGCTAATTTAATGACACACAAATTGTGGGTGAAGTTAAACAAAGCTATTAACAAAAGTGAGAAGAACACTATTCTTGTTTGCCTTGAAGCTTTGAGAAACTAGTGTCGTCTCACTATAGAGAAAATGGGAGGAGGATTGAGAAGGGAGGAGCCCCTGGACTATGAGAAATGGAGGCAGGAGAGAAAAGTTTGGAAGAAACTAAAAAGAGGTGGTGTTACCCCATACATGGAGAAACTTCATGGCTTCAACAAAAAGGTAACCAAAATATTTGCTGAGGGATGGGGTAATGGTAAAGTTAACTTGTGGGGAAAATCCTTTCCGCTTAGTCTGATCTTAATTTCTGAAATAACTGGTTTGTCCCTGGAAGGAATGAATTTCTATAGGGATAATAAATGTATAAGGTCTGAAGCTTTCAATCTCTTTCCTAAAACTGCTGATGAAGAAGCTTTGCTGACTAAAGGGTCAGGGGATTATGTTGAAATTGTGAAGGTTAAGAAACTTTGGGGGAAAGTCCTTAGGGTGATGATGAAGTATTTCACCCTAGATGGCCACTATTCTAAGATTTATAACCTACATTTGTTCTAGTAAATTATTTTAGGCACAGTAAGAAGGTCTCCTTCCCTTACTTCCTTTTAAGCTCTCTGAATAATAGCATTATTGAGAACAGTAAGAAAACAAGCAACCCTGTGCTTCATGAGGGTTTAATCTTGCTGATTGTGGACTATGTCAATGACATGATCCCGAAACCCATTCCTAAAAGGGTTACGGGTAAGAGAAAAATTGATGGAGAAGAAGAGATTAAGAAGGATACCCAGAAGAAGGGCAGGAAGAAAAATAAGAGCCCCCATGCAAGCGCAGACAACCTAAATATTCTCATCAATTATTTTAGGATGGGAAGGAGATTAATATCCTAGACGAAGATAATAAGGAGGAGCCTAAGAATGAGGAGGGTGTCATGGATTCTAAGGGTATTACTTCTAAGGATAGCGAGAAGGATGATGTGAGTGAGGAGGCTGACATTGCTGGAGGTGAAGAAGAAGAGGAGACGAAGGATGCTGGAGGGGAAGAAGAAGAGGAAAACAAAGACAAAGAAGAAGAAGATGACAAAAAGAGGGAAGAGGAGGAATAGAAAATGGAAGAAGAAAAACAAGAGGATAGCAAAGGGGAAGCTAGTAATAAGGAGGAACCGAAGGGTCAGAATAGCCATGGGGCTGGGGAAAGTCTTGAAGAGAAAATTGTTGATGTTGACTCAAATGACAGAGCGTTGAAGGAGGTTAAAAGCAAGGATGATCATGGCATTAACCAGGAGCTGTAATAAATGAAAAGCCACTTAAAGGCTATGGAGAACACTATGGAACCCCTTACTGCTAAGCTGGAAAAGCTGGAGATGAAGTTTTTGATGAAGATAAAAAATAACAAAGAGAACGAGGAAAAGATAGCTATGATGGAAGACAAGATGAAGGATTTGACAGAGAAAACCAGCCACAATGAGCATACTATCAATGATGTCCTTAAGCACAATAATGAGGGTCTTAAGGCCTCTATGATGAACCTTAAGGCCCTGCATAACTATCTGGAGAATAGTATGCTAGAGAACACTTCTATCACGTTGGAACTTGATGCAGGGAGATCTGGGCTGGGGTCTAAAACCAGAAGTGAAATCAGAAGGAAAGTGCCTGATACCCCTAAGGAGCTAAAAGATCTTAAAGACTCCATTCAAATGATGGAGGATTTGCAAAAATAGGTGTAGAAGACTATGAAAAAGATAAAGTAGGTCCTGTTAGTTGGTTGCTGGTATTTGTGCCAATTTTTGTCTTTTTGTTCGTTGCTTTTCTTTTCTTTTTCATGTTCTTTTTGGATGGGCTAGGGTCCTGCTATCAGTTGTAAAGTAGGCGTTTGTTTTAGGTAAGGGTTTAATTGAATATTTTAAGATCTAGATTTTAAATGGTTCTGGGTTCCATTCAAAAACCTATTTTACCTTAATCAAAAACTTTACAAGAGTTGGAAGGGTGTCCAATTCTGAATATAAGTCATATACACAAGATACTTACATCGACATCACATCCCCACAAATCTTCTAATTTGGTGTCATAGAGATTTAAAGTTCTTAATTTTTTTATTGAAAGCCATGATGATAGATTTTGGTGGTCAAATATCCCACACGAAAAGCAGAACAGTTCTCTAGATAGTTTTCTACGTTCCTCATTAATAACCTTATCAAGAAATTTCTTAATTGACTTTTTAAGATTAAACCAAAAATTTTTTTTGGCCTTTGTAGAATTATCTAGTTTTGAATATGCTCGTAGCAACATAAACAAAATTTATATATTTGTGATTTTAAACATTCGCTTCATGCAATTCATATGCATAGATGTGTTTAAATATTAAATATCAACTAGCAATTGTACTTCAATAAGGTGTAATAACTAGTGCTGATTGGGAAGATTATATTTGAGTAATATATAGAAGGATGGGGAGAAAAATTTGAGTAATTTTAATTCAATGTAAAAATGCAATTAACTTAAATCTTACGAGACATGTTAATCATTAATCTGATACATTTGTTTGTGTACATTGTTTTCAAGACCCAAAGAAAAATAGTAAAATGATGTCTTCATATTGTTAAGTCAAGTGCAAGCATCCTTAATGATCAATATGCATTTGGATTGTTGGAATTGACTAATTCTAGCCGTCTCTCTCATGGGCCGAAGTAGATTTTTGCATAAGCAAAATATGTAACAATAGAATTAATGCTTTTGATAATAATTGAGTAGCTAGGTTGTAAGAACTTCTTTTGTGGCTTTCCAAATTTCCAAGTTCTATTATTCAGAGATCAACTTGATGTTGCTGCCTACAACAATCCATACTCTACATTTTGAAAATATTAAGCCAAATTATTTTCTCTCTTATTTAAAAAATATACAAATATAATGACTTTATTTATGTATACTAACATAATTTTATTTTTTATTTTTAAATTCCAACAAACTCAAACTCTTCAAAACTATAGTGAAAAACAAAAAGTAACTTCATGTTTTAGTCCTTCAATTTTAATTTACCTTCAAATTAATTACTATAAACTTGAAATTTATATTTTAGATTATAAAATTATCACGAATTTTTATTTTAATATTTCGAGTTTATATATGTATTAAATTTTTATAAATATTAAAAATATTATATAGTAATAATTTTTTTTGTATTAACTATAAGGATATCAAAATTTTACATTGAAATGTACAAAAAGAGGCAGAGCCTCAACCTGAGAGAATCAAAGTAGTAGAATTTAAAGGCAATTCACAACAAAAAAATAGAAAATATGAGATAAGAAGCTAATGCAGAATATCATCATAGGACTCAGTTCAGGCAGTCCACCCCAAAGGGCCTTCCATCGAAACAATGTTCTTTTCTTGGATTTGGGCCAGCATGCTGATTTGGTCATCCATAGCGTTCTTGTTCTTTTTAACCTCCTGGTTTAGCTTCTTCAAAGTCTCCTAAAAAAGAGCAAGGTTGTCCATGTGTCTTCTCCATTCATATCCATCTTTCATCTCAAACACAAACATGGTGGAATGCCCCATTTTAAGGAGCCTCTTCAGCTTCTCTCTTTCAACTAGCATGTTGATAGTGACCTGCGACGAGCTTTTAAAATAAATGAGTTTTTGAAAAGACTCAGCAAGGGTTCTGGGAGCGTCTTGAGACTTTTCTTCATTTTTTCTTTTCCAAACTTTCCAAAGAATGTTAGAGAACAAAATGCTCCAAAATAGATTAGTATCTTTTTTTAAACCATGAATGTGACCAATACTAATTTAAAAAATATTAACATATTTAGGATAAGTGATACCAAACATAAGCCATATTTCTTTAGAAAAAGTACAATCGACTAATATATGTGTGCAAGAATTAGGAAGTCTACAAATGCTACAGAATTCAGTAAAAGAAGGATCTTTCCTTAAAGGGAGTCTATCAAGAAACATAAGCCACTTGAAACATTTGATTTTAGGGTCAATAATAGTTTTCCAAAGTTTATCAAAGTAATATTTCCATATACTAGTATCCAAGTCAGTATACCAAACTTTATTGACATGATTAATGATGGAATCATTAAAGTCTATGATTTTATATATGTTTTTGGCTTTAATTTTAGTCACAATAGTACCATATGGCCATTTATGATCCAAAAACCTGTGAGAATCAACATGACAAGTAGAAGAGAGGTCCTTACAAGCTTTGACAATCATATTGTAAGTATTCTTTTGGGACAAAGGGATGTTAAATTTGGACCTGAGATCCTCCCAACCAATAAGGTTATCCTATTAAAAAAGACAAATAAGTTGAGAGATGCCCAAGTTATTCCATAATTTAGTGGAGCAACCTTGGGAGAGGGCAAGAGGTTTACTTGAGAGGTTCCACCAGATGGATCTTTCACCATATAGATGGTTATTATCATAGACGGTCATATTAGGGATAAACTATTTATATGCTCCCAGGCTTTCCAAATAGTTTTAAAAACCACAGATCCCTGGACAAGGATAGGGAAGTTCCCTTTAATAAGGTCACATAAAGGGAGATATTTCCAAGGTTTAGCCTTTCGAGGGATCCCTCTTTCAATGTTACATCTAATAAGGACCTTCCATGGTTCATTGCCATGTAGAGAGTGAAAGATCCATTTGGCAGCAAGGGCAGTCCCTTGAGTCTTAAGGTCCTTTAGCCTCAATCCCCCAAGGAGCTTGTCAGTATGGAACCATTCCCATTTAACAACATGAGATTTCTTCTTCCCTTTATAATCCAATTGCAAAAAATTTCTAATGACCTTCTGGATATCTAAAATTTGATAGTTATTAAACATCCAAGCAAAGGAGTAATATATATTGTAGGATGAAAGAATCTTTTGGCACATCTGAACTCTGTCAGCCAAAGAGAGGGATCTATTATGCCATTTACCAAGTTTTTTAAAGATCTTATCCTTCACCCAGGACCACATATCCTTAAGAGAGTTCTATAGAGAAGGGGATGCCAAGATATCGAATAATTTAATAAATATTTAATATCATAATAAAACTATAAAAATAACTTATAAATTATAATTTATTTAAACATTTAGTAGTAACAACTTTTTTAAAAAGTGAAAACCAAAATAATATTCTTTGAACAAACATTTTCTTAAACTTTATCAATTGATTATCTTGATCAATTTTTTTCCTTAGGGAATACAAACCTATTTCAATAGAAGTTGTGGTTTGGAAGTTAATGAAGTTCTATTTTGAATAGATTGATTTTAAAAGTTGTACTTCTCTTTTCCAAAACATGTTTTATTGAGAACGTGTAAATATATGATCTATTATTTTAAAATTGATTATATATTTCACATATGAAATAAATGTAAAATATACATATTTTTAAATTCTACATATTTTCATTTGATTGATTTTTTTAGTGTATTATGTTTAAATTTTATTTCAACAAATTCATCTAAAAAATAATAAATATAGAATTTTTCTCAACTTGAATGAATATCATATTGTCTTGTCTATTCCAGTTTACTTGGGTTTTTGCAAACAATATGTTTTATGTATATTGTAATTTTTTAATAAAAATTAATGTATTACCATTTAAAATTTAGTAATGATGAACTGCTTAAAATATTAAAACACATGAATGTGTTCCACATTTTGAACTATACGTCTTAAAGGTTTCTGTAATGACCAATTGGTAGCTTACGATGTTAGCGATGTGTTTACGAAAACTTCACCTGATTAATGAATTTGATGGCATTGGCTTACATCAATCTCTAGTTAAGCTAAGCATTTGGGAGAATTATTTTACTTGTATCTTGGCTTAATGAAAGAATTTTCAGGCTAGCCTTTTTTATTTCTTAATGTAACGGGAGCCTTCACAGACATTACTTTGCTATTATTTGGAGATTTTTTAGCAACTACCTTTTATTTTATTATGATGGATGTGAATTGTTCTGGGTTTGAGTTCAAGATCTAGAATATCAATTTTTGTTTATGAGTAGTTTCCTTGATAAAGTTTTTCTGATTGTTATGCAATTTCTTTTTCACATTGTTAAATTATTTTCAAGAAGGAATAAGTTTTGAATCATTTTTAGTTGAAAATGACATCATTAGAGGTGTTTCATATATTTTTTGAATATCTTTTCCATTTTCTACCATTTTCACACCTTCTTAAAGATGGGCATATTTTTGTGCCTCCACAACTCACACCCCATTATGTCCCTTGGTCTAGTGGGAGCCCCCTTTTTAAAATTTGATTTTCCCCTTTTTTGAGGTCCTTGTCACTTAATTGCATTAGATGGGTCAAATTGCGGACATTAGGCTCCTGATATTTTGATGTCTGAGGTAGATATAGGGGTCTGGTATTTTCTTTTCTTCTTCTCTTTTCTTTTCTTTTTCTTTTTGTGTTTTGTTGAACTCAAGTAAGATTCACCTTCAAGCATTGGGGGTGGCAGTTGGGTCTCCCAAACCCCCCACCCCCAATCCCAAAGTCACGAAAGAATGAAATCCTGAAGTCTCTCTAGCCTCTAGTCAGGAGTCGAGCTCATATAATATCAGGGATAAACAAAGGTCCTAAGACCCCCTAACACCCTGACTCCCCAAAAGATTGATGCTCAATCGATTCAGGGATGACATCGGTCTTAGAACCCCATTATATAATGCTTGAGGGTGCCCTTTTGTGTGCACCTTGTCCATAGTTGTACATTTGAGTTATCTATTGCAACGATTGAGCCATCAAGTTTTTGAGCTTATTAGTAGCGTTCTTAGCTACTTTTTGTGCATGATTGTTGTGTTTGGGCTTTTGGGGGTTGCTAATATTATGGTCATCTTTTTTTGGCCTCAGTTAGTTTTTCTCCTTCAGCCTTTGTTAGGGTTTTTGTTTGTAAGGTTCCCGTTAGTTTTTGTGTTCATCTCTTTTCTTTCTATTTTCACCCTAGGGTAGTGAGGATAAACCCTTTTTTGTATTTGGGTAAGTGGGTTAATTGTGCAGCTAGGGTTTCAAAAACCCTAAGTGTTTTGATCCTTTGGGGTGCCAGGATTAGATAATCCCTGCGTCTAATTTACCTATGATGATAAATTCACTTCTAAGTGACACCCTCGAGGTGTTAGGGATTCATTATCCCCAATCCACAAAAGTTCAATTAGGGATCATGCACCCTTGACCCTTGAAACTTTATGACATCGATGACCATTGACATCGGGGTGTTAGGGTTCCATGACCCTTTATGCCCGAAAGGGGAAATCAAGGATCATGCCCTTGAAACCTCAATCATGCATTTACCATTTCTAGTTTTGAGATCACCATCAAGGTGTATGAGATCTATAATCATTAAAGGGGGAGGCCAATACAGTATTGGTGATCTACATACCCAGTACCTTGAACCCCTAAAAGTGTGAAAGAAAGATTTAGAAGGGTTTCTTCTTTAGTCATTAGGTGCTAGGGCATTTTTGGTTTGCTTGGGTTTTTTTAGTTTGTCTTATTCCTTTTTTTCTTAATTAGTTTAGTATTTTTCTTAGTTAGATGTGTTTTTTCTTTCCTAGTTTAGCTATTAGGTGGTTTTCAATAGAAGCATGCTAACTAGTGTTCTTTTCGAGTGTAGAGTCATAGGGAATGTCTTCAGTCCAATCGATGAAGTTCAAGTTGATGGGCTATAATAAGCTCTCCAAATTAAGCAATCTCCACAGTGAGATCACAGGCACATATATTGGGCAAATTGATTTTAATGAGTTCCTAAAGAATATTGGTAACCCCAAAAATAGGTCTCTAGATGCATCTTCAATGGTGATGTCTAGGATAGTGCATGCTATAGGATTTCCAGTTGTCAACGAGTCACCTGACTTAATATTGACAATTACAAAGTATTCCAAGCCCCATGAAAGAAGGGTGTTAAATAAGAAAGGATTAGTGTTGTACACAAGGCCATACATAATCAAGGAAGTCTTCTACATTCCTCCAACATATGAGTATACCAATATCTCTATTGAGAGGGCTAGAAGTTGGTGTCGACATATTAGCATATTGATGTGTTTTCATTGATGTGAACATATCAAAGGACTCAGAGAGATGTCAACATATCAGAGGAATCAAATGAAGGTTAGAGAAATCAAAGGAATTAATTAGAAGAGCTATGTGTTTGTTGCTAAACTAAATATTGCAGGTTAGCTAGTGGAACAAGATGTTTAGAGGTACGATGAGGTTTAGGTATTGCAGATATGAAGTCATGCACATGGGATATTATTGAATAAGGTTAATAATTAGTTCACTCTAAGTTTTAGAGGACATCATGAAGATTTGGGTACAAATCAAGGTCAAAGTTGGTGACTAATGATGATCAACAATGTTGAGAGGAAGACAAATTTAGGTTTGGTGTGCATAATCAAGTTGTAATATCTTGGGCTGCACTTAGCAGTGTGTTTGGGACATTATTAGGTGTCTTCAATTTAAAGGGTTAATACTTTATAGGTTTGCATGGAATATTTTTATTGTCTCAAAGTCTTGTTGGTGGTGTTCTTGAGGTTCAGGTGAAAAAGGGTTGGCAAATCCAATGGTTGTGGTGGATTTGTATACATGCATTTTTATCATGATGCTATAGGATGTTATTGAAGTATGTGCTTGATGAGTTCATGATACACATAGATCAGAAGGATCAAATTGGTGGAATTTTCAGCCAATAATAAGAATTTTATTATTATCTTTGTTCTTAGCCGACTAGGTTGATAAATCATGTTGCGCAAGTGATAAACTTTAAAATCTAAGAGATTTATGATCTCAAGGTATTTTTTATAGGTTATGCCTATGATTTGACAGTCAGAGATGGATCTGAACATGAGATTTGGTGCAATTATTTGAAAAGGTAGTGAATTAGGGTTTGGCAACCTAGTTCTTGATATAAGGTGACGAATTAGGGAAAAATTAGTGGGTCCAGAAGTGGAAGATTTGTTGTGCACACCAGAGATTGCTTGTAGAGTAGTGGTTAAGATCTGTTGAAGGATTCTTTATTCATATGAAGGAGTCAAAGAGGACCAGATTAGAGATTCTTATTGTACTTCAATGGAATTGACTTTGGCATAAGGTAAATGTTGTTATCTAGTTCAAAAACACTTTAGATCATTATAGCAATAAGATTGTAAGAAAGTGAACCTTCCTTAAGGTTGTAGCATGAGGCTTTTTATTTGAGCAATGAGCTCTAGGTAGTGAGCTTGAATGCAAGTGAATTCCCCATACATTGTCATAGGTTTATACTTCTAACAAGGTATTTACTTATTGTGGGTAATCAACCCCACCATGGTTTTTCCCCTAATAGGGTTTTCATGATAAAAATCTTGTGTCAAATTATGTGGATATGATTCCAATTTGTGGATGCATGTATATTTCACATTTTATTTAATCACAATAGAATTAGGGTATTCAAGTTTAAGGCTTTTAAGGGTAAAGGGCCTAAAGTTTGAAGTTTTGGGAATAACTAATTCACCTCTCCTTTTAGTTGTTTACTGTCATATTATCAACAATTGGTATCAAAGCTCAAGTCCCTTGAAGGAAGCCTAAAAACTTGAGGGAAATCTGATATGGAAACTTAAACAAGAAGGACAATCCTAGGTTTGCAGGAAGAAACTACCCTATATGGAAAGGACGAATGACCTACCTATGGCTACACCAATTGAGAAGAAGCAATTTGAGTTTATCATCATAGAAAAGGAAGCTATGCTAAGTGTCCTATCAGATATAGAGTATACAAATGTGATGGAGTTGGAGACTACAAATCAAATTTGGACAAAGCTAGAAACCTTGCATGAAGGTGATGCATGTGTTAAGCAAGACAAATTACAAAACTTGAAAGCAAGGTATGAATCCTTGAGAATGTCTAACGATGAGAAAATCAACTCTTATATGTTAAAGATAAATGAATTGGTTTGTAGCATCAGATGTGTTGGTGGTGTATTGGATGAAGAAGAGATTGTTTCAAAGGTACTGAGATCTCTGCCCCCTGCTTACAAGAGGAAAGTTGTTTCTATTGAGGAAATCAAAATTGTTATTGTTATGACAAGAGACACATTGGTAGGTAAGTTATCTGATTTTTAAATGGTTGAGTTTGGTGATTCTTTACCCAAAGTTGAATTTGATTTTAAGGCTACAATATCAGGGAGAGACATGCATAGATCATATCAAGGTGAAATCTCCACAAGAAGAGTATCAAAATATGAAAATGAGATAAGAGAACTTGAAGAATAAGAGAGAGAGAGAGATTCAATAATTGAAATAAATGGTGGTAAGGAGATTATCAAATGGATCCGATAAGTAGAAAGGAAAAATACCATTTAAATGCTCTTGTTGTAAGAAGATAGGATACTATGCCTCTAGATGGCCTAAAAGATTTCCTAAGCACAAGTATGATAATTCTAAAGATGAAAAAATGTGTTATTATGTTGTTGATGATGAAGGAATCACTAATTATTAATTTTATAATGTTAAGAAAGAAGATGAACTTGTGTTTGTTGAAATCTAAGAAAATTTCCAGGTAAGTCTACAAATCTTATGTCTAGTATTCTTGCTATAAATGATGAAGATATCATGCTTAAGGTTGTTGTTAGTAGTATGATTATGGATGAAATATTAGTTACTCAAGATGAAGAAGAGGTCCAAACTACTCAGGATGTCAAGGAAGACAAATGTATTTCTAAGGTTGGTTTCTCACATCACATGATTCGTAACATGAACAAATATGTGAAACATGAGAAGTATGGAAGTGGCATTGACAAGAGGGAAGATAACTCAAAAGGTAAGAGTTTTATGATTAATACTATAAATGATACCAAAGATATTATAACTGATGTTCATGATATTTGTGCCAATGGTAAATCCATGACTAGTGATACTGGTGTAGGAGCACCCCTGGGAAGCCAGTTGGCTATCTCATTTTGGTGTGAAAGAGTGTGAAAGACCCTCTTGAATGGAATTGTAAATACATAAGGTCATGTGGACCAAGTGTGGTGTGAGTGAGTCTAGTTTAGTGGTTCTTTCTAGGCTAAAGGCTCAAATTTAGCTTAATTAAGGCATTGTACTTGATGATGTCATCAAGTGGCAGGATGATGCTTTAATGTTTTTAGGGTCCTTTGATGCCCTAGGAGGTCTAACTGAGGATAGATAGGTTGGGTTGAAGTTAAATCACCTTAGAGGTGAAAAGTAGTGAAAAGATGTAAAATGTTACAAATGTTGCTCTAGCAACATTTGCAACTTTTCAAAAGTTGTTGTCAACAAAGGCTAACCTTAAGGTTTTCAACCTTAGTAGGGTTTAGAGTTTCCAAAAAGGCCTAAACACATGAGATGAGGATATTTAAGGTGGGAGAACCCTAATTTAGGGTTGTTGATATCATTTGTACAGTCTAACATACAGAGCCGAGGAGTTTTTTCTGATAACAATGTGAGAAGTTTGATTACCAGTGATATCTATGAGCATTGCATTGATTAATTTAGGCACTATAACACTTGGAATTCATTGCTTAGCATCTATTAGAGTGTTTTATTTTTTTAGTTTTCTTATTAGTTTAGGTTTTACAACATTTTATAAAATCCTTTTGTTTGCACAGTTTACTGTCCTATTTTGACAGTGTTAGAAAGATGAGGACCTAGCTCCATTTCCCACTATAGTTTCTATACAACCTTTTGGGGATGGAGACTAGGGTTAGTGTGCTTCAAGATGCCACAATATTGGGCTTTGTAAATGTATGCATTGATTTTTGGGGTCTTTCCCTAGGCGAGTAGTGAATGAAGCCCGACTAGGAAGACCAAGAAAAAGAGATTAGAAATTTTAGAAGGCCATGGATGTGTTGATCTAGGATTTTCAGGTACTCAAGAACAAGGAGGAGTTCCCAAGAAGTTCATTTTCCAAGTTTTGAAACCCAAATCCAAAGACTAGTCTTAAAGCAAGCAAAAAGCCCTAAATATGAAATAAGGTGTACAGACAGAGTTGAGACCTAAAACCAAGAAAATATTGGAGGTCTCATGACATGTAAATGAACTACCAAATCTTATTTGGGGGTCCTTTGAGAAGTTTTTCCTAGGATTGCACTTCCTTAAATCTAGGAGGGCTAATTGGGGCAAAAGGCTACAAGGCCTAAAACATATGAATCTAGAGAGCGATGGAGAAATGATTGAACTTGGTAAGAAGAGACCCAAGTTAGGAGTCTAGGATGGAGTTAATAGAATCCATTAGCCTCCTGCAAAAGAAACCAATGGTTAGGGCTTGTGGAACATGGATTAAGAGTAATCCTTAGGAAGATAAAAGTGGGTAACCTGAGAAGATAGGAAGATCCTTGGAAGAGGGAAAGAAGTGCTTCTTTCCAAGTGTTTAGGGGTGGATTGAGGAAGCCCTAAGAGGTCCTAAGAGAGATGTAAGGAGATTTATAAGAAACTCTAGTAGAAAGTTGGAGTCTCCCTATTAGAGTGGTATCAGAGCAGGTTAAAGATTTGGGATAAGAAGTGTTGCAGGAAGTGAATGTTGCAACCCACATAATCAAGTGAAGAATCAAGTACATCTAGAAAGATGTTGACTAATGCCAAATTGGATAAGAAGGTTGATGAGTAGGAAGAGGATAACATATTAATCAAGGAAAGATTGGCTCAGTTGGAGCAGCTCTTGGGTGAAGTCCAAGACAAGGCAGATAAGTTGAAAGACAAGGTAGATCAAAAGGAAGAGAAAGAAGCTAAGGAGAAGGAGTTATACTTGGAGGAAGAAGCCCCAACTCCTGACCCTATCATATTAGAAGAACTCTTCTTAAAGGCACTCAAGGCCTTAAGTGGAAAAGCTTTGGAGGGTGTGCCTCTTTTTAGTGGACAGATAGATCCTGATCTACTCATGGACTGGATTGACAGCATTGAAAATCACTTTGAATGTGATGGCATAATAGATGCTCAAAAGGTAAAGGTGGCTAAATCTAGGTTGAGGGGATCAACACTCACCTGGTGGAAGTTTATTCAAACTAAGAGAGAGAAAGAGGGTAAGAGTCCTATTGCTACATGGAAAGGCATGGTGACTAAGTTGAAGCAGACCTATTTACCTGATGATTATGAGGTTTAGTTGCATAGAAGGAGACAAAACCTTAGGCAGAAAGATTTAGATGTCCAAGCATATACTGAAGAGTTCCAAAAGTTGTGCTTAAGGTCAAAGATAGTGGAGGATGAGAGTATCAGATTGGCTAGGTATCAGAATGGACTCAAATGGTCCAACCAAGAAGACATGAGTCTTGTTACCTTTAAGAGTGTTAGACAATGCTATCAAATGGATTTGAAAATTGAGGAGAAAGGAAAAAGGAAGCATGACCATACCTCAAAGGGAAGAGGTAGAGGAAAAGAAAATAGAGGACATAGGGGTAGTTTTGCAGGTAGGAGCAGTGAGTTTAGAGCTCAAGGAGAGTCCAAATTGGCAGAGATGGTCAATGAAACCAGTGGAAGAGGAAATATGAATAGAGGAAGAGGCTTCCAAGGTGGAGGAAGAGGTAGGTTTGGAGGTTGAGGAAGAGCCTCACACTTTGAAACTATGAAATGTTTTCATTGCAATCAACTAGGCCATCCAGCCTATAGATGCCTTGAGAAGGATTCTAGCTCACATGGTGAGAAAAGGGTAAACTATGTTGCCCAAGAAGAGACTAACAGTGTTAAATCTCCTAAAATTAACCTTGATTCAGAGATTGGGGAGAATCTCATGATTAGGAGGATTCTCATTAAAGAGCCTGTCAAAGAGGAAGCTAAATAGAGGAGGGAACTTTTCAGAGTGAAGTGCAAGATACTTGGTAAAGTATGAAAGATGATCATAGACTCAGGGTCTACTGATAACATCATCTTAGATGAGGTAATCAGTAAACTTGGATTGACCAAAATACCTCATACAAACCCTTATAGGATTACATGGCTGAATAAGGGACATCATGTCCTTGTAAATGAGAAAGCATGGGTTGATTTATCAATAGGAAAATATGTGGATAGAATCTTGTGTGATATACTCCCAATGGATTCATGCCACCTACTCCTAGGTAGGCCATGGAAATTTGATAGGAAGATAATTCATGATGGAGAGAGGAACTCCTATTCTTTCAAGAAAGATGGAATCACATATAGAATTTAGTTATGCATGGATGATGAAGGGTCTACATCAGCAGGACCTAACATCTTATTACAAGAAGGTAAAGAATACATCCAAGATGTAAAGAATGGAGAAGGAACACACTATGCCATCATGGTTAAGCTTAGTGAAGAGAAGAAGGTGGAACAAGCACCATTACCAAAGGAAGTGTAGGAGTTATTGAAGGAGTTTAAGAACATTGTTAGTGATGGATCACCTGCAATGTTTCCACCTCCTAGAGCCATAAGTCATCAGATTGACTTCATACTAGGAGCATCTCTACTAGATAAAGCAACATACAAGATGACTTATGACCAAAACAAGGAGATAGATAGACAAGTGCAAGAGCTTTTGGACCAAGGACTAATCAGGAAAAGCATTAGCCCATGTGCAATACCAGTAGTCCTAGAATTAAAGAAGGGAGGTAAGTGGAGGATTTGTACAGACTCAAGAGAAACCAATAGGATCACTATAAGGTACATATTTCCCATTCTTAGGATTTAAGATCTTATGGACTATTTGGGAGAAGCAAGGTACTACACCAAGTTGGATTTGAAGAGTGGGTACCATCAAATCAGGATTAAGGAGGGAGATGAGTGGAAGACTGCATTCAAGACCATAAAAGGGCTCTATGAATGGTTGGTCATGCCCTTTGGGCTTAGTAATGCTCCAAGAACCTTCACGAGGTTGATGAATAAGGTGTTGAAAGACTACATAGGCAGATTTGTAGTAGTGTACCTGGATGATATCCTAATTTTTAGCAAGACTAAAGAAGAACACCTCCAACATTTGTAGATTTTAATGAAGAGACTTCATGAGGAGAAGTTATCCTTTAACTTGGAAATGTGAATTTATGAAGCAAGAGTTGATCTATCTTGGCTTTGTGGTGTCCCAAGGAACCCTTAAGATGGATCCTAGCAAGGTGGAAGCAATACTCAATTGGCCTACCCCTACAAGCAGCACTGAGGTAAGGAGTTTTTATGGACTTGCCCAATTTTATAGGAAGTTCATTAAAGGTTTTAGTGAGATATGTGCACCAGTCTTAGATACAATTAAAGGTGGAGTGAAAACTAAATTCAAGTGGACTCCAGAGGCTAGAAAATGTTTTGAGTTGTTGAAGAAGAGAGTGGTTACACAACCTATATTGGTTTTGCCAAACTTTGATAAGTTATTCACCTTAGAATGTGATGCAAGTGGCATAGCAGTTGGAGTAGTGTTGAACCAAGAGAATAGACCAGTAGCATTCTATAGTGAGAATTTGAATGAGGCTAAGAAGAGGTATTCTTCTTATGACCTAGAGTTATATGCATTGGTACAGTCATTAATGAAATGGAGGCACTATTTGCTGCCTAAAGAATTTGTGGTATATACTGATAACAAAGCTTTTAGTTTTATCAATTCTCAGGAGAAGTTGAGCAATAGACATCTCAAGTGGATGGAATATTTACAAGCCTATACATTCACTATAAAATGTAAGAAGGGATAGTTGAGCAAGGTGGATGATGCCATGAGTAGGAGACTCTTGACAGTCCAGGAGGTCCAACTGAAAAGCATAGGCATAGAGAGCTTCAAGGAGCTTTATGAAGGGGATGAGGACTTCTCAGAAGCATACAAGGTGTGTAAAGAGTTCAAGAACCATTTCTATAGTTAATTTGCAGACTATACAATTTAGAATGATCTCTTTTTTAGAGGAGGACAATTATGTGTTCCTAAGGGATCTATGAGGGAGAATGTGATACAGGAGAAGCACAATGGGAGCTTGAGTGGGAACTTTCACTAGAACTAGTGCAAAGGTTCTATTATTGGCCTAGGATGCAGAAGGATATCAGAAAGTATGTGGAGCAATGCTTGGTTTTCCAAAAAGCTAAAGGTAACTCATCCAATGCAAGTTTGTATGAACCTTTGCCCATTCCTAGCAGGCCTTGGGAATGCATTAGTATGGATTTTATAGTTGGATTTCCTAGGACCAAGACTAGTTTAGATAGTATATTTGTGGTTGTAGATAGCTTTAGAAAGATGAGTCACTTCATTGCTTTCAAAACCACTCATGATGCTAGTCATATTGCACATTTGTTCTTTAAAGAGGTGGTACAGATTCATGGCTTACCACTAAGCATAGTATCTGACATATATGTGAAATTTATGGGTCATTTTTGGAAGACCCTATGGAAAAGGTTAGGCACTAATCTTTCATTTGGATCAGCCTACCATCCCCAAACTGATGGTTAGACTGAGGTCATTAACAAAGTGCTAGGTAATCTCCTTAGGTGTTTGACAAAGGAGTATGGAGTGATGTGGGATCAACTGTTACCATAGGCAAAATATGCCTATAATGATAGTGTTAACATGACAACAGGGAAGAGCCCCTTTGAAATAGTTTATGGGCTACATCCTAGAGGTGTATGTGAGTTAATACACTTGGAAAATGAAGAAGGAAGGAGTGGATATGCAGAAGACTTCACTCAATTAATGAAGGAGGTTCATGACCAAGTGAAGAAATAGCTCCAAGAGGCCACACAAAAGTTGAAAGCCAAAGTTGATGAAAGAAGGAAAGACATTCCATTTGCTATGGGTGATCTTGTGATGGTACATCTTAACAAATCTAGGTTGCAAAAGGGAATCCCCACCAAACTACAGATGAGAAGGATAGGCCCTTGCAAGATCCTTGCAAAGTATGGACAAAATGCCTATAAAATAGACTTACCATCATACTTGGCAATGTCTCCTATGTTTAATGTGTAGGATTTGGTATAGTATAGAGGACCTACACTAGTACACTTTGAGTCACAGTCAGACAATGGTGGCATCATCAAGGATGTTTAGATTTCCAACACACCTAAATCGGTAGAAGTGAAGATTCTGGACTCTAGAGTGAAGAAATAGACCAGGAAGGGAACCTACATGGAACACCTAATTTAGTGGCAAGGTAAATCAAAGGCTGAAGCTACTTGGGTAGCCAAGAATGAATTCAAGTAGTATGGAGTAGATCCTAAACTCCTGTCACTAGAGGTGACTTAAGGTCTTAGCCTTGGTAACATGGTGCAGGAGCACCCCTGGGAAGCCAGTTGGCTATCTCATTTTGGTGTGAAAGAGTGTGAAAGACCCTCTTGAAGGGAATTGTAAATACATAAGGTCATGTGGACCAAGTGTGGTGTGAGTGAGTCTAGTTTAGTGGTTCTTTCTAGGCTAAAGGCTCAAATTTAGCTTAATTAAGGCACTGTACTTGATGATGTCATCAAGTGGTAGGATGATGCTTTAATGTTTTTAGGATCCTTTGATGCCCTAGGAGGTCTAATTGAGGATAGATAGGTTGGGTTGAAGTTAAATCACCTTAGAGGTGAAAAGATGTGAAAAGATGTAAAATGCTGCAAATGTTGCTCGAGCAACATTTGCAACTTTTCAAAAGTTGTTGTCAACAAAGGCTAACCTTAAGGTTTTCAGCCTTAGTAGGGTTTAGAGTTTCCAAAAAGGACTAAACACATGATATGAGGATATTTAAAGTGAGAAAACCCTAATTTAGGGTTTTTGATGTCGTTTGTACGGTCTGGCATATAGAGCCGAGGAGGTTTTTCTGATAACAGTGTGAGAAGTTTGATTACCAGTGATATCTATGAGCATTCCATGGATTAATTTAGGCACTATAACACTTGGAATTCATTACTTAGCATTTATTATAGTGTTTTCATCTTTTAGTTTGCTTATTAGTTTAGGTTTTACAATATTTTATAAATTCCTTTTGTTTGCATAGTTTACTGTCCTGTTTTGACAGTGTTAGAAAGATGTGGACCTAGCTCCATTTCCCACTTTATTTTCTATAAAAATTTTTGGGGATGGAGACTATGGTTAGTGTGCTTCAAGATGCCACAAGATTGGGCTCTGAAAATGCATCCATTGATTTTTGGGGTCTTTCCCTAGGCGAGCAGTGAATGAAGCCCAACTAGGAAGACCAAGAAAAAGAGATTAGAAATTGCAGGAGGGATATGTTCATGAGCCAAGAAGGCCATGGATGTGTTGATATAGGATTTTCAGGTACTATAGAATAAGGAGGAGTGCCCAAGAAGTTTATTTTCCAAGTTTTGAAACCCAAATCCAAAGACTGGTCTAAAACCAAGCAAAAAGCCCTAAATTTGAAACAAGGTGTACGAACAGAGTTGACACCTAAAAATAAGAAAATCTTGGAGGTATAATGACATGTAAATGAACTACCAAATATTATTTTGGGGTCCTTTGAGGATTTTTTCCTAGGATTTCACTTCCTTAAATCTAGGAGGGCTAATTGGGGCAAAAATGCTACAAGGCCTAAAACATATGAATCTAGAGAGCGATGGAGAAATGATTGAACTTGGAAAGTAGAGACCCAAGTTAGGATTCTAGGATGGAGTTAATAGAGTCCCTTAGCCTCTTGCAAAAGAAACCAATGGTTAGGGCTTGTGGAACATGGATTAAGAGTAATCCTTAGGAAGACAAAAGTGGGTAACCTGAGAAGATAGGAAGATCCTTGGAAGAGGGAAAGAAGTGGTCCTTTCCAAGTGTGTAGGGGTGGATTGAGGAAGCCCTAAGAGGTCCTAAGAGAGACCTAAGGAGAGTTATAAGAAACTCTATTATAAATTTGGAGTCTCCCAGTCAGATACTTCTGCTAGTAATGTTTATGCATGTAGTAATGTTGATGAGATTATTCTTGAGAACTCTATAAATTGGTCTATTGAAGAAGAGAATACCTTAGTTTCAAATTTTGATAGAAAGAATTATTAGGTGATAGATATCATATGTACACATCATATGACTGGTGACACAAAAAAAAAGTGAAATATGAAGAATATGATAGCGTAATTATTAGATGGGGTGACAACACTAGAGGAAGAATCAAGGGGAGGTATTTTTTCTCTAGATGGAAAGAATACAATAGATGATGCGCTACATGTTTTCAACCTAACATAAAATATTCTTAGTGTTGGTTAGCTATTTGAGAAGGGATACACTCTACACTTTAGTGATGAAGGATGGAAAATTATGAATAGTTTCATAAGTAAGATTGGATTAGGATCAAAGAGAATGAAAAATTTCTTCCATCTGAATAATGAAGGAGTAAAGTATCAAATTACTTAGATTGAAAAAACAACACACAAAAATATAATTCAATACCAGAACTAATTGAAACAACTTTTTGTGGGGCCCTCTCATCTTGCCTAAAGTAGACCCCATTCATAACTTTAGTGAACCTATCTTTGGATAATGTTGGATTTCCAATAAAATGACTCACAAAAAAATATTTTAATATTGTTGGAAAGTTGACTATATAGTTGTATATGACTATGATTTAGTGTTGTCATTATGGCAACAAAGTCATATGAAGTTTTGGAGTCAGCGCATAACTTAGAAGATCAGGAAAATGGCTAAGTATGGAAAACATGATAGTCAGTGAAGCACCTGAGGAACAGAGCATCAACACAAGTGCGTATGACCACATTTTGGTATGCACCCTTGAAGATAAGCTTATGAGTGTGTAATCATGCTAAGTCTAAGAGAGCATGATCAGATGAGTTAGTATGAAGAAGTTACAGCTAGATGAAGTGACACAGACAGTGAGTGACATAACATAACAGAGCATGGAGCCGACTGTTGGTATTTTGGTTAGCGTGTATAATATTATTTTGTAAAGGCTATGCGCCTATTGTATTTATGTTATAGACATGTTAATATCAATGTATGTAAACACATTTGAGCCAATTCATTTGGAAGCGTTGTATGTAATAGGTTATAGGTCGACCTAGTGAATAGTTTTGTTTGCACATATAATTAAGACATGCACCCTTGTATTTATGCATGGCATGAGATATACAGTTGATAGAAGTATGCAAAGAGAAGTCAGTATGATCTAGAGCTTTACAAGAGGTTAAAGCATTAGTGCACATAAGGAACTGATTAGATAAGTAGTGTCACAGAAATAGTTGACCATTACAGATATAGTGTGTATTTGGTATCTAGGAGGTTGTAGCCTTCTCATTGAGCAATGAGCTCTGGTTGTGAGTGAATCACCCCTAACAAGTTTAATTGTAAAAGATTCCTAACAGGATCTGACCCTTGACCAGGTCACTATACTTAATGCACTGTAAAGATCAACTCCTAACAGAGTCGTAAGATCTTCTAACATGGATCATAATACTCTAGTGCAGTTCTTAGTGGGTGTCAATTCCCATCGGGGTTTTTACATATTTGGGTTTCCCCATAATCATATATGGTCTTATGCGTTATGTGTTTACTTTACTTGCATTGTTATTCAATTTAGTATTAAAGCAATTGAGTTAATCTTAAAGAGATAAAAAATTAATAAAGTAGAACATTGATTCACCCCCCCTCTCAGTGTTCCCATTCCTAACAATTGGTATCAGAGCTTTGGTCCTCTGAAGAGAAGTTTAACCACTTGAAGAGATCATGGATACATGAGAAGTGAAACTGTTGACACCTGAAAACTCAAGCCCTTAATATGCAAAATATCATGGAAGTATAATATTTATTTTACTTTTCATATTATTTCCCTATGTTAAAAAATTAAACAATTGAAAATACCTCAATAATTGTCATTTCTATTTTCATGTTCATCGGATAAGGTTTTAATTATTTTATTTCAATGGATTAAATGCATGTATATTTTGAAATAAAAATAATTATAAAAGAATAATTAGGTTGTTGGGCAAAAAGATGGTGAGAGGGAGCTAAACACTCGACCTCTCAAGCCAACCCTTTTTCCTACCTACCCTTCCCCCCTTTAACCAGTTAGTCTATGTGTTTTCTTCAAAGTAGTTCTTAAAGAAAATCATATTATCTCGTTTCTTTTATCTTATGTTTATTTTTTAAAAGATTTTACATTATGATGAGATTTAGATTTTTACTAACATAATTCTTTTAGGTTTTATTTTAATTTACCCTATGTTACTAATGTGAAATATTATAATAGGGTAAGTTATTTTGTAATATGTTATTTTATTTATTCGATTTAAAGTATTTAAATATTGCTAAAACTAAAACCATTTAATATTTTTGACATTGCTAATTTTGGTTTTTTTTTTTAAATAGTAAAATATTTTACCTTACCCTATGTAAATTATTTGGATTATCATTCTAGGGTAAGTTTTCCCTTTTTATTTTTTATAGGGTGAATTTAAATGTTTATAACTATTGTACCCTAAATTTTAGGAACATATTTATATGAGATACATAATTTTTTTACATTTTGAAAAATGCTTTAAGAAGGAAATGCATTATGTTTAAAATTTGAAAATCAAAATTCATTTAAAATATAAATTATGTTATCTTTCCCTATTAATATATTGTCTTGTATAAATGGATTTTAGGGTTGCCTTATTAATAGGACTTCTATAATACATTGCAGCAAATATTTTTATGTTATACCCCTGTGTTGTTTTATTTTGAAATATTATTGCCTTTTGAAATAAACTATTGGATGTTAGTTAGCTTATATTTACCATAGGGATCATTGTAGAAATTTGAAAGTGTTATTAAATTTTACTGAGCCTTAGGTTAAAAGTTTATTTTAGAGTTATCTAATTTTTGATTTGATGTGTAGGAGATTTTGATAACCAAACAAATTATCCAAGGAATTGACAAACATACATTTTATTATTTGTAAATACGGGAAATGTTTTTTCCTCGAACCATTTATATGGTTAATTTGTTGTAATTTTCTAGGGTTAGTTGTAGGATTAGGTATTTGTGAAAAGGTGTGACTTTTCACAGGGAACTTTTGAAGTAAATATAAATATAAAATCATTAGAAATTAAAAACATAATAAGATAATTTGGAGAAAAACTCTGGCGACTGCAATCTTGAACCATTATGTACAAAATTTCAAATGTCAAATGCGATAAGTTCTTTTCAGTTTATTTGAAGTTATATGTTATTTATTTTCAATTAATCCTTCAGATACCCCATGTATTAGAGTATTTCACTGTGTTATATTCCCTGAGTATTATAATTCGAAGTTAATATATATAGCTTGAATATCAATTGTAGGATCTATGTATCTTCTATTGTTCTTATTGGTCTCTTAATTTGAGTTAAATTCGATGAGATTAGTTGTATAAATTGATTTGAATTATAAATCAAGTGGAAGCCTTTGGAGTGATAGTCTTGCTTTATTAAAAGCAAGTTTTTAAAACTGTCTCCAATTGTACGTAGGATTGAGAATATCTAACTCTACAACCCAAATGTTCAGTAGGCACTGATCTTATTATTGTTTGATAATTTTAATTTGGTTCTTATTTTGTAGTTTGTAAATAAATTTGATTACTTTTCCAAAGCATTTACAATTAGGGTTCTTAGTGATAATTTAGTTCAATTTAGGTTTTGCATATTAAAAGTTATCAGAAGATTATATTATTTTCCTCCAAAGATCATTTACCACTTTGGGAGGAGCTTTGTTCGTCTGTGTATGCAGTTGTGCAACATAAAGAATTTGATAGTTTAAAGTGAATTTAGGCCTACCAGCCTTGGCTTGATTAAGTCAGAATTGCAGAGGTATCAGTGTGTACCTGTGAGTTGGCCAAAAGTGATCCATCATTTTTGGGCACCAACAAATTGGTGACTCTGCTGGGGATGCTATTAGTGAAAGATATTTGTAGAATCTTTGGTTATAGTTGTAAAAGTTAAAAATGACTCTACTGGGAAAGAGGACTCAAGAAATTTTATTTCCTCACAAAAAGTGAGGTGGTGACTCTAAGATTTAGTTTCAGAAAGATTGTGAAAAACTTATGTTACAGAGAAGATCTCTAAAAACAATATATTTGTTGAATTAGAACCAATAAGGAGGAATAGGAATTCAAAAAGGAAAATGTTGTATGTGCCACTTGAAATGTAGCCTGACAAGGATGATCAAGATTTTTCTTATGAACAATTCCCTAATTCAAGCCATCATAGCTGAAAGGGCAGTGATGCAAATTGTAATCCATTTTCTCAACATAATAAATGGATACATGAGCCCCAAGATGACTCGAATGAGGAAACAACTAAGAGAGAAAGAAGAATTAATAAATGGGAGGCTCCATTTCATGAAATGGTTGAATCGGGAGAGGAAGAAATGGTTGTGGCCCTTGAGAGACAACCAGGAGAGATACTCAGGAGAATAGGTACAACAAGAGATAAAATCAGATCGTCCAAAGATAAAAGGGATCCTAAGGATGATAGAAATGAAGTTTACACCCCTCCTCATAAGAATAACAGTGGGCGTATCTTCAATAGTAATCATATCAATCCCTTGTTTGAACTAGACAATGGAGGAAGGATTGCGAGAAATAGAAATGATTTGGGAGAGAAAGATCATTGGGAACAAAGGAATGATAGAGAACAACATGACCAGTATGGTGGAGGTGGATGAGAGTAGAAAGATGATGATATAAGTCATTTTTGTCAAAATTATAACAATCCTAAGCAAAATCATAATGCGCAACCTTATGAAATTATGCAAGGAAATAAAAATATTAACAACAAACAATATTATAAAATGCAATAGTGGAAAGACCATACACTTGAAGGCAGAGATATCATAAATGATAAGGGGAACTATAATACACAATACCCTGGAGTCCACTCACAAGGTAAGAACAGTTCTTACCTACAGCCAAATGGAGATGCACGTAACCAACATGTCAAGATTGGGAAGAAATACACTCACACACAGCCTCACGGTGCACATCACGTGCAACATCAACAACACACAAAAGATACACAGAATGTGTATCATGAGTGGAGCAATCAAAATGTGCACAATGATAACCTGCGAGATAATGCAGGATATAGAAGGAATCCATATGATAATACATTTTGCACACAACAATGAAAAAGTGTGCATAGTAAAAACATACAATATGAAGTAAACCATCACCCACAAAATGGGGATATGCATGGTTTTCCAAATGGTGATGAGCATTGTATAGATAATTTCAATCATGCTCAGCATTCACAAAACCATTTTAATAGAGTTGGAAGGCAGTTTGATGATATACGTGTGCATGGTGAAAGCAAATTTTACCTGCAGCCAGATATTAACTTACGTGACCAGCACATTAAAACTAGAGGTAAAAATGAATATATGCCTAAATTTAAAGAAGAAAATGGTGAACACGTTAAAATTGGAGAGAACTTTGGGGGTGAGCAGCAAAATTAACATGCTTATGGCTTGAGAAAAGAAATATATTATCAAAAAACCATAATACACAACACCCCAATTTACACATGCAAGGCTTGCAGATTGAAAATAAACCTTATATAGAAAACACCCACGCAGGTTATAAAGATATGCAAGGTATGAATGTTGGTGTGTTTCAACACATGCACATGTAGGGAAATCAAATGGATCCTCAGCAGTGTGAGTGGAACACTAATGCCCTTGATAAATATAAAATATAAGAGCATTTTGGAGACTTGCGTACGCAAGATAAAAATAACACTTTCCTACAACCGAATGAAGATAAATGTGGCTTGCACATAAATGTTGGAGGGAAGTATGAAGGTAGACAAATAGATAGGCATGCATATAGTTTTCTCGGTGAGGATGTGCGTGGTCAAAAACATTATCATATGCTGCAAATAAAAGATAATCAACAACATAGTCATGAGCATGGCATGGGTGATGGATACTCACAGCCTTATGGGACTCTTACGCAGGGTAAATGAGAGTTCGATCATATTGATATGCAGCTTGGTGGATACTTTATGCAACATTATGGAGGACACATGCAAGATAGAAACAATGCTGGTGAATAAAACTACATTAATATGCATAATGTATATGATCAAAATAAATGAAATTATTTTAATGCAAAGGATAATACACATAGATATCATGATATGTAGAACAAGTATACTTATTTTAACCATAGTGGTGGAAATCTTATACAATAACATCATGCACAACACCAGAGAAATCCTGTGCAACCTCAGTACACACAATAAATGCAAGGTTTAGTTCATCTGAGTGGAGATCAAAACCAACACAATCATCATCATAATAATTTGACACAACACCATGCACAACTGTATGATATTGGTGGGAACCAGCAATTTAGGTATTCTAGACAACAACAATGTCAGCAACTTGGAGGTATGATGCAACTTCACATTGGCCAATATGGAAGTCAATGAGGTCAAATCAGAGAGGTAACCCTATTTTACAAAATCAATTTTCTAAGAATATTAATCAAATAAGAAATCCTATTGATGTCAGATTTCAAATAGTTAATGAGAGATATAGACAATTAGATCTTTCAAATGTTATATGCTCTCTTGACCCAATACCAAATAAATTAAAATCTTCTATCCCTAAGTTTATCGGTGATGGGTCACAGTTAGCAGAACAACATGTTATAAATGTCAAAAATGTCATATATGAATTTGACATAACCTATGAAGATGTGCATATGAAACTATTTGTGTAGTCCCTTAAAGATAGTGCAGATGAATGGTATAGGAATCTACCAGATGGATCTATTAATTGTTGGAAAAGTTTTGTGGATCAGTTTATGGAAGAATTCAGGGATCATAGAGATCCATCTTTTGAATCCCACAAATTAACTAGCATAAAAAAGAATGTGAATGAGATAGTAAAATAATTCAACAAAAGGTTTAACAGGGTATTAAGTAAAATTCCAAAAGATATTTTCCCTGTGGATTCCTTTTTAATAACCTTTTATTTGACAACTTATGATGTCAAGACAAATTATGAGATAAGATCTCATAACTCGGTGACATTACAAAAAGCATTTAAAATTGCAACTATTGAAAGTAATAGAATAGTTGCTGGGAGAATGGATAAGAGAAATGATCCTAGGCTTTTCAAACCTATAGTCCCAAAAAAAATGAGGAATGCGATAAGATGGATGAATTAGTAAGTTTGGTGAAAATTTTACAACCAAATAGAGGTAATTTTCAAGCAAGAAAGAATGACAAAAATTTAACAAGAATGATAGGTATAGGTTACAAGACATGCCCTATGACACCGAATGGAAAGATGGAAAACCTTTGAAGAAACAAATGGACACTCCAGGCCCACTTAAGAAGAATAATCATTTTATAGAGGATGAGCTTTGGTGTGATATTTACAAGTTACACCACCCCCAAGAACAATGGCTTATAGTAAGAAACATTATGGAGGATGAACATCAGGGGTGTGAGGAGAGACCTTTGATAAATGCTTTGTCATCTACCCCTTTTTGGGTAGGAGATAGTGATGACTCTGAAGGAGATTATTGTTAGGAATGAATGCTTGATGATTGGCAGTCATTCTGTAGCAGTGGTTGTTGCATTCATGACTATGATTGTCATTGATGTCAACACAGTGATATTCTAGAGTTTAGCAGAGTAGGAGGCACAATTTTGTTTTGCGCACATGGGATATTGCATTTGGGATTATGCACAGTTGATGGTATGTTCTTTTTTGTGTTATTAACCTATGGTTAAGAGTGCAAAAATAAATTCATTCATTCATGAAAGTTATAAGCATTTTGGTGGAAGCAGTATTCTGGCAGTGTGCCTAAGTAGCAGTTTTTGGTAATCGGAGGATATCTCCTAATCAGGATGGAATCTGATTTTGTGCAGTTAAAGGGAAGTTTTTGACACATTGGTAGTGATTTTTTTCATTGCACAAACTTTGAGGTGACACATGTGAAGAGTTATTACATTTGGAAGCTGACAATTTTTGGTGTAGCGTGTTGAAATTATTATTTTGTATTTGCATGCCGACTCATTTGTAATTATTTGACTGTGGTATAAAGGAAGGAATGTTTTATTTTTTATGACATGGGATTATGATATTGTAATAGTTGTGATATGAAATTGTGAAAGTTGTGATGCGAATGTATGCATGAAGTGAAGAAGAGAGCTAATTCAGTTGTGAAGGAAGATTTGCGAAGTACAGAGATCTAGATTTGTGATCTTGTGTAACAGAGAGTGAAGTTTCAGCACAGTGTGAAGGAGGTAAGTTATTTCATATTATTCTATTGAATAATCCTAAGATCTATTGGACAGTGAGTTCAAAGATCTTGCCTTGAAGCTGTTTGGGCAGTGGGTCCTTTAGTCTTCCATAACTCTTAATCGGGTTAGAATCTTTTAACAGGGACTCAAAATCTCCTAATAGGGATTCATATGTACTGAATGTATTTCATAAGACTCCTAACAGGGTCCATCCTCTCACAAGGAACTTTCATATTAGTGCATCATTTTGTGGGCATCATTCCTACCGGGGTTTACTCTCTAATCAAGAGGCTCCCTAGTCAACATATCTTGTGTTATTGTGTCATTGTGTATGATTATCTTTCTATGGTTGTTTACTGCATTGATTATATGGTTTAATAATATTGAAGTTGATAAATGGTTTAATTATCAGATAACTGATTCACCCCCCCCTCTCAGTCATCTTGGGGATCTTTACTTTCTAACAATTATATGCCAAATGAAGGTTACAGGAGGTTAGGATACCAACAGGAGCAACAAGTTTTTTCAGATAGTGATGAGAATTTTGATATTAGAGGGACAACAAAAGAAGAAAAAGAGGCATACACTATGGCAGCACTGGATCAGGTTCATAGCAACTATCACCTAAGGAACAAGACTGTAAATTTAGGTAATGAACAGGCAACAAGAATGTTTAAAATTTTGAATAAGAATGGTGAGATGAACAAAGTAAAGGCATATATCCCCAAAAGGCAAGTTGATCAAACATTAAAGATAAGAAAACCAGTGGATAAGCAAAGCAGTGGTAAGCAAATTTCTAACTGTACTTCATTCATGTCTTAGGTAAAACTTTCCGTCCCTCTAATGGAAATGATGAAATTAACTGATTACAGGAATGAAACACTCAAAATAATAAATGATGTTGTTAAAAAAGATTCAAAAGAACATAAGGATAATGAAGAACTACTAGTTATTTATCTAGGAGATTCTATTAATGAAGATGTTACTAAAGTAGACCCTTTCTTCTTGACTTTGTTGATAAACAATAAATTAGTTAAAAATTGTATGTTAGACTCCGGAGCAGTAGTTAATATTATGCCTCATGGAGTAATGAAAGAATTAGGATTGAATGTGGATACTACTTATGGAAAATTCTATGCTATGGATAATAGATCTATCCCAGTTATTGGAATAATGAAAAATGTTGAATTCAAGTTTCCTTCTTGTCTTGAAAAGTCTTATAAAATTGATATTACTGTTGTAGAAGTACCACCTAGTTATGGGATATTATTATCTAGACAGTGGTCTAATTTGGTAGGTGGTAATGTCCAATTAGATTGATCTTACACTTCTATCCCACTGAATGACATGATTATAAGGATTGACAAGGAACCAAGGTCTACTTATATCATTGAAGATGTTAATCCAAGCCAGATTACATATTTTTTCTATACAAAAATGGAGAATTTTCAGGTAAGTATTCATAAAGATGTTGTTGAAAATACTAATCCTATTGAAATACATGCTAAGGAAAATATTGATTTTATTTGGAAAATATTTTTTGATGGGTCGTGTAGCAAAAATGGTAAGGAGTGGGTGTAGTTTTCATATCCCGAAATGGGAAATATTTTAAATATTCCTTTTTGTTGACTTTTGATTGTACTAACAATACTGTAGAGTATGAAGCACTCTTACTAGGTCTAAAAATAGTAGGTAAGCATGGTATCAAACTTCTTTCTATTTATGGGGATTTTGAATTGGTTATATCTCAAATTCGGGATAAGTTTGTTACTAAGAATCATAATCTAAAAATGTACAAAAATGAATTTTAGGATTCCATAAAGTGTTTTGATTCTTTTTCAATAACTTGGATAGATAGGTCTAAAAATATTCTTGCTGACTTTATGGCTAACTTAGTAGTTAAGCATAACGATATCCTGTGTAAAGCTATTGCACAAGTAGAGATCAAATCAAGACCATCAATACCTAATAACATTCATAATTGGCAAGTATTTGAGGATGATAGTGACATCATAAAATTCCTTGTATGTGAAGAAAGGTATGAAAACCAGTTTATTGATTTGAATGCTTATGTTGAAAAAATAGAAGAAAAGGATACTCTATTTGGAAAAGAAGTAATTCAACTTAAGACTAATAAAATCCTAAAGGGTCTTGTGGCATTAGAGAGAATGTTTGATAATAAGGATTCTAATAGTAGAGTTAAAATTGATAATACTATTATAGAATTAGTAGAGAAGATAAATTTGGGAAATGAACATGCCCCTAAAGAGGTTTTCATTGGCAGGAAACTAACTCCTAAAATTAGAGCTGATATTATTGGTTTACTAAGAAATTACAGACATGTATTTGTTTGGTCTTACAATGATCTTAAGGCATATAGAGAAGACTTGTTCCAACATGAAATACCCCTAAGACCTGATGCAAAGCCCTTTAGACAAAGGAAAAGATCAATAAATATGACTTTGGCTCCAAAGATGAAGGAGGAATTAATCAAGATGAGGAATGCTGGTATCATCAAGCCAATCAGGCACTCTACTCAAGGGTTTCAAACTTGGTACCTGTTAGGAAGAAAAATGGAGATATCAGGCTTTGTGTGGATTTCAGGAACCTAAACATATCTTCATTAAAGGACAATTATGCATTACCTAATATGGAGGCATTATTACAAAAGGTTACTGGGAATGAATTGTTATTCATGATGGATGGGTTCTCCGAGTACAATCAAGTGAAGGGCAAAGAAGAACAGTATAAAACAACATTCACTACACCATGGGGTACATACGTTTATGCTAGAATGCCATTTGGACTTACTAATGAAAGGGGATACATTTTAGAGAGCTATGGATGTGGCTTTTGAGGATTTCATTGATGTTATTATGGTAATATATCATGATGACATCACAACTTATTCCAAAAGGGCAGAAGATCATTGTAAACATTTAGAACAGATTTTTAAAAGAACCCTTGAGTATGGAGTATCTCTAAACCCAAAGAAATGTCACTTTGGGGTAACTGAGGGTAAACTTCTTGGTCATATTGTATCTATAGAGGGAGTAAGAATAGACCCAGAAAGGATTGAAGCAATTGATAAGATTTAGATTCCTAGAAATATTAAGGGGATTCAATCTTTCTTTGGACAAATCAAATTTGTCAGGAGGTTTGTCCCGAACTTTTTAGAAATTGTCAAGCCTATTGCAAAGATGCTAAAGAAGAATGCAATTCTAAATTGGACAGATGAGGCCTTAAAGGCTTTTTCTAGCATTAAGAGAGCAATCAAAGAAGCTCCAATTTTGAAATCTCCTAATTTCTCAAAACCATTTCAATTGTTCTCTTTTGCTTCTTTTCACACCATTGCAGCTGTCCTATTACAGAAAAATGATGAAGGACATGAGCAACCAATAACCTTCTTCAGTAAAGCCTTACAATCTTCTGAGCTGAACTATGATATACATGAAAATAAGCTTATGCATTAGTTAAAGCATTAAAATCATTTAGGCCTTATCTGGTTGGAGCAAGATTGTGGCATATGTACCTAATAATGCAACTAAGGACATATTGAGGCAATCAAAAGTCACAGGTAAAAGATTTTGATGGATTAATCAGGTTTAGGAATTTGACATTGAGATTCAAATCACCAAGTTAGTAAGAGGACAAGGGTTGGCTAGACTCATGGCAGAGACTAATTTACATGCAACCCAAGTAAACCAAGCAGATCCAGAAAAGTTAGAAGCTAGCATTGAGCATTGTCCATGGTACACGGATATAGTTTACTTCTTAAAACATATGAAGTGTCAAGAAGGTTTAAGTGACAATCAAAAAAGAACTATAAAGTTGTGAGCATAAAGGTATGTACTGATTCAAGGAGCTCTGTATTGGAAATGATGGTATCCTTTATTTCTGTCTAGACACCTGTCAAGCTAAGTCAGTTACAAAAGAATTACATGATGGGGTATGTGGTGGTCACTTTTTAGCTAAGAAAACTCATAAGATATTGCAACCTGGGTATTATTGGCCCCACGTATTCAAGGATTATTATGAATATGTTAAAAAGTGTGAATCTTGGTCAAAAGTTCTCTGAAAAATTGAAATACAATGGCGCATTACCCCTTATTCCTTTACAAACCGAGGAACCTTTCAAAATGTGGGGAATAGACTTTATTGGGGAGATTTCAGATGCTTCAAGTGGAGGCCATAAATGGATATTGGTTTCAACTAACTATTTTACGAAATGGGTTGAAGCTATACCTACGAGACAAGCTACAAGTAAGGTAGTCATCAAGTTTTTGATAGACAACATACTTACTATATTTGGAGTACCTTACAAAATCCTTTGTGACAATGGAATGTGTTTCATATCTAAGGAATTTTCTAAATTTTGTAATAAATATGGTATCAATTTATCATACTCTTCCCCATACCATCCGCAAGGGAATGGTCAAGTAGAATCAAGCAATAAGAATATACTAAAGATCATCAGGAGAATGTTGAGCAATAATAAGAAGGCATGGGATTCAAAACTAAATTTGGCTTTATGGGCAGACAAGGTGACAATGAAAAGATCGACAAGTTTTTCTCCTTATGAACTGGTTTATGGGAAACAAGCAAGGTTACCATTAAATAATCTATTGCCAACTTATAGATTCATTCAGGAAGAAGAGCTTGAGGACATAAATTTTATGGACGACAGGTTGACCCAATTATCAGAGCTAGATGAGATGAGAAGAAGAGTACAAGAAATAAATCTTCGACAACAATGACAGATTAAGACCCTTCATGACAAGAGAGCATCAGACATGCCATCTTTCAGAGAAGGTGATTGGGTACTAAAATGGAATGCAAAATATCAAGGTAAAGAAAAGCATGGTAAGTTTGATGCATTATGGCTAGGACCTTACATGGTCGTCTCAAAGGCAGGTGAGAATTCATACCATTTACAAGATAGTGATGAAACTATTCAGGAGTTCCCAACTCATGGACAGTACTTGAAGCCTCTTTTCTCTTAAAATAGGAAGTATTCTCTAAACTTGTACATTATTTTTACTTTATCTTAGCCTCATGATTATTTTCTTACTATGGTCTACTTTTTCCAGAGATAACTAGACTCTCGCTGCATCCAGGCATGAATGCACGCCCCCAATAAGAGCCACTGTTGACACCTAAAAATTCAAGCCCTCAATATGCAAAATATCAGGGAAGTATAATATTTATTTTACTTTTTATATTATTTCCCTATGTTAAAAATTAAACATTGAAAAGGCCTCAATGATTGTCATTATTCTATTTTCATGTTCATGGGATAAGCTTTTAATTATTTTATTTCAATGGATTAAATGCATGTATATTGTAAAATAAAAATAATTATAAAAGAATAATTAGGTTGTTGGGCAAAAAGGTGGTGAGAGGGAGTTGAACACTCGACCTCTCAAGCCAACCCTTTTTCCTACCTACCCTTCCCCCCTCTAACCAGTTAGTCTATGTGTTTTCTTCAAAGTAGTTGTTAAAGAAAATCATATTATCTCGTTTCTTTTATCTTATGTTTGTTTTTTAAAAGATTTTACATTATGATGAGATTTAGATTTTCACTAACATAATTCTTTTAGGTTTTATTTTAATTTACCCTATGTTACTAACGTGAATTATTATAATAGGGTAAGTTATTTTGTGATATGTTATTTTATTTATTCGATTTAAAGCATTTAAATATTGCTAAAACTAAAACCATTTAATATTATTGACATTGCTAGTTTTGGTTTTCAAAAAAAATTAATAAAATATTTTACCTTACCCTATGTAAATTATTTGGATTATCATTCTAGGGTAAGTTTACCCTTTTTATTTTCTATAGGGTGAATTTAAATGTTTATAACTATTGTACCCTAAATTTTAGGAACATATTTATATGAGATACATAATTTTCTTACATTTTGAAAAATGTTTTAAGAAGGAAATGTATTATGTTTAAAATTTGAAAATCAAAATTCATTTAAAATATAAATTATGTTATCTTTCCCTATTAATATATTGTCTTGTATAAATGGATTTTAGGGTTGCCTTATTAATAGGACTTCTATACATTGCAGCAAATATTTTTATGTTGTACCCTTGTGTTGTTTTAATTTGAAATATTATTGCCTTTTGAAATAAACTATTGGATGTTAGTGAGCTTATATTTACCATAGGGATCATTATAAAAATTTGAAAGTGTTGTTAAATTTTGGTGAGCCTTAGGTTAAAAATTTATTTTAGAGTTATCTAATTTTTGATTTGATGTGCAAGAGATTTTGATAACCAAACAAATTATCCAAGGAATTGACAAACATACATTTTATTATTTGTAAATATGGGAAATGTTTTTTCCTCAAACCATTTATATGGTTAATTTGTTGTAATTTTATAGGGTTAGTTGTAGGATTAGGTATTTGTGAAAAGGCATGACTTTTCATGGAGAACTTTTGAAGTAAATATAAATATTAAGTCATTTGAAATTAAAAACACAATAAGACAATTTGGAGAAAATTTCGGCGACTGCAATCTTGAACCATTATGTACAAAATTTCAAATGTCAAATGCGATAAGTTCTTTTTTGTTTATTTGAAGTTATATGTTATTTATTTTCAATTAGTCCTTCGGATACCCTGTGTATTAGAGTATTTTACTGTGTTATATTCCCTGAGTATTATAATTTGAAGTAAATGTATATAGCTTGAATATCAATTGTAGGATCTGTGTATCTTCTATTGTTTTTATCGGTCTCTTAATTTGGGTTAAATTCAATGAGATTAGTTTTATAAATTGATTTGAATTATAAATGAAGTGGAAGCCTATGGAGTGATAGTCTTGCTTTATTAAAAGAAAGTTTTAAAACTATCTATGATTGTATGTAGGATAGAGAATATCTGACTCTACAACCCAATTGTTTAGTAGGCACTGGTCTTATTATTGTTTAAAAATTGTTATTTAGTTCTTATTTTGTAGTTCGTAAATAAATTTGATTACTTTTCCAAAGCATTTACAATTAGGGTTCTTAGTGATAATTTAGTTCAATTTAGGTTTTGCATATTAAAAGTTATCAGAAGATTATATAGTTTTCCTCCAAAGATCATTTACCACTTTGGGAGGAGCTTTGTTCGTTTGTGTATGCAATTATGAAACATAAAGAATTTGATAGTTTAAAGTGAATTCAAGCCTACTAGCCTTGGCCTGATTAAGCCAGAATTACAAAGGTATCAGTGTGTACCTGTGAGTTGGCCAAAAATGATACATCATTTTTTGGCACCAACTGAAACATCTAAAGAAGAATCTTGAAGTAGCTCTTGAAGACCTTGATAGATCTGAAAAAGAAATTGAAGAACTAAAACTAAAGGTTAGTGGCTCTCAAGTATTCATCAAAAAACTGAGAAAATATTTGAAAGATTGTTCTACAAGTGACCTAGGGATAATGGTAAAAAAGATGAACGAGGAAAACACATCTCTGAAGGATAAGATTGAAGAGTTGGATGAAAAGCTATGTAACAATCAGGAAGCCTATGAAGAGCAGGTCAAAGAAACCAAACAGTTGGATGAAGAACTAAGGCAAGAAAACATGAAAATCTTGGAGTTAGAGAACATTAAGAAGAAGATGGAATTTGAATTGAATGAAGCAAAGAATCATATTGATAAATTGCACACAAGCAAGGATCTAATAGAGTCAATGTTGTATGCACAAAAGATTAAAGGAGATACCAGTGGTATTGGATTCAATGAAGCACAAAATTAGATCAATAATATGCGAGAAAGATTCAAAACACCAGAAGGATCTACATAGGCTAAGAATACTGAAGATCATACTGAAGCTAAAGTAGAACTATCTAAGGATGAGCGCAATCCTGTAAATAAAACTTGTTATGCCTGTAGCAAGCATGGTCATATTGCAAGAGATTGTAAATAGGTAAGACCTTTCAATGGCTATTGTTATTCATGCAATAAGTTTGGTCATAGAGCTATGAATTCTAGATCAAATCAAAGAAATCAGACTCATCATAATCAGAGAAATCATCCTTAGCAAAATGTTAGAAGTCCTTAGAACATTACATGTCAGATATGCAATTATGTTGGTCACACAGGTAGACAATGCAATATGGTTACCCACATGAATGCACCAAGGAATATCAGGCCTCCAATGATTTGACACTCTTGTAACAAGGATGGACACATCTCAAAGTTCTATAGATCAAAAGTGCAAAGAAAAGAAAGCCCTAAAAAGTCTCAAGGATCAATATTGTAAGAATAAGGAGAAGTCAAGTTTGTGCAAGATACAGAATATGCGAGCAAGATTTGGATGGAAAAAAAGTAAGATAAAGTTGATGACTATGTATTGGATGCATCTGTAATGGACACACCCTCTACTTCTGGATGAATAACCCTCATGGTCATAAGGGGAGCTAGATTAGGTCTAGACCCCTACATGGCTGGTATACTCACCCTTAGAGTATGCACCTTTGGTTATAGTTGTTTGAAGACTATTTGATGTGGTATGCAAGAGTGCACTACTTGGTTGTTAGCAGAGATGAAGATTGAAATTCACAGTTACATTTTGCATTATGGTGGCAAGCATTAATGGCAGAAAGTTGCTTTAATAGCCACCAGAGATCCTTTATTCACACATTTGCATTAGAGATCGAACCTTTAGATAGCACAAAAGATCAAAGCAGTTTAAGTTGAGAGATTGCAGTTGATTTCATCAGTGGAAGGAAGTTAAGATTGTTGTAGAACCCTAGTTCAGTCGTGATGATTCAGAAACCCTTTGGAACTCTATCTGAGTGATTAATCAAGTAAGTTATGGCCACTCCAGTCATTTTTGATGTTACTGAAAGGAAGAGGTACATATTTAAGAATCATCCATTCAAGTTAGTCCTAGATGACCTAGAAGGAGCATTCTCTAGGACTCTGATGGGAGTTATGCATGTAGAAGACATCCGTGCATACATTTACTGCAAGAAAGAACCAGTAGGATTGGATAGGATAAGGTCGCACTTAGAGACAATGATGAAACCAGACAAGACATTCATGGATGAGTTCGTGCACCTAGAAAACAACCCAATTAGTGAGTATGCAACAACATATGAATTCTATGAATCTGAATGGATTAAGATCCTTTGAGAATAATTCATGATGAATTATTCTAGATTGGAGAAGTCCATGTTTGGATAACCACTAATCTCATCCATGAGATGATAGGACTACCTAAGACTGACACCATTCTTCCTATTGGCAATGATGTCAGGAAACACGTGGAACAAGCCTATAAGTCACATAGTGATAAGCGCGACATGAGAATTGAGCCCAATGAGGAGAAGGACATAAAAATCATGGAAATGATATTAGGTTATAAGTTTCAACACACAAATAGGGTAAATAGTGTGTTCGCAACCACTATTTTGGCAGCCATCATAATTGTTAAGGAAAATGGTGACTTTAACTTGTGTGAGATCTTGCACGCACAATTGATGGACACCATAAGAGCCATTAAACATGATAAGAGAAAGATATTCAGATTTGGGTCACTTATCATCTATATGTACTTCCATATTGTTGGTAAAGTATTAGATCTTTACCTTGACAAAAGTCTACCCACAATGCCACAAATTTCATTCAAGGCATCATCAAAGAGTACCTTGAAAGATTATATGGAATTAGAGATCAAGACATTTAGAATAAAGATGTAGAGAAGGTATAGGATACCTGAGAGTATTATGGAGAAGTATAAGGATAGTATTTTCTTCATGGTGGAGACATATATAACTTGCATGGAAGCTGTTGAGCCTAGAACTAAGTGGATTCATCTACTTGGTTATGAAGTCGAGGAATAGATTATGTAAGCTTATGCACAAGTATTACTATCAGTGCCTAAGGACCCTAATGAACCAAGATGAGGTACATATGAGGAGAAGATAAGACAAGTAGATTCAGTCTTGTACAGTGCAGCTACCAAGAGAAAAGCATAAAAAATCACCTCTGAGATACTAAAAATTCATGGTGTCACTCAAGAAGACCTAGATAAGGAAAGGGAAGCCAAGATTGCAATGCAACTTGAGAGCACACCCTCTTTAGAAGAGAAAATAGAGAAGACTGATGACCCTAAGGAGAAGAAAGTAAAAATAGAAAAAATAGATGATCCCATGGAAAAGACTATTGATAGAACTTTAGCACCCACTCCTACTATTGATCTGGAGTCCACTCCACCTCCAGAGCCTAGCAAGATGTCTAAGAGGAAGAAACAGATTGGCACAAGCCACCTATCCTCTAGAACAACAAGAATAGAGGCAAAACCATAGAAGCACCTCCTAAGGTAGGATTTAGGCCGAATCTACAAGTGCTGAAAGCTAGAGTTGTTGATGACAAAAGAATTGATCAAATTGCAAAATTTTATGATAAATATCATGAGATAGACAAATAAAAAATACATGGTATGATAATAAAGCATATGATCAACTTCAACAAGACTGTTTTGGAACTTAAGACAATCATTCCTAATAATGTTTGGGAGATTTTGGATACACTAAAGAGACAAGTTGTTGAAGAGGACTTCGGGATAAGGGAAAAGACTTTAGATGACAACCTCCCTGTATGTTTAGTTGAAGAGAAAACAAAGTTATTAGAATTAGTGAAGCCACACCTTAGAACCAAGATGAGAACTTTGCATATCATGAACAAGGACTATGAGTTAGTAGCAAATGAGACTGAAAAAGCATTTGAAAAGGTGTTCCTAGAAAGACTCATCCATCCTCCTACTACACCTACAACTCAAGTACCCTCTAATAAAGCCAAGGAGTCTGAGATCCTTAATGCACCTATGATAGGTCCATAGGAATCTGCGCCCATGCCTGAAACAAAAGATGATACAATTATGATTGACAATGTTGAAATATCAATGGTGGCCGCATATAAAGACCTTGATAAGTTTGAAGAAGATTTTGTGAGCACAGAAGATGCTGAGATTCTATGCGGTGATAATTCACCTAAGCAAAAAGAAGTTCAGGTTGAAGACCTGACAGGACATGTAAGTGAGAAAGAGGATGAACTTGAAAGTGAGAAGGAAGAAGAGAAGGAAGATGAACCTACTGAAGATCCCCATGTTGGAATACTAGTGATTGTAAAGACTGACATAATGGATGTTAGTCAAAGTTCACTCCTCACCCCTAAGCCCTCAACTTCATTGTTGTCAAGTTTGAACCCTGACACAACAAGTCTAGATTCATGGGGAGAAGAAGACCTGATTAAGATCAGTGTGCTAGCAATGGACAATGCAAAGGAAAAACAAGTTATGAGGAACCCATTTTGTGTTGAATCAATCAACATTCTGAATAGCCTACTACAAGAAGACAAGAAAGTGTCTAGTGTACACTCAGTGGATGATGTCAACACCATTTTGACATGCTTTAAAGTAAATTTCTCAAGTCTTGAGGAATCAACATCCAAAAGTGCAGAAGAGAAATATCTTAAGAAGAGACTGAGTGAATTAATAGGTAACTTTACACTTGACCGTAGTTCTCTGAAAGTTGGTCAAGCCATGGAAAAGGACTTTGCAACAAAAGGAAGAAAGATTATTGCTGAGTGTATGGACAAAGACAAACTGACTGCATACCTTTCCAAGAAGATTTAGGAAGCATAATCTATGATAGATGCAGTAAGGAAATCAGTGGAAGATCCCTCCATAGATATAAATATGTGCAAAAATTTATACCAAGGACAACTAGATAAGATTGAGAAAGCAGAGCAAGAAATGGCTAACATAAGGGCTAGGAAAACTCAGTTGAGACATGCACTTGTGCTCTCATTGGATGTACTCAATCAGAACATCAAGGAGATTGATGCTACCATTGTAAAATGTGATCAAGGCCCATGTATAGATTTGTGCAAGATGGATAAATTAACTTATGCTTTGTGCACCCATCTCCAGACAGTAGATACACTGAAGAGATTTTGGCAGAATAAAATTGCAAACCTTAAGATTGCATATCCGGATGTACTCACTATGTAAGTACTTAGAGTTTCATTTTTGAGCACCTTTGTCATTAATTTCAAAAGGGGAGTAGAGTAAATATGGAGTAAAGAGTATGAATTAATGTATATAATAAAGGGGAGAAGAGTATATAAGGGAGATATAAGATAGAGTATATGTTAGAAAGTTTTGTGTAAGATACAGTTAGTAACTTCACCATATTCCTTTGTTGCCATTAATGACAAAGGGGGAAATTCTTGGAAAGTTGACTATACTATTGTATATGAGTATGATTTAGTGTTGTCATTATGGAAACAAAGTCATATGAATTTTTGGAGTCAGCGCATAAATTAGAAGATCAAGAAAATGGTTAAGTACAAAAAATAGGACAGTCAGTAAAGCACCTAAGGAACAAAGCATCAACACAAGTGGATATGAACAAGTTTTGGTATGCGCCCTTGAAGATAAGCTTCTGAGTATGTAATCATGCTAAGTCTAAGAGCGCATGATCAGATGAGTTAGTATGAAGAAGTTACAACCAAATGAAGTGACACAAACATTGAGCGACATAACAGAACAAAGCATGGAGCCGACTATTGGTATTTTGGTTAGCTTGTATAATATTGTTTTGTAAAGGCTATGCACATATTGTATTTATGTTATAGACATGTTAATATCAATGTATGTAAACAAACTTGAGACAATTCATTTGGAAGCGTTGTATGTAATAGGTTATAGGCCAACCTAGTGAATAGTTTTGTTTGCGTATATAAATAAGACATGCACCCTTCTATTTATACATGGCATGAGATATAGAGTTGATAGAAGTAGAGAAGAAGTATGTGAAGAGAATTCAATATGATCTAGAGCTTTACAAGAGGTTAAAGCATCAACGCACAAAAGGAACTGATCAGTTAAGCAGTGTCACAACAACAGTTCACCATTATAGATATAGTGTGGATCTGGTATCCAGGAGGTTGTAGCCTTCTCATTGAGCAGTGAGCTTTGGTAGTGATCCAACCACCCCTAACAGGGTTATTGTAAAAGACTCCTAACAGGGTTTGACCCTTGACCAGGTCACTATACTTAATGCATTGTAAAGATCAACTCCTAACAGGGTTGTAAGATCTTCTAATAGGGATCATAATATTCTAGTGCAGTTCTTAGTGGGTGTCAATTCCCACCAGGGTTTTTACCTATTTGGGTTTCCCCGTAATCATATCTAGTGTTATGTATTTACTTTACTTGCATTATTACTCAATTCAATATTAAAGCAATCGAGTTAAGCTTAAACAGATCAGAAATTAATAAAGTAGAACACTGATTCAGGCCCCCTCTTAGTGTTCCCAATCCTAACAAATATATCCTTACCTTCGAGGTCTACCATCATTTTTATAGTTTTATCTACATTTTTATCAATGGTTCATCTAAAATTTCATCTAGCTCATGCCTCAACTCACTTTCAATTATTTGTAACTCACCATGATTATGTACCACTAAAGACATAGATTTGAATATAGAGTTTCAATGAGTTGGTGAAAAGTCATTGTCTACTTCATCGACAATTTCAAATGTTGGATAATTTTGGTTATTTTTCCATGATTCATCCCACCAAGAAGATTGTATGGGATTCTTTGGTCGCATGCAAAGAGTTGATAAAATGTCTTGTGTATCCTTCAATCCTATCTTGAAGGATTCTATAATTGTATCATTTATAGATATTGAATTAGATTTTGATATGTTAATCTTTTGTTTCCTTTCTTGGTGCAATATATTTTAGTAACTTTCCCCCTTCTTATGAGATTTAATAAAATGAATCCCTTGGGGATTTGATTCTTCTTCCTGCAACTCTATTAAGGGTTTCAATACTGTGAAGAAAGTTGGTGAAATAATAGGCCCTAAATATACTCCAACCATCCCAACATATTCACCAAATAAGTTCTCACATATATCTAACCCAATCACCTATCTAAAATACATGACAAATGAGAGTATTGATTTCAAAACAATCTCAACAACAAAACTACAAAGTATATAAAGAAATTTTCACATCTTGACATGCCTTTCTACTAATGAAATCTATGTTGAAATTATTATTACTTTCTTTTTGTAGTCAATATAACCATAATGTGAAGAAATGATGAACTTGTGAAGTATTTCACACTCTTTCCCAGAGAGTCAAACTATAGGACATAAAAATGTCATTGTGTTGGTAATTTGGCTGAAGTGAGTACATAGATGTTGTCATTATAGAAACATATGATCCACATGAAGAGCACACAGGTTAGAGAGTAAGTATAGCAGATCGCAATGCAAATTTGTCTAAGTGTGAGACAGTGTTTTCACCAGTATACTAGGATACAGTTTTGGTTTGCGACATTGACTGGAGTGAGTTTAGTGCTTTCACACTTGAACATAGACTCTATGGTGACTACTGATGACCCATCTCAGAGCACAAGTCAGTACGACATGTACAAAATTAGTTATGGCAGTTTTACCAAAGATAGTGTTAAGCCGACAGGACAGAATATGAAGACAGAATTGGTAAAGAGTTAAGGGGTTATTTTGTTTATCAAAATAATGACTTAACAATATAAAGAGATGACATCCTAGATGTTTACTCTTGGATAAAGATTTGGAAGCCGACCATGCAAAGTTATTAGCCTTAATAACTTGTATATATAATGTAATTGTAAAACAGGATAATGTAAAAGATGTGAATGAGAAGTATAGGTATGTAGCAGCAAGATATAAGATGTGAATGTGAAGAGCAATGAAAAGACATTGATGCAAGTAGTATAAGGTTATGTACCTTGACTTATTTTTGTAATCAGTATACATTGTATATTACTTGTTTGGGTAGTGGGCTCATCTGGTAATCAGATTTTGTATCTACAACTCCTAACAGGGTTGAGGCTTCTAACAAGGCCTATAGTCCCTTAACCAGGACTGATACACTATATATTTGTAATAGGATCCTAACAGGGTCAACATCCTTAACATGATACTTTTGATTAGTGGATCTTTGTGGGTACCATCCCCACCGGGGTTTTCCCTTGGCCAGGGTTTCCTTGAGAACATATCATGTGTTATGAGTTCTTTATTATTATGCATATTATTTAGTTTCTTATGTTATGCATGTATAAAGATAATCTGTTATATCCATAATTGGGAAAAAGATAAAGTTTATAGAATATTGATTCACCCCCCCTCTCAGTATTCCCTATTTCTAACAATTGGTATCAGAGCTTATTTACTCGAAAAAGAATCATTCAAGGAAAGCCTAGCAGCTTGAGTAAGATCTCTATGGATATGGATCAACTACAGAAGAATCTTGAAGAAGCTCTTGAATAGATTGATTTGCTTACTAGTGAAAAAGTTACTTTGAAAAGAAAGTATGATGATGCAAAGAACCTTATTGAGAAATTGAAAAACAAGTTAGAAGATCTGAGATCTGAAAAGGAATCTAAAGTTCTTATTGAAGATTGTGATAACAATTTGGAAAAAGAAAATGAGATCCTTAAACATGAATTAAAGATAGTAAACTTGAAGCTTAGCTTGAAAGATGGAAATAGAAAAAATGACGTAAATCTGAGATCTAAAAATGAAAAGTTGAAAATTGAAAATGAAGAACTGAAATCTAAACTTGGAAAAGTAACATCCGAATTTGAGAAAGTAAATTTGCAGTATGTTGAACTTGAGAAGTGCAATAAGATTGTGAAAGGTGAATTAACTCAATCCAAATAACAACTTGAAAGGCTATATTCAAATAGTGAGAAGATCGATGAACAAGTTTCTTTTGGGAAACCATTCTATGATAAGACTGGACTTGGATTTAGTATATTTAGAACAAATAATGAAAGCAAGAAACCGGATCTGAAGATATCTGAAAGCATAGATGAGATAAAGCCTGATGAGATTAACAAATCTAAAGATGCACCTAAAGATGAAGAAGAATCATCAAAGCAAGAAGAATCACCAAAGCAAGAAGAATCACCCAAAGGTATGCAAAGAGAATTCAAAGGTAGATGTTTTACTTGTAATACTATTGGTCATATGAAAAGAGATTGCACAGGTAAACAGTTTAAACCAGTTAATGGTTATTGTTATAATTGTCATGGTTTTGGACATAGAGCTATTGAATGTAGAATACCTAAAGTTATTGAGAATAATTATGGTAATAAAATGTTTAGGAATACTAACAATGCAAATAAGAGACCTACTGAAGATATGAACAGAAGAAATGGAGTAGTATGTTTTAGATACAACAAAGTTGGACACATTGCTAGAAATTGTAGGTCACAGATTAATCAGCAAGGACCGAGATATGGGAACAATGGAATTGTTTGTCAGATATGCAATAGAATTGGACATACAACAAGGTTTTGCAGAATGAAGAATGAATCCTATCATCCGAACCCTAACCCTAGAAACAATGCAAGAAGGAATGAAGACACAAGTAACAGACAAAAAGATTGTTGTAGCAATGAAGATGAAGTGAAGTTTGTTAAAGGAATAGATCAAGGAGGCATAATAAACATGGAAGGTAATCAGATAGGTGAAGTATGGAGTGGTAAGAATGAATCCTTACTTGACCTATCTTTAAGCACTTAATTTATGTAAATTACAGTAGATTAGGAACTTAGAATTAGTGTAGAAGTAGATTTATGATGAACTAAGTCTTGCATAGTTAATGGAAGGTAGATTATGATGTACTAATGCTATGGTTAAGAGTGCAAAATAAAATATTGTGTTTTACGAGATCGTAAGAAGTTTTGAGTTTTGCAGGTTAACAGGAATAACTTTTTGAAAAGAAGCGCCAAAAGAATTGAATGCGATGTCAGAATTAAGTAAGATTGAAGTCATAAAAGGTTATGATTGATGTTATTTGAGTGTCAAAGTGAATTAAAGTGTCAAAGAGATCAAAGAGAAGAGATTGGAAGCATTTTGCAGTGATTTGGTAAAGGATTTGAGCGTCGAATCTTCGCAAGCCCTAAAATTGTGAATTTGAGGTATTTATCTTGACAGATCTTTGAATCGGTATAAAGAATTGGAAGGAAACATGGATATATCTTTGATTCACAATGTCAGAGACAAGAATAGACCTAGATTGAAGAAAGAACTAGTAGAACCTTTAGAAGAAGACCCTAGGTTTGCTTTATCATCCGTACCAGATGGAGTTTTGCATTTAGAGAATGTAAAGAGTTATCTTGGATGAAAACTAGAGATAGTAAGTGATAGTGATTTTACCAATGAGTATCAAAAGATATACAACCAGGATATGTCATTAAAACAAGGTTATGAACATTTGGAAGACAATGAGATTGTTAAGTATGCTTTATAGTATGAATTTGATGATGAAGAATGCACTAAGATCATTTTAAGTAGAATTCACAATGGGAAGTTTTGGTTAGAAGACATAGTGATAGACATCACAACTGACTTAATTCATGAAGTCACTGGTTTATCTAAAGTTGGTACTATTCCCTTAAATGAGAAGAACATGAGGAAAATAGTCATGGACAACACAGGATCATCCTATAATGGTAGAGGTGTTGTAATAAGTAAAATCAGACAAGATGATGTGAGATACCTATGTAAGATTTTAACCACTAAGTTTTGTGCTAATTCTAGAGAAGATGATATGGTAGCTGGTATGGTACATATTGCCTATTTGATGTGTGTAGACAAAGTATCAGTTGATATGTGTGAGATTCTGAGAATTCAATTGTTTGAAAACTTGGAGAAGATTAAGAAGTCTAAATATGCACAATTTAGATTCTCATCTTTGGTCACATATATGTTTTTCCACTAATTAAGAAGATTTGCTTACACCATTGGAAATGATTGGAATGATGGACAGTCTACTATGGAAAGGATAAAAAAAGTTTATAGGAGTCATGTAATTGATAAAGTTAATGAGAGTGCTATGTTAGTTTTGAAGACATTTCAAAATTTGGTAACTAGTACATCAAGGATTCCATAGTCACTTGTGGAGAAATACAAGAATGATATATGTTTCATGGTTGACACTGACTTTACCTACATTGAAGCAGTGGAACCTAGAATTGAATTCATAGACCCTCTTGGCTATGAGATATCTAAGGCAGAAACAAAAGAGTATGTTGGAAGATTGCTTAAATGTAAATTGGACACACAATGCAGCAGGTTTGGAACTTATGAAGACAACTTTAATTATGCTAAAGCTATAATTGAAGAGAAATAATCTAAGAAGAGAGTTGACAGTACTATAAATAAAATACTGAAAGATATAAGGATGATAGAAAGACAATTTTTGGTAGCTAAACAGACAGCAACAACATTAAGAGATGTTGGAAAGGGAGAAGTCTTGATTGTACCACCTTTATCAACCAATGTAGTATAGAAAGAGCCTACACAAGTTAAGGTGAAAGTAGAGGAACTAGAAAAGGAACAGGTAACAACTAGATCCACTTCCTCCGCATTGAGAAAAAGAAAGAAAGAAAGTGCTACTAGACCAAGAAAGAGACAAAAGTCTATGGTTCAACCGGTACCAAGGAAAATTGTAGAAATAAAGGAAGATGACACTACAGTTAAGAAGAAGATATGGAAACCGAGAGTCGAGAGAGTGAATGAAGAAATTATACAAGATGGAGATTTCACAAAAATGAACAAGTATTATAAACTCTATGATTATTCAGAAAGACTTAATTTGGAGAATGCTATTGTGAAGCACATGATTATGGCAGATAAGAAATTTGACTCTATTCAAGGTCAAATACCTGATGAACTATATACTAAACTTGTTAATAGGAAACATAGAGCATTTGAAGAAGATAAGACTATCAGAGAGAACCTTGTAAGAAAGCTTTGTGAAGTAAAAGATGATGATCATTTGAAGCATATTTTGAAGACTTTGAACACCCATCTGAGAACCAAATGAAGAACTATTTTGATTATGGGAGGTAGATATGAAGAAGTTAAATCTGACACAGAGCAAGCAATAATCAAGGTAATGGCAGAAATTGTTGGAGAAACTTCAGTTGTAGTAGAGCAAGCAGATGAAGCTAAACAAGAGGATATTCCATCGCCTTAAGCTATTAGCATTAAAGATGATACAATGGATATAGAAGGTACTAAGGTAACTTTGGATACTGATGACAATGTATTCAAGAACTTAGCAAACATTGTTGACAATTTGGCTCTTGATGAACCGGATAGAACTGAAGAAGCAGTACAGACCCAAAATGTGAGTGAAGAACCTAAGGAGATAGAAATTCATGCACCCACTCCTGAGACAAAGAAGAAATAAATTGGAACTTTTTTTGAAGATTTAGGAAAAGAAGTTGATGATGATGATCAGCTAGAGCTGATTACTTCTTTGAATAAGATCATTGGAAAGAACAAGAAGGTGAAGAAGCTTGAAGGAAGTCTGAAGGAACTTACAGAGAAGTTGCAAAGTATTGTAACTACGCAAATTTATGAAGCAGATCCTTTGGAGAGAGCTAAAAAGGTATTGAGCACTTTTGATGATGAGTTTACTAACCTATCAGACATTGCAAAAGTGAGAGCTCAAGCAGCCTATGAAGCTGAAATGCTTTTGAGTATGAGTCTGAATATCATAAATGATATTTGTATCAAGAACTTGAGGAAGCATTTGGAGACTAGAAAAGCTTTGTACATACAGTGTACAAAACCTGAGATTTTGACAGTAGAAGAGGAGTAGAAAGTCAAGGTGAAGGAAGCTGAGATTCAGAATGAATCTAATCTTCTTTCTGGAACTAATGTAAAAGTAAGTGATGTTGAGAAGAAAGTTCAAAAGTGTTATGATGAAATAAGGATATTGCAAGATGAAAAGAATAGAAAAATGAGGAGACTTACACTTCTGAGAGAACGCATTTCTATGAAGTTGAGCATCATTGTAGAACAGTTAGAAGAATGTCTTACAGCTAAGACATCCTTTCAGAAATTCAAATTTGAGAACCTTCAAGCATGTCAGATAGCAGCTTATGGACTAAGCACACTTTTGAATGTGGCAGATTCCATCAAGAAGTCATGGGAGAAAGAATTTGAAGCCATGAAAGCTGATTTTGCAGATTGTGTTGCAAGCCTTCCGGCTTTACAATAAGTAATTAGAGGTATAATCTTTTTGGGTTACAATTTTGTAATTGTTGTCAAAGGGGGAGTGATAGTAGAGTAGAAAATTGTAATATATATAAGGATTGATACTCTTAGGGGGAGTATTATATTAGAGAGTATATTTTGAGGAGTTATAAGGATAGTATACATATTCTATACTATGGCCATAATTTTGATATACATTTTGAGATTTTGACTTGTACACTTAGCCAATTTTCTCATATGTTGCCACCAATGACAAAGGAGGAGATTGTTGGAAATTTGGATAAAGTGAGTACATAGATGTTGTCATTATAGCAACATATGATCCACATGAAGAGTGAAAAGGTCAGAGAGTAAGTATAGCAGATCGCAATGCAAATTTGTCTAAGTGTGAGATAGTGTTTTCACAAGTATACCAAGATAGAGTTTTGGTTTGTGACGTTGACTGGAGTGAGTTCAATGCTTGTGCACTTGAAAATATACTCTCTAGTGACTACTAACAACCCATCTTAGAGTGCAAGTTAGTACAACATGTACGAAATTAGTTATGGTGGTTTTACTGAAGACAGTGTTAAGCCGACAGGACAGAATATCAAGACAAAATTAGTAAAGAGTTAAGGGATTATTTTGTTTATCAAAATAATGACTTAATAATATAAAGAGATGACATCCTAGATGTTTACTCTTGGATAAAGATTTGGAAGCCGACCATGTAAAGTTATTAGCCTTAATAACTTGTATATATAATGTAATTGTAAAAGAGGATAATGTAAAAGATGTGAATGAGAAGTATATGTATGTAGCAGCAAGATATAAGATGCGAATGTGAAGAGTAGTGAAAAGACATTGATGCAAGTAGTATAAGGTTATGTGCCTTGACTTATTTTTGTAATCAGTATACATTGTATATTACTTGTTTGGGCAGTGGGCTCATCTGGTAATCAAATTTTGTATCTACAACTCCTAACAGGGTTGAGGCTTCTAACAAGGCCTATAGTCCCTTAACCAGGACTGATACACTATATATTGTAATAGGCTCCTAATAGGGTCAACATCCTTAATAGGATACTTTTGATTAGTGGATCTTTGTGGGTACCATCCCCACTGGGGTTTTCCCTTGGCCAGGGTTTCCTCGAGAACATATCATGTGTTATGAGTTCTTTATTGTTATGCATATTGTTTAGTTTCTTATGTTATGCATGTATAAAGATAATCTGTTATATCCATAATTGGGAAAAAGATAAAGTTTGTAGAATATTGATTCACCCCCCCTCTTAGTATTCCCTATTTCTAACACATTGTAGTCAACAACAATCAATAGATCTATCTATGTGCCTGGTGTCATCTCTACCCTTCCACTACATTTACTTCACATCTCTTTCAAACACGTCTGAGCATGCATTGAAGAAATGAATTGTGTTGAACCCAATTTTTTTCCATCTAAAATCTCTATATCTTCACTTTTAAGCTCGTGATCATGATGCAAGAGCATCAACGGTGTAGGAGTAATCTTGCATCACCTAAAATGGAATGTTTGTTTTGTAGTTTTATTTAGTTTTCTAGGATCTCACTATGATAGTTGCATTATATAAGATGTATAGAAGCTAAAAAATAGCTAAAACCATTCATGTGCTAATTTTGGGACTTTTTCTCTTTTAGGGTTGTGCTTTTAGGACTTTTTCCATTCTAGTCACGTGGACACAAAAATTGGTCCTTAAGAGCATAGTTGAAAAATTATAAGGTTGGAAAAAGAATCACCTCAATATCCTAAGTGGCTTGAAAGATATTAATGTTTTTGTCTTTAAAGAAATTTCCAATGAAGCTTAAAACTCAAATTTGAATACCTTAGTGGCCCCAAAAAGGTTTGAAATATTCACACATAGATCTTTAGATGTATGAAATCAGCAAACTTTGAACTTCAACGAGAAATTGAAGATAGTTAGACTCAAAATTTTAAGATGCGACAAGAAAAAGAGTTGTAATACTCCCAATCTAGTTTCTAAACTACTATTTTTTTTAAAAATGGTGCAGATTAAGGCCCTCAAAAAGGGGGAGCACAAAAAGTGGTCCTATTTTTTGTGAAAAAATATAACATAGCGTCTAGTGTGCTCCCCCTAAAATGTTAACTTTTTTTTTGAATTTTTTTAATCACTCCAGTGGGAAGTTAGCTAACACCACATAGTTTATCTCAAATTTTTCTGCTAATTTTTTTTGAATGTATAATTTTTTATGAATTTTCGAAGTGCACAAATCTTGAAAATGTGAAATTTTTGTGTGCTCCCCTTAGAAATCATTGAAAACTAATTGAAAATCAAATTTTCTTTTTCTTTAAATGTGTATAATGGAGTCTAGTTTCTAAAAAGGTAACTTGTTGCAAAATTTGATGAACAAGGCAAAATCTATGCCCAAAATACTACACGTTGGTTTTTGACAAAAATTGAACATACATAAAAAAGAAATTAGAGATGAAAATATTAACATAATCAGAATTCAAAATAAATTATATGGTTGGATAGCTAACAGAGATATCTACAATATCACATCGTCTGATTTTGACGTTATTGAACCACAAGTAAACCTGACAAGGAGCACACAAGAAAAGATGTGAATTTTTTGTATGTTTGCTGGAAAACACATCTCAGGCTTATTTGAATCCTCCAAGCCTTTGGGTTGAATCTCCAATGAAAATCGAAGCCTTAGGCTTAGTGCATTCTAATGCATTACAAAGCATGTACGCGCTATTATGCGCTAGTGCTATTCAAATTTATGACTTGAATAGCACACACACTCTATAGCGTGCACACACTATTCAAGTTTATGACTTGAATAGTGTGCACGTGGTATAGCGCGTGCACACTATAGCACGTACGCACTATGTAACATCTGAAAAAGGCTTGAGTGAGAGAAATATTAACAAGGAGAGAGAGAGAGAGAGAGAGAGAGAGAGAGAGAGAGGGGGGGGGGTGATGAGAGAGAGAGGAGATAAGAGAGAGAGAGAGAGAGAGAGGGTGATGAGGGAGATACGAGGGAGAGAGAGAGAGAGGGTTATTAGAGAGAGAGAGAGAGGGTGATGAGAGAGAGAGGAGATATGGGGGAGAGAGAGAGAGAGAGAGGGTTATGAGAGAGAGAGAGAGAGAGAGAGAGAGAATCAAGAAAACAAGCAAGTAATTTACAAATTCCAATAGATCATTTTCAAAATAAATTTAAACTTGTGTAGTTATCACACCTAAAGTAGAAGGGTCTGCACTTGTAGAGCCCCCATAGAATATAGATGGTGATGATGGGAACAAGAACCTAGTCAAAATTTGTTCGAACTTACCATTGGTAGGATTCTTGGGTCTCTTAGATGTGCCACTCCTTAAAAAAATTGTATCATGTGAAGCTTAATCTATAGTAGCGATCTGCTTCTTTCATTTCATTTGTTCATTTAGAGAACTAACAATATTACTACTTTCTAGCACGAGAAAAAACTATTTATTGCATCGTGTACATTCCACTCTTACTTTTTTCTTATCCTCATAGACTACAAGAGTTGCTTCCACCACCTTGAGAAAATCAGGCTCTTGTGTCTTGTTGAAATCTTGTAGAATTTTAATATCTTGATCAATCTCAAATCAATTTCTAACCACTATTATCTATTTCTCTATGGTACTTGAATGCTTTTCACCATTTTCTTCCATTAAAATGTGGCATTCATGGAACATTATTTTCATATGATTATTTCTAAAGTTATGGACTATTTTTGCTACTATGGATACTTACCATGCTCAATAATTAATGCCACAAATTTCACAATGGATATTTAATTTCGGTTCTTCCTTTTCTAAATATTCTTTGAGAGTAAGTTTCTCCTCAATAAATTATTCTATTAAACTACTCACTTTTTATTCCAAGAAGCCAATACATTAGGGTCAACAATTATGCTTTGTTCTATAGACTTCGATCCATCTCCAACTCTTGGTTATTTATGCATACCTTCCTCCACACTCTCTCTATTGTTTTGAGGGGATGGTGTACTTTCCACTCTATTTGACTCTAATGTTTCAACATCCATCATGCCATTTTTCCTCTTAATACATGCAAGTGTTCTTGTAGCTTTCCTTTTTTCTTCTTTCTTTATATTTAAAGGATTCCCAAGCCCACTTATAAAATTGAATGGGTATTCAATGAGTTCATTATCCACAATTTCATTATGGATGTCACCAAGTGTACAATCCTTTTGACAAATGACTATGCTAACAACAAAATTTTCTTCACTGGTAACAATTACATAGTCTATATCCAATATTGGATATGTACACATTTAAATCCACATGTACCTATTAGTTGGTTAAGTAACAGATAAAATTTATAATAAAAAATTCAAAAGTCTAGTTATAATATTGCTACAAAATTATGTATGCATTCATCTTGGTGCATCCATAAGTAAATTGAAAAATTAAGTAAGGCAAATTGACACATTCGGCTAATGTGCAGGTCATAGAAACCTATAAATAAATAAATATGACAAAGAAGTTGTCATTGATAATCCTAAAATATGGCCTAAACTAGTTAAGATAATCAAGGAAGACAAAGAAGTACTCATATACAAATAATGTGTGGGCATTTGTTAAAGAAGATAGAAAGAGGACTATTTGGGGGAAGGGAAATAGTATTGTTCTCTTAAAAATCTAGGAATATCCTATATGATACACTGAGTTCCCCTCCACATATATACACCATGCTATGAAAATGAAGAGCATAGTTATCTAGACTGGACATATTATAATCTGGTTTTGGCCAAAAATGAAATTTATAATACATATATTCCTAGTACAAGTGGATGGTAAATAAATTATGATGAGATTTCTTCCTTGCATTTTTGGGAAGGAGGAGATTTGAATTTCCTCGACCAGAGAGGAGATGAGATAGGGTATTTTCCCTATAAAAGGGGCAAGTATAGTTTTTATATCAAAGAGGAATTTTTTATTAAATTAGTTTGTTAAAGGAAAAGTATGGTAAGAAGTGTTCACTTCGATATATATTATAGTTGTGGGGAGAACAACATTGATAGTTAGCTGAGAATGTTGTTCAAGTTGCAAGATGAATTACTATTGCCTTTGATCAAGAAGTTCATTGGGACAATTATGATCAAGCCTTTGGAGCATGTTACTAGGCTTCAAGAATGGTAGATGCATAGTTGTGTGATGAATATAAACATGTTGTTACAATAGCCATGATGGATATGATTATAGAGTATAAAAAAGGGCTTATTGCTGGAATTTTTGAAGATGAAGTTATGGCCAAGAAGAAGAAATTTTCTCAAGATCTAACTCTATTTCAAAGGACTAGCTAATGTGAAAATTACTATGGTGATGTTTTCTCTATCTCTCAGATTGAGAGAACCAATTTATTAGTTGATAGTTACCTTACCATAGCCAAATGGATGTACTAGATGATCAACTTGTAAGGGGGCTACCCCCTTGATGAAGGATACTCCACTTAATACCACAAACACATAAGAGAAACAGAGAAACAACAACAATATGCAAGAACAAAAAATGGGCTTCTTAATATCTCCACAAATGTGGAATTACAAACTTTCAGAATTACAAAATGCAAAGCCACATGGGCATTCCCTTACAATATTCCGTAGGACAAAGCCTCAAATCAATACCTAGATCTACTACCCAAAACTATTCCAAACTGCCTAAGACAAAACTACGGGCCTTCTTTATATAGGCAATTTCCACCGCCTGGGAAGGTTCCAGAATTTTTGCCCATAGGGCCGACCAAACTTAGAATTATTTTATTTTATAATTTATTACATCAAAGTCGGCTCAAAATAAATTTTGAAGCCTGAACAGAAATTTTGAAGGAAAAATTATTTTCCACCCTTTCAGGTGACCCAACTTTCAAAGACCATAAGTAATCCCCAGTTGACCTGATTGACTATTATGACCCCATTCTGAAAAGGCCACGAAGTGCTCTATAGGCTTGACTCGCACAAGTGCCTATCACCCAAATTTTTGACCTCATCCGGAGCCTCTAAAGCCTTCAAAATTGAGTTCAAAGTTTCTGTACCCTGTTGCCAATACCAAAAATCTTCAATAACTCCAAAGCTAGACTTGATCTATCAATGAAAATTTACTGGCAGGCTGATACGAATGAGATGAACCTCCACATGTGAAATCAGAACATTCTGAGATTTATGACCAACTTACTAAAAATAGCAAGTTTCCATAAATAGCAGCTCTACATAAGATAGCCCTTATTGAATACAAAAACAAAAATATTTTTGGGTGATGCAAGATTTCTCTTACACCTAGGATGCTCCTGCATCAGACACCCGGGGTAATTTGAGAAGTGGCCTTGTCATGACTCAGGTGTGTAGAGGAAAACCAAGATGGTTAACCTCCTCCTTTGTCAGCCATGATGAATCTTCAATAGGTCATCCTTTCCACTTGACCAGATATTCTTCATATGTCTTGTTCCTTGTGCTTCTACCAACACGACTGTCCAGTATGTCTTCAATATCCTTGGTATCTGAACTACTTGCTGGAATACTTCATTGTGCCACTGTGATCTCATCTTCAACACCTCCTTCATGATACTCTGTCAAATTTGAAATGTTAAACACTGGTGAAATATTCAGCTCACTAGGCAATTCTGCCTCATGCATTTTATGAATCATGCTTCTTCAATATCTTACATGGTCTAAACTTCTTCATTTTTAGCTTGTTATATGTACCAACTGGAAACCGCTCCTTCCGCAAATGAACCATGAATTCATCCCCAACCTAAAATTCCTTATGCCTCATTTTCTCATCTACCTTAGCCTTATACTGTGCATTCATTTTTGTAATGTGCTTCCTCTATCTATCTTTCTCAATTCAGATGCATTTCTAGGACTATTTCCATATACAATCTGGAATGGTGATTTACTAGTGCTCCTATTGATAGAATTATTGTATGCAAATTCTACATGTGGTAAAATCAAATCCCATCTTGTTGGCTTGTCTCCAACCAAACATCTCAGCAAATTCCCTAAACTCCTATTCACCACCTCCATTTGTCCATCAGTTTGTGGATGATGTGATGAACTGAATTTCAAATCTATCTTCAGCTTCTTCCACAATGTACACTAGAAATATCCAACAAACTTAGTGTCTTGATCTGAAACTATGGTCTTTGGCAAACTATGTAGTCTCACTACTTCTCTGAAAAACAATTCTGCAACATGAACAACATCATTAGTCTTCTTGTAGGGAATGAAATGTGTCATCTTTGAAAATTTGTCCACCACCACAAAAATTGAATCATGTCCCTGCTGAGTCCTCGGTAAACCAAGAACAAAGTCCATACTGATATACTCCCAAGGCTTCTTTGTTACAGGTAATGGCTGATACAACCCTGTATTTTGCTTCACTCCTTTTGCCATCTGACATATTTTGCAACTCTATACAAATTTCTTCACATCTTGCTGCAACTACGGCCAATAATAATTCTCACTAACCAAACCAAGGGTTTTATCATGACCAAAATGTCCAGCCAATCCTCCGCTATGCTTCTCCCTAATAAGATTCTCCCTCATAGAACTTCATGGAATGCACAACTGACTCCTTCTGAATAGCATATCATCCTGAATGATGAAATCGAGCCATTTCATCCTGTCTAGAGTAACAGGTTTTGTACAAGCTTTCCAAGGTTCACCAAAATCAAGATCCTTTGGATACAAATTCTTGAGTTCCTTGAACCCAACCACTTCAATCTGCATTTCTATCAGTGATAGTTGCCTTCTACTAAGAGCATCTGCAACCCTGTTAGACTTTCCACTCCTGTGTTTCAAAACTAATTTGTAACTCTGCAAAAACTCAACCCATTTCAAATGTCTTTGATTCAACTTTCTTTGACTATTCAAATATTACAAAGCTTGATGATCAGTATAAAAAACAAACTCCTTAGGAAGTAGATAGTGTCTCCACTTCTTCAATGCCTAAACTATAGCATAATATTTCTGATCATAAATAGAATACTTTCTCTTGGCATCATTTAACTTCTCACTAAAATAAGCTATAGGTTTACCTTCTTGGTTCATAACAGCTCCTATTGCAATACCACTAGCATCACAATCTACTTGAAACACCTTATTAGAATTTGGAAGTGCTAAAATAGGTTGTTCTGTAACTTTTTATTTCAACAATTGAAAACTCTTTTCTGCCCCATTAGTCCACTTAAACTCTTTTCTATCCCCTCTCATTGTTTCAGTCAAGGGGCCACAAATACTGCTAAAATTTCTGATAAACTTTCTATAAAAGCTAGCTAGACCATGAAAAGATCTTACCTCAGTAGCAATCCTTGGAGTAGGCCATTCAAGGATAGCTTGTACCATCTCTGGGTCCATTTCTAGACATTTTGCTGAAACTACAAATCCCAAATACACTAACTCTATCTTCACAAAACTGCACTTCTTCAAATTAATCAACAATTTCTCTTCTCTCAGCTTCTCAAATACCATACGAATATGCATCATATGCTCCTCTAATGTCTTACTAAAGATCAAAATATCATCTAGGTAAACAATGAAAAACTTACCCAGAAATTCTTTCAGAACCTCGTTCATGAGCCGCATGAAAGTGCTCGGTGCATTGGTTAGCCCAAAAGGCATGACTAACCACTCATACAATCCTTCCTTTGTCTTGAAGGTAGTCTTCCATTCATCTCCTTCTTTGATCTGAATCTGATGATATCCACTCTTCAAATCTATCTTTGAGAAATACACAGCTCCACTCAAACAGTCCATGATATCATCCATTCATGGCAATAAAAACCTGTACTTGATTGTGATCTTGTTTATTGATTTGGAATCTGTACACATCCTCCACTCTCCATTCTTTTTTGGTGCTAATACCACTAGTACAACACAAGGTCTCAGACTCTCACGGATCAATCCTTTCTACAACAACTCATGTACTTGTCTATTCAACTCCTCACTTTTTGCAAGTGTCATTCTGTGTGCTACCTTATTCAGCAAACTCACTCCTAGGATCAAGTCCATCTGATGACTGATCTTCTTGACTGGTGGTAATCCATCAGGCATGTTATCAGATATAATATCCTGAAACTCATTCAACAAATCTGCAACTTCTACAGAAACATCTTCTACTTTCTCCTTTCTAGCTTTTGGAATTAAAGCAAAACACACATGCTCATGCCTCATACCATCTAGGAACTTTCTTCCATCAACAAAAGTTATTCTTGCACTACCACATACCTTTTCTTCTATGTCAATCAATGGCTTTAACTTATGTTGCACTCCATCCTTTGTTGGGGAATAGGTATTTGCACACCATCATGTACATCACATCTGTCAAATTGCCATGGTCTACCCAACAACATATCACATACATCCATAGATATGATATCACATAGTAACTCATCTTGGTATCTGCCAATCTTGAACTTCACTAGGCATTGTTCATTAACCATGACCTTGTGGTCATCCTATACCCAGGCAATCTGATATGGATGTGGGTGTTTCTATCTCTTGAGCTTCAACTTTGTCACCATCTCTTCTGACACCAAATTATCAGTGCTTCCACTATCAATAATCACATCACAACACTTACCCTCACACTTGCACCTGGTGCGAAATAGGCTCCTCCTTTGTTCAGGTTCATTCTCACCACTCAACAGGACTCTTCTATTAATTAGCGTTTCTCCTCTCTCAGCATCTTCAGAATGTGATGATCTGGCATGTTCATCTACATGTGCAACTCTGGCCTGGCCTTCATTTCTCTTGTCTATTCTTCCTTGGTATTGAGGACATTCAAATGCCCTATGACCTTCTTCTCCACAGTGAAAACATGTTCCACGGAAGCCTCTTCTTCTAGAACCTTGTCCTCTTCCTCTTCCTCTCTGATCTCTATTGTTATGATCTTGGAAATAATTGAAATTATTTCCTCTCTGATTTTGACTGCTACTGGCCTCATCCTTCTTTTTTAGATCTTCATTTTGGCCTCCATATGACCATCCACCAGATCATCCACCGCGACATCTTCTGTTTTGTCTGCTCTCAAACTTTTTGTTCAGCTTTTCCTCTACTTTTACGACAAGCTGGTATGTCTCTTCAATACTATTCATTCGAACTAGATTCAACTCCTCCTGAATGCTTGGCCTCAACCAATTAAGGTAACAGGAAACTTTCTCCTTATCAGCTTTCACATGGCCTATTCTGATGAGGATTCGATAGAATTCCTCTATATACTCCTGAATAGATCATCCCGCTTGCTTCAAACTTTGCATTTTCTTCAGTAGGTCAAGTTCATAATCAACAAGGATGAACTATTGCTTCAATTTATCCACCATCCACTCCCATCTTGTGATTTTATCCTTTCCTCTTTGATTTCACTCCAATTGAATCTCTTGCCACCAGATCTTTGCATGACCTTTCAGTTTGGCCTTCGTGAATTTGACCCTATCAGGATCCTCAATATCTTCATACTCAAAATATTCTTCACATTCATTGATCCAGTCGATCAACTCCTCTGGGTTAAGATTTCTTAAAAATGCAGGAACCTCAATCTTAGGTCTTTTTCTAATCTTGGAAATGGCCTGGAAAAGTCTTTCTTCCTCCTGGTTCATAATTTTGACTTCTCCTTCTTGATCTTCTTCTTTGGCTTTATCTTTGCTTTCATCTCTGACATTAAGATTCATTCCTTTGCGAATCTCTTCTTGTAATGCTCGCACTTGTCTCTAGAGTGCTCTAACCTCAGGTGTTACAACACTGGCTCTTCTGCCACGTTCCCTTCATGGAGGCATTTTCGCGATGCGCGCTGAAACCTTAACCACGGTCCTGGTGCAAACTGCCTCACAGTCAGTGATCTGTTTACACACTCAGGAACTCCTTCTCTAATACCACTTGATGAAGGCTACTCCCCTTAATACCACAAACACATAAGAGAAACAGAGAAACAACAACAATATGCAAGAACAAAAAATGGGCTTCTTATTATCTCCACAAATGTGGAATTACAAACTTTCAGAATTACATTATGCAAAGCCGCATGGGCATTCCCTTACAATATTCAGTAAGACAAAGCCTTGAATCAATATCCAGATCTACTACCCAGAACTATTTCGAACTGCCTAAGACAACACTACAGGCCTTCTTTATATAGGCGATTTCCACCACCTGAGAAGGTTCCAAAATTTTTGCCCATAGGGCCGACCAAATTTAGAATTATTTTATTTTACAATTTATTACATCAAAGTCAGCTCAAAATAAATTTTGAAACCCGAACAAAAATTTTGAAGGAAAAATTATTTTCTGCCCTTTCAGGTGACCCAACTTTCAAAGACCATAAGTCATCGCCAGTTGACCTGATTGACTATTATGACCCCATTTTGGAAAGGCCATGAAGCGCTCTACAGGCTTGACTCACACAAGCGCCTGTCACCCAAATTTTTGACCTCATCCGAAGCCTCTAAAGCCTTCAAAATTGAGTTCAAAGTTTCTGTACCCTGCTACCAATACCGAAAATGTTCAATAACTCCAAAGCTAGACTTGATCTATTAATGAAACTTTACTGGTAGGCTTATTTGAATGAGATGAACCTCCACATGTGAAATCAGAACATTCTGAGATTTATGACCAACTTACTAAAAATAACAAGTTTCCATAAATAGCAGCTCTACACAAGATAGCCCTTATTGAATACAAAAACAAAAATATTTTTGGGTGATGCAAGATTGCTCTTACACCCAGGATGCTCCTGCATCACCCCTTTGGTAAGAATTTATCTATATTTATATTGTTTTACTCAAATGCTCATCAATAGTAGATAATATTCCATCCAAAACCTATTCAAATACATTTAAAATAATAAAAGTAGTCCATAATCTCTTTTCATAGTCATGTTTCTTAGAAGTTTTAAGTGATTTTTTTTGCCTCGTATTCCCACGACGTACATTTGATTGCAGTTAGTTTTATCGCACAAATGTGAGATAACATCTTATGTAATAGAAGGAGTGAACACTCTCTCTCTCTGATTCAATATTAGATGTTGGTGATGCTATTGGTAACATGGGATGAAGATCAATGCATTAGACAATATCACCCTACATCCCCTCACGATGGGTGACTATAAGATAAAAAGTATTGAGAGAATGTAGGGTATGCATTAAATAAATGTTGGAAGTATCTTGTAGTCCTTTGTACTTGTAAAAAATATTAAGGCTAATGTTGAGGGAATGCAAGGTAAGAAGAAATAAAGTGTAAATGCCCCCTGCATCTCAATAGGTTTGATCCCTCTTTCCCTCATAATTCAATGTTAGATTGTGGTGATGCTTGCAAGAATGTGAGATGAAGATCATAGAATTATATGATAGCACCCTACATCCCCTTATGATGGGTTCCTATACGATAAATAGTGTTGAGGGAATGCATGGTATGTGTTAAATGTAAATGTTGGAAATATCCCATGATCCCTCATAATTGTAGGTATGTTAAGGCTAAGGTTGGGGGCATGCAGGATAAGAAGAAACAGAGTGTAAAATTTCTCCTACATTTCCTCATGTAATGAAGTGTTTCAAGAGATGGAGGTACAAAAATTTGGGATGTGGACATACATAAGGAAAATGTCACCTTGCATTTGATCGCTGTGAGTGGCTAAACATGAAAGATTTCGAGGAATTACAAGATAATAAATAATGAAGTATGAAATACCTCTTGCATCCCCTTGTGATGTCAAGAAAATGAATGAAGAGTGATGAGGGATTGCATGAGGTGAAGATGTTGTGAAGAGGAGATATTTTGCTTTCTCTCAAGTTAGTTGGTAATTTCAAGAAATAGATCGAACGGTTGCAAGGTGTTAAAATGATAATCAAAAGAATCTTAGTATCCCACATTCACTCGTTAGATTAGATGAAGAGTGAAGCTAAAAATGAGAATATTTTCTAATACTAAGTTGTAGTTCTTGAAGGAGAGAAGGTGAATAATTTGTAGTTACAACTATAGAATGGACAAGTGGATGGAATATTCTTTTGATATTGTTGGGTGTTCAACAAATTAGATTTTTTTTCAAAAAGGGGGGAAAATTGGGCAGTTCAAGAATACAATAAATCAAATTAGTTGAAGTTTTGAAAAAAGGGGGAAATTTAGGCATTTTAAGAATAGAATAATGATCAAATTAGTTGAAGTTTTGTGAAAGAAGGAAATTTGAACAGTTCAAGAATAAAATAAGGATTAGAGGATTAGATTAGTTGAAGGAGAGGATATTTTCAGTTTAGGAAGAGGAGAATGACTATGCAAATGAGAAATAAAAACCTAGTGATAAAAAAATCCATATACAAAAGATAATGTATAACATAATAGGATTTGGGGTTTTGAGATTTAATCTGAAAATGATTGTTGTAAAACAATCTAAAAATTGAAAACTAGAAGTAGAAAAGGAACATAAATAATGTTATTCACCTATGATTGAAATATGTGTAGGTTTCCTTGATAATGGCTTGAAGTTGCAGGTTTCCTTCCACTTCACTTCACTTCACTTCTCACCAGGTGTTTTAAAATTCAGAATATCAAAATGGGTTTTCCACTTCATTGCTCAGCCATTTCCCAAGGAACTTGTTTTCAAATTTTAGAATGTCAAAATAGGATTTCCCACTACTTTTATACGCTTCTAAAAATTTTCAAATAAAAAAAAACCTTGTGATATTGTATTCCTCTGTTGAATTTATAAAGTCCCCGCATCCCTATTATATTCACAATAATGCATCAAATTTTTGGGATATTAAATGTAATGTCCCTTTCTTATATTATTTTGGACACTACTGGAATTATCTAGTTCCTTCTACAAATGTGAACAATAATCAATGCAAAGATACTTGATTGGTAGTTCTAAATGCTATAATGAATTATGAGAATTAATGAATTTGATACAATGTGCAATGATATGAATGCAATAGCAATTCTTTAATATATGCAATATGTTATGATGGAGATAATGGAATGGAAATGTATATGTATTTACAATGATGATTCCAATGCAAATGGAATTCAAATTACAAAATATGTCTACAATAATAGTTCGGACCTTAATGCGATGATATGGTTGTCTCCGTTATATTGATATGGTTCATGCACATTCCCTGCTAGCCATCTCTGATGAACTTTATAATATATGTTGATGTTCAATAGGGATGATCACTGGCAGTACGCCGTCTCCCGAATTTAGACTAAACTCTTTTTTCTTTTTTAGTTAGTTGGCCTTCCTCCATATTTTGGGTATATCAATTAATTTTTGGTTCAACTATTAGTTTGGTTCATTTGACAAACTTCTTTGGGACTAGCTTTTCTTCTCATCTATTTTGGGTTGAGAATTAAGACTATATTTGTTATTCTATTTCTTAATTAATAAATGTATACTCTATTCAAATCATTTAGGTTCTTATTTTGATATCACATCAACTCTTTTATTTATTTCATAATATTGGACATGGTTGTATTTGGAACTAGAATTTGGTGTATAACTTCATTTTCCCTACTAGATTGCATTTTGGTTTATTATAACAAAAAATAATAATATATCTAATACATTATGATATTTTTAAAATGTAGAGTTGATTTGACGAAGTAGCTGAAAATATCTATCAAATTTAATATTAATTTTTTTATTTTCATAAAAATTAAGAAACTATTTAGAAATTCAATATAAAAATGAAGTATGAGCAATATTACATAAATTGAAAGTCATTTGAAGTGATGTTCAAGGCATGGGAAGTGAAAGGTATATTGCAAAGAAGGGATAGAGTTTAGTGATGCTAAGGAGGAAATAGATAATGTTGTAGGTGTTACAAATCTCTGTAGTACATGGAAAGACTCTCCATGTGAGAAAAATTATAAGTGTAATCACCTAAAATCGGGCTAATAGAACCTAAGGCCCTATTTTCCCTAATTCAGAATAATACCTTGATTATGTTAATTCGATCTCCGATTATTGACATAAATCTTAAAATTCAATAAAATCATTCAAATCTTCAAATCAAGCATTTATCACTAAAGTTTCAAGCTAAATCAAGTCAAATAACTCTAAGCCTATTTAATTAATTCAATCCCACCAAATGCCTAGCTAGAGTTATTAATTAAAAGAAAATCATAAATACCTCTTAAATCAAACAAACACAACAAACACACCCTAATCATTAAGAGGCTCTCACATGGATCAAGGATCAAGCATGAGTGCATCTCACCCTCCTCACAAATGCATCTCAACCGTTCAATTCCTCCTACAATCTATAAAAGAGAATTTTCAAAGGCTAATCTCCCTTCCAATTGCTTCTAACATTGCTTCCTACTTCTAATTGCTTATCACATTTGCTAATACTTGAACCTCTTGAGGCTTCTTGATCTTTGGATTAAGGACTCTCACCTTCATTTCTTGGAGTTGGAGCTAATCTTGGAGGTGGAGGCTTCATAATCTTTGGATTATTGAACTCTCTTTCTTGGAATTTACTTACTAATGCTTTGATTTTGATAATGGCTTCCATGTTTTCATGCTTAGTTCCATGCTCTAGTTAATTAGAAAATCTTCCAATTGGGTTATCTAGTAAAGAATTCTTGCTTTCATGCTCAATTATTGATAATTTCTTAATTCTAACTTGATTTCATAAACCTTGCATTGAATCTCTCATTTTAGTGTAGATTGTCACTATTTAAGGGTTTAATCTGAGAGCTAACAACCTTTATTTCATACTCACACTAACTAGAGAGCAATAGGATGCTTTTTCTTGTTAGTTTCTTCAATTGCATACTTATTTTCTCTAACAAGTGATGTTATTATCCTATTGAAGTGTTGTGTTTCAGGTCACAAACTCACACACCACATTTCCGGCACCCACCGTGGGGCTAAGCCCCAGATTTCCAATTTTACAAGCTTTTTAAACTAACTTTCACCATACAATTTTTTGTCAGAGGATGGCATCTGGGAAGAACAGTTGTATACAACATTTCTTGGATTGCATCCCAGATTCATGGATCATTTCTAGGAGTAGGGTTGCATTTGGTAAAATCTAGGATCGCATGTGGTGATCTAGATCACATATGGGAAATTGCATTATTTCTGGGAAATAGGATCTAATGCAGGAGCATCCTGGGTGTAAGAGAAATCTTGCATCACCCAAAAATATTTTTTGTTTGCTTTTCAATAAGGGCTATCTTATGCAGAGCTGCTATTTATGAAAACTTGCTATTTTTAGTAAATTGCTCATACGATCTTGAAATGTTATGATTTCACATGTGGAGGTTCATCTCAGTCATATCATCCTGCCAGTAAAGTTTCATTGCTGGATCAAGTCTAGTTTTGAAGATATTGAAAATTTTCAGTATTGGTAGGAGGGTACAAAAACTTTGAACTCAGTTTTGAAGGCTTTAGAGACCCCGAATAAGGTCAAAACTTCAGCTGATTGGAGCTTGCGCAAGTCAAGCATTGTAGAGCTTCTAACACCCTTTCTGAATCTGGGTCATAATAGTCAATTAGGTCAACGGGTGATGACTTATGGTCTCCGGAAGTCGAGCCACTTGAAATGGTAGAAAATAATTTTCCTTTAAAATTTATGTTTGGGTTTCAAAAGTTATTTTGAGCTGACTTTGATGTAATAAATTGAAAAATAAAATAATTCTAAGTTTAGTCGACCTTAAGGGATAAATTTTTGGAACCTTCTCCGGTGGTGGAAATTGCCTATATAAAGAAGGCCTATGGTGTTGTCTAGGTAGTTCTAGGTAGTAGATCTGGGTAATGATTTGAGGATTTTTCCTACAGAAGATTGTAAGGGAAATGCCCATGTGGCTTTGCATATTATAATTCTGAAAGTTTTTAATTCCACATTTGTGGAGATAATAAGAAGCCCATTTGTTGTTCTTGCATATTGTTGTTGTTTCTTTATTTTTTTTATGTGCTTATGGTATTAAGGGGAGCACCCTTCATCAAGTGTTATCAAAGTGAGAGTTCCTAAGTGTGTAAAAAAATCACCGACTGTGAGGAAGTTTACACCAAGACCGTGGTTTAGGGTTTCAGTGATGTTAGTGAACAGATTTGCACTTTAGAATGAAATAAGTCCCAATGCCCAAATGAAAGTGCAATCATGGCTAACAGTTGGATAGGTTATCATTGAATTGATAACCTTCCTCTAAATTTTATCGAGTACAGCTCCCCGTGTGTGATTTTCAAAGAATTTATAATAAAAACAAAAAGAACATACATATGTACTTTTTACCAGAAAGTACTTAAAGGGGCTCTCAACATACTCTTAGGTATGGAGGAATGCTTACAAAGAAATTACAATAGGAACTAAAAGAATCAAAAGACACAAAGTTCTCTAGATTTCAGAGATTTGGAAAAATAGAACTTTCAAAGAAACTAAACCTAGGAAGAAAAGAATGATATTCTAAAACACACAACAAGCAATGACACAGGGCAATCGATGTACCAACTCACAAAGTTATCAATACATCAAAATTTGAGCATAAAATCTTAAACTGCACTATGCATTGACAAATATATGTATAAGTCACTAAGCTCAAAGTCTGAATGAACATTCTGATTACCATAACTTTCCCTCCTTTACAACTACAAATGAAATAAGAGCAAAAACTCCTCCTCCAACATAAAGGCCCTCAAAAAGAAAAGCCTCCCCTCTACCCTACATTCATAGCTCTCATTCTGCTGAAGCATCAAAGTCTTCCCCCGCAAAATCTAAAGAGAACTAGAACCACTCTTCCTTTGCAAAAATTACAATTTATAATCACTCTCCAAGAAAGCCCCCTATTTTCGGTCACTTTTCAGTTACATAATTGGTTCTTGAAATATTTCATCTTTTTCTCCTTCTCATAACACTTCTCTGAAAGAATATTAGAACATTATAATAGTTTAAAAATTATCAAACATTTTAATGTCTCCACCTTATCATATAGATTTCTAATATTTATGCTTCCACGTTTAAAAATAAATGACAGATTTGATAGTACTATACACAGTCATTCATATCTCACGAACCAAGAAGAATTTCCACGATCGCTCTGGTGAGAATATGGAAAACTAGGATTTTAAAACATATCCAAAACTAAGCACTATCCAACAGTGAAATTGGAAGTTATGCCCCCCGCACTGAGACTATTTTTTGGGGGCAGTCAAGCATCTGATTTCAACAAATCTTGATCTATTTTTCATTCAAAACACAGCCCACCTGATAACATATAGAAATGTTAGACCATTTAGGTTGAATATATATTTCCTTGGCTCCAAATAGATGCATTCATCTTCTACAACCATGAGCTCTGAGTGGTACAATCTATTCATTTGCATGCATGTTTTCCTATTGGCATATGGTTGATTGTTGCCTCATTAATCTTGTGTTCTCATTGTTTAACATGCAATAGAAAAGCATTGAGAACCTTCATCAGATACATTAGATGGAATATCAATATTCATTTTAAAATGTATGATTCAAACAATTTTTTCCAGTGCTTCCATCACCGACAATCATGAGTTTGAAATTTGGGCAGTCTGCATGTTGGTGGTTACGCAAGAAGGGCTGGACCCAAGCTTTTGGATTAGGTTGAGCCTTTTCTTCACTTTGTGCCTTGCATATCCATGGATCATTGCTCATGATTTCTTTCATGATAGCGGCCTTTGAAATGGCTTTCAAGATTGCATGTTCCCCACTTATCGAGTTTGAGCTTTACATATGGCTTGGAAAAAGATATAATGTAAACCAAGAAAATATCTATAAAAGTGTTCCAATAGCAAATAGAGCTCTAACGTGATGGCCAATCCATTATAATTCTTGTGAACAAATAAACATCATAATGTTTCAAAGATTAATCATAGATGAGATCACACCTATTACATGCACCAAGAACACAGTTTTGTGAATCTCCTTTGAATTTCATCTCTATCCAAAGATCGCTGCACCATTTTATACTTGAACCATGTCACCAATCATTTGCACATTCATCTCTATTAAATTGAGGAGCTCCATACAAGGACTCATGATGAGTTGCAAGAGGATCACACTTTTTTAAACATAATTAGTCATGAGCATGGGAAATTGGGGAATTGAAGAACCCTTGAATTTGAACCTCTCAATTGGGCCCACATTACTAAGAATAGTGCTCTTTGGTTGAACCTATGCTTTGAACATACTGAACCAGTGAACTGAATTCTGAATCTCTGAACCTACACTTGAACCTGAACCTCTGAATGTGTGAATCCTCTTATGCAAACTAAACCACTTCGAGCCTCTTTGAACCTTGGTTCAAAGTAGTTCAGAGAGGTTCAAGAGCCTAAACTTGGAAGTTTATTTTTGGGGTCTATATGGGTACCAACAAGTGAGTAGCACGAAAATGCCTCCACGAAGGGAACGTGGTGGAAGAGTTGGTGTTGTAACACTTGAGGTTAGGGAACTATAGAGACAAGTGCAAGCATTACAAGAGGAGATTCACAGAGGAATGAATCTTAATGTCAGAGACAAAAGCAAGGATGAAGCTGAAGAAGGAAATTATGAACAAGGAGAAGTCAAAATTTTGAATCAAGAGGAAGGAAGACTTTTTTGGCCCATTTTCAAGATTGGGAAAAGACCTAAGATTGAGGTTCCTACATTTTTATGAAATCTTAACCTAGAAGAATTGATCGACTAGATCAATGAGTGTGAAGAATATTTTGAGTATGAAGATATCAAGGATCTTGATCGGGTCAAGTTTGTGAAGGCCAGACTGAAGGGTCATGTAAAGATTTGGTGGCAAGAGATTCAATTGGAGTGAAATCGAAGAGGAAAGGATAAAATCATAAGATGGGATCAGATGGTGGATAAATTGAAGTGACAGTTCATTCATGTCGATTATGAGCTTGACCTACTGAAGAAGATGCAAAGTTTGAAGCAAGCAGGAAGATCTGTTCAGGAGTATACAGAGGAGTTCTATCGAATCCTCATTAGAATAGGCCATGCAGAAGCTGATAAGGAGAAAGTTTCCTGTTACTTTAATGGGTTGAGGTTGAGCATTCAGGAGGATTTGAATTTAGTTTGAATGAATAGTATTGAAGAGGCATACCAGTTTGCCCTAAAAGTAGAGTAAAAGTTGAACAAGAAGTTCAAGAGTAGACAAAATGGAAGAGGTCATGGTGGATGATCTGGTGGATGGTCATATGGTGGCTGAAATGAAGATCTAAAAAAAAAGGATGAGGTCAGTAGCAGTCAAAATCAGAGAGGAAACACTTTTGATCATTTCCATGATCAGAATAATAAAGATCAGAGAGGAAGAGGAAGAGGACAAGGATCTGGAAGAAGAGGCTTTCGTGGAACATGTTTTCACTGTGGAGAAGAAAGTCATAGAGCATTTGAATGTCCTCAATGCCAAGGAAGGACATATAGGAGGAATGAAGGCTAGGCCAGAGTTGCACATGTAGATGAAGATGCTAGATCATCAAATTCTGAAGATGCTGAAAAAGGAGAAACGTTGATTAACATAAGAGTCCTGCTAAGTGGTGAGAATGAACTTGAGTAAAGGAGGAGCCTGTTTCACACTAGATGCAAGTGTGAAGGTAAATGTTGTGATGTGATTATTGATATTGGAAGCACTAAAAATTTGGTGTTAAAAGAGATGGTGACAAAGTTGAAGCTCAAGAGACAAAAACACCCATATCCATATCGGATTGCCTGGGTGTAGAATGACCATAAGGTCATGGTCAGTGAACAGTGCCTAGTAAAGTTCAAGATTGGTGGGTACCATGATGAGGTACTATGTGATATCATACCTATGGATGCATGTCATATGTTGTTGTGTAGACCTTGGCAGTTTGACAGATGTGTTGTACATGATGGTCATGCGAATACCTATTCCCTAACAAAGGATGGAGTGCGACATAAGCTAAAGCCATTGAAGGAGACTGAAGAAAAGGTATATGGTAATGCAAGAATAAATTTTGTTGATGGAAGAAAATTCCTAGATGGTATGAGGCATGAGCATGTGTGTTTTACTTTAATTCCAAATGCTGGTAAAGAAGAAGTAGAAGATGTACCTGTAGAAGTTGTAGATTTGTTGAATGAGTTTTAGGATATTATATCTGATAATGTACTTGATGGATTACCAATGGTAAGGAAGATCAATCATCAAATGGATTTGATTCTAGGAGCCAATTTTCAAAACAAGGCGGCATACAAAATGACACCAGCAGAAAGTGAAGAGTTGAACAGACAAGTACATGAGTTGTTACAAAAGGGATTGATTCAGGAGAGTCTGAGTCCATGTGTTGTACCAACAGTATTAGCACCAAAAAGGAATGGAGAATGAAGGATGTGTATAGATTCTAGAGAAATAAACAAGATCATAATCAAGTATAGGTTTCCATTGCCACGAATGGATGATATTATGGATTGTTTGAGTGGAGCTATGTATTTTTCAAAGATAGATCTGAAGAGTAGATATCACCAAATTCGGATCAAAGAAGGAGATGAATGGAAGACTACCTTCAAGACAAAGGAATAACTATATGAGTGGTTAGTCATGCCCTTTGGGATAACCAATGCACCGAGCACTTTCATGCAACTCATGAATGAGGTTCTGAAAGAATTTCTGGGTAAGTTTGTTATTGTTTACCTAGATGATATTTTGATCTTTAGTAAGACATTGGAGGAGCATATGATGCATATTTGTATGGTGTTTGAGAAGTTAAGAGATGATAAATTATTGATTAATTTGAAGAAGTGTAGTTTTGTGAAAAGAGAGTTAGTATATTTGAGATTTGTAGTTTTAGCAGAAGGTCTGAAAATGGATAGGTCAGAAAGTGCAGGCTATCCTTGAATGGCCTACTCCAAGGAGTGCTACTGAGGTAAGATATTTTCATGGTTTGGCTAGCTTTTATAGAAAGTTTATTAAAAAATTTAGCAATATTTGTGGACCCTTGACTGAAAGAATGAGAGGGGATAGAAAAGAGTTCAAGTGGACTACTGGGAGAGATAAGAGTTTTAAACTGTTGAAACAGAAAGTTATAGAACAACCTGTTTTAGCACTTCCAAATTTTAATAAGGTGTTTCAAGTAGACTGTGATGCTAGTGGTACTGCAATAGGAGTTGTTATGAGCCAAGAAGGTAAACCTGTTACTTATTTCAGTGAGAAGTTAAATGATGCCAAGAGAAAATATTATGTTTATGATCAGAAGTTTTATGCTATAGTTCAAGCATTAAAGAAGTGGAGACACTATCTTCTTCCTAAGGAGTTTGTTTTGTATACTGATCATCAAGCTTTGCAATATTTGAATACTCAAGGAAAGTTGAATCAAAGACATTTGAAATGGGTTGAGTTTTTGCAGAGTCATACATTTGTTTTGAAACACAGAAGTGGAAAGTCTAATAGGGTTGCATATGTGCTTAGTAGAAGGTAACTATTGCTGACAAAGATGCAAATTGAGGTGGTTGGGCTCAAGGAACTCAAGAATTTATATCTAGAGGATCCTGATTTTGGTGAAGCTTGGAAATCTTGTAAAGAACCTGTTACTCTAGATAGAATGAAGTGGTTAGATTTCATTATTCAGGATGATATGCTATTTAGAGGAGGTCAGTTGTGCATTCCAAGAAGTTCTATGAGGGAGAATATCATTAAGAAGCATAGCGGAGGATTGGCTAGATATTTTGGTTCGAGATAAAACCCTTGCTTTGGTTAGTGAGAATTATTATTGGCCACAGTTGCAACAAGAAGTCAAGAAGTTTGTACAGAGTTGCAGAGTATGTCAGATGGGGAAAGGAGTGAAGAAAAATACAGGGTTGTATCATCCATTACCTATACAAGAGAAGCCTTGGGAGGATATTAGTATGGACTTTGTTCTTGGTTTTCCAAGGACTCAGTGGGGACATGATTCAATTTTTGTGGTGGTTGACATATTTTCAAAGGTGGCACATTTCATTCCCTGCAAGAAGACTAATGATGTTCATGTAGCATAATTATTTTTTAGAGAAGTGGTGAGACTACATGGTTTTCCAAAGAGTATAGTTTTAGATAGGGAAACTAAGTTTGTTGGATATTTCTGGTGCACATAGTGGAAGAAGTTGAAGATAGATTTGAAGTTCAGTTCATCACATCATCCACAGACTAATAGATAGATAGAGGTGGTGAATAGGAGTTTGGAGAATTTGCTGAGATGTTTCGTTGGAGATAAGCCAACAGGATGGGATTTGATTTTACCACAGACATAATTTGCATACAATAATTTTGTCAATAGGAGCACTGGTAAATCACCATTCTAGATTGTATATGGAAGTAGTTCAAGAAATGCATCTGAGCTGAGAAAGATAGACAAAGGAGAAATAAGTAGTGCTGAAGCTGAGGATTTTGCAGAACATTTGAAGCACATCCACGAGGAGGTGAGGAAGCATATTACCAAGATGAATGTGTAGTATAAGGCTAAGGCAGATGAGAAAAGAAGGCATAAGGAATTTCAGGTTGGAGATGAAGTCATGGTTCATTTGCGGAAGGAGTGATTTCTAGTTGGTACATATAACAAGCTAAAAATGAAGAAGTTTGGACCATGCAAGATACTAAAGAAGCATGATTCAGGAAATGCATATGAGGTCGAGTTGCCTACTGAGCTGAATATTTTACCAGTATTTAACATTTCATATTTGATAGAGTATCATGAGGGAGGTGTTGAAAATGAGATCACAGCAGCACAATGGACTATTCCAGCATTTAATTTAGCTACCAAGGAGATTGAAGACATACTGGATAGTCATGTTGGTAGAAGCACACAGAATAGGACATATGAAGGATATATGGTCAAGTAGAAAGGATGACCTATTGAAGATTCATCATGGTTGACAAAGGAGGAGTTTAACTGTCTTGGTTTTCCTCTGCACACCTGAGTCGTGACAGGGTCACTTCTCAAATTACCCCAGGTGTCTGATGTAGGAGCATCTTGGGTGTAAGAGCAATCTTGCATCACCCAAAAATATTTATGTTTTCTTTTCAATAAGGGTTATCTTATGTAGAGCTTTTATTTATGGAAACTTTCTATTTTTAGTAAGTTTTTCATACGATCTCAAAATGTTCTAATTTCACATGTGGAGATTCATCTTAGTCATATCAGCCTACCAGTAAAGTTTCATTGCTAGATCAAGTCTAGTTTTAAAGATATTGAAAAAATTTAGTATTGGCAGGAGGGTACAAAAACTTTGAACTCAGTTTTGAAGGCTTTAGAGGCCCTAGATGAGGTCAAAAATTTGGCTGACTGGAGCTTGTGCAAGTCAGGCACTATAGAGTTCCTTGCACCCTTTTTGAATTGGGGTCATAATAGTCAATCGAGTCAATGGGTGATGACTTCTGGTCTCTAAAAGTCGGGCCACCTGAAATGACAAAAAATAATATTCCTTCAAAATTGCATCTATGGATTTAAATTGCATTATGTGGTTTCCTGACTCCTAACAAGTTTATTTGTTGATTTCTCTAGTTTTTACAACTTGACTATGGTTTGCAAGTCGAGAAACAGAAACCCAAATGCTAATAATTATTTTAATTTACTTTCAAAGGATAAAATGAACCTAATGCACTTGTTTTAAAGAACTTAAATACAATTTAATTTCACCTTGTAAACCAATCAAAGAAGAATGTGTTAGGAATGAGAAAACTGAGAGGGGGGGGGGGTGAATCAGTGTTCACTATATTTTATCTTTTTACTTAATCTTAAGCTGAACTTAAATACTTAAGCACTGAAATGAACATCCACATAAACATGAAACATGAAATCAACACATAACACCAATATGGTTACGGGGAAACCCAAATAGGTAAAAACCCTAGTGGGAATTGACACTCACTATATTCTTTACTAGTGTTTTATGATCCTTGTTAGAAGATCCTTAACCCTGTTAGGAGTTGCTTTACAATGTATTAAGTACAGTAGACCTCGTCAAGGGTCAAACCCTGTTAGGAGTCTTTTACAATAAACCCTGTTAGGGGTGTGGACTCACTATCCTAGAGCTCACTGCTCAAGTGGTGAAGGCTGCAACCTTCTGATCTCAGATACACACTATATCTGCTGGATGAACTATTACAATGACACTATTTTTTTGATCATTTCCTTTGATGCGTTGATGCTTTGACCCTTTGCAAAGCTCTAATACATCTTATAAACTCTTCACACACTTCTTCTCTAATTATCTTAACTCTATATTGACTCTCATACTAATTACAATGGGCGCATCTCATATTTATATGCGCATACAAAATAAATAACTAGGTCGGCCCTTTAACCAATTACATACAATGCTTCCAATTGAATTGGCTCACATATGTTTACAAACAAACATATTTACATGTTAGAAACCTAAGTACAATAGGTGGATAGCCTTTACATCATAATAATATAACCACAAATAAAAATGCTAACAGTCGGTTGCTTACTCTGTTCTTCTCTGGCACACACTGGCTGTGTAACTTCAACTATCTATAACTTTGTCATACTTGCATAACTGATCATGCGCTCATAGAATAAGAATGAATATAGTCTAACTAACTTATCTTTTATGGTGCATACCATAACTCATTTGTATGCACATGCGTTGATGCTTTGAGCTTTAGGTACTCTGTACACTGTCCAATCTTCAACAATTAGCCAATTTATGATCTTCCCATCAAGTGCGCTGACTCCAAAACATTATATGAATTTGTTTCCATAATGAGAACACTATATCAAGTCATATACATTAGTATATCCAACTTTCTAACAATATCCCCCTTTGTCATTGATGGCAACAAAGGAATATGGCCAAGTTGCTAATTGTCCCTTAATACAAAAACTTGTCTTATATCTCCCTATACATATCTATAACCCATATTCTATACATACTCCCCCTTTGACATTAATGAAAAAGGTGATTCAAAAACTGTATCAACACATACTTACTAACGCAAGGCAGAGAACATGAGGGGCCAATGGATGGCACACCCTGATGAACCAAGCCCGCTCAACACATGCAGAAGCAAACAAACACAACAGTGAAAGAGAGAATACAAGACCTTTCATTAGCTTTCATCATATAGAACCATACATGTTGGGCTATAAGGCCTTCTCAGTTATGACCTAATATTATAATGAATCTCAGAATTCCTCCAACATGAAAGGATCTGTCACAAATCTCCAGTCTAATGTCTACAATCTTCTCTCTAAAAACTGCCTCCTAAACTCTAACCCAACAACTACATTTATACAAGAGTCTACCGAATTGATTCAGCCTTCAGATCCACAATCAATAGAAGGAACAATTAGATCTAGGACCACATGCCTCCCAATGATGGATTCTAACATTAAATCCATGACCCATATAAATGCACAAGTCGGCACAAAAAGAACTCAAAATAAACTACTCGTCAAGCAAGGATGATCGAGCAACAGAAAAGCATACCGAGCACCAATGAAACAACTAACTTCCCAGGAGAAAACTGACCACACTTGGAAACCAAAGGAAACTGACCAACTACCAACCAACTCGGTCAAAAAAGAAACCGAGCAACATAGAAAACTTCAAACATGTTTTTGGTGACACGGGATTGCCAAGGACCCAAGATGCTCCTGCATCAGACACCTGGGGTTATTTTAAAATGATTGTCTAAATCATTTAGTAGGTATGATCCGAGCTACATCCAACTTAGACTATGAAATCCATGAACTTTCTTCCATCAGTCTATTCTTCCACTTTACCAGATATTCCATATACTATTTTCCTCTTATGCTCTTGCCAACTCTTTCTTTCAAGATTTTCTCCACTTCGTCATTCTGCTTCTTAGAATACTCTATCAGTACTATCATTTCTTCATCAGATTCATGATATTCATATAAATCAGAAATGTTAAAATTGGGTGATATGTCCATATCATTAGGTAACTCAATCTCATATGCATTTCCACTGTCAATTTTTTTCAAAATCTTACAAGGTCCAAATTTCTTCATCTTCAACTTTCCATATGTGCCAATAGGAAATCGACCTTTCTTTAAATGAACCATCACTTCATCACCAACATCAAAAGTCTTCTGTCTTCTAGATTTATCAGCTCTATCTTTGTAATTCTGATTACTCTCTTCTAGTTTCAGTTTCACATCTTCATGCAATGTTTTCATGTACTCAAAAAATTTCACTCCTTATACACTCCTCTTACTCATCATCAATGTCTCTCAAATTAGATATACCTCTTAGTTTTGTGTCAATCACAATTTCAAATGGTGTCTTTCCAGTACTCCTATTCATTGAATTATTGTATGCAAAATCTGCTTGTGTCTCCAACTAAGCATCTCAAAAAATTACCCAAACTTATGTTCACAACCTCTATCTATCCATCAGTTTGTTTGTGAAATGTAGAGCTATATTTTAACTTAGTGCAAAACTTTTTCCAAAGGGTCTTCCAAAAGTATCCAACAAATTTACTATCTCGGTGAGAGATAATACTCCTCGGTAACCCATGCAATCTCACAATTTTTTTAAAGAAAAGATCTACTACATGTACTACATCTGATGTCTTTCTACATGGTATGAAATGTGCCATCTTAGAAAATCTATCTACAACCACAAATATAGAATCATTACTTCTTACTATCTTTGGTAAGCCAAGAAAAAAATCCATACTAATGTCAATCCAAGGTTTCTCAGGTACAACAATCGGTACATACAAACTAGTATTTTGACTTACTCCTTTTGCAACTTGACAAATTCCATAGCTTCTCACAACTTTATGAACATCTTTATAAAACTGGGGCCAAAAGTAATTTTCCTTCAGCAAATTCTTTGTTTTATCAATACCAAAATTTCTGGCCAAACCACTACTATGCTTTTCTTTTATCAAATTAGTTCTCACTACTCCTCTTGGTATACACAAATGAATACCTTTAAACAACATACCTTCCTAAATAAAATATTCATCCCATTTAGTATCTTGTTGATCTTGTATAGGTGCTCTTCACTTTCTCCATGGCTTAGAAAAATTAGGATCATCCTCATAAGAATCTTTCATCTCATCAAAACCAAGAACTTGAATTTTCATCTCAGTCATCAAAGATCTCCTTCTACTCAATGCATCAACAACTCGGTGAGTGACTCCACTCTTATGCTTTATCACAAATGTATAACTCTATAGATACTCAACCCATTTCATATGTCTTTGATTCAACTTATTCTGACTACCCAAATATTGTAAAGCCTTATGATTAGTATACAACACAAATTCACTCAGTATCAAATAATGTCTCTATTTCTTCAATGCTTGAACAATAGCATATAATTCTTGATCATACACAAAATACTTCCTTCTAGCATCATTCAAATTTTCACTAAAAAAAGAAATAGGTTTACCTTCTTGACTCAACACAGCTCCAATTGCACTTCCACTTGCATCACATTCTACTTGAAATACTTTACTAAAATTAGGCAATGCCAAAACAAGTAATTCAACAACCTTTTGCTTCAGATTCTAAAAACTTTTAATAGCTCCATGTGTCCACTTGAATATCCTTTTATCTCCTCTCATAGTCTCAGTCATAGCATTACAAATTGCACTAAAATTTCTAATGAACTTTCTGTAAAAACTTGCCAGTCCATGAAAAGATCTTACCTCACTAGCATTTTTAGGTGTAGGCCAATTTAGAATAGCTTCAACCTTTTTAGGATCCATCTTCAAGCCATCACCTGAAATAAAAAATCCCAAATACACAATCTCTTCTTTCATGAATGAACACTTTTTCAGATTTATCAGCAACTTTTCCTCTTTCAATATCTGCAAAACTTGTCTAACATGCAACAAATGTTCTTCTCTAGTCTTACTGAATATTATAATGTCATCAATATATACAATAAAAAACTTACCCAAGAATTTCTTCAAAACTTCATTCATCAGTCTCATAAAAGTACTCAATGCATTAGTTAAACCAAAAGGCATAACCAACCACTCATACAAATCTTATTTTGTCTTGAAAGCAGTCTTCCATTCATCACCTTCTCTAATTCTAATCTAATGATATCCACTTTTCAAATCAATTTTGGTAAAATATTTTTCTCTAGTCAGACTATTCATTATGTCATCCATTCTCGGTATAGGAAATTTATACTTCACTATTATCTTGTTGATTGCTCTAGAATCAGTACACATTCTCCATTCCCCATTATTCTTTGGTGCCAATACAGTAGGTACTACACATAGACTCAAACTTTCTCTGATCAAACCTTTCTCCAACAACTCTTGAATCTATCAGCTTGTTGCCTTAATTCTAGGTCTTCATGTTTGCATCATCCATTAAGTCTTGCATCCTACCCTAACTGACATAGCAACCCGTAGTGCCTATGTCTCTAACCGGGTTTGTTAAGTCACTATTGTCTATGTTTCATCATAACTCACCCAAAGCTGAGTCACTTTATGTTTCTTCATTACCTTTGGATTGTATTTTGACGGTCTCCCGCACATCGAGTCACTTAAACTACCCTTTCTACATATGCATATTAATTAATGGTGCAGATTGTAGGTGAATCTTTTATCAAAAGATCGACAGCCCCCGTTAAAACTCAATGGCATCTAAGGTTCTTCAAGGGAAAATAGAGTGATGACACATGTTCAGGGTGGTAAAGTGTTGTAAAAGAAATATTGATGGTTCCCTTTATGTCACGGTGATGTCACCTATCCTTCGCGGAAATGAGGAGATCTTAACATGTCGCAAATACCTTTGCTAGTTGAAAAGTCATAGCGAGAAAGATCAATGGTTGCCTGATTCCCTGCATTACGTCACAGACCCATCAAGGGAAGCTGGGGATCTTGCCGCGTGTAAAGTGGTCTGTCAGAAGGAAAAGATGCGGGATGCCATATCAACGGTCCCCTGTAAGCCGCGATGATGCCATAGATGCTTTCAGGCATTCAGAAGATGCAAACACCTGTCACAATAGTTTGAAAACGTGGAAAGTTGAAAGGACTTAGCTGTTTCAAGATGTTATAATCTCGACTGTTTGTTAAGGATCTACGGTGGACTTTTAAACTCGGGTTTATTTGAAAATTTAAATTTGTAAATTATGTGCCATTTCACTATTTTTTAGTCATTTTACCTTCTGATCAAATTTGAGCATGAGGAAAAGGATTTTTCGAGGAGTCTTTTGGGTTCTCATGTCTGTTCAGATTCCACGCTCTGTAAATTATAAATGAACACATTTTTGATGTAATAGAGGTCAACAAAACTAAGAAAGAAGGAGAGTAATTCTATTTACTGGGCTCATTTTTGGTTTTGTTCTTCCAAAATTAGGTACATTTGCTGCATTGGAATGTTCAGTATGATTGTATTTGAAATCTGTAGTTGCATGATGAATTCTATTTCATAATTGTAATTGCGGAAAGTAATTTCATTTGCTTATCAAATATAATTCTCCTCTGTTCATTTTGTTAGTTAGTTGCATTCAGAATAGATACTACAACTATGTGTGAAGCTGTGATGAAAGCTTGAATTCCACTTCATGTCAGAAGTTACAGTCAAAGCAATTCTATTTCTCTTTCATGCATGGTCCTGCTCCTATTCTCCTTGATAGATTTTGCATGGTTAGAGTAAGTAGATTAAAGTTAGGAAATAGAAACATAAAATTCTTGCCTGAATTACTCATGCCTATGAGTGATTTGGTTAGAAACACATAAAGAGAAAACTGATGATCAAGTGTAAAAACATAATTCATTGAACATCATTTATATCAGGGAGCTGTACGTACAAAATTCAAAGGGCAGTGATTGTAAGATACACTAACCCAATTGTTGGTGACATCCTCTTTTTCTCTTTCATCGGGCAATTTAAGAGTCAAAGATTAGAAATCTTGAAGAGGACAAACTATTAACCAACAGTTTTTGGCGACTCTGCTAGGGAAGGCTTTGCAAAGAAGATAATATCCTAAAGTTTTTCTCAGAAATTGAAGGCATCCTAGATCCTAGATTCACCAGGAGTGCAAAACAAAAAGGGAAAACTGATCCTGTTTATGAGCAATTAGAGGCAGCAAATTTCCCTATATTAGAGAATCTTGAAAGAAAGGGAAGGACCAAGACAAGAGAAGAAATTGAAGATAATAAACCTGAAGAAATTCAAGTACCTACTGTGATTCCTTTTAGAGTAAGAAGAAGCAAATCATCTTCACCTCCTGTTGAAAGAGCCCCTATTTCTACTACTTGTAATTCTTTGATCCTTCACGGTATTGCAGTTCCACTTGCAGTTTCATTTCAAGCTTCTCATCAGATCATGAGGTTAGTAAACATGGCTGTCCCTTGGGATAATGCCATTGGACCTCTAAATCTAATAGCTAACCATGATTTACCTAAAGCTTCAAGGAAGAATTTCCCAAAATTTAATGGTGATGGCACTGTATCTGCTGAACAACATCTTAGTGCATTTCACAAAGCATGCAGTGTGGTAAATCCTCAACATGAGGATGTAGCAGTTAGAATGTTTGTGGACACTTTGGTAGGTGATGCAGCTGAATGGTTTCAAGACTTGCCAACAGGTTGTATCATTGGTTGGGATACAATGAAACAAAAGTTTGAAGGAAGATATAAAAGCACAGAAGATGCCCAAGTTCTATTATTGCAATTAGCACAAATCAAAAAGGAACCCTCCATTTCAATGAGGGACTTTAATGCTAAATTTAATAAATTGATTAAAAGAATACCTACTGCTAGCACTCCTACAGTGGATAATCAAAAAACTTTCTATATAAGTTCTATGCCTCCTAAATTGGGATATCAGTTAAGAAGAGCTAATGTAGCTACTTTGCAAGCTGCACAAACACTAGCAGAGGAGATGGAAGACCACATGATTGCCTCAGGTAAATGGAAGAAAGAATATCAGACTACATCTTCAAGTAATGTGCCAAGTACTTCGGGTAATACTGAGGCCATGTTACAGAAATTATCTAATGAACTAATTTCATTGAAGAAGCAGATTGCTAAACCATCCTACCCTTCATATTAGCCTTACCAAGATGTGTCAAGATATCAAAGTGGAAACAAGAACTTGCAGCTTCCTGCACCCCAACAAAGACTGGCCATTGAAGCTAATACAAGAGGTTAGAATTCATGTAATTTTCACGTAACTACAGATCATGATGGCAACACTTGTGAAGATATGATTAGATATCTGCAACTGAGAGGAGAAGAAGTGCAAAGAGTGGAATATTCAGAAGATGATGATAACCATGCTCACCATGGTGACTCCGTTAATTCATACTGTGAATATGAATATGATTCTAAGAATGGAGGTAACTGTTTTGCTACTTTAGATGGACCTCAATTGACTGTCATGACCAGAGGACAGAAAAACAAGAATCAAAATTCTAATGGTCTTCCTGCCAAGAATTAGACACCTCAAAAAGTGGATAGAAATGATAATTCAGCATCTAGTTCTGCACAAAAAGATAAGTTGCCTAACTCTTTTGATATTGTGCAATTTTGTGAAGAAACCAAAATTCAAATATCTATTATGGATTACTTGCAATCACATTCTGATCAATCTAAAAGATTGATGGATCACTGCAAAAATGAAAGAAGTGTTAATGTTAATTCTCATGTTAGTAATAGAAGAGAGGTCAGTACAAGCAAAGATGATTCAATAGAAGATGATTACTCTATTCCTAGGCTATTTCAAGAAGAAGAATGTACCGTCAATGCCACTTGTTCCAGTTCTAAACCAGAGCCTTTTTACGTGTCTCTATTTATCAATGGAAATAAATTAAGCAATTGCATTATTGACTCTAGAGTATCTAATAATGTCATGCCTGCACCAGTGGCAAAAGCTCTAGGGCTACCTCTAACCAAGGTCTTTGGAAAGTGCTATTCAATGGATGCCAAGAAAGTACCTCTAATAGGTCAGATCAAGGATGCACAAGTTGCTTTGGTTGCATATCCTTCCAAGAGATTAAAGCTTACAATTCTTGTTGCTGACATTCCTGAAAGCTATGGCATGTTGCTTAGTAGGAGTTTTTGCAAAGACTTGGGAGGAGAGACTAAGCTTGATTGGTCATCTACCTATATCCAAGTTGGGAATAAGAAAGTAAAGCTTGAACCTGAAGATAAGGCTAAATTTACTATTTTGAAATCAGATGATCCTAAATCTCAGATCTTATATCAAGAAATGCAGTTTGGAAATTACATGATAACATATGATGGACCTAATATTCAAGAAGAGACAGTAGAGGTAGATTCAAAACAATTGTGGATAATGCAGTTTGATGGTAGTTGTGCTAAGGTAGGCTCAGGAGCGGGGGTAGTCTTAATTGCACCTGATGGAGAAGTCACACATCTGGCCTACAAGTTGAATTTTAAGAATACTAACAAAACTGCAGAGTATGAAGCTCTCCTCCTTGGAATGGAAATGGCAAAATAGAAAGGAGTGAAGTTGCTTAAGGTACAAGGTGATGCTGAACTAATTGTAAGGCAAGTGAGAAATTTATACTCTGTGAAAAATAATAGATTAAGGAATTACAAAAATAAAGTATGGGATGAGATGGAAAGTTTTGATGCATTCTCAATAATTTCAGTTCCTAGAGACCAGAATTCAAAAGCTGACTCATTAGTTGTCTTTGCCTCATTATTGTTACCTCATCCTGATTTCAAAGATCAGATATATAGGATGGAAGTTCTTTTTAGGCCAAAGGTACCTGATAATGAAGAATCATGGCAAGTTTTTGATGATGACAAACATATTCAGCAGTTCCTAGAAGGATCGGGTCCTTTTGTCAATATGTGCTTTGAAGATGGTAAAGATGAGCAGTCACTGATTAAGGAAGAAGAATCAAAAGAAGGCATCATCCAATTAAAAGGTAATAGAATCCCTTCTCATTTTGTATCTTTAGAAAAACTTTTTGATAGGCATGATGCTTACATTAAGAAAGAAAGAAATGAAAAATAAAAGACTTGTGGAGAGTATGATGGAATCAATATAGGGACTGATGAATGTCCAAAAATGATTAATATCGGAAAGTGTTGTTCCATTGAAGAAAGGAGTAAGATCAAAGAGTTATTAGTGGAATTTCAAGATGTTTTTTCTTGGGACTATGAGGGTCTTAAAAATTTCATGAATGGAGATTTTAGGCACACAATTCCTCTAAAGCCCGGGGTAGTTCATGTCAAACAAAAACAAAGAAACTATAACCCTTTGATAGAAGGAGCAATTTTTAAGGAGATTGATAAAATGTTGAAAGAAAAAATCATATATCCTATTCATCACTCCACTTGGATTGCAAATATCATCCCTGTGAGGAAGAAGAATGGAGAGATAAGGATTTGTGTGGATTTCAGAAATCTAAATTAGGCTTCCCTCAAGGATAACTATGCATTACCAAACATGGACCATTTGTTACAAATTGTTGTAGGTTCAAAGATGATGTCTATGTTGGATGGGTTTTTAGGCTATAACCAAATTCAAGTGGATGAATCAGACAAATACAAGACAGCTTTCACAACACCATGGGGCACTTTTGCTTATAATAGAATGCCTTTTGGATTGATTAACACAGGTGCAACTTTTCAAAGGGCTATGGATCTGTCTTTTGGTGATCTCAAAAATAAGATTATTGTGATGTATCTTGATGATTTAACTGTCTTCTCTAAGCAGAGGAAAAATCACATCAAAGATCTAGCTAAAGTTCTGCAGAGGTGTAGAGACCAAGGTATATCTTTGAATCCAAAGAAATCAATATTTTGTGTTACTGAAGGTAAACTCCTTGGACACATTGTTTCTCAAGGAGTCAAGATTGATCCTGATAGGATTAAAGCTATTCAATAGTTAAGTTTACCTTTAAGTAAAACTGGAGTTAAATCTTTCTTTGGACAAATAATTTTTTTAAGAAGATTTGTGCCTGAATTTTCTAAAATTGTGAAAAGCATAGTTGATATGATGAAAGGAAATCAATCTTTCAAATGGAATGATGATGGTAAGAAGTCTTTTGAGGACATAAAGAATGCAATTGATAATGCTCCTATTTTAGTCCACCCTGATTATACAAAGGAATTCATTATATATTGTTATGCATCTCAACACACCATGTCTACAATACTGATGCAAGAAAACAAGGAGGAGATACAAACTCCAATTTCTTTCATGAGCATACCCTTGAAGAGCCATGAGTTGAAGTATTCCCAAATTGAAAAACATGCTTATGTTGTGGTAAGAGCATTGAAAAATTTCAGATTTTATGTTCTTCACTCACATTCAGTCATTTATGTGCTTGATGCAGTAGTAAAAAGTATTTTGACTCAACAAGAAGTTGGTTGCAATAATAGAGGAGCTTGGATTGCCAAGGTTCAAGAATATGACATTGATATTAGGACAACAAAATTGGTGAGGGGGAATGCACTCTGTAAAGCCATAGTAGAAGGTCAGCAGGATGAGGAGAATGATCATAAGGTGTTGATGGTGAGTTTATAGGATCCTTGGTTTTCAAATATTGCTTATTTTCTGACATATGGTGAGTGTCCAGAGGGATTGACAATAAAACAAAGGAGAGATGTGAAAAATAAAGCCCTCAAGTATGTTATTCATGAAGATGTTCTTTACAAAAGGGCAATAGATGGTACTTTTCTTAGGTGTGTGGATAAAGAGCAGCAAGTGCAATTGTTGAAAACTTTTCATGATGAGGCATGTGGAGGACATTTCTCTTCCACTGTCACAGCATTCAAGATCCTAAGGTAGTGCTACTATTGGCCTGGAATGTTTAAAGATGCATATAAATGGGTGGCAAAGTGTGAGAAATGCAGGCTATTTTCAGGTAAACCTCAATTGGCAGCTCTACCATTGAAACCAGTTGTAATTGATGCTCCTTTTCAGCAGTGGGGTCTGGATTTTATTGGTCCTCTAAGTCCTCCATCAAGTCAAGGTCACTCTTATATTTTGACTGCTACTGACTACTTTAGCAAGTGGGTGGAAGCTAAACCTATAAAGAAGACTACTTCTGATGCAGTTTGTGAATTTATTAAAGAACAAATTTTGGTCAAGTTTGGAATACCTACAAAACTGATTATGGATAATGCTTCATATTTCTCATCCTCTGAAATTATTTCATTTTTTTATGATTATGGGATTCTGATAGGACATTCATCAAATTACTTTCCCCAAGGGAATGGGCAAGCAGAATCAAGTAATAAGAACTTGATTAACATCATGAAGAAGTTAGTGGATGACAATCAGAAGAATTGGCACAAGAAATTGCATGATGCTTTATGGGCAGACAGAACTACACCTAAAAGAGCTATATGTATATCTCCTTTTGAGCTAGTGTATGGAGTTGAAGCAAATCTGCCATTGCCTTTAGAGCTTGCTACATGTAAACTGAAAACTGTAATTGAAGATGATATTTTCAGAGATGGTTTAGAGAAAAGAATCCTATACTTGACCAAACTGCAAGAGGAGAGGGAAGAAATGGTTGACAGAATAACTGAGCATCAGAATAGAGTCAACAAATTATTTGACAAAAGAGCCAGACCAAGGAGATTTGTTGAAGGTGATTTGGTTTTATTGTGGGATAAGAGACATGAGGCTAAAGGGATGTATTCTAAATTCCAATCCCTGTGGAAAGGTCCTTTCAAAGTGGTGCAGACAAATTAGAATAACTCTTTCAAGTTGGCATATTTATCAGGAGAACATCTACCATTCTCATATAATGGATAGGATTTGAAGTTATATCAGATGAATAATGGATAACAGGAAACCCCTGTATTGTAGGTTTCAGTTTAGTCTATTTTGTTCTAGTCTTAGTTAGGTTTCCTTGTTGTTTTTATGTCTTAGGGTTAGGGTTTTTGTCTCAGATTGCCAACCTTTTTATGCGATACCAGAGCTTCTGAAATCTACATACACCTCACTATGCATGATCCCCAGTCGGAGCCAACTGTTGCCTTAATTCTAGGTCTTCATGTTTGCATCATCCATTAAGTCTTGCATCCTACCCTAACTGACTCGGCAACCCGTAGTGCCTATGTCTCTAACCGAGTTTGTTAAGTCACTGTTGTCTATGTTTCATCATAACTCACCCAAAGCTGAGTCACTTTATGTTTCTTCATTACCTTTGGATTGTATTTTGACGGTCTCCCGCACGTCGAGTCACTAAAACTACCCTTTCTACATATGCATATTAATTAATGGTGCAAATTGTAGGTGAATCTTTTATAAAAAGATCGACAACCCCCGTTAAAACTCAATGGCATCTGATGTTCTTCGAGGGAAAATGGAGTGATGACACATGTTCAGGGTGGTAAATTGTTGTAAAAGAAAGATCAACGGTTCCCTTTATGCCACGGTGATGTCACCTATCCTTCACAAAAATGAGGAGATCTTAACACATCGCAGATACCTTTGCCAGTTGAAAAGTCACAGCGAGAAAGATTAACAGTTGTCTGATTCCCTACATTACGTCACAGACCCATCAAGGGAAGCTAGGGATCTTGCCGCGTGTAAAGTGGCCTGTCAGAAGGAAAAGATGCGGGATGCCGTATCAAGGGTCCCCTGTAAGCCATGATGATGTCATAGATGCTTTCAGGTATTCAGGAGATGCAGACACCTGTCACAATAGTTTGAGAATGCGGAAAGTTAAAAGGACTTAGCCATTTCAAAATGTTATAATCTCGACCGTTTGTTAAGGATCTACGGTGGACTTTTAAACTCAGCTTTATTTGAAAATTTAAATTTGTAAATTACGTGCCATTTCACTATTTTTCAGTCATTTTACCTTTTGATCAAATTTGAGCATGAGGAAATGGATTTTTTGAGGAGTCTTTTGGGTTCTCATGTCTGTTCAGATTCCACGCTCTATAAATTATAAATGAACACATTTTTTATGTAATAGAGGTCGGAAAAACTGAGAAAGACGGAGAGTAATTCTATTTATTGGGCTCATTTTTGGTTTTGTTTTTCCAAAATTAGGTACATTTTCTGCATTGGAATGTTTAGTATGATTGTATTTGAAATCTGTAGTTGCATGATGAATTCTATTTCATAATTGTAATTGCGGAAAGTAATTCCATTTGCTTATCAAATATAATTCTCCTCTGTTCATTTTGTTAGTTAGTTGCATTCAGAATAGATACTACAACTATGTGTGAAGCTGTGATGAAAGCTTGAATTCCACTTCATGTCAGAAGTTACAGTCAAAGCAATTCTATTTGTCTTTCATGCATGGTCCTGCTCCTATTCTCCTTGATAGATTTTGCATGGTTAGAGTAGGTAGATTAAAGTTAGGAAATAGAAACATAAAATTCTTTCCTGAATTACTCATGCCTATGAGTGATTTGGTTAGAAACACATAAAGAGCAAACTAATGATCAAGTGTAAAAACATAATTCATTGAACATCATTTATATCAGGGAGCTGTACCTACAAAATTCAGAGGGCAATGATTATAAGATACACTGACCCAATTGTTGGTGGCATCCTCTTGTTCTCTTTCATTGGGCAATTTAAGAGTCAAAGATTAGAAATCTTGAAGAGGAGAAACTATTAACCAACACAGCTCAATTCTTGATTCTCGGTAGGTGTTAACCGATGAGGTGCCTTATTTGGTAAACTAGCTCTAGGGATTAGATCCATACAATGATCAATACTTCTTTTTGGTGGAAAACCATCAGGTACATTATCAGAAATGATTTCCCTATACTCTGTGAGTAATTTATCAATCTCTTCAGGAACACTATCCTCAGTCTTCTTACCTGGCTAGTTATGGATAAAAGTAAAATATACATCATTCCTTTTTAAATCTTTGATAAACTTTCTTCCTTCCATCAAGAAAACTTTCACAAATGTGCAAACATTACTAACAAATTCTTCCATTAATGGTAACAAGATTTGTTTCTTTCCATCAACCACAATAGTATACGTATGCAATCTTCCATCATATAAAGCATGTCTATCATATTGCCAAGGTCTACCCAACAAAATATGACAACAATCCATAGGCATGATATCACACAACACCTTACCATAGTATTTCCCAATTTTTAAATTCACATAACATTGTTCACTTACTAGGAGTATATGCTCATCTTTGATCCATGAAATCTGATAGGGCTTTGGATGTTCCAGTCTTTTCAACTACAATTTAGTGACCATTTCCTCAAATGCCAGATTCTCTGAGCTACCACTATCAATGATTACCTTCCAAACTTTATCAGAAACTCTACATCTAGTCTTGAATAAATGTTTCCTTATTGGATCTTCATTTTTTCTTTCATTCCATAGTGCTCTCCTTACCATCAAGCTACTTTCCTTCTTAGGTTCATTCGGTGATTCTTCTTTTACCAATGCATTTCTATTGCTACCAGTCATCTTAGTTACTTGTGTACATTCAAATGATCTATGTCCTTCTCCACAATTATTAAAAGTTCCTCAGAAACTTCCTTTTCTATAACCACCTTAGTAGTTACTGCCTCTACCTCTAGATGAACTTTCACCTTTCCACTTGGTCTTGCCTTTGTCTAGATTTGTCTTCTCAGGTTCAGATCTACCATTTTCACCATTAGATCTACCTCAATCTCTCTATCTTTTCTCATGTCTTTTTTTCAATTTTTCCTCAGCTTTCAATGCAAATTGATAAGCCTCTTCAATGCTCTCCAAATTAACCAAGCTGATCTCCTCTTGGATGGAGACTCTCAAATCATTCAAGTATCTACCAATTCTTTCTACATCATCTTCATCATGTCAAGATCTGATATCTAGTCTATATAATTCCTTAGTATATTCTTTTACTGAGCTATCTTTCTGCTTCAAACTTTGCATTCGCCTAACTAGGTTAATCTAATAATCACAAGGTAAGCACTTTCCTTTCAATTTATTTACCATCTTATTCTATACCTTGATTTTGTCTTTGCCTTTCCTTTTCCAATCCAATTATAGGTGTTCCCACCATAGGGATCCATGACTCTTCAACTTAGTGCTTGCAATCTTCACCTTCTTATCTTCAGGTATGTTCTCATGTTCAAAATACTTTTCCATCTCAGTGATCCAGTCCACCAATTCATTAGAATCTAGTTTTCCACCATACTCAGGAGGATTGAAATGTGGTGTAGACTTCAGACTTTTGAAAGCCTTCAAAACATTTTCCTCAACGTGATCCATCACAGGTGCAAGTTTTGCATTTCCTTGTTCTTCCTCAACTTCATCATCACTAACATCTTCAAGATGTCTGCCTCTTCTTTGGGTTGTTTCAACTACTTCTAACCTAGCAGCAATCTACCTTAGCATATCTACCAATATTGGATCTGCATCTTTCCTCCCACGAACCATCTTGAACACCCTCTACAATTGTAGGTCAAATCGCAATCTACTACCCCACAACAATCAACTAGGGCTTCAAGATGAACCAGAAAACCTAGATCTGCAGACCTAGATCAAGATCTCACCTAATGCAAGGTAGGGAATATGAGGGGCCAATGGATGGCACACCTTGATGAACCAAGCCCACTCAAGATATGCGAAAGCAAACAAACACAACAGTGAAAGAGAGAATGCAAGACCTTTGATTAACTTTCATCATATAGAACCATACATGTCAGGATGTAAGGCCTTCTTGATTATGGATTGATATTACAATGAATCTCATAAGTCCTCCAACATGAGAGGATCTATCACAAATCTCCAATCTAATGTCTATAATCTTCTCTCTAAAAACTGACTCCTAAACTCTAATTCAACAACTACATTTATACAAGAGTCTACCAAACTGAGTCGGCCTTCAGATCCATAATCAACAAAAGGAACAGTCAGATCTAGGACCACACACCTCCCAAGGATGGATTCCAACATTAAATCTATGACCCATAATAAATGCACAAGTCAGACCAACATGAACTCAAAATAAACTACTCGACAAGCAAGGATGACCGAGAAACAAACAAGTAACGCCAAGTGCCAGTGAAACAATCGATCACACTTGGTAACCAAAGGAAAGTGACCAACTACCGACCAACTTGGTCAAAGAAGAAATTGAGCAACATAGAAACCCTTAAACATGTTTTTGGTGACACAGGATTGCCAAGGACCCAAGATGCTCCTGCATCACTTACTGTGAGAGAACATTCAGATATGCTATCTACAAGTTTTCGATCTCCTTCTTCCAAAATGTGATCAATGAATTTACAATATGGAGATGGGTGCATAGTGAATACTGTAGCTTCTCCATCTTCTCCAAATTTGTACTAGGACCTTGATCATATGTCACCATGGTCGCATCAATCTCCTTGATGTTCTGATTAAGTATATCTAATGAGCATGCAAGAGCATTCCTTAGTTGATTCTACCTAGCCCTTATCTTGGACATCTCCTTTTCTTCCTTCTTAATCTTATCTATCTATCCTTGGTAGACATTACTACACATTTTCACATCAACAGATGGATCCTCCATTGATTTCCTTATGTTGTCTATCATAGCTTCTCCCTCTTGTATCTTCTTGTATAGATCACTAGTCAACTTGTCGTGGTTCATACAATCAACAATAATCTTTTTGCCCTTTGCTGCAAACTCCTTCAAGGATGCTTGACCAGTCTTTAGTGAGATTAGGTTAAGTGCAAATTTGCTAACCAATTCACTTAGCCTTTTCTTCAAATACTTCTCCTTTGCAACTAGGGATGCAGATTCTTCCAGGCTAGAGAAATTACTTTTGAACTGTGAAATAACTGTACTCACATCATCAATAGAGTGTACCTTGGACACTTTCTTATCTGCTGGTAATAAGTTGTCTAAGATGTTTACTAATTCTACAAGGAGGGGATTCCTCATTACCTATTTCTCCTTGGCTTTCTCCATAGCTAAGACACTAAACTTGATCAGGTCTTCTTCTCCCCAAGAGTCCAAACTAGTTGTGTCAGGAGTCAAACTTGATGACTGGTTAGAATAATATCCTAGTAAACCAAGGATTGGACATCCTCTAACAGTGATCCATTACTAAAAATCATCATATATTTACTTAGAACATCATTTAATGTATCAATCCAGGAATGTGAACTTGAGATAATGGCTGCAAAGTTTATGCTTTAGTTCTTCTCACAAGTCATTACTAATAAGGTAAAAACTATTGCTATAGTAGATTTATATTGCAAACTGAAACTACAAATTAACTCTCATTTTTAAAGGAAACAAACTTAACAGTAAATAAATAATGCTTCAGAAGTAAACCTATGCTACAGGGAACAGTCAATGATTCTACTACTAGTGGCTACAGGAGCAACAATTCTTAATAACTACAATGAGGCTTAACTGAATTCTACTTAAATAGGACCAGGGGATTCATCTCCCGTGTGGGCCCCCATGGAAGTATGAATGAATTATAACTCAAAGATTGAAACAAAGAACTATCATATATTCATTCAACAAAACATAGATACAATATAGGATATCAAAGTATTTTCTCTATTGCTGGGTCATAGTATCAATTCCTCAAAATGTCTAACTAACTTGGAATCATAAACCCCAGCTTATTTAAAAGTAATTAAGAAAATAGAACTTCCTACAAACTAGGTCCTTCATTACATAGTATAACAACTTCAGCTATAGGGATGACAGTATCATAAATGCAAGAAGATAAGCCACAATAAGTGCTTTGGAAATATAGGACACTTGGCAACTAGATTGTCTTGGACTGAATCAGCTATGGAAGAAGTGGAACTATAATGAACTCTAAATCAGTTATCCACCATGAAAGACCCACTCATCCTTAAGTCCGCACTTCTTGCTGACTTATTCTTTCCTGCAAAAGGTTATCATAATAGAATCCACAACACAAATCCAAGGCAAAGATTATAATAAGTTTTCCTATTTTAACGTAGCCTTGTCATATAACTGCAAGAGATCTACCCATTAAAGCTAGAGAAGGAAGATACAAGATTTTTATCATAACATTCATTAATCTATATATATTTTTAATCTTGTCCGTAATTTTCATAAGTATCAAATATACATATGACTAAAGCTTATAAACATACAAGACTGCATATTGTTTCATGAGAAACCATAAAATATTCAAGTCTGAACATAGAAAACCATAGACAAAACATTCCATAATCCTGACTCATCATTCCCCCAAGCTTAACTATTTGTTGGTCCTACAGCAAATAAATTCTTTAACCTTGCTGTCAATCTATAGTCAGCAGTTGTTCTCTATCTAGTTTCTCCCTCTGCACAACTCCAGTAGAATCCTTTTGTTTCCCTGCGTTTCTTCCACCTGTCCTTTTCCTTCTGCATATCAAAACTGTCTAGATTTTCTGAGTTTGCAAGTAAAGGAGACATTAGCAATGGAGGTTGAAAAGTTAATGGTATCCAAAAACTTTCTCTCTCTCTCTTCCTAGTGAAATGTACTAGGGGGCACGCTGGTTTGCCATAGAAAAATTGAGAGGTGAATGTGGCTCCCTATTGCTCATTTCTCTAGACAAACTGTTCCAACACCACTGAATGGCATTTCTAGCCTCAGAAAAACTTGCTATTTTTTGAGTCATTATGATTATTTATGGCATTTAAAACACATTTTTAAAAAATTTTAAAATTTCAATTTTTAGACTAGGGAGAAATATTGCACCGTACTTTAAAAGTATCACCCCCTTTGAGACTAACTATCGCGTGATACTTCATGGGTCTAGATAGTATCATGCGGGTATGTAAACTAGTATCACATGATAACTACCAACTTGTCACACGAGCCTATGCAAAGTATTACATGTGAAGAAAGTATCGCACTACTATAGATGAAAGTATCGCACGATACTTGAGACAAAAATAGTATCACCTAGTAAAAAAAACTTGACATGTTTTACTATTTTTTAGCAAAAATGACATGGGTCTAGACAATGTTTACTTTTAAGATGTTTTGTACTGATATTTAGACATCCATCATGATATGTTTTGACATTTGGCTTGGTTAAATGGTTTGCAGGAGGTCTTTCTGACACTGCTCATTTGAGCACTGAAGGTGACTGGGTTGCGGTTTGTCTGAGATCTTGATGATCTGGGAAAGGCAGACTTGAGAGCTATGGGATTTAGGTACCTGCTACAATTGCCCTATATTCAAGTGGATCATGGGTTGTTGACTGCACTAGCAAAGAGATGGCATAGCGAGAACAACACCTTTCACCTTCCGACATGAGAGGCTACCATCACATTGGAGGACATGTACCACATTTTGTGAGTCCCTAGCCATGGGGATCCTGTAAGTATAATCATGTTTATAGATAGTCATTGATGTAAAGTTTCCATATGAATAGAAATTGACATGATTGTTTGATGGCACAGGTATACTATGATCAGGATGCCACTGAGGGATGGCAGGCCATTCAGGGTCTATTTTAGGATGTTAGGATCATAGATAGACATGTCAGCTAAGATCATCTAATGGATGATTATGGTAGAGATTTCCCAATTCCATGCATTGTTGCATCTATTATTGCTCAGGCCCTCATCACTGAGTCAGAAGGGCTTTCCACTAGGATGGGGTAGACTGCTAGTAGACTTGGTGGCACATCCACGACATATGGCATGGGGCCGAGCCATATTGGCTGATATGTACCATGAGCTTCATGAGATTATCTACCGAGAGAGCCAAACTTGGGTATCCGGTGCCATTCTAGCATAGGTGTGGGCATGGGAGCACATCATTGTGGTGCACCCTCGGGTACAACCTAGAGAGTAGAGACATCCATTCATCTATAGATATGGAGGATTCTTGTCACAGCCTCATAGCGGGGACATGACATATTATCAGAGGATACTAGATGAGTTGACCTCCCTTCAGTGGAGGCCATACAAGGCAGTGGAGGTATGGGGGGATATTGATGATGAGCTCAACTACACGTTATGTAGTTGGCCACTGGTAGGTCGATATACAGAGATCATTGAGAGATTCATTATCACTTGGGTATGGTGGTAGTTCGGGCACCAGTAGTGGGTATCTACTAAGACCATGACTTATGCACGGGTCAAAAATGAGGAGGGGCTTAGGTGGCTGTCAATGCTAGATTACCAACAGGCAGTACAAGATATAGCTACCATTCGGAGAGAGCCCTAGGACTACCTCCCAAACATGGGGGATTCGAGGTCAGATGTGGCTTACAGAGTAGAGCAACAGAGGATTCCATTCCCTTGATTCATTGTACATGGAGGGGATGGAGGAGATGGTGGGAGGGGGAGAGGGAGAGTGAGGGAGATTGGAGAGGGTTCTAGATCTAGTGGCTAGAAATGGTCATGAAGTTAGAGCTTAGAGGGTGAGGAGGTGGTGAGACTAGCTCACCATCAGGTAGAGGCTAGGTAGGATCAGCCTACAGAGGGAGAAGACCTGTGGGCCAGGATATAGGCTCTAAAGCCTGAGATGCAGGAGCTTATGATCACTATATCTTTTAGGGAGTAGTAGCTCATAGATGTGAGGGTTGAGATAGAATTATGGGAGACATTACTATGAGATGCCATTACTAAGAGCCGGTGAGAGGCAACACGAGCAACCTACTATCATGGGCTCTATATACAAGAAGTCCCAGCAGAGCAGAGTGCACCATCCTACACTACTATAGCTGGTAGGTCAGACATGGTGCCAGATGTAGCACCACCTCCTCCACCACTGGGTCCACGAGATGGAGGCAGTGAGTCCTAGGTTTAGGGCTTAGGTTTAGATGTTTTGGACATATCTTGAGACATTTGATCCAAATTTTGGGATCTCATTTGGTATATTGTATGATGACATCTATATATGAGATTTACTGGATGTTCGATATATCTTGTATTTACATCTCTCTTGTGATGGGATTTTCCTTGACCCACTTGGTATCTTGTTGTAACCGACATGAAAGAAAAAGACCTTTGGTGAAAAGATAACCTTATGAATCACTAATTGTCAAACTAGGATAGTGAAAATATTCAATTGTCCAAAAGAGAGATTATGAAATAGAAAGCTGACATAAGGTATAGATCAACACTGCCACAGTGGTGCATAACAAAGGATTCCAGTATCCTAGCACATATGGATCAGCAAGATAATTTTAACCAAAATGTATTGAAATTGAATTTATATGAAAATGGATTTGGACAAAAGAGTACTCAAACTCTCTGAGTGTGCAATCAAAGAATCTAAAGGTGAATCTTGTCAACAAGGATGATTCTTAACTTACTAATGACAAGCAAAATCTTTGGTGAAGTCAAAGGTCACTAATTCAAGATGTCTAGAGCCAAAAACCTAAGGTACAAATAGGCTTTCAATTGCAGGATATGAAACTCACTAAAATCTGATCAACCAAGAAAGGACTGAAAATGGCTGAAACTAGACAGACTGGAGAAAAATTCTGGGTGATACTTTCCAGGCTAACAAAGTGATAGTTAATAGTCAGGTGACACTTTACCTTAACCTAGGTGATAATTCCCAATAAGCCCAGGTGATACTTTCTAGGTAGGCCAGGCAATAGTCTAGCAGGGGTGAGCTATCACGCGATATTTCCCTCCACAGGGCGCGATACTATTGCCAAATTGTACAACTCTTGACCAGCGAAGTGCAAAATCTCAATTTTTGGGACTGTTTGTTCAAAAATTTTAATTTGAGGGTTGATTTTTTTGATTTCAATCATAATGACAGTAGTAAATTGATAGGTTTGCAAATAGTATGAAATCAAACATGTCTTCAAACACTTGAAAGGAGGGCAAAAGCAACCTTTCCAAGATAAACAATTGTGATGTCAAAATTGAAAAACCCTATGAATGCTACCAAGATGTTGAGTATGCAAGAATGTTTACACAGGTTTAGCACAATGAGAACACTTCAAGCACTTACTATCGTAAAAAGACAAGGCTCAATACTTAACAACTTGGCCCACAACTTGATGCTCCATTGCCTCACACAAAGTGGTTGCCCACAATAGATATTGGCTTTGTCATGGAAGTGCCAAAGACACAACTAAGGGAGCACATATGGTGAGTAATCTTGGGGTGATCCGGGTTATTTCACTTGGATAATTCCTCGCACCAAGAAGCTAAGCGGAAAAATAGGGTGGCTTCTAACTATGGTTCTTAATAAGGGCTTTTGTTTCTAACACCCCTCTTGCTCCTCAAAAAGGACTAGGACCTCACGACCTCAAGAGTACCTTAACCATTCTTGCTTAACATTTTCCTTATGGTCACAATCCCACAAGTTACTCACATCAAGCAAAGACAAGTGCTACATCTACCAAGGTTGTGTGTCCTTGATAGCCTTGAGTTTATAGTGGGTTAGAATAGCTTGGTATTAGCTTGTCCCCACTTGGGTCATTCCTCTTGATTACTCAAGAGCAGGCCCACTAAAGGATTCTAACAACTCAACAAAAATTAGATCAATCTTTGAGGTTCAAGGTTTTTGGTCCACCACAAGGGTGAAGAGCATACTCCCCTATCTCAAAAACTTCTCCCAAACACACCAAGCAAAGTTCAATTACTCTCTTGCTTCCAAAATCCCAAGATGGGTCAAGATTTTTTGGTTCACCACAAGGGTGAAGAGCATACATCTCCTACCACCTCAAAATTCCTTCCACAAGATATTATGTTCCTATGAAATGAAACAACTAGTAATTGCCACACTTGAAATGAAATAAACAACAAGCAATTTTTTTGTATTTTTATGCTTTTTTGGGCAGCCCTACAAAAAACCGTTAGTAGCCCCTTAGCATGCAATTTTGGAAAATTTATCAAGAAAATGTACCTGCAACCACAACTTGTTAGGCCCACAAGGTTAGAAAAATCCAAAGTCCAAATGAAATCTATCTAACTACAACAAACTAAACTAGCAAGCTAATTAAGTATAAATTCAGCCAAAAAGGATGCAAGAAACAACTCACTGCCAGGTATAGGTGATAGTACAGACACCAAAAATATCATGTGATACTTTACAGTATACTAGGGCGATAATATATTTCTGGGTGATACTCCATCTTACACCAAGCGATAATATGTTCCGAAGAGTGCAACAGTTCCTGCAGTAGCTGAGCGATACTTTTAACTAGTAAAGTATCACGCCGCTATATAGGAAAGTATCATGTGATACCTGATAATGTATCACATGATATTCTGAGACAAAAAACCAGAAAGCAGAATTTAAGCTAAAAACTTGCTGAAAATTTGACGAAAATGCAAAAAATAAAAGGCAAAACAATAATGGTCTGCCCCACGCTGGGCGCAAAAAATGTACACACTCAAGTAGTGCACTTCTCTAAGTCATTAAATCCAAGGAGATTCATGAATCCTAAGCCTTAGAAAGGGACCTAGAGCTCTCTATGCATGGAGTTGCAAGATTATTTTAAGTTTCCTCTCAGCTAGAGCTATAAAGCTTATGACCTTGCTAGTCAACCACACAATGAGAGATTCAAATGAAGACAAGGGAAAGAATGCCAATATCCCCAAGAATCAAAATGAAATGCAATGCAATGCAAGCTAAGAATGGAAATGCAAGCTAATCTATGGAAATGAAATATGCAAGCTTTGCTATGAAAAGGAAAGTACAAGTATTACCAAGCCTTCCTAGTTAAGCTATGTGAGCTATTCTATAGCATAAAGGAAATCTAAACTATGAAAGCATAAACATGAAGCTACTATGCAAGCATGAAACTAAGAATGCCATGTAGATGCTAAGAATGCTCCAAATCTTCAAAAAGCTCCAAAGTGACCTAGAAAACCTGCAACATAACATTAGCATGAAAAGATTGAGATATGCAAATGAGGAAGAGAGCTCTTCTTTTATAGAGAATGAAAATAATGGATGGTAGAGATTAAGAGGAAAAAGATTTAATCAAGGGTGGAGCATAAAAGAGGAGCAATCCATGTGCACAAGTATCCTCCAATGAGAAAATAAGAGTTGACTTTTGTGTCCTTGTGAGACAAAAAGTGCTCTTGCTTCTTTTTATAAAATGGGAATATTTTTTTATTTGTACAACTTAGGATAAGAGGAAAAGTGGGGGCTTTTTATTTAATAAAAGGGGCAGAAATTCCTTTTAATCAAATAAAGACTTAGGATAAAATGGTTAGCCCATGGAAATTAATCAAAAGTGATAGAAAAGGATTTGATCAAGGAAATTGAAAATGGTGATTTTTGAAAATATTGATTCAGGGATTTGATAAATTGCTAAATGGGGGCCCAAAGTCTAGGTGACCATTTTAGGGTGCATACATTTGCCCCTCTTTGACTAATGTGAGATCAATTTGGGATCATATGTAGTCAAAGAATGGAATTGAAATGTGAGATCGATTTGGGATCACAAAACAACCCAGATGTGTGTTCATTCTGGGAACACATTAGGACAACCATAAACATAAGCTGAAAGACAAGACCAACACCATTCCTATTAAGAAAAATTCAAGTCTCAGACAAAACTATCACCATTTCTATTAAGCGATAATCAAGTCTGAAATAGGAGATAAGAATCGAAAGACAAAAATCACCACCATTGCTGTTAAGTGATAATCAAGTCTCAAAATAAAAATCTCAAGCTGAGCTGAATGATAAAGCTGAATCAAAGATTGAAGCTAAAAGTTGATAGGTACTGCCCCCTCAAAGTTGAAATCAAAATTATGTCGAGAAGAATAGTAAATTGGGTAAACTTGATCAAGTCACTAGAAATCATAATCAAAGATGAAGGACAATAGGATAACCATCGAGAAGTGAAGATATACCCTAGTTTGACTGAGAAAGATATAGGATAAAGATGCAGTCAAACATTGGAGAATTGAAGCAAAGTGAAAATGAATGAAAGACTAGAAGTTTGAAAGACATGGAGATGAAGATGCCCCAAGAAAAATTGAAGGATTAGGCCTCTGAAGGTCAGCCAATTGCGCAGAAGAAGGGGAAATTTTGAAATATGATTTTGACCATCAAGATGAACTCAGATTTTGATTTTGAGTCTGAAAATGGATCCAAGACATCGAAATTAGCTAGGGGTGCAATTTTTGCACAATTTTGAGGTGTTTTGAAAATTAGGTCAAAAAGTCAAAATGCTATATAAGGGCTAAAAATGTCATTTTCAAAATTATTTGAATATTTTTTATTTGAGAATTTCAAGAGCTTAGAGAGATAAATGGCTTAGCAAGTAGGTGTCCCAGTCCATAGACATCGATTTGAGCGCTCTTGGTTGCACAACTGACCTCCACATTATGGTGCCCCGGTATGTTTTTAGAAAAACTTGCCATTTTTTGAGTCATTATGAGCATTTATGGCATTTAAAACACATTTTAAAAAAATTTTAAAATTTCAATTTTTAGACTAGGGTGAAATATCACGCGATACTTTAAAAGTATCACCCCCTTTGAGACTAACTATCGCATGATACTTCGCGGGTCCAGATAGTATCACGCGGGTATGTAAACCAGTTTCACACAATAACTGGTGACCTGTCACATGAGCCTATGTGAAGTATCGCATGCGAAGAAAATATCGCACTACTATAGATGAAAGTATCACACGATACTTGAGCAAAAAATAGTATCGCCTAGTAAAAAAACTTGACATGTTTTAGTGTTTTTGAGCAAAAATGACATGGGTCTAGACAATGTTTACTTTTAAGATGTTTTTTACTAATATTTAGACATCCATCATGATATGGTCTGACATCTAGCTTGGTTAAATGGTTTGTAGGAGGTCTTTTCAGCACTGCTCATTAGAGCACCAAAGGTGACTTGGTTGCGGTTTGTTCGAGATCTTGATGATCTGGGCAAGACAGACTTGAGAGCTATGGGATTCATGTACCTTCTGCAGTTGCCCTATATTCAGGTGGATCATGGGTTGTTGACTGCGCTGGCCAAGAGATGGCATAGCGAGCACAACACCTTTCACCTACCAATAAGAGAGGCTACCATCACATTGGAGGACATGTACCACATTCTGTGAGTCCCTAGCCATGGGGATCCTATAAGTATAATCATGTTTATAGATAGTCATTGATGTAAAGTTTTCATATGAATAGAAACTGACATGATTTTTTGATGGCATAGGTATACTATGATTAGGATGCCATTGAGGGATGACAGGCCATTCAGGGTCTGTTTCAGGATGTTATGATCATAGACAAACATGTCAGCTATGATCGGTTGATGGATGATTATGGCAGAGATTTCCCAGTTCCATGCATTGTTGCATCTATTATTGCTTAGGCCCTCATCACTGACAAGAGTCAGAAGGGCTTTCCACTAGGATGGGGTAGACTACTAGTAGATTTGGTGGCACATCCACGACAGATGGCATGGGACCTGGCCATATTGGCCGATATGTACCATGTGCTTCATGAGATTGTCTACCAGGAGAGCCAGACTTGGGCATGCGGTGCCATTCTAGCACAGGTGTGGGCATGGGAGCACATCACTATGGTGTGCCCCCAGGTATAGCCTAGAGAGCAGAGACATCCATTCATCTACAGATATGGAGGGTTCTTGTCATAGCCTCACAGTAGGGCCGTGACATATTATCGAAGGATACTAGATGAGCTAACCTCCCTTCAGTGGAGGCCATACAGGGTAGTGGACGTATGGGGGGATGCTAATGATGAGCTCGGCTACATGTTATGTAGTCGGCCACTAGTAGGTTGACATATAGAGATCATTAAGAGATTCATTATCACTCAAGTATGGCAGCAGTTCGAGCACCAACAATGGTTATCTACTGAGACCATGACTAATGCATGGGTTAGAGATGAGGAGGGGCATGGGTGGTTGTTGATGCTGGATTACCAGTAGGTAGTACAGGATATAGCTACCATCTAGAGAGAGCCCTGGGACTACCTCCCAGACATGGAGGATGCAGGGTCAGATGCAGCTTATGGAGCAGAGCAACAGAGGATTCCATTCCCTCAATTCATTGTACCTAACGCACAATCAATGACACAGGGAGAGGATGATGATGATGGAGGGGATGGAGGAGATGGAGGAGATGGTGGGAGGGGGAGAGGGATAGTGAGGGAGATTAGAGAGGGTTCTAAATCTAGTGGCTAGAAATGGTCATGCGGTTAGAGCTCAGAGGGTGAGGAGGTGGCGAGACCAACTCGCCGTCAGGCAGAGGCTAGGCAAGATCAGCCTGCGGAGGGAGAGGACCTGAGGGCTAGTATATAGGCTCTAGAGGCTGAGATGAAATAGCTTAGGATCACTATAGCTATTAGGGAGTAGCAACTCATAGGTGTGAGGGTTGAGATAGAGTGACAGGAGACATTACTATGGGCTGCCATTGCTGAGAGTTGGTGAGGGGCAGTACGAGCAACCTACTATCATGGGCTTTATATACAGGGAATCCCAGTAGAGTAGAGAGCATCTATATATGAGATTTACTAGATGTTTGATATATCTTGTGTTTACATCTCTCTTGTGATGGGAGTATCATTTTTTATATTTTCTTGTCATATTGCTCAAAAATGTATGTTATAAATGCTCATGTATATTCTCTCTCATAGATGTATGTTTGATTCTCATGTGTATGATGTAGACTCATGTTTTTGAAAATGATCTTTTTTAGGTTATAGATATGATGATAAGATTAACCCCTTATAATGACAGGAACAAGATGTGATGTGAAAGGCAAGGAGTGAAAGACATGATTGAAGAAGGAGAAGGTGAGCGTAGTTGACCAACTAGTCCGTGAAAGATAAAAAGGAGAGCTCTCTCCATGTGCAAAATGCAAGACTAATCTAACATGAACCTAAAAATGCAGGCTACTATGAAAAGTGGTTGACTTACAAGGTCACAATGCCTATAGACATCTAATAATCATCATCGAGCTCTATTGGCAGCATCATAAGATCATACAATAGTCATTAGTATGATTATGGGTATATGAATATGATCTATATCGAATGAAATGTGGGAATCCCACCTAGGCACCAAAGACATGTAGGTCAAGATGACTAGTGTAGTGAGATTACCTAAGTTTTAATATGGAAAAATTATACTCGCATCAAGACACAAGGAAACTCAAGATGGCTAGAAGTATGCACTTGCAAAAATAGTCAAGGATAATACCTTATAGGTCCTTAGTGTCAAGTGGATCAAGCATAAATGCTAATGATAGTTAAGACCAACAAAATATACCCACAAGCAAAAAAAGAAATAAAACATGTTCTCATTCCCTCAGTCTTCTAGCCATGCATCATCGAAAACTTCTTAGGAAAAGAACACTCGTCAAAGAAATCATCATAGACAGCACACAAAGAAATAAAGTCAAGCACATCTCAATGATTAGAATGTTTAAGTGCGTGTGTAGGTCATAGAGTCAAACATTGAGTATCATAGTTGCCAGTAGGACAATATCGTATCATGATAGATTATAGGGTAGGACTTTTGATAAGTGTTGAGAAAAACTCGACGTTGGGGTAGTGTTAATAAAACACTATTTTGCGTGGTGTTGAAAAACACCGATGGCAAAATGGCCTGAAGACCAATGCATCCAAGAGACCAAAGCTAATATAGTTATGCCCCCTAGACAAAAACAAAGACCAATTCCAAACCAAGGCAATAAGGACAAGGCATGATGGAGAAAGGCTGAGTGTCAAGGATGCATGCTAAAAGACAAGGGTGCAAAGGCCTCAAGTAGCACCTGTTTCCAGGTTTTCACCACTTGGAAGAATTTTTTTTATTTTTCAATTTTTTTTCTTTTTTTGTATTTTTGCTACCAAGGCGCCTGTTTCCAAGTTTTCACCAAGGCACTTTTTCTATTTTTTTGAATTTTTTGATTTTTTTGTATTTTTTTTTTCAGGACTTTATATGCTTTTTAGAATTTTTTCAGCATCATATATGAATTTTTTAGAATTTTTTTCAGGATCAATAGGTATGTACAAAGGATGCCTCTAGATAGAATAGGCATCATGGGTAGAACTTCTTAAGGTGCAACACATTGATAGGATCAGGAAGCTGCTCTCCCTTCTCATCAGATAATAAATAAGCACCTATCCCAAAAGCAGCAGTAATGATGTATGGTCCAAGCCAATTAGGTTCAAACTTCCCTTTTTGTTCTCTATTTTGTTGATTTTTAGGGTTTTCTCGTAGGACAAGATCTCCCACTTGAAATTCTCTAGGGTGAACCCTTTTGTTGAATGCTTTGGACATACACTTTTGGTAGACTCTCATATGATCAAAAGATGCTTTACACTTTTCATCTAGAAGTTCCAATTCTTGTAATCTCATGGTGTGGTAGTCTTCATCTGTCACTAAACCTTTGAGAGAGACTCTAAGTGAAGGGATCTCTACCTCTAAAGGTAACACTACTTCAACACCATAAGTAAGGGAAAAAGGAGTAGCCCCTATGGGAGTATGAATGCTCATTCTATAAGCCCATAAGGCTAGATTTATCTATAAATGCCAATCTCGACCATTCTTGTGGACTATTCTATGGAAGATTTTGAGAATAGTCTTATTTGAAGCCTTTGCTTGTCCATTTCCTTGCGGGAAGTAAATGGAGGACCAATGTTGTTTTATCTTAAATTTCTTGCAGAGATGTTTAAGGTCCTTATTTTTAAACTAACCTCCATTATCAGTGATTATATCTGAAGGCACACCAAACTGACAAATGATATGATTCAAAATAAATAAAGAAACTGTCTTGCCTGAGGCAACAGAAAGTGGGACAACTTCTACCCATTTGGTAAAGTAATCAATAGCAGTAATAATGAATTTGTGTCCACCTGATGAGTTGGGATGAATCTTCTCAACAAGGTCAAAGGCCCAACGCTAAAATGTCCAATGAGAAATAGAAGGAATAAGCTCCCTGCCTAGAGCGTGAATCAGGTTTCCATGTTTCTGACACTTTTCACAAGATTTAGCAAAAGCTACTACATCTATTTGCATGGTGGGCCAATAGTAACCAGCCCTAAGCAACCTTCGGGCCATGGTAAGACCATTAGAATGTCCTCCACAAATGCCCTCATGAATGTTAGCTAACGCTTGGTTGGATTCCTCCTTTTCTAAGCACCTAAGAAGTGTCCCATCTAAACCCCTCTTATACAGATCACTAGAGATAAGGGTGTGGTGAGAGGCATTAAAGACAAGGTTTCTTCTTTCAGAATGGTTCAAGGTTTCAGGAATAATGCCATCATAGAGATATGAGTAAATGGCACCATAACGGGATGACTCATGGCCAACAAGGGTACAAACAACTTGGCTTTCTGGGGAGTCATAAATTGGGTAGCATAGTTCTTCCACCAAGAATTCAAATCTGGACTCATGTTGTTCTAGCTGAAGAAGTGAAGCTAATGTAGCCATAGCGTCATCTACTTTATTCTCTATACTAGGGATTTGTTGAAATGTAACAAAGGTGAAATATCAGCACAATGAATCAACCATCTTTTTATAGGGTATAAGTTTGCCATCCTTTGTTTGATATTCTTCATTAACTTGGTTGATGATCAATTGTGAATGCCCATAAATGTGTAGCTCTATAATTCCCCATTCTATTGCCATTTTCAATCCATTTGTCAAGGCCTCATATTCAACAACATTATTTGTACATGGGAACAAAAGTTTGTAAGACTTAGGAATTCTATACCCATGGGGAGAAACAAATAACACTCCATCTCCTGAGCCATTTTGCATGAAAGAGCCATCAAAGAACATCTTCCATGTTCTTGTAGTCATGTGCATTATATGTTCATTTGGAAACTCAACATGGATAGGTGCTTTGTCTCTGATTGGAAAATCAGCCAATTGATCTGCAATGGCTTGTCCTTTTATAGCTTTATGCTCAACATACTCTATGTCAAATTCTGATAGGATCATCATCCACTTAGCAAGTCTACCCGTGAGAGCAGCCTTACTAAGAAAATATTTGAGAGGATCAATTTTTTCAATAAGGTGTATTGTATGTGCAAGCATGTAATGCAACAACTTTTGGGAAGCAAACACCACCACTAAGCAAGACTTTTCAATGCTAGTGTAATTGACATCATAGGACACAAGAGTACAACTGATGTAATATATGGCTCTCTCTTTTCCAGTGTTATCAAGTTGAGGCAATAATGCCCCCAGGGAAGATTATGTTGTTGACACATATAATATGAGTGGTTTCCCTAGAATAGGAGGCATTAGAATTGGTGGATTACACAAGTACTATTTGATTTGATCCATGCTTTTCTGACATTCTTCATTCCACACACATTGAACTCCCTTATGTAGGTTTTTGTTAAATGGTTGAGCTCTATCTGCTAGTTGGGAAATAAACCTCCTTATAGATTGAAGGCATCCTTGAAGACTCCTCACTTGACTAATGTTTTTGGGAGGTGGCATATCCATGATTGCTTGTACCTTTTTAGGATCTACCTCAATTCCTTTGGTTGAAATAATGAAACCTAATAATTTTCCTGAGGTAACACCAAATGCACATTTCTTGGGATTTAATCTTAGATGAAACTATGCCATACGATCTAAAATGACTTCTAGATCCCCTAGGTGTGCATCTCTTTTTTTAGATTTTGCCAAGGTGTCATCCACATAGTCTTCCATGTTCTTATGCATCATATCATGAAAAATAGTGGTCATAACTCTTTGGTAAGTAGCTCTTGCATTCTTTAGACCAAAGGGCATGACATTCCAACAATAGGTTCCCCATGCACAAGTGAATGTTGTCTTTTCTTGATCCTCTGAGGCTATCTTGATTTGATTATAACCAAAAAATCCATCCATCAAAGAGTAGATCTCATATCCCGTAGTCATGTCCACTATCATGTCTATGTTTGGGAGTGGAAAATCATCCTTTGGGCAAGCTTTATTAAGATCTCTAAAATCCATGAAGACACGAATGGACTTGTCATGTTTTGAAACTAGCACAATATTGGATATCCATTCGGCATAATCGATGGCTCTTATAAACCTTACACTAAGGAGTTTCTCTAATTCAGCCTTGACAAGAAGAGCTATGTGTGGATGCATTTTCCTCAATTTCTATTTGACTGGTTTTATTCCTGGGGCTATAGACAAATGATGCATAATGAGACTAGTGTCCAACCCTGGCATGTCTGAGTAGGTCCAAGAAAAGTTGATCTTTTTCCTTTGTAAAAACTTGATATATGCCTCTTTTTCTTGTGTTGATAGAGATTTAGCCAAGTGTACCATTTGTGGAGCTTCCTCTGTATTCAGGTTAACTAGCTGTGTAGGCTCAATAAGCACTGATGATCTGTCTTGAAAATAGCTCGGAAGATGATCAAGTACCTCATCCTTAGGTGCCTCAGAGAGGTTTTCACCTTTAGATACATCCTTTATTTTTACTTTTTTGGGTTCTGACACTGCCGCATAGTGGTTTTCACCATCAGAACCATTATTCTTTTTCTTTTTTTGTGTTTTATTTATTTTGCAACTAAGATACTTGATATCTGGTTCTGTCATGCTTGTAGTTGGTTTGTTGGTGGAAGAGACTATAGGTTCAAGGGCATTTAGGTAGCACGCTATTTCATAGTCATTTTGAAAAGTTGGGAGTTGAGGCTCTTGATAGGATTGAGACCAATCAATTAGGTGAGGATTGACAAGAGGTAGGTCAATGACTGGTTCAATGTTTTTAATGTGGAAGGCATTATCTCTGGTGAGTGCAGAGTTAGGATCTATCAATTATTCCTCTAAGGTACCTAAATTAGGACTTGTCCTACCAAGTGAAGCATCATCCACTAAAGTGTTTTGTGGATTTAAATCCAAAAATCCTACACTAGACTCGGAAGCTACTTTGGGTTGGGAACCATATGTATGGATAACATCAACGTCCATGTCAGCTGTAGAACAATCAGAGAGAGATTCCCATTCATAATCATGTGAGTCTGTATCTGAATCTCAACTAGGGTGTTTACACCAAGCATGTTTTCTAGTCCTTGAGGTAGAAGCTGTCATGTCACCCATGGTAACATTCTCTTGGTGGCCATTTGTGGGCTGATTTTCTTGAATGGGTTCCTCAATGTGATCTTCAATAGTCGATTCTTCTTGTTCTAGATTTGACACAAAGGGATCAACAACTGGATCATCTGAATCTCCCCAAAGGAGATTGGTGGAAGGGACCCAATCTTCACACATGTCTTGTTGATTTTGCAAATTGGGTATATAACTGGATTCTTCATCACTATCTATCACAGCTAGGAGGGGTCTTGTTTTGACTTTCAAAACCTAGGCCAATTGTACTTTTAGACCTTCATCCAAAGAGAGCATGATCGAGAGGTCTAGCTCTTGCATCTAATCTATGACTGAGAGGGCCATGGCCTGGGCAGCCTATATTTTTAACCAAGGTATATCCCCTTCCATAAGTTTTGGGAGATGGGGAGAAATTCTCATTAAGCTTGTACTTCTCCTCTCTGTATATCCAATCTCTAACAACCACTTCTTCTTTTTCACCCTGAATGGGTATTGAGGACTCTACAAATGTATCAAACAGTGTCATGGCTGAGGATGAAGGATGCATCTCTTGTGAAGGTTTACCAGAGGACCTAGGGGAGATAGGTAGTTTTGTGAAGGAGTCCATTTAATAATCCCCCATACCAAGGTCTATGGACTTGAACTTGTTCTTACATTGATCTAAAGTTGCATCAAAATTTTCTGCTTATCTGTTGAGAGGGACATGAGTCCCTACTGAAATTGTTTTTATAGACAATGTGTTATCCCTGGGTATACAAACTTCAACTCCATTGTAGGGAAACTTAACACATTGGTGGTAGGTGGATGGCACTGCTTGCATGTCATGGATCCATGGTCTACCAAGTAGGATGTTATATGCTAGAGGACCGGCATCAACAATCTGAAACAAAATGTCTTTCTCCACTAGGCCAATCCTAATGGGAAGAATGACCAAACCCTTAGAGCTTCTCTTTGCCTCATCATAGGCTTTTATTGTAATTTTCTTCCTTATGTCAATTACTTGCTCTAAATATCCCAAGGTTTTCAAAAGACTCAAAGAACATATATTGAGCCCAGCACCCCCATCAATCAACACATGCCTAACATGGGCCTTGTGGTTCATGACTTCAATATGGAGGGCAAGATTTTGTGGATTGCTCAAGGCTTTTTCATCTTCTTCAGAAAATGTTAGTGATGAGGGCTGGCAAGGTGATTTACCATGTTCTAGAATTGATCAAAATCTATGTTATTAGGGACATTTTCTGCATGCAAAGCATCCTCAAGGATATGCTTGTGTCTTGGAGACAATTCTAAGAGTTCAAAAATTGAAATTTGAGCTGGTGTTCTTTGTAACTGGTCAACAAGGTTGTAGCTCATTTTAGGATTAACTACTGACTTGGTGGTGACATTATTGGACATCACTTTCTTGGTTTTTCTATTAGGACCTCTAATTATCATGGGACCTTGATTTTGGCTTCTAGTGATAGCATTAAGAGCTTGGGATGACCTTTGAGAGTGAGGACCTCTAAGCACTATCACCGGTTTCTTATCAATCATAGGAGGAGAATCAACATCATGACCATAAGGATCTCTGCTTCCCATCATATTGACACTCACCCACAACCTCAAGCATATTGATAACATTCTCTACAGACGTATAGGTATAGTTGATTTCAGATTTGCCCTCTTTGGGTTTAGAGGTTTCCCCCTTGTCATACTTGGGAAAAGGCTCTTTAAATGCTTTCTGATCTGCATTAGTCTTCAATCCATCAATTTCAAGTTTGCCACTTTCGATAAGATCCTAAATAAGATGCTTGAGCTTCCAACAATTTTCAATATTATGTCCAATACCATTATGAAATATGCAGTAGGCTTTCTCATCCCACCAATATGGCTTAATTTGGGGTATGCAAAATTTTTTTGGATCATGTGGTTGTACAAGGTTGTTTGCGATAAGCATTTTGAAAAAATCCTAATAAGAATCCCAAAGCTTAGAAAATTCCCTCTTTTCCCTTTTGGATTTGTCTTGATATCTTTGTTTAGGCTCTTGTTGGTTAGAAGATGTGTTAAGTTTCATAGCTTGAACCGCACTGGATAAATGTAGGACACCTTGATCCTTAGATTCAACAACTCTATCATTGACTACTTGTTTATTTTTATTCCAGTATGAATTATTGCCTTTGTCCTTATGGTTGTTATTTTGACTATTGTTGTGATTATTTTGTTTAGTCAAAATACCTTGCTCTTTTAAGACATCCTCTATTCTGCATGTGGTTTCAATCATAGTGTCGAATGATTCAAGGACCATCCTCTAAACTTCATACCACATCTCAGGCACTAAATTGATCACAATGATATCAATCCTTTCATGTTCAAGAATTGTCCTAGAATACTGAGAACACAATCATCTCCATCATTTTAAGAATGTGACAAAGGATTCCCCCTGATTTTGTTTCAGATTACACAAATCAAGCATGGTGACTGACCTAGATAGGTTGTAGGCAAAATGTTGTACAAATCTATGGACTAATTCTTTGAAAGTGCTGACAGGAGGGGTAATGTTGGTAAACCACTCCATTGCTTGACCTTTTAGACTTGGAAATAATCTCATCAAATAAGAGTCCTCATGGTGAAATTCAAAACTCATGGTGTAAAACTGACACACATGATCATGCAGGTCACCATTGCCATCATATTTGTCATATTGGGGAAATTTGATTTTCCTAGGAAAATCCTTCATGCTGACACTCTTATCAAAAGGATTAGGACAAATAGATTCAAGGTTGAAGGAACTCTTGGGTGCCATCATTTTCTCCATCATCCTCTTGATTTTCTTGATTTCCTCATCTTGTGAGGGATTTTGCTTCTTGATTTTCTTGTCCACATCAAAATCATAAGGGACCCTTGCACCTTTGTTGATTAGGCTCTCTAGGAACTTATCTTTATTTTGTTCAACATAGTCTTCTACATATTGTTGGAAGAGAGGCTCTTGTTGCATTCTCATAAAGTCTTGAGCCTAAAAACTTGCATTACTTCCTCCATGTTGTGAGCCATGATGAGCTCATTGGGAGGGTTGTCTTGAGTTCCTAGGAGGCATCTGTCTCCTATAGTGGGCATGATGTAAAGTCCTTCCTCTAGGATTAGGAGATCTTGATGGTGATTTTGGATATCTTTTATGTCATGGGGTGCCCAAGGGAGTAGATGGTGGAGAGTTGTTTCCACTGTTGGTACCCCTTTTGTTGAATTGTGCATGAAGTTGTTGGGCTAGGAGCCTATCTTTCTCCTCTTGAAATGCCTTCCTCTCCAACTCTAATAAGGCTTTTTGTTCCACCTCAAGTTGTCTAAACTTTTCTTCCTTAACGGCTTGTTCTTCCAAGAAGGCTTTCTTTTCACAATCAATTCGTTTAAGCCTCTTACTTGCATATCTTGAGGTTGTTCTTAATGGAGAGTTGGGCCTTGAATGTTTAAACAAGTCATTAGTAAATGTTGCATTTATGTGAGCATCACTAGATTCATTGTTTTGGTCTTCATGTGATGACTGTGCATCTTGGTGATCTTGCCTATAATGTCTTTCAGCTCGTTGATGAGCATCTAGATACCTGGTGTTGATAGGGGGTGATTCAGGTTGATTATCATAAGAAGATTCTCCAAACGTCATGTTACCCCTATGTCTTTGAAAAATATCATCAAGAGTCTGATCCATGGCTTCCCTTTGTTGTTTAGTCAATGTGTAACTCATGTCCATATTTGATTGAGAAGGTGCTAGAGAGGAACTCAACTCACTAAGGCTGCTCCTAGGCTCAAACAAAACTTCTGATGTACTTTTGGGAGACTGATCAAAAATAGGTTCCTTTCCCTTTCCCTTTTGGTGAGTTTGTATCAAAGGTAATTGTTCAAAAACTACTTGAGGTTGTCTTCCTTGATCCACTTAGTATCTTGTTCTAATCGACATGAAAGAAAAAAAACTTTGGTGAAAAGATAACCTTATGAATCACTAATTGTCAAACTAGGATAGTGAAAATATTCAATTGTCCAAAAGAGAGATGATGAAATAGAAAGCTAACAAAAGGTATAGATCAACACTGCCACAATGGTGCATAACAAAGGATTCCAGTATCCTAGAACATATGGATCAGGAGGATGATTTTAACCAAAATGTATTGAAATTGAATTTATATGAAAATGGATTTGGACAAAAGAGTACTCAAACTCTCCAAGTGTGCAATCAAAGAATCTAAAGGTGAATCTTGTCAACAAGGATGATTCTTAACTTACTAATGACAAGCAAAATCTTTGGTGAAGTCAAAGGTCACTAATTCAAGATGTCTAGAGCCAAAAACCTAAGGTACAAAGAGGCTTTCAGTTGTAGGATATGAAACTCACTAAAATCTGATCAACCAATAAAGGACTGAAAATGGCTGAAACTAGACAAACTGTAGAATAATTCTAGGTGATACTTTCCAGGCAAACAGGGCGATAGTTTATAGTGAGGTGACACTTCACCTTAAGCCAGGCAATAATTCCCAATAAGCCTGAGCGATACTTTCCAGGCAGGCCAGGCAATAGTCCACCAGGGATAAACTATCACATGATATTTCCCTCCACAGGGCACGATATTGTTGCCAACTTGTACAACTCTTGACCAGTGAAGTGCAAAATCTCAATTTTTCGGACTGTTTGTTCAAAATTTTCAATTTGAGGGTTGTTTTTTTCGATTTCAATCACAATGACAACAGTAAATTGACAGGTTTACAAATAGTATGGGATCAAACGTGTCTTCAAACACTTGAAACAAGGGCAAAAGCAACTTTTCCAAGACAAACAATTGTGATATCAAAATTGAAAAACCCTATGAATGCTACTGAGATGTTGAGTATGCAAGAATTTTTACATGGGTATAGCACAATGAGAACACTTCAAGCACTTACTATCCTAAAAAGACAAGGCTCAATACTTAACAACTTGGCCCATAACTTGATGCTCCATTGCCCACACAAAGTGGTTGCCCATAATAGATATTGGCTTTTTCATGGAAGTTCCAAAGACACAACCAAGGGAGCACATATGGTGAGTAATCTTGGGGTGATCCAGGTTATTCCACTTGGATCAACCCTTGCACCAAGAAGCTAAGAAAAAAAATAGGGCGGCATTTAACTATGGTTCTTCATAAGGGCTTTTATTCATAACACCCATATTGCTCCTCAAAAAGGACTAGGACCTCATGGCCTCAAGAGTACCTTAAGCATTCTTGCTTGAAATTTTCCTCATGGTCACAATCCCACAAGTTACTCACATCAAGCAAAGACAAGTGCTACGTCTACCAAGGTTGTGTGCCCTTGATAGCCTTGAGTTTATAGTGGGTCAAAATAGCTCGGTATTAGCTTGTCCCCACTTGGGTTGTTCCTCTTGATTGCTAAAGAGCAGGCCTGCTAAAGGATTCTAACAACTAAACAAAAAGTGGATCAATCTTTGAGGTTCAAGGTTTTTGGTTCACCACAAGGGTAAAGAGCATACTCCCCTATCTCAAAAACTTCTCCCAAACACACCAAGCAAAGTTCAATTACTCTCTTGCTTCCAAAATCCCAAGATGGGTCAAGATTTTTTGGTTCACCACAAGGGTGAAGAGCATACATCTCCTACCACCTCAAAATTCCTTCCACAAGATATTATGTTCCTATGAAATGAAACAACTAGTAATTGCCACACTTGAAATGAAATAAACAACAAGCAATTTTTTTGTATTTTTATGCTTTTTTGGGCAGCCCTACAAAAAATCATTAGTAGCCCCTTAGCATGCAATTTTGGCAAATTTCTCAAGAAAATGTACCTACAACCACAACTTGTTAGGCCCACAAGGTTAGAAAAATCCAAAGTCCAAATGAAATCTATCTAACTACAACAAACTAAACTAGCAAGCTAATTAAGTCTAAATTCGGCCAAAAAGGATGCAAGAAACAACTCACTGCCAGGTATAGGTGATAGTACAGACACCATAAATATCATGTGATACTTTACAGTATACTGGGGTGATAATATATTTATGGGTGATACTTCATCTTACACCAGGTGATAATATGTTCCGAACAATGAGACAGTTCCTGCAATAGCCAAGCGATACTTTTAACTAGTAAAGTATCACGCCGTTATATAGGAAAGTATCATGTGATACCTGAAAAAGTATCGCATGATATTTTGAGACAAAAAATCAGAAAGCCAAATTTAAGCTAAAAACTTGCCGAAAAATTGATGAAAATTTAATGGAAATGCAAAAAATAAAAGGCAAAACAATAATGTTTTGCCCCACAGCGGATGCAAAAAATGTACATACTCAAGTAGTGCACTTCTCTAAGTCATTACATCCAAGGGGATCTATGAATCTGAAGCCTTAGAAAGGGACCTAGAGCTCTCTATGCATGGAGTTACAAGATTATTTTAAGTTTGCTCTCAGCTAGAGCTATAAAGCTTATGACCTTGCTAGTCAACCACACAATGAGAGATTCAAATGAAGACATGGGTAAGAATGCCACTATCCCCAAGAATCAAAATGAAATGCAATGCAATGCAAGCTAAGAATGGAAATGCAAGCTAATCTATGGAAATGAAAGATGCAAGCTATGCTATGAAAAGGAAAGTACAAGTATTACCAAGCCTTCCTAGTTAAGCTATGTGAGCTATTCTATAGCATAAAGGAAATCTAAACTATGAAAGCATAAACATGAAGCTGCTATGCAAGTATGAAACTAAGAATGCCATGTAGATGCTAAGAATGCTCCAAATCTTCAAGAAGCTCCAAAGTGACCTTGAAAACTTGCAGCATAACATTAGCATAAAAGATTGAGATATGCAAATGAGGAAGAGAGCTCTTCTTTTATAGAGAATGAAAACAACAGACGGTAGAGATTAAGAGGCAAAATATTTAATCAAGGGTGGAGCATAAAAGAGGAGCAATCCATGTGCACAAGTATCCTCCAATGAGAAAATAAGAGTTGACTTTTGTGTCCATGTGAGACAAAAAGTGCTCTTTCTTCTTTTTATAAAATAGGAATAATGCTTTATTTGTGCAACTTAGGATAAGAGGAAAAGTGGGGGCTTTTTATTTAATAAAAGGGGCATAAATTCCTTTTAATCAAATAAAGACTTAGGATAAAATGGTTAGCCCATGGAAATTAATCGAAAGTGATAGAAAAGGATTTGATCAAGGAAATTGAAAATGGTGATTTTTGAAAATATTGATTCAGGGATTTGAAAAATTGCTGAATGGGGGCCCAAAGTCTAGGCAACCATTTTAGGGTGCATATAGTATCTAACACTTTATTCAAGATTTTCTCTACAACCTCATTGACTAGGCCCATGTCAACATCTAGATTTTCCATATAGTGATCTCTATCTGCTATAGGAGACTCTGCTCTAGGAGAGAATGTTGTTTCATCTGCTTCCTAGAGGTAACTGTCAGAATCATTACTTTCTAAATCATCTTCTAGAATATTCCAAGACGTTGATCCTCTCCTTTGAAACACATAAGCATGCTCCTCTAAGCTAGAGTCATCTCTGACTATAATGACCTCAAGATTTACTGGCTTATCAGGAACCTACTTTGTTTTATCATCAGGATATTCCTCAAACGTATCCTGCTCCATAATTTTAGTCCACTGTTCACCTTGCTGAGAAGTTTCAGGCTATAATTCAGCTTCTTGGTGAATGTTTTCATTCTTTTCTTCCTTCTACCCAGAATCTTGTGCTATATTTGGCTCATCAACTGGTATCTCCTCAGTTGTTTTGGACTTTTTCCTAGCACTTCTCCTTAAAGAATTTTCTCCACCTTTTTCAAAGCTTTTCTTTTTCTAGATGTGCTCATGGCTACAGGAGATGCCTTATCCCACTGACTAGTACTAGGTTTAATTTCCTTTTTGTTACCCTTTGGGGAAACTATTTCTACTGCAGGAGTAACTTCAAATTTTTGTATATGAATCTCTGATTCCTCTTCATGAGTTGATTTTGAAGTAGAAGAATTAGTGGAATTAGGGGAATTAGAGGAATTAACCCTAGGTCTTCTTTTTGACAAAGAACATTGTCCAACCTTAATAAAAATTTTCTTGACCCCTTTTGCAGTTTTAACCCTCTGTCCCACTCTATGCCCTATTGCCTTAGGGGTAGGCTTCTTAAACCCATGCAGCAAAAATTCCTCCTAGGAAATATCTAATTGCTCCCGTAAAGCATTTTCCACTATCAACTAGATTAGACAATGGTGAGAGACAAAATTTCATTTTCCCTCTTGGACCATAATAGCTTGTTTTGACAGAATACCAAACATAAAACTAGGGACATTGATAAGTCTGTTATTATATCTTAAACAACTCAAGAATTTGAAGTGAACAACATGCAGGAATGAGTGCCTCCCTTCACAAGTGAAATACCTAATAATATAAACCACACATTGTCTAAATGGCTTAGGAAGAGACAGTTGAAATGTACCTTGTTTCGTATTAATTTCAAGCGGCGGGTCTGTATGAAGAGTGAACTGAGCTCTACAAGAAATTGGGTCAAGATTCTCTGCAAATTCTTCACCCTCAAGTGGTAAACCCATGACTTCTCCCAAAATTGATTAAGAAAATGGCACCTTCTATCCTTTCACTAAAGCCACTCCTTTTAAGGAGCTAAGAAACTGAAGTGCAACCTCGTCATCCTAGCTGGTTAATTTCTAAACATACTATATCCAACCCCTCACCTGGAAATATGGTCTACAATTCTAATCTTCAAGAAAAACATTATACATAGTAGGCTCTCTTCTGATGAGGTCTCCACCCATCATCTTGTTCTGAGATACCCAAACAAAATTGCAAGAGATAAAATAGACAACCAGATTTTTGAAAAAGAGAAAGCTTTAAAAAGGTAGGTTGCGAGATGATTCAAATTTGGAAATGTTTTAGCAAAGTAGCTCGAGAAATGAACTTATGAGTAATATAAATGCAAATTTCTACATTATTGTTCATAATTGCTCATAAGTACACTCTGTAGAACTCGTACTAAATATATCTTGCCAACTTATTTTATACATGTGAAAGATAACAGGCAACACCATGATTTTCAAAAGTGTCAAATCATGATTTCAAAAGTGTCTAATCATGAATAAATATAAAGATTGCAAAAATATAATGACAAAAAACTAATAAACTCCCCCCCCAGCTAAAGGATTGCAAGTGGGCCCTCACTTGTAGCAATGACAAGGCATACGGTAAAATAAAGAAACAAATTTAAAATTGCATACCTTGAATTTTGTGCTAACTTGAAGTATTGGTGAGGTGGCAGTTGTTACACATGCATGTATGAAAGAAAATATGAGGTGGATGGATGATAGACTAGAAATGAAGCAAAAAAAATTTATTATGGAGAATAGACTTTCGTCAAGAAAGTGTTTATTATGAAGGTGAAAAGACTGTGTCAGAGCAGGGAAGGCAAATGAGTTGAAAGCTCATTAAGAGTTGCTGCAGGAAGTATTTCACCATTAGCAGAAGAGAATTATTGTAGGAACTCATCCTTTCTCTGAGGTTTATGATATAGCTTCAATCAGTGACCATTAACTAGTAGTTTGAAACACACTAGATCAACTGTGGATAGCTAAACCACACCATTTGGAAAGACTGCAATTATCTCATAGGGTCTAAGCCATCTGGTTTGGAATTTCCTAGGGTTATGCTAGTACCTAGAGTCAAATAGGACTACCCAATCTCTAACTGAGAACTCTTTGGCCTTTACAAATTTATCATGCCATTGCTTGCATTGATTTTGTATCAATTTAGTATTGTGCAAGGCAGATTTCCTCCACTCATCAAGGCAATTTCGACTCAAAATCCTATCTTGCTGAGTGGTAGTGAGATCCATTCCAAGATCAAGAGCTATCTGAAGCATCTTATGTTTGAATTCAATAGGCATGATTGCAGAGCGACCGTAGACAAGCTCAAATGATGTGAAACTAGTTGTAGACTTCCATGCTGTCTGGTATGCCCAAAGTGCTTCAGGAAGTTAGATAGCCCAATATTTCTTATGAATGACTACTATTTTAGTGAGAATAGATTCCAACTTCTGATTGGTTACTTCCACCTGCCCATTAGCTTGAGGGTGATAGGGTGAAGATTTACCATGCCTGATGTTGTCCTCCTTCATTAAAGCAATAATCAAATTGGAAGTAAACTAAGGTCCTTGATCTGACTGTATATCTCTTAGTACCCTGAACCTTGTGAAGATGAATTCATAAAGGAATTTGGCAACATTGTTATCCTGTGGATAATTCATAGGTTTAGCTTCAGTCCACTTTGTAACATAATCAGTGCAAACAAGGATATATGATTTACCTTGTGAGGATGGCTTAATAGGATTGACAATTACAATTACCTATGGCTGCAAGGGCATTTCATCGGTCTTTGTAGGGCATCCCATGCACTGGCATTTGTCACACTTTTTAGTGTACTGAGTAGCATCCTTATGTAAACTGGGCCAGTAGTAACCTGTTGTCAAGATTTTCAATGCTATTCTTTTGGCAGCAAAATGCCCACCGCAAGGTTCATCATGACATGCCTTGAGAATGTTATAAGTTTCATCCTCTCTAATGCATCTTCTAGTGACTTGGTCAGGACTAGTATAAAACATGAATCCTGAAATCCATGAATAGTTAAAACTCTTTTCAGTTAATAACCTTCTTTCTTTAGCAGAGAAATGAGCTGGTGTCTTACCAGTTGTGAGATAATTGGCAATGTCAGCATACCAAGGATTGTGCGCAATCAACAAGAAAAGATGTTCATCAGGAAAACTATCATCAATTGCTGCAAGTTCATCAGGTACATGCAACTGAGAAAGAAAATCAGTGACCACATTGGCTTTACCCAGTTTATCTATGATAGTAATGTCAAACTCCTGCATAAGCAGCAACTAGCGAGCCAATCTACTAGAGATTGCAGGCTTTTTCATGAGATACTTAATAGCAGAATGGTAAGTATGTACATAGATCTCATATCCAATAATGTAGTGTCTAAATTTATTCAAGGCATAAATGACTGCAAGAAGTTCTTTTTCATTGACAGTGTAGTTAAACTTAGCACCTTGCAAATTCTTATTGATAAAGTAAATTGCATGCTCAATGGAATCCACCTTCTAGCCAAGCATAGCTCCAATAGCATAATATAAAGCATCAGTGTGGATATGAAAAGGCAAGCCCCAATTAGGTCCTCTCAGAATTGGTGCTATAGTGAGAACTTCTTTAAGCTGCAGGAAAGATTTTGCACACTCAGAATCCCAAGCAAATTCAGCATCCTTTTTGAGCAAGTTATACAATGGTGCTACAATTTGTCTGAAATCCTTTATAAAAATTCTATAATAGCCAGCATGTCCAAGAAAACTTCACACATCTTTTTGTTTTGCTGGAATAGGTAGTGTGCTAATTACTTCAATCTTGGTAGGGTCCACTTGAATACCTTTTGAAGATATGAAATGTCCTAAGACAATCCCTTCTTCCATCATCATGAAACACTTTTCACTATTAAGAGAGGTTATAGTCACAACATCTCTAAAGAAATTTCTCCAAATTTGTCTTGGCCTAATCAAAATTATGCCCATAGGTGGTAAAGTCATCCATGTAAATCTCCATGCAATCAGCAAAGATATCTAAGAAAATACTAATCACAGTTCCCTGGAAGGTAGTAGGGGCATTACACAACCCAAAAGGTAGCACTGAATAAGAAAATGTACCCCATGGCAACGTGAATGTTTTCTTCTCCTGGTCTTTAGGGGCTATTTGAATCTGATTATAACCACTGAATCTATCCAAAAAAGAGAAGTATTTCTTTCTAGCTAGGTTATCAAGTACTTGATCTATAAATGGCAGAAGAAAGTGATCATTCTTAATGGTTGTGTTAAGTTCTCTATAGTCGACACAAACTCTCCACTTCCCTCCTTTTTTAGGCACTATGACTAAAGGGGAGACCCACTGGCTATAAAAAATGGGATACATGAATCTAGCATTTAATAACTTCTGTAGCTCATTCTTTACTAGATTCTAGATTCTCTGCTATTTTCAGATGGTGTTTTCATGTGTCTAGCCCGTGCGAGTTTTTGGTTGGTCCACGTGGTTGACAGGTGACTATTTTGGTGGGGCCATGTGTCTTACGTGGTGATGGTGGATTAAAAGAGGCTTGTCGCCTGATTGCATGAGGCTTTTTTAGCTCATGCGATCATGCGACCAGTGTTATTTCAAAGCGGTGCAGCCTATTTTTCGTGGGCTTTCTTCTGTCGATGGATGCTTGCAAGTGCGGGTAGCTAAGGATTAATGATTTCAAAGGCAGTTGCAATTGGAAGAATTTTTAGAAGATTTAGATTGTCATTTTGGTGGTCCTTTCCACAATTTGAGATTGGATTTGGAGCCTTTATGGCTGAGTGGGCTTGTAGGGGGTTGTCAGGTCAAGGCTTTTTGTCTGCAAGCAGGATTAGTACAGGAATGGGCACGCAAGGGGAGATGTATCTGATCTATCATGATATTTTTAGAAAAGCATTTATGATCAGACACGACTGGTTTAGGGTTGGATTATTTTGTGCAGATTTATGTAACCCTGGTTAATTTTTGACTCCTACCTGCGTGTAGTTGAGTGATGTATATAATATTTTTTTTGGAACCTTAGTGCTCAGAATTCGCATTTTGTAAAAAGAAAGACTCTTTTTTGGGAAGCTATCTGTGGCATTTCTTCTTGCCCTCTGGTTTTCCACATTTTGTAAATTCCCATTGATAATACAAGTATTGCAGAGGCAGTTTGTGACAATCCTTCATGTCCTTGTGTTTCCCTGTTTGCTTTATCTCTTATTAGATTGAGGTTTATGAATGTTGTTAATGGAAATTGGGGTTCCTAGTCCCTCTCACTTTCTGTAACTTTGTGTGTTATTGTGTCTGATCTGATTTAGATGTTTTGTGGGTATACTACAGCCCCTAGCAGTCTTGTCTCATTCCTACATCTAGTTGCAGAGGAGGATGTTTGTTTGCAAGTCATAGGTTGAGTCTTCTATTCAGGCCTTCCTATGAAATACTTATGCAAGCCTATTTAGTGAGTGGTGACCTATTAGACCTAATTCCTCCATTAGTCTCATTCCTCTATACTGAGATCTAAACCCTAGTTTCGGTGCATCACCTAGTAGGTAGATTTGCTTTCAGTCATTTCCTTTCATGCACTCCTTCTATCCCTTTCCCTCAAAAGATTTACTTTCCTTTTTAAGAAGCAAACCAAGGTGATTATCCAAGAGGAACCAGCCTAGAATCTGGAGGTCTCATCTCGGTTAGCAAAAGGTCCCACAACCTTGAGATGATTCCCATGTTATACTGGATTATCAAGACTACGAGAGCTTGAGATCAGAGGTGCGAATTTAGTGTATAACATTTCTGGCACACCCGGTGGGACCAAGAGGTCATGTTTTCATAGTTCTTGTTGGTTTTGATATGCATCCAGTAGGTTGCAAACCTAGAAGAGGTCATTTTCTGCATATCTAGTGACTCCAGAAGGTCTACTGGTTTTAAAGATCAGATGCTAGTATGTTTCAAGCTTTCATTTTCAAATCCCAGCTAAATACATGAGTAGACATGTCAAGTTATTATGGACAGTCAGGTTGCTCACCATCCTATTGTGAGAATAGTGCTCAACTGGCTAGTTTTCAGCCTTGTCAAAGCCACCCAAAGCCTCCTTTTACCCCAAGCTATTATACTTCTCAAGGGTATCAATATATCCAGTATGCCCCAAATGAGTTTGCCCTTATGCAAAGTTATGATCGGGCTCTCAGGCAAGATGGATCATGGGCACAAGAGGCACAATAGCAAATGCAAAGCTAGCTTCCCCATCATGCTTACCACCCACCCTCCCCTTCTCAGTCTATTCAGCAATAGATGCAGACTCTGAGCTCAAACTTCAAGAAGATGCAGGAGGCAAAGAGTCTATTGCTTGATTTAGTTAAGCAAGTGTTTGAGCTCAGGGAGCAGAGAGAGCAGGAGGCTCAAAGTTATTATGAAGAGGAGTCAGCTCCCTACTAGGAGATGGAGGCTCAAAAATATGAGCAAGGGTTCATTCCTTACCAAGCGGCAGAGACTCTTGTTGATGAGAAACAAGTAAGGTAGTTTCAAGAAGAGATTAGACGCCGAGCTGACATTGAGACAGCAAGGTTGAGATCACTGATTTCTCAACAAGAGGCTCCTAGGCCTAAGATTCCAAGCTGGAGGTCCCATTTGTCTCAAGAGCCTACACATGTGGAGCCTGCAAAGCCTTCATTTCCAAGCTTCGAGATAGGTATGCCTTCTTTGTCTCCCCCCTCTCCCCCTCAGTTTCATATCCCAAGTTTTAAGGCAAAAAATTCTTTTCAAAAGCCTGTGCTTGAGATTCAGCTTACCACTTTGCAAGAGCAACCTATTCAAGAAAATATTTTATCCCAAGAGGCCCCTCTGGTCTCTCAGGATGATGAAGTGATTTGGATTCCCCAATGGACTCTACCTCCTAGTTGTCAGATGCCAAGCCTTTGCAAGGACACTAGTATGGTGTCTGAGCAAGGACTAGTGGTAAATGAACTTTCATTTGAAGAGGAGGAGAGGGCATCTGAGGTATCAGCACAGAGTGATGACTGTGGTGAATTGGAGCAGCAAGGTTTGGTGATGGAGGTTGATGCTCAGCCTGAGCTCTTGGTTGATTTGCTTGATGAGCTCCCTCTTTTTGTTAATGATGAAGAAGAGACCATGCCATTGCCTATGGCTGAAGGTCAATCAGAACAATAGGGTCACCATCAACATGAGGTTGATACAGAAGAGGATGCCTTATCTTTTTTGGATGAGCTACCTAGTTTTGTTGAGCAGGATGATAAGGCTATGATCATAGCCACCTCTCTAAAGTTGCAGCAGCTAGAAGAGATTGATCTTGAGGATATGTTGATTCATGAGCTTGATCTCATCTTTGAGGAGGAGACTTCCCAATGTACAGAAGATAACCAGAGCCTTGACAAGGATTATTTGGGAAGCATCATAGGTGGCTTGTGTATGGAGCTTGATTGTAAAGAGCCAGTCATTCCTGGAGATCTTTAGGATATTGACAACTTTGATGAGCTCTTGGCTGGTTTAAAGGAAGAGGATGACAATTCCCTGTCCATGGATGATGAGCTGACATGGCTGTCCATGATGGAAGGAAACCATGAAGATAAGGAAGAAGCCATCAAGGAAAGTCCTGCCTTCAGACTTTCAAGAGGCTGCCCCATCAGATACTTGGCCTAGAAGGAGTTCACTGAGACACCTCCATATGATCCATTTGAAGTGAATGAACTTGATTTTGTTTTTGCAGAGGCAGTGCATCCTCATTTGCCAAATCTTTGTATGCCTCTTATCTTTGTAGCTATCCTCATGAGTCCAATGCAAAATACCCTGATGAGGAAGGGTAGCTACTTTTCAAAACCAGTGAATGGTTTTTTTTGACCAGGTCCCTGCACTGGTTAGTTTAGGGTAGGTTAGTTTTCCTGATTTCTCCCAGCTTTCTAGCTTAGTTTTCCTATTTTCCAAGAAGTGCTCGAGCATAGTTTTTGTCCCTCTCCCTATCAGAAAGTTTTTGTGCTCAAAAAATGACCCCATGCCTAATGGATTACTTCAAAAGTCACTGTTCTATGTCTAGGAGGCTGACATCCCATAGAGGTCGCCAAAATGTTGCCCAAAAATTCCCTATCATTCATTTTTGGCCACGGTCCTATTTTTTCCAAAGAAGTGCTCAAGTGTCAAAACCCCCAGTGTTTTCTGCCTTTTAGTGTCAAAAGTCCAGTGTGTTTTCTACCTTTTGGTCAGAAAACCCAGTGCATTTTTTACCTTCTCCCCAAGATTTCTCTATGTTTTTGACCTCCAATTTAAAAATCCTCTGTGTTTTTGACCTTCAAGTGCGCAGCTTCGACCAGGCAGGTCCCAGTACCTCAAAGTCATGCCAGTGCAGTGAAAGATCTGATGACTGTTGCATGATCGCATGGGATCTTCTGATCCCATGAAATCATACGACAACTGTTGATGCAGTATCAGCAAAGATCAACGGTGAACCCAAGGTGAAGGTCAGGTTAAGGTTAAAATCAGGTCTTATGGGCCCTAGCATCTTTTGGTTGGTCGCATGATCACATGGGCTCTTCCAAGCCCATGCGACCATGCGACAAACTGTCAATGGTTTCAGTCATCCCACCAGCGGTCATTGGGTAGCATCTTCCAGCTGGTCGCATGATCACATGGGATCTTTTGATCCCATGCACCCATGCAACTAACCGTCTGTAGTTACGGGGGTTTATAGCCGGTCAAGAGCCTTGAGGCAAGGTAATGACAAAGCTGATGGTTTCATGTTGTTCACATGGTCACATGTGGCTTCCTAACCACATGCGATCATGCGACAAGCAGTTAGTGGGGCCTAAAGTTTCTGCATTGGCACAAGTTCGACAGAGATCTATGATGGTCGTATGATCTCATGGGATCTTTCGACCCCATGCAATCACGTGACAACCATCCGATGGGAATCTGCTGAGTTAGGTGGGTCTGATGCTAGGGGTTGTCGAGGTGTTGCTGATGAAGTGATGAGAACAAATAAGAGATTGACAAGTGTCAAGTGGGCTCGAGGTCTTTTAAAAGGCAAGGCAGGTTAAAACACAGATAAATCCCATCGTTGTCGCTATACCACTGAAAGAAGATGTGCGATATTTAAAGGTAGCGGCATAATGATGACTATCTGATGTAGAGGGGTAGAAAAGAGATCTATGATGGTCGTAAGATCTCATGGAATCTTCTGACCCCATGAGATCATGTGCCTGCCATTAGATTAGAATCTCGGTCAAGGCGGGCCCGGGGTTGGTTAAGTGGATGCGCAGTTAAAGTTTTCATGTGGTCGTTGGATGAGCCTGGAGTTAAGGAGAAGTTAAAGCAACTATGCGACTAAGGGGAAGGTGAACCCAAGGTAAACTAGAGTTAAGTTTGTAGTTTACATCTCAAGCTTGTCGCATGGTCGCATGCGGATTTCTAACCGCATGCGATCATACAACGAAGCATCAACGGTTGGCGGCGGCTTCGGTGGTGATGTGTCTATTTTGTGGTGGGCTAGAAGTATAACATGTGGCCCTATAGATTCAAAATCTATGGTGGTCACATGTTCACATGGGACCTTCTGATCCCATGCGATCATGCGACCACCATTAGATTCTCTACTATTTTCAGATGGTGTTTTCATGTGTCTAGCCCATGTGAGTTTTTGGTTGGTCCACGTGGTTGATAGGTGACTATTTTGGGGGGGGCATGTGTCTTGCATGGCGATGGTGGATTCAAAGAGGCTTGTCACATGATCACATGAGGATTTTTTAGCTCATGCGATCATGCGACCAGTGTTATTTCAAAGCGATGCGGCCTATTTTTCGTGGGCTTTCTTCTGCCGATGGATGCTTGCAAGTGCAGGTAGCTGAGGATTGATGATTTTGAAGGTGGTTGCAGTTGGGAGAATTTGTAGAAGATTTAGATTGTCATTTTGGTGGTCCTTTCCATGATTTGAGATCAGATTTGGAGCCTTTATGGCTGAGTGGGCTTACAGAGGGTTGTCAGGTCAAGGCTTTTTGTTTGCGAGCAGGATCAGTACAGGAATGGGAACGCAAGGGGAGATGTGTTTGATCTGTCATGATATTTTTAGAAAAGCATTTATGATCAGACACGGCTGGTTTAGGGTTGGATTATTTTATGCAGATTTATGTAACCCTAGTTAATTTTTTACTCCTGCCTGCGTGTAGTTGAGTGATGTATATAATGTTTTTTTTGGAGCCTTAGTGCTCAAAATTCACATTTTGTAAAAAGAAAGACTCTTTCTTGAGAAGCTATCTGCAACATTTCTTCTTTCCCTCTGGTTTTCCACATTCTGTAAATTCCCATTGATAATACAAGTATTGCAGAGGCAGTTTGTGACAATCCTTCATGTCCTTGTGTTTCCCTGTTTGCATTATCTCTTATTGGATTGAGATTTATGGATGTTGTTAATGGAAATTGGGGTTCCTAGTCCCTCTCACTTTCTGTAACTATGTGTTTTATTGTGTCTGATCTGATTTAGATGTTTTGTGGGTATACTATAGCCCCTAGCAGTCTTGTCTCATTCCTACATCTAGTTGCAGAGGAGGATGTTTGTTTGCAGGTCATAGGTTGAGTCTTATGTTCATGCCTTCCTAAGAAATACTTATGCAAGCCTATCTAGTGAGTGGTGACCTATTAGACCTAATTCCTCCATTGGTCTCATTCCTCTATACTAAGATCCAAACCCTAGTTTCGGTGCATCACCTAGTAGGTAGATTTGCTTTCAGTCATTTCCTTTCATGCACTCCTTCTATCCCTTTCCCTCAAAAGATTTACTTTCCTATTTAAGAAGCAAACCAAGGTGATTATCCAAGAGGAACTAGCCTAGAATCTGGAGGTCTCATCTTAGTTAGCAAAAGGTCCCACAACCTTGAGATGATTCCCATGTTATACTGGATTATCAAGACTACGAGAGCTTGAGATCAGAGGTGCAAATTCAGTGTATAACAGGTACTTCCTTTATGGCATCCAACAAGGGAATCTTTATTATCATTTGCTTTAGCTGGGTAAGAAAATCCAACATTGCTTGATTTTCCACTAGCTTAACTTGTTCCTCCAACCTATGAGGAAATGGGAGTTTTTGTGCTACAGGAGTAGCAGGCTAAACTAGTACCTCAGGTGGTTTTGTCGAGGCATCCTCAACTTCGGTAATAATAGGTTGTTGTGGAAGAGGAAGAGTTGTGCTAGATCTTAAATGGATATTATTCAAGAAAATTTCATAGCTCTGCTATTGTAATGTTGGTTTAGCATTGTTGGGATTTGGAGTAGGCTGTGCAAGAAATTGAGTCTGTTTAGGGGAAGTAGTATTGGCTGTAGGAGGAGGCATCAAATTCAACTGCTGAGGTGGTGGAATTAAAGCTAGCTGATTTGACTGGTTCAACCAATTGTGTAGTTGTTGCCACCCTTTCTGGGACTATTACCAGGGTTGCTGGGATTGTGACCAACCCTATTGAGATTGTTGCCATCCTGGTTGATGCTGCTGCCAACCTTGCTGAGGTTGTTGCCAACCTTGCTGAGGTTGCTACCAATTCTATTGATGCTACTGCCAACCTTGCTGAAGTTGTTTCCAACCTTACTGAGGTTGCTACCAACTATTATACCCACTAAATCCACTATGTTGTGGATTTTTCCATGCATTAGTATTATTAAAATTTTGAAGAGTATCTTGGGGAATACCTGGTCTCTAAGCCCATGGCCTCCACTGGGCAACGTATAGCACCTCTCCATTCTTATAAATGGCTTTGAACTTGGTAGGCATTAGTTGGGACTCCAAGCTTGCAATAGATTTACACTGGGAATTCTTTTTCTTCTCCCTACAGTGTGGATAGTACTCTTCTAACACTGCATCAACTTCATCTTTCTTTTTCATAGCTTGCATTATGTCCAATTGAGTAGCGACATCATTAATAATGTCTTGCTTGAAATCTAACAATAGATTGGATAGCTCCATTTTGGACACACCTCCACCATTAGATTTGTGAGGCAGGGCTCTCAAGCCTCTTCCTTTCTTGACAGTAGCTCTAGAATAGTTTAAACATATACTCTTTATGTCATCCCAAGTCTTCTATGTAATTTCCCCTCCTACCATAAGGTCAAGAGCTTCTATGCTTCCATCATTCACACCCCTTAAAAACAAATGCTTTTGAGATTCTTCATTTAGCTCATGTTGTGTGTTACGCTGCAAGCTGAACATGAACTTGGAGACATAGTCTTCCAGAGTTTCATCTTCCTTTTGTGACATTTTAAAGATGTCATCTCCCTTTAAGTCTCCTCCTTTGCAATAATTTTTGTATTTCTCAAGAAATAGGGTACTCATTGCATTCCAATTTGCTACAACATCAGCACCCAGACTCATAAACCATCTTAGAGAAGCCTCTTTTAAGGTGGAAGGAAATAATTTGAGCTTATGGCCGTCAGTGGTATAGTCATAGCTTCTGTAGAGGACATCAAATTCAAAGAGGAAAGTCTCTGGATCCTCTGTGATAAGTCCATAGAATTTAAGAAGTGCGGTTGTAGGAATGTTCTTCAAATTTTGGATACCTTGCTGAGTAGGAATAGGGAAAGGAAAAGTAGGATGAGCCATTGCGTTGTCTAGATATTCTAGGTCAGCAAAAAGAGCATTTAGATGATAGGATTTGTTAGATGATGGTGGTGAAGGCAAGTGATCAAAAGCATCAAAAAACACGTTCTCAAATGGTTCTTATTCTTGTGGGATTTCTAATTGGGTTTCCTCAAATATTGGATTGAAAACCACTAATGGTTCTTCCTGATTAGGATTAGGTAGGAATCACCCAAGATGATCTCTACGCCTATGCATACAAATATTTATAGAATGAAAACTAACTCAATAACTTGTAGGTTGAACTAAATTGACACCATCCCCGACAGCGACACCAAAAATGATCGGTTAGAATAATATCCTAGTAAACCAAGGATTGGACATCCTCTAATAGTGATCCATTACTGAAAATCATCATATATTTACTTAGAACATCATGCTAGACTAGATTTAATGTATCAATCCAGGAACGTGAACTTGAGATGATGGTTGCAAAGTTTATGCTTTAGTTCTTCTCACAAGTCATTACTACTAAGGTAAAAACTATTGCTATAGGAGATTTATATTGGAAACTGAAACTATAGATTAACTCTCATCTTTAAAGGAAACAAATTTAACAGTAAATAAATAATGCTTCAGAAGTAAACCTATGCTGCAGGGAACAATCAATGGTTCTGCTACCAGTGGCTGCAAGAGCAACAATTCTTAATAATTGCAATGAGACTTAACTGAATTATACTTAAACAAGAACAGGGGATTCATCTCCCATGTGAGCCCCCATAGAAGTATGAATGAATTATAACTCAAATATTGAAACAAAGAACTGTCATATATTCATTCAACAAAACATAGATACAATACAGGATATCAAAGTATTTTCTCTATTGTTGGGTCACAGTATCAATTCCTCAAAATGTCTAACTTGGAATCATAAACCCCAGCTTATTTAAAAGAAACTAAGAAAACAAAACTTCCTACAAACTAGGTCCTTCATTACATAGTATAACAACTTCAGCTATAGGGACAACAGTATCATAAATGCAAGAAGATAAGCCACAATAAGTGCTTTGGAAATATAGGATGCTTGGCAACTAGATTGTCTTGGACTGAATAAACTATGGAAGAAGTGGAGCTATAATGAACTCTAAATCAATTATCCACCATGAAAGACCCACTCATCCTTAAGTTTGTGCTTCTTGCTGACTTATTCTTTCCTACAAAAGGTTATCATAACAAAATCCACAACACAAATCCAAGGCAGAGATTATAATAAGTTTTCCTATTTTAATGTAGCCTTGTCATATAACTGCAGGAGATCTACCCATTAAAGCTAGAGAAGGAAGATACAATATTTTATCATAACATTCATTAATCTATATATATATTTTCAATCTTGTCCTTAAGTTTCAAAAGTATCAAATATACATATGACTAAAGCTTATAAACTTAAAAGACTGTATATTGTTTCATGAAAAACCACAAAATATTCAAGTCTGAACATAGAAAACCATAGACAAAACATTCCATAATCTTGACTCATCACTTGACAACAATGTTGTTGAGGGTGATGGAGTGATGGGAGTGCTATCCACCATTTCTTGTTTAACTCTTATTTCAACAGAAGGCTTATCTGTTGTTTCATTTCCTTTTTCCTCTTCTTTCTTTTCTTCTTCTTTTTCTATTTCTTTTTCTTTCTTTTCTTCTTTCACTTTTGTCATATCTTCAATCAATACTTCTTGTGGATTGGGAGAATTGTTACCACATAAAATTTCAGCTTCTTTTGTGCTCACAAAAGCTTCTTCAAACTTTTCTAGATCTTTATTTGTGGCCACCATGGCTATCTCTACATTATCAATGATAATAGTGTTATCCTTCAATGACTCTTTCATGGGTACAGACTTATCTTCCTATGTTGATGCATCAACTACATGCGCTAAATCCTAGGGACCTATCATAGGTGCATTAATAGTCTCTGACTCTTTTGCAACCATTATGGGTACTTGAGCTATGGGTGCAGTAGCTGGATAAATGTGCCTATTCATGAAGACCTTCTCAAAGGCTTTCTTTGTTTCCTTTGCAACCAATTCATAGTTCTTGTCCATTATGTGTAGGGTCCTTGACTTGGTTCTAAGATGTGGCTTTACTAGATCTAACAAAAAGGATTTTTCTTCTAGAGAACAAACTAGCAAACTTTCATCTAATATCTTCTCTCTTATTCTAAGATCATCTTCAATAGCTTGTCTCTTTAGGAACTCTAAGATGTTCCATACATTATCTAGAATCATAGTATTTAGTTCTAGGACTGTCTTCTTAAACTTCAACATGTGTTTGACAATCATTCCATGTATCTTCTATTTTTCAATCTTACTGTATTTCTCATAGAACTTTCCTACTTGATCCAATCTTCCTTCATCTATAATTCTTGTACTCAACACTTTTAAACTAGGTCTAAAACCTACCTCAGGAGGAGCTTGAGTGTTCTTTTTGCTTCTTGTTGCTTGTGAGGATGGATGACTAGTGCCAACCTCTTTCTTCCTCTTTGCCATTGTCTTGTACTCTAGAGGAGTAGTAAGATCAATAGTTTCCTTGGGCGTAGAAGGAGTAACATCATTTTTACCCTTCTGAACATCAGATTTCTCAATTTTTACCTTCTTTAGCTTAGGATCCTCTAATTCTATCTTTGTTGTTTCTGCACTCTCAATTTCCAAAGTAATCTTCTCTTCCCTTGCTTTGCCTAGGTCTGCTTGATACACTCCATGAATTCTCAAGATTTCTGAGGTAGCCTTGGCAACCTTTCTTTTTGTTGCTACACTATTTAGTATAGCATCTATCTCTTTTGTCTTCTCTTCATAGGTTCCCCATCTTGGTTCATTAGGGTCTTTAGGGGCTGAAAGTAATACTTTTGCATATGCTTCTAGGACTTGTTCATCAACCTCATATCCAAGTGGATGAATCCACTTTGTTCTTGGCTCAATTGCTTCCATACAAGTTACATCTATTTCAACCATAAAGCAAATGCTATCCTTGTATTTCTCAACAATATTCTCTAGTATCTTGTACCTCATCTACATTTTAACTCTAAATGTCTTCAACTCCAGTGTCATGTAGTCTTTTAATGTACTCTCAGTACATGCCTTGAGATATATATGTGGCATTGTGGGGATAGATTTGTCTAGGTATAAATCTGACACCTTTCCAACAATATGGAAGTACATGTATATGATCAAAGACCCAAATCTGAATATCTTGGTCTTATCATGCTTGATGGCCTTAATGTTGTCAATTAACTATGCATGCAAGATTTCACATAGGTTAAACTCTCCATTCTCTTTCATAATTCTTATTGCTACAAGAATTGTGGCTACAGATACACTGTTCACCCTGTTGGTGTGTTGAAACTTGTAACCTAGTATCATGGACATCAATTTGATGTCATCTTTCTCGATAGGCTCTATAGTCATTCCGTGCCTATCACTTCTTAACTTACATGTTTTCTCAACAAGTTTTCTCACATCCTTGCCTGCTAGAAGGACGGTGCCTGTCTTTGAGAGGCATGTCATCTCATGAATTAGGTCCCCAATAATTCTGATCGACACTTCACCTATCCAAAATAGGTCATCATGAATCCTACTAAGTAGAATCTTGATCCATTCTGATTCGTAGAACTCATATCACTACTACATTTGGGGCCAAATTTTGATAGACACTTCTGATGGGTAAATTTTATTTTATGAATTTTTTATTTGTTTTAAAAATAGGCCCTGATGATGTCAGTATTTCGATGGGTTTTAAATTGACCATCAGAATTCTGACAGTTTTGGGTATACATAAAAAAAAAGTGAAGCGCCAAATCATTTTTATTTTGATTGGCATAGAAAATGAGCAATAGAAAATGAGTGAAAGCTGGGTGTGACAAAATGTATGTGATTTCTTCATCTTTTGAGCCTCTAGCATCATATTCTACCACAAATTTCATATGCATTTCATTTTATTTGATCATGAATGCTCTCTGAAATGGCTGCATTCTACTGGTGTTGTGCCCTAGCCAGTGCTTTATCTCTATTATTTGATGTTATTGGTGTCATTCCCTAGCTCATGCTTTAACTCCATTATTTGTTGTTATTGGTGCTTGTGCTCAAGGATATCCATTTTTTTGAAATGTTGATTATGATTATCAAATGGACAGCCCGTGAGCTTCTAGCTAGGTGCCATTTGTATTGATAGCTTAGGGTATCAAATGTATTGTATCATTGATAGTTGATACTTTTTAAAAAGGAAATAGGACAAAGAATGATTTTGATTTAGTGCTTTAACTCCATTATTTGATTTTATTGGTGCTTGTGCTCAAGGATATCCATTTTTTTTAAATGTTGATTATGGTTATCAAATGCACAACCCGTGAGATTCTAGCTAGGTGCCATTTGTATTGATAGCTTAGGGAATCAAATGTATTGTTATATCATTGATAGTTGAGACTTTTTTAAAAGGAAATGGGAAAAAGAATGATTTTGAAGTAGTTTCTCTATTTTGATCCTAAGTGGCTTACAACCCTAGAGAAGTATATGCAGATTTACGGATGCAATTGTAGGATACATAGCAGCCAATAATTCACAAGAAATCCATGCATCCAATTTGAATAGAAATTAATAAAAAGAAATAGGCTCCTCGAATGGCCCAATCATCTGGACCTTGACTGTCCCCTCAACCAGTAACCCTTCAAAACTGGGTTATCATGCAATCAGTGAGTGATCCTTCATTCTCCCGTTCTGCCCTGCATCCAAACATATTGGAAATACATAATACAATAATAAAAAGTCTTTTACAATCCCCCATCCCTCAATGAACACTATCAACATCTAGACCTTGACTATCCCCTCAACCAGTAACCCTTCCAAATAGGGTTATCATGCAATCAGTGAGTGATCATTCATTCTCCTAGTTTGCCCTACATACAAATATATTGGAAATACACAATACAATGATAACAAGTCTTTCATAATCCCCCTTCCCTCAAGGAACACTATCAACAAGTGATCCTTATTCTTATTAGCCATATCCAATGTTTCATTGAAGTCATGGCCAAGAATGAAGGTCACCTTACCCATACCATTCATGGATTCTAAAATGTTGTTCCAAACTCCTGAAAACTTTTTTGTTGCTTCTTGTTGTCCCTCCCTAATTAAGACCCCCCTCATCCTCAAAATGGTCTTCATTACCTATAGTCTCAATTTCACAGATAGGGGACATGTAAATATCTTTAAATACTTCTTCTACCACAATGTCTTCCTACCCCATCTTCTTGATCTTCCTGGCTAAAGTGGATGAATCCACACACAATAACCCAAAATGAAGGGTTTTGTATCCTTTAATGAATCTCAGTCACTGGTAATGCATGGATAGTCAAACCAATAGTCTCAAAAGTATTCAATAAGTGAATATGAATGTTTGAAAACTTTCCTCTCAACTTCCCCAATCACTCCTAATCAGTTAGAGGGATATTTCTAGAATCTCCACTATTTTTATCCTTACCAACAATTCTTAAACATAGTTTATCTAATATGATAATAACATGCTAAACTGAACCAATGGCATGTTTTTCATGTGGTACAAGGAAGATTTGGCTATCAAATCTTCCTTCGTGCAAGCTGAGCATGAGAGAAGGTATGTGATTTCTTCATCTTTGATTGGTATCTTTGACAGGTGACGTCTTTCGAGCCTCTGGCATCATATTCAACCAAAAATTTCAAATGCATTACATTTTTTTTTATCATGAATGCTCACTTAAATGACCGCATTCAACTAGTGTCATGCCCTAGCCCGTGCTTTATCTCCATTGTTTTTTGTTATTGGTGCTTGTGCTGAAGGATATCGATTCACTATTTTGAAATGTTTGGATTTGTGTTTTTTCATATTACAATTCATCATATCAGATAAAGTATGTTTAAGAATTTTTAGTATCTAAACACTCAACTAATCCCTCTAACCGATTAGGAGTGGTTGGGGAAGTTGAGAGGAAAGTTTTCAAACATTCATATTCACTTATTGAATGCTTTGGAGACTACTAGTTTGACTTTCCATGTGTTAATGTTTAGAAGAGATCAATAAAGTATTTAAAGACATTCTTACATGTTTGGAGAGGTTTAAGAGGCACTTATCATGACTATACCCTCACAAATAGTGACATAGACTGGTTTTACTAAGTTTCCTTTCTCTATTTTGAGGTTTCCTTTCTCTTCCATAGGGGTACAGTCAAAGGGTTCATTGACAAAATGATCCTTTGAATGGCTACTATAAATATGAATGATTTGATATAGCATATTTCTCATTTTACTTGAAGTTTGGAATAGCTTGTACTTGAAGTTTGGGATAGCTTGTGCTTGTACTAGAATTCTTGGTAGAAGTCAATGGAAGGAATAGTGTCGGTGTTAGGTTTTATTTATTATTGAATTCAATGGTTTCCAAGATCTGTTGAGGATTTTTCTCCTTGTTTAATGTTAACTATTCCTACACAATCCACTCATACAATAGTGAAATACTATGTGATTGATAATTTCATACAACTGGTCCTTTGGCGTGTATTAAATAGAATAGAATTTTCAACATATTATTATCATTCTATTTCTTTGTTGTAAACATGTCATTGGTTCAGTTTTGTAAAAAAAATTCATGTTTAATTTTTTTTTCCTATTTTTTCCATTTGATAACCACAATCAATATTTCAAAATAATGAATAACATCAAATAATGGAGATAAATCATGGGCTAGGGCACGACACTAGTAGATTAAAACTGACCCAATGGCATGTTTATAACAAAGAAATAGAATGATAATAATATGCTAAAAATTCTATTCTGTTTAATACACGCCAAAGGACTAGTTGTATGAAATTGTCAATCACATAGCATTTCATTGTTGTATGAGTGGATTGTATAGGAACAATTAACATTAAACATAGCCAGTGTTCTCTTTACTTTCTCAAAGCTCTGCAAGGCAAGAACATTAGAGTTGTATAATACATTTTTAGTATCCTCTTTCCATGGGTCCTAGGTCTTTGGGTCCATGGAAAGGAAATAGATTACAAAATACACTTCAAAATAAAGGAAAAACTTAGCAAATTCAGTCTAAATCATTGTAGATGAAGGAACACTCATGCTAATAGTTCCTTATAAGTCTTCCAAAACACTTATTGAACTCCCCTAAAGTCCTATTGGATCCCCAAATTGCTTAATCCAATCAACTTACATTAGGATCATGAGAAACTTCAAAGGATTAAAAACATTACTTGGAACAGTCACTGGTTTTACCAATCAAAACGTAAGGAATAGAACTTTAAAGTGCTCACAATACATTCAACGATGAAATGAATGCTTGGAGATTTCTTACTATTCCATACTTGAATTTAGAAACCAAAACAATAAGTAAAGAAGCCTTTCAACAATGCATAACACAATGGACTCATGGATTTAAACTTCTATTTTTATTGAATCTATGTTCCTATTGTACACTCCAGGCTTAATTCTGTCATACAATGACTTCCAAAGGTTACATATAACTCCATCAAAACTTCCCCAACCATGAAGAACATAGGTGAAGAACTTTATGGTTTCATGTTTTAATCTTAAAGAACTCGATCAATAACATAGGTTTTAATGAAATATCAATTTGATTTGCAAAGTTTGTGTTCTTAACAAATTTGAAAGGCTCTAATACTTACTAGGGTGGATGTGGATGTGCAACCTTATGCTTTTACTACTAAGTCTTTGTTTTTTGGGCATACTGATTATAAGTACTTGACATATATCACAAATTTTGCTAATTAAGGTTGGCGGGATGATTGCGCCTATCCTGAAAAAAGACTGTCAAATCATTATGCTTTCAAATCAATTACCTATCGACATATCCCTTGCAAGGGAGAGAAGCCAAACACATAAAGAACATGCACATAAACATGCCAGCTGAAAAACTTAAATGGAATACACCAAGAAGTACCAAATGATGAATTCTCAATTGTTGCAATGGCAAAGCATCAGAACCATCTATTTCTAGAACTTGATTTTCTAGTCTAAATGATTTTTCTATAGTCGTAATGATTTTTCTAGAACTTGATTTTATAGTCTTAATGATTTTTCTATAGTCCTAATGATTTTTCTACAGTCTTAATGATTTTTCTTTCATCCTAATGTTTATTGCTCTTGATAAATTAGGCCTTGAATTTGAATTTTTGTTCATTGTTTTATTTTAGCTTGATATTTCATTCATTTTTCATATACATAGAGACTACACATGCTAATAAAAAAATGAGCTATTTGATTAAGTTTAACTAATCATGATTTTAAATAGTCAATATTTTTTATGGTACTCCTTGGTGTATTTCATTTTAAGATAATCATGTTTTTATGGCTATGATAAATGTCCCTTTGTGTTGAGAAAATTAGAGTTGAAAAAATGGTTGCAAACAAATCATCCTTCTTCCACCAACATTCTAGTCAATGTACAAGTAACAAGTCATTCCATTCAAGAAAGACCATGTCTGACAATATCAACCCAGAACAAAATAAGGAGTATGTAGAATTTAGTGATTGTATCTTCCATTAGAGCCACTTCATATGCACAGGTGATGAACATGCATATTTGCCTAAGCGCTATTGGGAGCTTACCCAGCAACACATGTACTATTATCAAAATCACCACAAATCTATTTGCTCCTGGGTCTAGCTCCCAGTATTGCTTGGTCAAATATGCATGTTTTTCACCTGTGTATATACCTTCTATGATCAACTCTTGTATGCACAGGTGATGAACATTCAGATTTGCCTAAGTAGTACTTTGAGTAGTCCTCCAACACATGTACTATTGTGAAAATCATCACAAGTCCATTTGTTGGAGGGCTACTCATAGTACACATGTTTCGAGCTAGGTATGAAGGAAACAATAGAATTTGAAGAGTCACGAGTCTTAAGATTGTACTTAATATAGTCAAGCTTCATTAAATGGTACATTCAAACATAAAACAAACCATTCTTAAACCAGATTAAACTAGTAAACCAAAGGACATATTGATTATAAGTAAACTAGTAAACCAAAGGACATGCTTTTACTATTAAGTCTCTGTTTGTTGGGCATACTGATTATAAGTACTTGACATATATCATAAATGTTACTAATTAAGGTTGGCAAGATGATTATGCTTATCCTAAAAAAGACTGTCAAATCATTATCCTTTGAATGGTTACTATGAATATGAATGATTTGATATAGCATATTTCTCATTTTATTTGAAGTTTGGAATAGCTTGTGCAAGGGTGAAAGTACTTTTGATCATTTTGGTTGTGACTATTCCTCTACATAGTCAGCAAATGTAACTGTCTAATGATTATATGTAATGTTGAATGGATTAAATGATTTATTCTTGGTAGAATTGAATGGAAGGAATAGTGTTGGTGTTAGGTTTAATTTATTATTGAATCCAATGGCTTCCAAGATGTGTTGAGGAGTTTTCTCCTCTTTTAATGTTAACTATTCCTGCACAATCCACTCATACAACAGTGAAATGCTATGTGATTGACAATTTCATACAACTGGTCCTTTGGCATGTATTAAATACAATCCACTAATAGAACTAGTCCTTTGACATGTATTAAATAGAATAGCATTTTCAGCATATTATTATCATTCTATTTCTTTGTTGTAAACATGCCATTGGTTCAGTTTTGTAAAAAAAATTTGCGTTAAATTTTTTTTTTCTATTTTTTCCATTTGATAACCATAGTCAACATTTCAAAATAGTGAATAACATCAAATAATGGAGATAAATCATGGGCTAGGGCATGACACCAGTAGATTAAAACTGAACCAATGACATGTTTACAACAAAGAAATAGAATGATAATAATATGTTGAAAATTATATTCTGTTTAATACATGCCAAAGGACCAGTCCCAACATTTCTTAAACAATAAAGTCTGTTTAAGAATTGTTGGGAGTAGTTTTCAAACATTCATATTCATGTATTGAATGCTTTGGAGACTAGTGGTTTGACTATCCATGCGTTACCAGTGACTAAGATTCATTAAAGGATACAAAACCCTTTATTTAGGGTTATTGTGTGTGGATTCAAATGTAGGTTTGATTTGGTTACTGTATAGAAGAGATCAATAAAGTATTTAAAGGCAATCTTACATGTTTGGAGAGGTTTGAGAGGAACTTATCATGATTGTACATATATCACAAATGTTTCTAATTAAGGTTGGCAGGATGATTATGCCTATCTTGAAAAAATACCATCAAATCACTATGCTTTCAAATCAATTACCTATCAATGTATCCCTTGTGAGGGAGAGAAGCCAAACACATAAAGAACATGCACATAAATATGATAGCTAAAAAACTTAAATGGAATATGCCAAGAAGTACTAAATGATGAATGCTCAATTGTTGTAATGGAAAAGCACCGGAACCGTCCATTTCTAGAACTTGAGTTTCTAGTCTAAATGATTTTTCTATAGTCGTAATGATTTTTCTAGAACTTGATTTTCAAGTATTAATGATTTTTCTATAGTCTTAATGATTTTTCTTTCATCCTAATGTTTGTTGCTCTTGATAAATTAGGCCTTGAATTTGAATTTATGTTCACTATTTTATTTTAGCTTGATATATATTTCATTCATTTTTCATATACACGGAGACTACACATGCTGATAAAAAAATCAGCTATTTGATTTAGGTTAACTATTCATGATTGTAAATGGTCAATATTTCTGATGGTACTCCTTGGTGTATTCCATTTTAAAACAATCATGTTTTTATGGCTATGATAAATGTCCCTTTGTGTTGAGAAAATTAGAGTTAAAAAAATGGTTGTTCAGTGTCTGTGTATCTACGGGTTGCAAACAAATCATCCTTCTTCCACCAACATTCTAGTCAATCTACAAGTAATAATTCATCCCATTCAAAAAAGACCATGTCTGACAATATCAACCTAGAACAAAATAAGGAGTATGCATAATTTTGTGATTATATATGTCATTAGAGCCACTTCATATGCACAGGTGATGAACATACATATTTTCCTAAGCACTACTAGGAGCATACCTAGCAACACATGTAAAATTATGAAAATCGCCACAAATCTATTTGTTGTTGGGTCTAGCTCCCAGTATTGCTTGGTCAAATATGCATGTTTTTCACCTATGCATATACCTTCTATGATGAAATCTTATATGCACAAGTGATGAACATTTAGATTGGCCTAAAAAGTACTGTGAGCTTTCCTTCCAACACATGTACTATTGTGAAAATCATCACAAGTCCATTTGTTGGAGGAAATCTCACAGTACACATATTTGGAGGTCTAAAGGAAACAAGAGAATTTGAAGAGTCACAAGTCTTAAGATTATGGTATATTTTGGCAAATGAAGAGTGGAAAGAAGATGATATTCCTAAGATCATAGATGGATACAATGTTGCAGACTTTATTGATCTAGATATCTTGCAGAGGCTTGAAGAACTAGAGAGGGAAGAAGGGCTTAGGATGGTAGCTGAGGGTGATGAGGATGATGAGATGGGGGAAGTGGAGTTGAATCCTGATGAAAAGGAAGCTCTAGCTACAATTAGGAAGAAGAAGAAGATGCTTATCATCAAACACAAATTGAAGAAGAGTACTACAAAGAGAATGTCTACCATACCAAAGAAGTTTGATAAGAACAAGGAATATGGCTTAAACAAAATGAGAAGACATCTTTCTACCTTGGGCTTGTATCCTTTAAAGTTTGGTCGTTGTGGATAAAATATACAGATCTGTCTAATGATGCAAAATTAACTTCTTTGGAGCCTTCTGTCATCTACATTATTATGAAGCTAATTTCCAAAGGATCCAGGCCCAAGCTAGAAAGATGTCTTTCCAAACACATAAAAACATGCACATAAACATGATAGCTGAGAAACATAAATGTAGATTTCACAATAGCTGAGAAACATAATTGTAGGCATCATGGTCACAATTTTTTGGAGACAACGTAATTGAGTTGTATACCCAAGCGATGGAGAGAAACTTTTGCACCTCCAATTCCTAATTGAATACATTTGTTGGAGAACCTTGTATTCATGAGCAACAAATGTAGTCAACTTGGAATCAGAGCTATAGGAGTTGCTATCCATCATCTGGGTATACCACTTAATTATGTTGTCTCCAAAAACTTGTGACCATGATGCCTACATTTATGTTTCTCAGTTGTTGTGTCCCAAGACCCCTTATGACCCTTTACGACCCTTTACAACCCCTAAGAATACACATCTTAGAGGTCTTAAAGTTTCATAAAGGGTCATAAGAGGCTCCTAGGAGGGGATAGATGAGCTTTTACCTTCACGTGGTTGGCCCTGTTAAGTAGAGAATGTTAAAATATTCTTGAAACAAAGAGATGCTCAATAATTTAAGATCTCAGTCCATGAAGATGGTGAAAAATGATGGGAATCAATGATGGAGAGTTTTTAGATACTGAGAAGATGTATATGCAATAGAGGCCAGAAGGGATTTTTGTGGAGATTTGCTAGAGAGGGTTTCCAGATTGAGTACCATTGCAGAGATGATGATTTAGTACTACATCTATAAAACCTTCAAAAATATCTATTTTTTGGCCTCCACTCATACCTCTTCTCAAAATCTAAAAACTTTCAATACTATTTCTCATCCATGCACGAAATGTGCTAGTGATCGTATAAAATTACTTTTGTGAGACTGGGATCAATTATGAGAAGGTAAACAACAAGATAATTTTATTATATCTTTCATTTCTTTTATCCATTCATATTTTCTTCCTCCTCTTATATTGGATACTATTTAGTGTACATAAAGGCAAAGCGGTGATTATTCTCAACAATCGACAAGTATAATGTTAGGAATGGGAACACTGAGAGGGGGGGTGAATCAGTGTTCACTGTATTTTAACTTTTTCACTTTAATCTTTATACATAACTTAAATGCTTAAATACCAAAATAAACATTCACATAAACATGAAACATGAAATCAACACATGACACCAATATGGTTACAAGGAAACCCAAATAGGTAAAAACCCTAGTGGGAATTGACACCCACTAATATTCTACACTAGTGTTTTGTGATCCTTGTTAGAAGATCCTTAACCCTGTTAGGAGTTTCTTTACAATGCTTTTAGTACAGTAGACCTTGTCAAGGGTCAGACCTTGTTAGGAGTCTTTTACAATAGTCCCTATAAGGGGAGTGGATGCACTGTCCTAGAGCTCACTACTCAAGTGGTGAAGGCTACAACCTACTAATCTCAGATACACACTATATCTGCAGGATGAACTATCATTGTGACACTTCTTGTCAGATTAGTTCCTTTGATGTGCTAATGCTTTGACCTCTAGAAAAGCTCTAATACATATTTTAGTGTCTTTTCACACTTATTCTCTTCTTATTACAACTCACTATCAACATCCATACCGAATACAATGGGCGCACCTTATATTTATACGCTCATACAAAATAAACAACTAGGTCAGTCCTTAGACCTATTACATACAATGCTTCCAAATGAATTGGCTTAAGTGTACTTACAAATAAACAAGTATATATGTCAGCAACCTAAATACAATAGGTGCATAGCTTTTACAACATTACATTATATCTGCAAACCAAAATACTAACTGTCAGCTTCATGCACTGTTCTTCTCTGGCACACATAGGTTGTGCAACTTCAACTGACTGTAACTTTCTCATCCTTGCACATCTGCTCATGCACTCATAGACTAAGTATGAATATAGTCTAAAGAACTTAACTTTTAGGGCACATACCTTAATTCTTCCATACACATGTGCGCTGATACTCTGAGCTGCAGGAACTCTGTACATTGTCCAGTCTTCAACACTTAACTAAATTTTGATCTTCTCTTCAAGTGCGCTGACTCCAAACTACTATATGACTTTGTTGCCATAATGACAACACTATATCAAGTCATATACATCAGTATAGACAAATTTCCAACATATAAGTCTTCCAGCCCTTACCTAGTAGCTAGGACTAAAGATAGTAGAGCTCAAGAGACTATCATAGTTGGTCTTCGTCCTTGGTCCATATACTGAGAAAACATTTTACATTTTGTTAGCTCATCAAATGCGATGATTTGAAATAATTTAATGGATATATTTTCATGTATAACATATATTATTTTAGTTTGGCAGTGAATGAATTTATCTACTTCATGCACTTGTAAACATTGAGCACATCCATAAAGAAGCATCCCCTCCCATGGCTTGAGTAATGGAGGCCATGGGAGGACATGCTTCTTTATGGTTGTGCCCATAGTTTACAAGTGTGTGGAGTTGATAAATTAATGCAATGCTAACTTAAATAATATATGTTATCATGAAAATATTCTATTAAATTCTTTCAAATCCCCTCATTTGATGAGCTAACAAAATGTAAAATGTTTTGTCATTATATGGACCAAAGACAAAGACCAACTATGATGGTCTCTTGAGCTTTGTTATTTTTTCTATGCTAATCCGTCATTTTTTTGAGAGGTCTCAATCCATTTTCAATAGAATAGCTATTCGTCTGATAGATACTCACGTCACTACTTAATTTACTCATGTCAGAAATCCAACCGTTAACCATCAGCTGAACCCCAATCTGACAGATCTATCTGACAGGAGTGCTATACCTCTGACAAGTAGTTCTATCAGACATCTACTGACTATCTGTTGCCTTTCCAACAAACTAAATGTTGTAAGAGGCATTTGTTTCAACAGATCGGTCCCATAGAAAATTGTGATTTATGTTTCCTATTCCGACACGTGGTCATGTCGGATGACCAACGATTATCACTTCCATTGCCATTTCAAATGAAAAAATGTCGATAGAAAGATGTGTTGAAATATAGACAAATTGTCATGGAAAATCCAACAAATGGCCATCAGAATTTGGCCTCAAATGTACTAGTGTATGTCATAGCATACTCCACTATAAGGTGATTATTCCACTGTGCATACTCATCCATGAAGGTTTTGTCTGGTTTCATCATTGTTTCCATGTGCACCCTCAATCTATCCAATCCTACTGGCTCTTTCTTACAGTATATGTATGCCCTAATGTCTTCGACATGCATAATGCTCATAGGTGTGCAAGAGAATGCCCCTTCTAGGTCATCCAAAGTGGATTTGAATAGGTGCCTCTTAAATACATATCTTTTCTTCTTTGCAACATCAAATACTATAGGAGTATCCATCACTTACTTATATATCACTTTCTTAATGGTATACAAGATAATCTAAATCAGCACGACAAACTAGGGTTTCTGCAACTGATCAAATGCATAGCTAATCACTGATGAATCAATCTATAATACTTCACAATCAAATGTTGGGGCTCTTCTTCTCTTCCATCGCTTTGAATTTGAATGCAATGAGAAATTTACAAATGTTTGTGTACTTTAAAGTAGAAAATCTACCATTAATGCTTGTCACATAAACTAGGCTGTCACTTGAAAATTTCTAACTTTCATTCTGCAATCAATCAGCTAGTGTGCTCTTGCACATAGATTTTTCTAGTCACTAAAAGCTTAAGTCCAAAGGTGCTTACTCTGAGAGTGAGTATACCAGCCACGTAGGGTTCTAGAGCTAAATTAGCTCCCCCTATGACCCTGAGGGCCATTCATCCAGATGTAGAGGGTGTGTCCACTATGGATGCATCCAATACATACTCATCAATCTTATCCTTCTTTGTTTCTAACCAAATCAAGCTCACATCCTTTGAATCTTTCACAAACTTGACTTCTCCTTCGAGATCCAATACTGGTTCTTCGAGCTTTTTAGGGCTTTCCTGACCTTGTGTCCTTGATCTACAAAACTTTGAGATGTGTCCAACTTTGTCACAAGAGTGACAAATGACTGGAGGCCTTATATTCCTCAGCACATCGACATGGGTCACCATTTTACATTGTCTAGTTGAGTGACCATTATAGTTACATATCTGACATGTAACATTCTAAGAACTTCTTACATTTGACTAATTTTGATTTCTCTAATTATACTGAGTCTTGTTTTTCTTACTTGTCTTGCAATTTATAGCTCTATGACCAAATTTATTGCATGAATAATAGTAACCATTGAAATGTCTTACCTCCGTATAGTTCCTTGCTATGTATCCATGCTTGTTACATGCATAACAAGTATGGTCAACTAGCTTGTGCTCATTCTTAGGTGGTTTAATATGATCTTTAGTCTGATTTCTAGTCTCCTTAGCATCTGAGGTGTCTTCTAGTGATTTCACTCTTGATGGCATGTTGTCAATCTGATTTTGTGCTTCATTGTATCCAATGCAGCTAGTATCTCCTTTAGCTCTTCTTACATACAACTGAGATTCTATCAAATCAGAACTAATGTGTAATTTATCAATGTGATTCTTAGCCTCTTTCAATTCAGATTCTAAGCTTTCTTTCTTGTTCCTTAGCTCCAAGATTTCCATGTTTTCTTGCCTTAATTATTCATTGGGTTGAAGGTTCTCTTTGATCTATTCTTCATAAACTTCCTGATTGTTAATTAGCTTATCATCAAATTCTTCAAGTTGTTCTTTCAAGGATGCATTTTCTTCATTCAGCTTCTTGATCATTATCCCTAAATCACTGGTAGAACATTCTTTCAGATCCTTTCTTAGCCTTTTGATGACTACTTGAGCATCACTGATTTTTTCTTTTAGTTCTTCAACTTCTTTTTCAAATTTTTCCACATCTTCAAGAGCTACTTCAAGATTTATTTTCAGATGTTTCCTTTCTGCTTTGTCCATGATCTCCTCAAGTGGTCAAACTTCTTTGTTGAGGACCATATCTCTGATACCAATTGTTAGGAATGGGAACACAGAGAGGGGGGGGGGGTGAATCAATGTTCACTGTATTTTATCTTTTTACTTAATCTTCAACTGAACTTAAATACTTAAGTATTGAAATGAACATCCACATAAACATGTGACATGAAATCAACACATAATACCAATATGGTAATGGGGAAACCTAAATAGGTAAAATCCCCAGTGGGAATTGACACCCACTAATATTCTGTACTAGTGTTTTATGATCCTTGTTAGAAGATCCTTAACCCTGTTAGGAGTTTCTTTACATTGTATTAAGTATAGTAGACCTTGTCAAGGGTCAGACCCTATTAGGATTCTTTTACAATAAACCCTGTTAGGGGTGTGGACTCACTATCCTAGAGCTCACTGCTCAAGTGGTGAAGGTTGCAACCTTCTGATCTCAGATACACACTATATCTACTAGATGAACTATCATAGTGACACTGGTTGTCTAATCAGTTCCTTTGATGCCCTAATGCTTTGACCCTTTGAAAAGCTCTAATAAATCTTATAGACTATTTTCACACTTCTTCTCTACTTATCTTAACTCTATATTGACTCTCATACTAATTACAATGGGTGCATCTCATATTTATATGCGCATACAAAACAAATAACTAGGTCATCCCTTTAACCAATTACATACAACGCTTCCAATTGAATTGGCTCAAGTGTGTTTACAAACAAACATATTTACATGTTGGAAACCTAATTACAATAGGTACATAGCCTTTACATCATAATAATATAACCACAAATCAAAATGCTAATAGTCGGTTGCTTACTCTGTTCTTCTCTAGCACACACTAGCTGTGTAAATTCAACTGTCTGTAACTTTGTCATACTTGCATATCTGATCATGCACTCATAGTCTAAGCATGAATATAGTCTAACCAACTTATCTTCTAGGGTGCATAACATAACTTGGTCGTACGCACGTGCGTTGATGCTCTAAGCTTCAAGTACTCTGTACATTGTCTAGTCTTCAACACTTAGCCATTTTTTGATCTTCCCATCAAGTGCACTAACTCCAAAACATTATATGACTTTGTTGTGATAATGAAAACACTATATCAAGTCATATACATTAGTATAGCCAAATTGCTAACAGTATGCTCTTTTCCCCTTGAGGGAAAATCAGAAACTCAAAATTTGGTTTACACCTTGGAGTTAAATTAAGGAATGAATGCTAACAATTACATATTCAATTTTCCTTAAAGTGTTATCTTTGGATTTTGGATTTCTAACAAGTTATCAAGCTAATAGGTGAACTTGATGTTTCTTATTTATTTTGAAAAGCCTTATCGTGGTTTGCAGGATGTTTTCACAAGAAAAAAATTGAAAGACTACTAATGCTTGTCATGCTGGTTGCCTCTAAAGAAAATTCAAAACAAAACTTCATGCTTGGTTTTCATAGGAATCTTAAAACAATTTGAGATCAAGTTACAAATCAGTTAGAGGATTATGCTCTTTTCTGCTTGAGGGAAAATCAAAAACTCAAAAATTGGCTTGTTATTTGGCATCAAATTGGAGTAATCGAGTCTTAATATGTATGATGTGTTTGGGATTTGTGGTATAAGTTAGGAGATTATGATCTTCTCCTTCATGGAGAATCAAAAATCTAGATCTTACTATCATTTATCTATTTTCTTTATTGCTTACCTTTAGAGGGCCTGCCGGTTGAGGAAAAAATCTCCCAGGAATGACCCAAGTGGGGACAAGTCTTATGCCAACTCTTCCACCCCACTATAAAATTTTACACTTCCTTGAGGCTAAAGCATTGGAAGACATGATCTATAATGTCTTGGGAGATTGATCATCAATCCCAATGACAAACTTGGATTTTGTGTAGAGTGGAGCCGCTTAAATCTTGCTTGTGAGACTACACACTTTCAAGTTCCTATAGGGCTTACAACCTCAATCTTGCTTGTGGGACTAGGAGATGGTTGTGAACGGATGCCTTCATTAAAAGCTTTATGTTAGATGCTACCCAGATCACCCCTGAAAAGTTTTTATCACTTGTGCGAGGTAAATAGTAATTGCCCGAAGACATTCACTATATCGAGCCCCCATTAATGTTACTACTCAGATAATATGGACTCTAATATCCATTTCATGTTATTGGACTACCATATTCTGAGGAGTCTTTGGGTGTGTTCCTAAGTCAGTGAACAAGTAGTTTCAATCTCTACCTTGTATAAGGCAGGTTAAGTGTGTCTGATTAAAATAATTGCTTGATGTGTCCTAAATAAAAATTTAGATAATCACCCTCAAATGAATAAGCACAGATCATTTACTAGCAATTACAAGCACCTACAAGTCACTGGAATCTGATAGACATGATACATTTTTCAAAAAACACTAAAATTGCAAATTCCCAAACATCATAAGATCACATCCCGAGTTCCTGAGTCGCATCACACATCCCAAATCGTATCTTTTCAAACCTAGATCACATCTAGTGGTCACACCATTTCCTAAGTCACATCTGGTGCACATTCCATTTCTTGAGTCACATACGGTATTTCCCGAGTCACATCCAAGGTTCCAAATTGTCTACCAGTTAGTGTATAAGATCGCATCTAGGACAAAGAGTAATTTCACACCTTCCAGAAACAAAATTCTTGCATTTTTAGATACCCATTTGGCCCATTAGTAAGTTCCTATTGTCAAAACATAGTCATCTAATAACCAAAAAGACTCACCTTTGAAACGTCTTGTTACCTCGCATGGTCCAAATCTGCATTATCCAATTGTGGAATTAGTTTATCCAATCAGCTACACTTAAGTTATCAACTCATAAATAGGGCACTTTGACACCCTTTGATGCTAAAACTTTCACATTATCAGACCCACTTGCACTTTGGTTCCCAACTCACAAACAGGGCACTCTAACACCCTTTGACGTTGGATCCACAAAACAATTTCAAACCCACAATTACATCCTTGGATTTGCAATCAGACATTGCAAATAATCAAACCCACTCCTAAATACAAGACACTCATTGGTTCCTCAATCCAGTTTTCATGGTTGTTACAAGGCACAAAGTTTATGATCTTAAAAGGAACCCATTCTCAAACTAAGTACCTTTGATTACATTGGAAACCGGGGAAACTTCAAGACTCAATCCCTTATACTTCACTACACCCAACACTACTTATATAGTGACACCTGAACAAATAAACATAAACAACCAAGAAGAATTCTTTTGGGATGACAGATATGATTTCAAGAATAATCAAGAAGAGGCTGATGAACAAGAAGAAAACAATCAAGAAGAATCCCAACAACAACAACATGGGCCTTATGATTACGATGATGATCTAGATCATACAGAAAGTGAATATAACAGAGCTATAAATAGCAAGCGATTCAATAAAATCTTTGAGAGAACCTTGGAAGAAAATAAGGAAAAGTACTTCCTCGAACTCACAGCTCAAGGACTATGATGTCAGCCAACTCAAACAAAAAGAGGATATTAGTCCTATATCCATCCTAACAAGATGATTGCTTGCTATGAAAAATGAAATCAAAGAACTCAAGAAAGAGAAAGACAAGCCCACAAAGCAATACTCGTTGGAACACATATGTCCTTTCCCTTTTGACAAGGGACTAAAAATGATTCCATTACCCAAACATGTCACAATTCCAAGATATGATAAATACATGAGAGAATCTGACCCTCAAGATCATGTGAGGGAATTTTGTACAACTAGTATGGAGTTTATGCATGAATAAACATACCTAATGAGATTATTTCCATGAAGCTTAGGTGGAAAAGCTATGGATTGGTTCTCAAAATTACCCATTGGAATCAAGACATTTGATGAACTAGTGCAAAAATTCATACAACACTACTCGTACAACATCCAACACATAGTCACAATGTTGGATCTATGCAATACCAAGAAAAAAATAGGAGAATCATTCTTGAGTTACCTACAAAGATGGAGGAAAATATTTGCACGATATGCTCGATAGATACCAGAGAATGAGAAAATGGACATTTTCATTAACAACTTGGTTCCAAAAATGAACTTTCCAATACAATTGCAAGGACCACCAAGTTTTAATCACTATCAATAAGAAAAGCAAAGACAAAAATTATCCCTCCAAGGATAAATACAACAAGTATGGAAATGAGAATAAACATATGGTCAATGATGGAGTTGTTGATGCTCCTAGTCCAAAACCAAAATCAGATGTTTTCAATCTCACAAAAAGTCTACAAGCAAACAAGAATCCAGCTCCTACTATGATGCTAATGATAAACAATACTTTCAATAAACCTCCTACTCGAAGGGAACCTTGGGCATCACGGCCTAAGAGAACATTTACACCATTGGGAGACACCTTGGAAGTCATTCTAAAGTCACTTGTGGATAAAAAAATCATTACAATTCCTGATTCCAAACCTTGGGATCCAGAAGACAAATCCAAGTGGTGGAACGACAATGATTACTGTGATTTCCATCGCAATAAGGGACATAAGACCAACAACTGTATGAAATTGAGACATGTTATTCAAGACCTAATTGAAGAAGGTAAAGTTACGGTGGATGGACACCACACAAACAATGATCAGAAGGCATTCCAAACTTCATTACCAAACTATGAAAAAGGGGACTCTTCCAAGAGAAATAAAATTAACTACACCTATTATGATAATGATAATGTCATCCATATGGTGGACCATGCAGACATTCCATCAACATGATCACTCTAAGAGGAGTTAAAAACAAAGCTGAATCCTCTAATGCTGTAACACGAAGTCAAGCTAAGCTCACTCTCAAGGGGGCTTCAACATCTAAAGAACTGGTTACTACAACAACATCTAAACAAGGGGTGCTACCTCCAAAGTTTAATCTTGTGGATTAATTACAAAAGACACCCGCTCATATATCTATCCTAGATTTGTTGAAAATCTCCCCTAGTCATAAGGAGATTCTTGATCAAGCCCTAATTAGCACCAACGTACCAAAAGATCTAGATGTGGATAGATTCCAAGCTATGGTTGGTCACTTGAATTCCCTGCATTACCTATCTTTTTCTGAAGAAGATGACAAATCAATGAACCAACCACATAACCAACCTCTACATTTAGAATTCCTTATTCATAAACACCGAGTCAAACATGTCTTGATAGATGGAGGTGTTGGTTTGAACATCTGCACATACAATTTGATAAAACAATTGGGATTCCCAAAACATGCAATTGATCCTAGGAGAAAGATAACTATCAAGGCTTATGATTAAGAAGAGAGATCATCCAAAGGATTAGTTGTTTTACCTATTAGAGTGGGAACAGTAGACCAAGATGTCCTATGTCAAGTTCTTGATCTACCCCTTTTGTTGCAACATTCTTCTTGGAAGACCATTAATACACTCAATGCAGGTTGTGCCTTCAACTTACCTTCAATGTCTAAAATTTCCTCATAACAGAGTGAAGGTCACTATTCTAGCAGATACTACATATTCCTGCAATAATCTCAAGAAAATAGAAAGCATGGTTCCTCATAAAAAAGAAAGCTCTCATAAGGCTGAAACATCCAAATAAATGGTTCTAAAAAGCTTTGCTAAGATGATAAACATCCAAGAAACAAGCATGGGAGAGTACAAGATGGACCCCGCAATGTCCTTAATAAATCTTCCTATATCTCCTAGAACACAAGGAAAACCTTCATCGACATTTACACCTTCTAATGGTGGCATTCTAACTATACATGAAGGAACCAGAATGGTAAAAGCAAAAATATCACTTGAAAAAGAAAATGAAGAAAATGTTGTTTTGTAATGGCTCTACAAAGAAAATGAAGAGGATGGAAATGTGAAACATGTGGAAATAGCTCCTGACAAATATGGAAAGGGATATAAAATCATGAAGCAGATGGGTTACAAAGGAAAAGGACCATTAGGACAACACAACAAAGGACTAGTAGAACCCCTACACATGGATTTCATAAATCCTAAACACAAGACTGGATTGGGTTTCAGAGAAGCAAGGTTTCACCCTGTAGCAGAAAGAGGTCCTATGTTTGATAGATCGGAGGACTTAGACGATGAAGAAGAAGTAGAAGGATAGCCTATGTCCTATAAAATGTTTCTACTCTTACAAGGAGATCCACTATCAGAAATTGGTACCAATGTTGAACAAGAACTCGAAGAAGAACAAACAAAAGAACCTAGCACAGAACAAGAACAATAGAATCTTATTGATGACATGCTTCATTTTGACGAGGAACCTCCACAATAGATATTGCAAGAAGAAGAGAACCATGATGTTGAAGAAGAAAATGTGCCCATAACTATTGCCCATTTCTTAGGGGTTTCAAATGATAGTCAAGTGGACTCACATGAGTATGAGTAGGATGTCCTTTCTAATGCTACCATGGACATAGAGGTGGATGTGATACACAAATTTGCACCTAGAATCTTATCTAAAGAAGGAGAAAGTTCAAATGTTAGATCACTAGGGTTAAATTTGCATAAAACTAATGTGAACTCTAATAATAGAGAACATGACTCTAATAATCCTAACACTTATTTAGAAGAAAACCTAATGGATGATGTCTTACATGTTAATAACGATGATAAAAATGCAGTGCTATCTCTTGATCCTACTGAGTCTATATCCTTAATGTACCCTAACCTAATAGACTGGAATGAGCCCCCATCCACAAGATTGCTATCCTTTGACAATGACTATTCCATAGCATGTTATCTTAATGCTTGTGAACCCTTCCCTTCTTCCACCAATGCAAGGAGTGTAATCATGACTGAGGAGGATATCAAGTTTCTCAGTCTCAAAAAGAAATACAAATAGAACAAGAGATTTGATGGTGAAAACCACTTAGTGGCAGTGTCGGATCCTAAAAGAGAAAAACAAAAGGACGTATTCGATGGTGAAAACCTCCTAGAGGCACCAAAGGATGGGATCCTTGATATCCTCCCCGATCACTTTCAAGAAAGATCATCAGTTTTGATTGAGCCTGCACAACCCATTAAATTGGGAACAATAGAGGCACCTCAGCTTATCGGCATTACTCAATCACTGTCAAAAGAAGAAAAGATCCAGTTCACCAATTTCTTCCAAGAAAAGAAGATCAATTTCACTTGGTCTTATTTAGACATGCGTGGATTGGACACAGACTTGATCATGCACCATTTGTCTATGGCACCTGATGTAAAACCAATAAAACAAAAACTAAGAAGATGAATCCAAATGTGGAACTGCTAGTGAAAGCGGAATTGGAAAAAATGTTGAAGGTTGGATTCATTAGAACAATTGTTTATGCAGACAAGATCTCAAATATAGTCCCTATTTCTAAAGTGGATAAGTCTAACAGAGTTTGCACATACTTTAGAGATCTCCATAAGGCTTTCCCTAAAGATGATTTTCCACTCCCAGATATTGATATGATTGTAGATCTGACAGCTGGCTATGGAATGTATTCACTAATGGATGGATTTTCAGGATATAATCAAATCAAAATTTCTCCTGAAGACCAAGAGAAAATAGTATTCACATGTGCTTGGGAAACCTATTGCTGGAATGTAATGTCATTTGGTCTAAATAACATAGGTGCAATTTACCAAAGAACAATGACCACAATATTCCATGACATGATGCATAAGAACATAGAGGACTATGTAGATGACACCTTGGCTAAGTCAAAGATAAGAACTACACACATAGAAGACCTAAGAAGGATCTTTGACAAAATGGAATAGTTCCAATTAGGACTTAATCCTAAGGAGTGCGCATTTAGCGTGTCATTTTGAAAACTATTAGGATTCATAGTTTCAGCAAAGGGAATTGAAGTGGATCCAGCAAAAGTAAAGGCTATTTTAGAGATGAAATTGCCAAGGAACATTAGTCAAATGAGAACACTTCAAGGCAAGGTACACTCCATAAGAAGATTCATCTCTCAACTGGCAGACAAAGCACAACCATTCACCAAGTTGATGTGCAAGGGAACCACTTTCTCATGGGATGATCAATGCAAGGAAAAATTTTCACAAGTCAAGAAATATCTAATGAATCCTCTCATTCTAATGGCACCAATTTATGGAAAACCTCTATTGCTCTACATATCAGCTATAGATACATCATTAGGGGTGCTAGTTGCACAAGAAGATGAGACTAAGAAGGAAAAAGCTATATATTACATCAGTAGGACCTTAGTCATATTTTAGTTGAACTATTCAATGATTAAAAAGGCATGCTTAGCAGTGGTGTTCGCATCTCAAAAACTTAGACACTACATGTTACCACACAAGGTGAAGCTAGTAGCTAAAATTGATCCACTTAAGTAATTATTGAACAAAGCAATGCTGACAAGAAGATTGGCTAAGTGGGTCCTACTTTTAAGTAAATTTGACATTGAGTATGTGGATAGAAGAGTTATTAAGGAACAAGTGATCATTGATCAACTTGTAGAAACACCATTACCAGATGACTGACCATTACTTGTGGAGTTTCCAGATGAGTTTATCATGCACCTAACAGAGCACCCTTGGAAAATGTATTTTGATGGCTCTTTCACACAACAAGGATCAGGAGCCAGGTGCCTATTCATCTCACCATAGGGCTACAAAATTCCAAAATCTTGCAAAATAATTTTTCCATGCACCAACAATATAGCAGAATATGAAGCTCTTGTGAATGGGATTAAGCTGGCAATAGAATGGAAAATTGTTGAGTTACACATCTATGGAGACTCATAACTCATTATCAATCAAGTCAATGGTGATTACCAAATGAAAGATGATAAGCTCATGCCCTACAAAAAAATGGTGGATGACTTGAAAAATTACTTTGTCTTCATTACATTTCAACAAATTCCAAGATCAGAGAATAGAGTAGCTAATGCAATGGTTACCTTAGCATCCATGTTACAATTGAAGGAGCACCAATTTCGCTATGACTTGTAATGCCCCTCCAACCCTATCAACCTTGGTTATGCTCTCTAGGAATTTAGATCATGTTATAAGTGATTTCATGGTTAAGAGAATGATCCTTCTTGAGATGGTTTCTTCCTAATCATTATAACTTGATATGTTAATGTGAGACATAATAATATTGTGTAGGTATGTTCCTATACATCTTCTTGTGTGCCAGTGATAGTTTAGGACCTTGATGCTAAAATGATCACCTAATAGACTTATATGCTTTTATGTGAAATTAATGTTCATTATTAATATTTAAGATTATCTTAGGTTAATTAATTATAATTGAACTTAAAGGGGTTAGATGTGTTACTTATTCTAACGATGTTACTTGTTATACTCGAGATTAGACATGATTTGTATAGTGAGGATTGTGTGATTTGTTTTGGTAATAAGACATTATGAGTACATGCCTGATGATTAAACTGGATTGTGAAAGTCAATAGATAATTTACATTTACATGATTATGTTATGATGCAATATGAAATAGAGATTATTTTGGTACTAATCATGCTAATCCATTTATGCTTTGTTGATGTCACTATCTGATATGAGTGTAGGATGAGGGGAGGCAGTCATAGTTACTCCTACAGGAGGTCCACACAATGTCGCACTCTCCCTCCTTGTTTGCCATTGTTTGTTTCTATATAAATATATATGTATGCATTTTGGTTGGTGCTGCAGGATGCAGGTACCAAACATCGACTCCACCTAGCTATATAGGTCTAAGCATACCTTAAAAATCCTCAAACTATTGTTGTGTGGAGATATTACCAAGGCTACTCTCAAGGTTACCTATGGACTTAGATTTTGTTTAGGAGCTTACCCTAGTTGGGGGATTTGAATGCAGTATGTGATGTGTTCTTGTAATTTATGATTCGACGTTGTTATGAGATTTATGTTGTGAGTTAGAATTGTCCTTATCTATATATACACACACACACACACACATATATATATAAATACACACACATATATATACATATATATACATACATATATATATATATATATATATATATATATATATATATATATATATATATATATATATATATTATATATATATATATATCTATATACATATATATGTGTGTGTGTGTGTGTGTGTGTGTGTGTGTGTGTATAGATACATACATACATACATACATACATACATACATATATATATATATATATATATATATATATAGATACATACATACATACATACATACATATATATATATATATACATACATACATACATACATACATATATATATATATATATATATATATATATATATATATATATATATATATATATATATATATACATATATACATACATACATATATATATATACATACATACATACATACATACATATATATATATATATATTTATATATTTATATATTTATATTATTTATTTTATATATTTGTTATAATTGATTGTGTGTTATATAGGTATGTGTATATGTGGGTGCACATGCATATACCCATGCTTATATAAATAATATTATTTGTACGTTTTAAATTGCTTGTGAAGATGGTATTTTAATAATTAAATAAAGTAAATTAAATAAAATGTATTGAATGAAGCGTATTAAACAAAAAGTGAAAATAATAAGTAATAATAGTAATTAATAAAAGAAATGTTGTTTGTAGTAAAACTAGCTATCTAGGAGGGAGTTGAACTCAAGACCTCCTAGAAGTTAGGCTAGTTGGTTTTCGTGTGTGCTATGTGTTTTCCTTGAAAGTTATTTGTTTGTCTTTCTTGTTATGGTTTTCTTTTTAAGATATTTTAATTAAATTTATTAAAACTTTATTAAGTCTTTTACGGGAATGTTTTGGTTAATTTTCTAACCAACTATGGAAGTTGGAGAAGTTGCTTCCCATAAAGCAACTTCCCCAAACACATAGTTGGAGGATAAATAATTACAATTTTGTGTGGTTTGAAAAGGAGAATTTTTGGAAGATTTTGGGGAGTTGTCTACAACTATTTTTTCAAAAATTTTATTTGAAGTTTCTATGAGTTTGAGAGTATTTTATTTTGTGAAGACAAGAGTATGTGTATTGTTTGGAATTGGATTGCTAAAGGAAGATCTCCAGGAGGCTATCTACTCAAGTCTTGAATATTTGCAGAGAGTCTCCAGCCAAGGGAAGAGAATTCTCCGCAGGACCCAGGTAGGGTCTTAACTGGGATGAATTCTCCTATGTGTTTGTGTGTGTTTGATTATTTAAATGCTATGTTATTGGATTGATATTTTATTGTTTACTATGTATTGAAAAAGAAAATATAAATGTCTTATGTTCTATGTATTTCTATGTGTTTCCGGGAAGTAGAATATGTATGTTTTATAGTTTTTGGTTTTATGAAATCTTTCCTGGAAGTCTATGATTGATTATATAATTATAATTTGATATATTTATCTATGTATATGTGTGTGTTCTTAAATATTTATCTTGTTCATATGGTCTGCAAATTTTATTTTTTGGAATGATTTTTAATTAGGATGATAATGAAAAAGGATATCTTAATTGGAAAGAGACAAAGTATTCTGGTTTATTTTCCTATACCTGTATTGCGTTGTGAATAACTTTTCAACCAGAGCTTATTTTTAAAATCTCTCTAGTGAGATTATGTGAAATTAGGTTTAATCCAACATATGTGAAAATTTGGAAGATCCAACAGTTCAAAAAATAGTTATGCTCATCACATTGAGACTGGATTTTTATGATAGTCATATATATGGTTCTAGAATTAGTCATTTCCACATCAATCTTTATTAGTTTATAATTTATATTAATTTTATCTTCTATTTGGATATATTTTATAAACTTTGTAGTCATGGATTTCAGTGTTGGATAATTGTTTGGCTTGGGGTTTGGTTTGTGTCTTCCAACCTTGATCGTGGTCTCTGTCTGCATCTTTGTACCTCTCTTAATGTTCATTTTATTTCTTTAAGTTTATCATAATGTTGTGTTAATGTATGTGAAAGTTTTTATCCCCTATATATATTCATCACTTTTTTTTTTATGTTATATGGTGTTACTTATGATGTTTTTTCACTTGGCATAAACTTGAGCTTACTTTATGAGGCTAGTACTCATCTCGGTGGCCTGTGTGCACGGTAGGGTTCCCTAGACCTATAAATAAGTCATGGAAATTTGTATTTATGCATGTGGAAATTTATATGATATGATTTTAGGTGTCTTATGATAGACACTCTTCCAATGGTTCTTGTTATGTATATGACTAAGGTTAGGGCTCGATCTGAGGGCTTGAGTGCGCAGGGTAGTTTCCTAAACCTATGAATCAGGACTTGGAAATGTTATCTTGTATCTTTAGCTTGTGATGGGGTAAGGGACTAAGAACCTTAAGTGAGTGTCTCACCATAGGTTTTGGAACCCTAAAGTGGTTGCCAAATAATCCTATGGGTGGGTTTGTAAAGAGTCATAACCTTAAAAATTAACCTAGGAAGGGGGGATTCAAAAGATAATGAAAGAAAATATAATAATGGCCACACAGACCTGATTGGAGTACCGAGACTAGGGATAACTGCTAGGATGGATCCCTATTCATAAAGGGGGGACCGGGGTTACATGGTTTCTAGGAAGGATCCCAATATACAGGTTGTGTGATGACACTCGCTTAGGTGGTCTCCTAGAACCTTAACCTCGGTGTTATAGTATGATGATATTTTATGTGCGTTGTTCTTGTTCTTTTGAGTCTTGGATTTTTGGTTGTTGAGACTTATATTGCCTTAGGGTCTTGAGAGTACCTTGGTTCTCTCTCCTAGCACGAGGGGTGGAACTTTACCAGTTTCACATGGTTGGGTGGAAAATCTCTTTCGAGGTATTGTTCGTGGTTCATGTCATGGCCTGGATTCTAATTTGTTCAGTGATGAAGTAATCCTATCTTGTATCATGTATCTCTATCTTTTGAAATCAAGGTGTAAAGATGTAATGTAATCCTTTGGGAAACTTGATGTAATTGTCTTTCTTTATGCCTTCGGGCCATGTGTTGCAACTGTAATTGTAATTGTGTTGAAGTTATAAGAAAGAATTTATGTATTTGGTAAGGGTAGTTTTAGGAATTTCAAAAGGGGATTGAATATTGGTAAATAAGGCATGGATTATGTTTAAGTAATTCCTACCCTATCTCTCTTATGTATTTTAAAATGAAAATGAAAGTAGTGATTCTATGTAAGTATTGGCAATGAAATAGATGAAAACTTCTGAAAGGAAACTCATTTTGATATGTGGAATAGTGAAAATATATGCTAAGGGTTGAAGGGTATCTCCAGGTGAAATAATGACGGAAAGGAAACATGTATGTTATTGAAAGTAGTATTAAGATGTAATTCTTTCATAATGTTCTTAAATGTCTAAGTTCAATGTGTATGACGTAAGGTTATTTAAACTAGGTTTTTAATCTCAATTCTTAACTAGTTATATACAAGGTTATAGATGATAATTTGTGATAGTTAAACTTGTGATAAAGATGATTCAGTGAATGTGTTATATTGGTTAGCAATAGATGGCTAAGTACTTTACACTCTTTCTATTCAGATCCTAGAAATGAAAATGGAAAGTAAGGACTTTTAATAGAAATTTTATAGTACATAGATAAGGTTAAGGAGAAAAAGGGAAGGATAAATGTATTTAGTGTATTAGATAAATGAGGTACTTCCAATTCATTTCTAAAAGTGAACATTTATGTAAATTAGGTAAAGAAAATGAATGCAATTATCTCATTAATGTAATTGGTTTTGATAAGGAATGAAAGCAATGTCTCAATGTAAATTGAAGTTGAAACAAAAATAGAATTGCATTAGATTAAGTAATAAAATGTATTTCTTGATAATGGTAAATGAATTCATTAAGGGAACCTTAAGGAATGTACTTGTAAATGGTAATGATAATAAGTTAGAATGTTAGAAAAAAAATTGTTCGTTGTAATTTTAGGTCATAGACCTAATTCCTTATGGGATCCCTAACGAGGACATTACATGACTTCTTGGTGGATGAAATTCCTTTCCCAGCCTATGACTCACCTGAATCCCAAATTGCTTGTGCCTTGGAAACCCAAGCATTAACCAGATACACCCATATCTATTCCTATCATAAAGACCAAACAATTCCTGAAGGCTATTCTAGAAATGAAAAGAGATCCCTCATAAGAGCATCATCACATTATGTTATCATCACTAATGACTTGTTTAGGTGTAGTCTAGATGGAACACTTCTTAGGTATTTAGAACATGAAGAGTCTAATCACGTATTAAAGTAAGTTCATGAAGGTGTGTGTGGATCACACTCGAATGGTTTTTCATTAGCTAAAAAAATCTTAAAGGTCAGATACTATTGGCCCACTATGGAGAAAGATGCCATCCACTTTGCAAAAGCTTGTAAGAAATGCCAAATCCATGGCAACCTGATACATGCACCAGCTAGAGAGTTGATTCCTTTCACAACACATTGGTCATTTCAATAGTGGACCTTTGATTTAGTTGGTCAAATTTACCCTAATTCATCTAGCGGACATAAAGACATCATCACTGCAACAGAATATTTCACAAAATGGGTAGAGGTTGTCCCACTATCTAATGCAACTGGAAAACAAGTTTTTGTGTTTATCTTGAATTACATCATCTACCGTTATGGCATACCCTCGTCGATTGTGACTGACAATGGGGGTCAATTCAAAAACAAAGACATAGATGAGTTGTGTCTTCAATTCAAAATCACTCAGCACTGTTCCTCGATCTATTACCCTCAAGGTAATGGACAAGCTGAAGCTTCAAACAAGAACATTCTAAAAATCTTGTATATGACAGTAAACAAATCAGGAAGGGATTGGCATTTGCAAATCAATCCAACATTATGGGCTTATAGAACAAGCATAAGAACACCAACTGGTGCAACTCCTTTTGTACTAGTTTATGGACCAGAGGTAGTATTACCAGTTGAGGTAGAGATTCCATCACTAAGGGTATCATTGAAACATCTAGTCACTAATAAGCACTATAGAATCTCTAGACTACAAGAGCTTGAATTGCTATATGAGTGTATACAAAAGGCTTTTGATCATCTCAAAGCTTACCAAAAGAGAATGTCAAGAGGGTACAACAAGAAAGTGAAACCAAGAAGTTTCCAAGTGGGAGATCTAGTTCTAAGAGAAAATCTTAAGAATCAACAAAATAAAAAAAATAGAAAGGGAAGTTTGAACCCAACTGGCTGGGTCCCTTTGTCATTACATCAACATTTGGATCAAGAGCCTATCAATTGGCTACGCCTAAAGGAGATGTTTTACTAGATCCAATCAACACCCTACATCTGAAAAGGTTTTATAATGCCTGACATTATGGAGGTAGCTCCTGTACAATGAAAAGAGTCCTAAAAAAAGTTCAAAAATAGAAAATATGGATCTTGAAAAAAATAAAAAATAAACAATGGAAAAAGTCCTAAAAAAATGACCATCTCGGTGAAAACCTAGCAAATAGGCAGGTGCCTTGGTGAGTCCAAAAAAAAAGAGAAAAAGAGAAAAAGTACAAAAAAATTCAAAAAGATAAAAAAGTGTCTTGTGAAAACCTGGTAAACAGGTGCCATGACAGAAAAAATAGAATAAAATTGTATCCAAGTGGTGAAAACCTGGTAAATAGGCGCTACTTTTAATCAACGCTCTATCTATCAAGACAACGCTTGTGCATTTGGCCTCTGTAAATATTAGTTTGTATATACCTTTCAGTCACTTTCATGACACACCAAATCCTTAAATGAACTATCCAAAGATGTGTCTTCCTATGTTTTGAATCTATCCACATTAGGGTCCTAGGTAAACTATTTTTCCTAGGGGGCACTTGATCAAGATCACATTTGTTTGATAGGATACTGAATCCTCAATTGACAATAAACTACGAACAATGGTATTTTTCAATACCACCCTCATCCGCAATTGACAATAAACTACGAACAACAGTGGTTTTACACACCAACTAGCTGGACTAAAATGTGTTTCTCAGCACAACGCCATGATGAAAGAGTGTTTCTAAACACTAATAGGTAAAAAAAAAATTGGATAAAGGATAATCTTTGATTGATAATAGTTCTTATGCGTGTGTTTGCAAGATTAATCGAAAATGTTTTTAAACACTATAATCACAACTGTATGTTTCTTTTATGCAAATACAATGATCATGCTAAAGGATAATGAACTCTTCTTATTATCAATTTTTTATTATTGTGTTTCCTTGAGTGACTCGATGATGTCTCTGGACTAGAGGAACAAGGACTGGGGGCATGGCATTTTCTTTATCTTATGTTTGTGGTAATAAATCCAATGATCTAAGGTGATCATGGTGAATGGGTGTCTACTATAAGAGCCTCCAACATGATTGGAATGCCATGTATACCTCAACCTGTTTCCTATGAAAGCCTTAGTGAGGTTGAATTTATTTTCTTACCTGTTTAAAAACTAACAAAGATAAACTACTTCCTAATAAAGTGCATGGTAAATCAGATTATACCCTAATATATGAACACAAAAAGAAAGGTCATTGCGGGTATACATTTGCACATCACACACTAGAAAAGAAATGGTCTATATAAAACATGAAGTAACTGATAAAACATTCTAGCCATGTGCTTTTATGTTTAGATTATCTTTCAACATGACGAAATAAAAAGGATGTATTCATATTTTTAGGATTGCTAAATCTATCAGTGAAAATTGTACTATCCTAATGTGGTCCTGCTAACAAAGGCTCTATGATGATAAACAACCCGCTTTGAATAAACATTGACTGTCCTAAGTGTCTTAGTCTAGGTGCATTTCATCTTAATTGCATTAGGGTTCATTTTAGTTGCATATCATATTAATGTTCATTAGGTTCATTTAGATGCATTTTATTGTCCTTAGTTGCATTGAAGTTCATTTTAACTTGCATTCATTTTAATTTAGTTGCATTCATTTTAAGTTGCATAAGCATGAAAGTGTGGATTCAAGTATCTGAGACGTTGATATAAACTGAAAATCTATCTAAAGCATTTGATGTGAGCTGAAAATTCTATAACATTTAACCATTTGACATGTGTGACCAAGTACATCATGGAATCATAAATAACTGAAACTAAAATGACTAAGTATAAATCACTAATATTCATTTGCATTCATAAACCATTTTCATAATGCATCCATATTCATTCATACATAAATAAAATGAGATGTCCATACATCACATCACATTACATCTCATGCATCCATTTCCATACATAAAACAAAGTTTGCATCCATGCATTCATAAAAGCTTTGAAAATACCAAAAACATAAGCATATACTAGTGAAATATGCCATGACATCTTTTATCATCACCTAATCTAATCATGACCAAGTATGACCATCGCATCAATATCCAAAGCATGAAACAACTGTCAGATATATCACATATGCAGAAATTGAAAATATCACATGAAGCAATAACAATATCAAATGAAATGTCCATGTCAGAACCAGCAGAGAATCAATATACCATCATAGCAGAATATCAGAAAGGTCCATAACAAGAGTATCAAAAATGTCCATCAGAAAGCATCAAAGTATCAGAGTATCAAGATATCAGAGCATAAAACAATGTATCAACAAAGTGTAAAGTCTATCAGACATGAGCAACGTATAGATAAAAAATGGTACAAGTACAAGATATAAAATACAGTACTCTATGTCTAGATATACAAATATAAATAAACATGAAGGTCTACACCTCACTAGCCCCCTCGCCCTTTTTTGGAGGATTGGGAGGGGGTGCATCTTCTCTACCAGGTGGTGGTGGAGGATGCATGCCTCCCTCATACTATTGTAAAATTATTGAATAAAGAGGAGATCACTAAGCGATAGGAACCACAGAAAAATATAAGGTAAAATAATAAGTGGCCCTCTATCCTTGGTGGATGGTCATGTGCACATATATGTCTCTCTTAGCTCTCAGCTGGGCTACCTATGCATCTTTGTGTGCCCTTAGCTATGCTATATGTGCCTCGCTCACTGTCCTCAATTATGTTAACTGGGCATCTCTATCCACCCTCATCTGTGCCATCTGTGTGTCCCTCTCTGCTCTAAAAATTATTAATTGTGCATCACACTCTGATAACTATGTTGTGAAGGTAGCTACCTGTAATCTCAACGCAGCACACTCCTGCTCACACTGTGATAGCCTGTCTCCGTCACCACCTGCAAGAGGATTCTAAGGTGCCTACTGCCACTATTGATCCTAGCCTCCACCTATAGCCCTCTCAACATGCTCATCCCTATGCAACAATGGACCTGTATCCCTCTGAGGAGGAGTCACCCGTGCTCTCCGTTGTTTATGCTGACTCGACTCCCCCCAAAGGTCCATCGTATGTTGCTCCATGTGACTGCTCCACCACCACCACCACCCCTGTCATCTCCTCCATCCCAATCACCTCTACCTCTGCGGGCTCCATCTCCATCTCCTCTACCTTTGTGGGCTCCATCTCACCCTCTCCCCCTGTCATCACCTCATGCAGCTCGGCCCCAACCACCACCATCATCCTTAGGATCATAATCTAACACATCCTCATTCCATGGGATGGCATCCTCTAGAGCAGTGAACCTAGGGTATGGATGCCTGAGATAGTGAGCATGATAAGCATTTGTCACTCCTGCATCCTGAATATCAGCCTGAAAATCCCAATCAACATGAGCTATCTGGAAAATCTTGTGCACTGCAACCTCAAATACTAATCGGGCTCCCCATTGGATCTCCTCATTACAGATCTATGCATATATGTGTGTCTCCTAGGATAGGTCCTGTACCCGTCCATACTTTCAACACACATGGGTGATCAAGAACCTCTCCACAATATAACGGATCCTACCCACCAGATACCTACTTTGAAAGAAAAATGGCATCTTCCTCGCATCTGATGGCCAAGCCTCACAATCTAGATATGGCCTTCATACTACATCTGTCACATCATCAAGGAGACGACGCCAATACTCCATCTTGCCAAAATGGGGCAGCTGAATGAGACCAGAATACATGTATACATAAGGTAAACTAGCATCACGGTGCCTATCCACTATGGGTTGTGTGACAGGGATGTGCTCCCATGCCTAGATCTATAGAACCAAAATACCAATAGTCATGGATTGTGAGTGCTAGTACATGATCTCATGAAGCTCATGATACAAATGTGCAAGAATGCAACTACCCCATGCATATCTCCCAGGGGATTGAATCATCTGATTGATCACTCTCGACCAGCCACACATAAATCCATGTTGACCTTGATTAGGCATCAATAGGCCACCTATCAAGCTAGCTAAATATATGGGAAGAGGGGCATAGTTGGTGACCATGTGGTCCCAACTCAAGTATTGGCCTGTAATCGTATCATCTTCTAATACCATCCTAGTGTCAGCAATCACCACAGACCCAGATGCCTCATAGTGTATGCGAGTACCCATGACATTATATACATGCAAAATTCACCACATGTCCTCTGGTGTGATGGTCATCTCACCTATGGGTAAATGAAAGGTGTTATGCTTTGAATGCCATCACTCCGCCAACACTGTAAGAGGGCTGCAATTTACCCAAATGTCAGATAAATGTACCAAACTCCATAGGCCACAATGCAAGACTACATGTTGATCCTCCTAACTCAGCTAATCATGTAAGGCAAGGACCTGGACAGGTCAACAAGATCTAAAGGAAACTACATCGAAATCATTCTGCACACCAGAAAATAGGGGCACTATGTCAACAATAGACAACAAAAATTGGCTAAAAAATTGCTCAACATTCAAAAAACAAGTACACTTGAGTCAAAAATTAGAAAAAACCAAAAATGATCCAGGAATCTCGGATATGATTCTAAAAATCTAGGATGCGATCCTAAAACCAGATGTGAGTCAGGAAATCTTGTATGCGACACAGGAAATCTAGGATGCAATCCCTTATTCGGGATGCGACTCTATAACTAAACAATTTGAAAAGGGTTTGAGTTCCTTTGAATTTTACCAGATGCAACCCTTGGGGTGCAATCCAGGAAATCCCGTATACGATTTAGGATGCAGGGTGTGACACGGGTTTGACCGAACATGATCTCGCATCCGAGATGCGATCCAAAAGCAAGTTGGCTATAAAATAGAGTTCCAAAACAAAGTCAACTTTTAGAATGCAAAAGTCAACTATGGTCAAACGGGGGCAAATTGAGCAAAAAAGATACCGTAAGGAAGGCAAATCAGCATGGGAATAATTCTTAGTTAAATCAATGGTCCATATCAGTCAAAGTTCAGTAAAATGCACTTAATAAGAGCTGAACAGAGTGCACTTAATGCACAGAAAGGTTGTCAAAAGCTATAAAAAAGTGATTTTCTCACTAAAACATCAACTTTTATGCTGGGATATTGCTTAACCAAAAGTCAAACTTGGTCAACTCTCCCAAATTCTTGGTCAAACAAGTGCTTTTGAGGCACTTAAATGGATCTAAATGGCTTGAAAACACTTTCCAATCGATCTATGCTTGATCTTGATCCGTTCTAATCAAGATGATTCTTCATAAATGCTTGAAACTAATGATTTTATTTGAATTTGTTCCAATTTCAGTCCCGATGGGGCATAATCATACCAAAAGCCAATGCTTTGAATCAAATTCTTCAACAACAGGGGCACGACAATTTTCTTCAATCAAGTCGAGGTTGTTAATCTTTACGACATTGATCAATTTCATCTCTTCAAATCAAATTGGTTATTTGTCAGCATGATCAAATTCAATTGAAATTTCTTTTTAAAATCTCCCATCGATTTTCGTTCAATCAAGCTCGGAATCAATAGTGTCAATTCTTGTCCAATCAAGTTTAGAATTGATAGTTTCAAATCAAATAGGATTTTGTTTGATCAAGCTCAGAATTCTCAAATTCAGAGTAGTTCTCGTTACTGCTCTCTAAATCTTTCATAGTGGTTCTCTCTGCTCTCTAAATCTCCTTAAAATTAGAGTGGTCTGTATTTCTCTCTAAATCACTTGAGTTCAAAGTAGTTCTCACTGCTCTCTAAATCTCTTGAATCCATCAATCCGTTGAATCATGCTAAATCAGATTTTCTTTGAATCCCTGTGTTGTTTGCAAAGCAATTCAAAGAGGGACAAATGTAATCACCTAAAATCGGGCTAATAGAACCTAAGGCCCTATTTGCCCTAATTCAGAATAATACCTTGATTATGTTAATTTGATCTCTGATTATTGACATAAATCCTAAAATTCAATAAAACCATTCAAATCTTTAAATCAAGCATTTATCACTAAAGTTTCAAGCTAAATCAAGTCAAATAACTCTAGGCCTATTTAATTAATTCAATCCCACCAAATGCCTAGCTAGAGTTATTAATTAAAAGAAAATCATAAATACCTCTTAAATCAAACAAACACACCCTAATCATTAAGAGGCTCTCACATGGATCAAGGATCAAGCATGAGTGCATCTCAACCACTCCTCACAAATGCATCTCAACCGTTCAATTCCTCCTACAATCTATAAAGGAGAATTTTCAAAGGCTAATCTCCCTTCTAATTGCTTCTAAAATTGCTTCCTACTTCTAATTTCTTATCACATTTGCTAATACTTGAATCTTAAGGCTTCTTGATCTTTGGATTAAGGACTCTCACCTTCATTTCTTGGAGTTGGAGCTAATCTTGGAGGTGGAGGCTTCAATAATCTTTGGATTATTGAACTCTGTTGCTTGGAATTTACTTACAATGCTTTGATTTTGATAATGGCTTCCATGTTTTCATGCTTAATTCCATGCTCTAGTTAATTAGAAAATCTTCCAATTGGGTTATCTAGTAAAGAATTGAGGCTTTCATGCTCAATTATGGAGAATTTCTTATATCTAGCTTGATTTCATACACCTTGCATTGAATCTCTCATTTTAGTGTAGATTGTCACTGTTTAAGGGTTTAATCTGAGAGCTAACAACCTTTATTTCATACTCACACTAACTAAAGAGCAATAGGATGCTTTTTCTTGTTAGTTTCTTCAATTGCATGCTTATTTTCTCTAACAAGTGATCTTATCCTCCTATTGAAATGTTGTGTTGTAGGTCACAAACTCACACACCACAATAAGGATTTGAATAAAGAAATTCATTTAGTATGATGCAGTGTGAAAAATGGAGTTTGGAGATTGAGTCTATTTGGATGAATGATGTTTTTTTATGGACTATTAAGAGGATGTTTTTAGTAGTTCTTTTCTTTCTCATGAATACACATGGTTGATTTTAGGATCTTATAATATTTTAGGAGCACAATTTTAAACTAGGAACCATAATACTATGTAATAAATCTTTTAGATCAACAATTTAGAGGTAAATGTTTATTACGTTTCACCCAACAAAGATGTTTCTCAATAGTTAGAAAATGATGGTTTAGTTTCCTAGGATTTTATGGAGGATAAGAAATACCTTTCATTGAGTACAAACACCTTAATTGTATCCTAATTAAAAATGTAAAAAATTTCAAAAGTTAGTTTGCATCCAAAAGATAGTAGAGACATAGGTATAGATATGAGTAAATAGAGAATACTTTTGTTTATAAGTAGCCCACTCTCTATTCCATATTTATTTCCAAAAGACAACTCTAAGATTTTATTTTAATTTGAAGATATGAATTATGCCACATAAATGATAATTCTTTTGGTGACTCAATACATGCAAATTTTATGACTAACCTTTTTATAGGCACTTCCTACCACATCTCCAAAGAAGAAATAAAGAGGAGCAAAATTAGAAGGAAAAAAATTTCATATTAAAGCCTAAGGATTTCATTACTATTTCCTCTTAATAGACCATGGAAGGTATCCTTTTCTATAAGTAAAAAGGTCAATCTTAGCCATATACAATTCTTCTTTTGCCTTTAAAGAGTAGTAAGTTTATTTAAAGATGGATTTATGCAAAGCTTATTTTGTATATTCTTTAAATTTATTATTTATAATAGGTTTATAAGATTATTTCCTGTTTTACTCCCAAATTAAATCACCCATAAGAGAAATTAGAACATATGCACCTTAATCAATAGATGTTTCCTCTTCTAATATATGTGTTTTTAATTCGCCACGAGCTTAATATTATTAGCAACAAACTTGATCCAAATAATATAATTACCACATCTTTGAAATTGAAAATGGTTGAAGCTAATTGAATCACAAAAGGTACACATTGATCTAGGTTGTTTCTTTGCCAAAAAAACCTTGATTTCTAAAACTCCAAGGAAGGAAACATATGGCCACAACCCCTAGTTGAGTTGTTAATTGTTGGCTCTCAAGATGATAGGTCCTCTCTCTTAGAAAAATAATTAGCTAAGGAAAGGAAAAGTATGGCCATAATTCCTAGTTGAATTGTTAATTATTGTATCTCGAGATTATAGGTACTCTCTCCTAGAGTACTAATCAACTAAGATAAGTGGAAAATGACATTTCAAGCAAAGAAAATAAAATCTCAAAAAGAAGAGAACAAGTTTGGAAAAGGTCATAGGAGAATGGCTCTTATCCTATTCTTGAGACTATCAAAAATTAAGAAAATAAACATTGAGTTATCTTTGAAATTGAACACAAATGAATGAAAACAAATATTTGATTGCCATACGTAACAAAAATATGAATAATTTTAATAGACATCTTAATAAGTATATAAACAATTGAAAACATTAGAAATTTCAACCTCAAATCATCCAAACCTTTAATATAAATATAAAACCACTCTCAACTATCTTACTTAAGATTTCATTAAATACGAAATGTAACTTTGGTGGGACAAAACTACAAACGAAAAGAAGATATGATATTAGTAGGGTAGAAAGGTAGACCACCAAAAATTAATGCCGTGATTTAAAAGCCAATTTAGTTAACACCTAAAGTTCAATACTTTCAGAAGATTAAAGTTAAACAAAAAGTGCACCAACATATAAGGTAAAGATGAGAATTGATTGTCTCGAACCTTACCAGCTATGATGTCAAACTGAAACTTTCATCTGCAAGATATTGACAGAATTTTAAGCTTGTAATGTTCAAGAAAATACATCGTGAGATCGTCCATAACATAGACATCGGCTTTCTGCAACCCCCGAGAAACCATCCGAAACATCAGAAAATTTGAAAAGGTTTCAACATTCTTATGTTTGGGACGGTTACCCGGGGAGTGCAGAAGAAAAGTCTAATACACATGAAGCAATGCAGAAAGAGAGAGTATATCTAATGACCTGTGAATTAACAAGATGCAATTGAGTTGCGTAGTTTGAGGAGGGCTTGCCCAATTTATAATGGTTCAAAAGATATATCTGAAAAAAATGTTAAGTTAAAAGACAAATGAGATAAGTATGAAGAGCTGTTCAAATATCCTTTGTTGAATTATTTTCTGTTGATAATGGCAGGCACGAATGGCCACTTTTGAAAAAGCAGATTCGATTCTTAGTGCAGATAAGCATTGCCAATGGGAATCACTGTAGCCATAATATTTATTATTTCATATATTAGTGCGGATAAGCATTGTGAGTGGGGGATAGGATATCGAAAGAGATTGTGAAGATGACTTCTAAGATGTTTATTTAGATGTAAAGGAGAGCACCATGTAAAAGCATAGATTTTTTTAAAGAGAGATTTCAAATTCTATAAGAGTAAGGTTTGTACATTTTGTTTGTAGTATAATTAGGTACTTTTCAAGAATATGGTGTAATTCTATATATTATTATAAGTCATTTTCTTATAAAGAGTATGATTAGTTCTATATTATTATAAGCTATTTGTAGATCTACTATAGACGTATATATAGATTGTTCGACATCATAGACTATAAAAGAATCTTTCTTTCTTTTTCTTTTCCAAATGTAATTTTACATAATTATAAATTTCATTAAAAAGAAAAATATGAAAGCGAGATCAATTGTAAAATTTGCACTCTATCTAATGTCTTAAAGATAACAACTGATAATTAAACACTTCAATTATATTCCTCTTCGGATATGCTGGATGGTGTTTTTTAATGTCATCACTTTGCAGATTTCTGCCATGTTCATTTTATGGTTCTATGGTTCGCATGGCATTTTGTACTTGTATAATTATCTTGTAATTGGGGTTTGGTGCTCCTTAATTTTCTAAAGTTTTGGGTTCTCTCTGCCTCCTGTTTCTCTGGCAGTCATCTTGTAATTGGGTTTGGCTTCTCTTTCGCCAACCCTCTACTTGGGTAGTTTTAGGATTTATGACAGCTAAATTGTACACTTTTATAATGGGTTATGAACGGAGTTTTCTTTCCTGGTTCTTTCTCCGGGAGCCCCCTTTTGAACCAGTTGATTATACTAATATAAATATAAAGTTTTTCCAAAAAAAAAAAAAACATTCACCATCATCAAAAAGATTTAAAAAAATTAATATTTCATTTATTTTATTAAATTTTTTATCAATAAAAGACTATTACCATATTAATATTAATAATAGGTACAAAGTCTACATCACAAAAGAAGTTCAGAATAAGAAAAATTAAACTACTCCTGATAGTCTGATGAAAGAAAAACTATGAACCAATATAAAATCTAATCACTTAGAGATCGAAATAAATGATCAAAATCCCCATCTTCAAAAAATGTATGATACTAACTACAATCTATAGATCAAAATAAAATTCTTTCACAACATATAGCTAATAGTATTCAAAATTCCACATAAAACTCTTTCTTAATAGATTCCTTGAAGAGGATCCTGTAACTATACTTTGATGACCCCGTCCATGACGGTGTCCTTGCCCTTTGCCCAATCTTCCCTTGCCAGTAAAAGCAGCGACATCTGCATCATCTGGAGTTCTCTGTATGAAAATCATGGATTAGCCTCTTTGTTCCCAAATCCTTCTCAATTCCTCTTGGGTTCTCAATGTTCACTTCTCTTCTATCTAGTTTGGATCCCACTTTTCTACATCCTTTGGCAGAGGGCCCTGAGAATTAAAAATTTTTAAAAATTTGGCCTCCATGCTTTGAAAGCTCTACTCCCCTACATTACCCGTCACCAAATTCTCTTCTAAGAGAAAATCCAAAACCCAACTTGGACCCTCATTGTGTCTGAGTTTGTAGAGCTTAATTACAAAATCAAGCTATTTCCTAATTCCAAATCTCTTTCTCCTGAATATTCTTTTATCTTCAATAACCAAAATTAGGTACCATTTAGGAGGGTGGCCATTGATAATTTCCATGTCATAATCTTTCTATCTTGGGATCATGAGATTCTCATTAATATTAATGAGAATTCTAGTCATGTCAATCAAGAAAACTCAATGGAATATACCTTTTGATAGAGTTTTTTGTAGTTCTTTTTCTCAAGCCTACATGCAATAATTTAGCTAAAAATACTTCTACTATCTTTGTATTCACCCTATACTTATGATCTACTATGATAAAATCTCTTTCCATAATTCCTAAAATAATTTTTACCAGCATGATGTGTGAAGCTATAAGAATTTCTTGCATCCTTTGTTAGTTATGGGCCCTAGAAACGTAACTTGTCTTTTAGGTTTCTCGACCTTGAATAAGATTGGTGACTCCATATTTTTGAATTCTTTACTCATAGTCAAAGCCCTAAATTCTAGTATTTTTTAAACACGTCTTTAAGAAAGAAGAATTGAAGGATAACTCACTTTAACTTACTTTTTCTATTTTCCCTTTACTACCTTTTACTTCTTCCACTTGACTCTCTGTAACTTCCCTCTTCTCCTCTTCTTAATTCCACATATCTTGATGGTTTTGACGCTCCACTCTGCTAAAAGGTAATAAATATCTGAGGATGGCCAAGTATGGTGTCCGTCAAAAAAATTAAATTGTATTCTTGTTGAGAATAAAACTGACATGAAAGGAAAAGATCAAATGGGACAGTGTCAAAACTCGTTAAAAAGATTTGAGATAATGTCAAATCTATTCTTCCTAACAACTCTAAAATCGCCATCTTCACCATAATTTACCGACTAAATCTTATAATGGTTGTTGTTATTTAATTCAAACTTCACTTAGATCATTTTGCTAAAAGTAGATGGTTAGTTTTACCTTTTTACTATTTTGGCAACAGTTATTAAAGAACTAAATATTTTGGCTTCCCATACATGCCTTACTCACTTACCCTACACTCCACTTTAATTCTCTCAATGCAAAATATGTCATTTCATCTCTTAAATGCTATCTTGAGTGAATATTTCCATATCTATTTTCAAATTCAAAATGATAGCTTTGCTACCATAAATGAGATATGATATCAGGTAGTTGAAAAGAGGTGTTAGCCTTCCTATTTTCCTTTAAGTCACTTCTCCTCCACTAATGGTTATTGTAGTTGATCGTCTATAAACTCAATTGGTACCAACTTATTCTAACAGTACAATGGTTCCAAAAAAAATTATAAGCCGCTCAAAAATAGCACCCACCTACCATCGTTATAAAAAAAAATTGCAAGTTTGAAATATTATTTTTTAAGAGATTCTATGTTCCCATTAAAAATAATTTGAAATGTCCCAACAATAATCTGTTGGAAATAATAGGTACTAAGACGGGGTTGAATCGGTACTTTAATACTTCCCCGGTTTAAACTAATAACCTCTTACTTGCAACAAAATACACTTACATAACTATAAAGCATAAGACTGAAATGCAAATTAAAAAAGCAATGAAATCACAAACAATCCATACACACAACACCTTAATTTTGGTATCATAGAAACCCTTGGTTAGAGGGAAAAACTATAGTGGGGATGACACCCACAACTCTTCACTGCAGTAGAAAAGTATTTCCTAGTTAAGAGCTACAAATGTCACTTTCTGGGTGACTCGCCCTATTAGGAGTGACTGATACATTGTTAGATGTATCTGAAAGTCCTATTACAGACTACCCCGCTAAGAGATTTTATCCCACTATTACATTGTTTACCCAATTAATGGATTTACAATAAAGTCCTATTAAAGACTACCTTGTTAGAGGATTTTAGAAACTTGTTGAAAGTTGTTAGGACTACAACAAGAAACTTGACCTATAATTTGCACTCTTCAATGCTTGATCAAACCCTATTAGCTTAGTTTCTATTCATTCAAACCTTTTGCATCTTTTCTGAATTTAACTCTGTGATCACACCTTTCTTCTTGCATCAATTAATTCAACTTCTCAATCTTATCTCTCTCTTACTCTCTCTTCTTGGTACAAAATATATGTCTTGTGATGTAAAATTTTTTAGGGTACTTTATCCACTTAGCCCAAAAACCTAATCGTAGAAAACCTAAATCTTTCATCTTGTTGGTTAGGTAGACATTAATGCTTGTCATTCCCTAGGGGTGTAAATGATTCATTCTTATTCACAAATTATACCTTGAAATCAATATAATGTCCAGTTGATCATTCCTTATAAACCGCTTTAATCAACTCTCCAATCTATGTATTACTTTTTCCTTTTTGTCCAGGTTAAATGAATCTACTTCCATTATGATCAGTTTCATCGATTACTCAAAAATATTTATCTTTCACCTATTTGTTGTTTGACCAATAGGTAGTTCACCACTTCACTTGTTTACTTATTTGTCGATAGATCTTTACTTGTTCCCTTTACCAATTAGTCCTTTACTGACTATGTAGTTCATCGATGGGTGAATTGTTTTATCAGTTGTGTACCTATTTTTTGATGGGTAAAACCTTCTTACCTATGTAATGGTTTTCTAGTAATGACAACCATACTTTCCAAAATCATCATCAATGACCTCATTACGATTCTTCAATCAACATTCTCCCCCTTTGGCATTGATGGCAAAAATTTACAACTCCAATATACAACTTCGCATTACTAACTTGTAATCTTATTTCACACAACTCCCCATTTGTCACACTCCAATAGACAACTCTCCCTTTTTTACAATCAATGTCAAATACTATAACCAAGAAACATGCAACTTTAAAATGATATATACAAGGGTGCTTACCGCTCATAGTTTGTCAAACACAATCTTGAATTTTTCCTTTGTATAGTTAGCTAGTAATTTCTCTCATGATTCTTTCAAAGTCTTCAGTGAAATATGTTGATCATGTAGATCAGATGCTATCTCTTCCATGTTGTCCATGGTGCTCAACTCTGGGGTGGCAATCAATTCTTCACTTTTCTTTACATATGCTTGCATGATATCCATGTGAGGGGTCAGAATACCCTGTAACTCCAGTAGAGTTAACCTTACTCTATCTTCTTTTGCCTTTAGCTCTCTTTCTTGAAAGGATATGTCCCTCATTGTTTCTGTGTGCTCCATCATGGATGGATTTAGTGGATCTAGCTTGCTCAAAGTTGTAGCTTTTTTGGATTCAAGTTTGGCTAGATTTCTCTTCAGGTCAGTAGTGAAGTTTGTCAGAATAGATAGTTTTCCAAGTATCTTACCAACATTTTTCAATGCACTCTTCATCTCTTTCACCATCTCAAGTAATGAGACTTTGACAATGGTAATATTTTGTAAGATTTTCTCCCTGATTTCTTTCTCTAAACTCTTCTTTGCTCTTGTAGCTATATGTTCTTCTAGGTCATGTTCTGAAGTAGTGATTGCATCAACGAGTGTCTTAAGTTGATCAATCAATGGCTCATCACTATAAATTTGTACATCAGGAATTAAGTCTGACAGTAAATTAATTATTTTATTCAATGGGTAAGTGTACAAAGATGGTGTGCAAAAAGGGGGGTATAAGTCACCACATTTTTTTTCTGAAATCGAGTAAACCTGAACTCCAAAGAGAAATTGGAGAGTCTTGTACTCAAAATTAGAAGATGTGTAAAGAATAAGAATTGTAGTACTTTAAATCTAGTTTCTAAACTTCTCTAGTGTTTTAAAAATGGATAAGATTAAGATGGCCAAACCCTTCGCGCACAAAAAATTGTTCCTAATTTTTTCAGAAAAATATAACATAGCTTTTTTTCGTGCGCTCAACAAAAGATATAGTTAGATTTAGTATTTTGAAAAAAACGTTTGGTAGGATGATAGGTAAGAGTGAGATCTAGAAGTTATGTATTATTTCCTATTTTTATGTTGAGTACTTTTTTTATGTTCGTGCGCTTGGCATAACTTGCATAAAAATAATTGAAAATGCAATTTTCTTTTTTTTAAAGTGTATAGATTCAAGTGTAGAACAATAATATGTAAAAAAAATTAATTGGTCAAGTAGATCAAAAGTTATTAAAAAAATGGTAGAAATATGTCTGTGAGGCCTGTCAAGACACTGGTAAAGAAAATTAAATTTCACTATGTTAATGTTGTCCAAAAATTGAAAAACTTATATGGTTAGAAAGATGAGACATGTGAGATTATGGTGGTAATTTTAGAGATACACACTTGATCATTTGTAAACCTGATGATGACGAAGTTGAGAAATCATGTTGGAAGATGAAAAAATGTGTTAAGGGATGAAAATGGAGGGAAAATAGGCTTGCAATTTCCAACCCTCTTACCAAGCCAAAACTCGTATGATTTTTGATGTGCAAAATAACCTGCTTAGGTTTTAAAAAATAAAAAGTACCATTCAAAGTTTTACATAACCCGTGTGGGTTATGTAGAACTAAAACTATCATTTTGAGTTTTATAAAACTAGCACGGGTTAAGAAGACATAAAAATATATGCTTGTAAACCTAGCATTTACTACACATATGTATATAAATGCATATGTAATATGTGTTTATGTATGTATCTATGCATATCTATAGTTATATATACATATATTTATATAGATATATGTATATATGGTTGTATACATGCATGTCTCTCCTCATTTCCTCTCTCTCATCTTCCTTCCCCCATCATCGTCTATATCTATTCAGAGACCTAATTATCATGTTTGAGATCTATCTCATCTACCTCCACCCTCTCTCTCTCTCTCTCTCTCTCTCTCTCTCTCTCTCTCTCTCTCTCTCTCTCTCTCTCTTTCCTCCCTCAAGTTCCTATTTTATAGAACCCGTACAAGTTATGAGGAAAATGTTAATGTTGGTTTTAGGTTTCTATAACCCATATGCATTATGAGAAAATCTATATAATATATTCCCAACGGCCTAGAAACCAACACTACAAGTTGTTTGAAGGTCTCACTGCACTATCTCGCATCAGTTTTCAGGATAGTAACAGTCAGGTTTGCATTTTTTTTTGTCAATTTTTCTTTGAAATGATTGATTTGTTTTATTTTTTGGTTTGTTACTTTAGATTATAATAAAATGATGCTCATTTTTTGTTTTCTTTCTATTTGATTGTGGATTTTCATAATAATGTTATGTACATAGGACAATCAATATTAATGTAATGGGAAAGAACAAGAGAGGAACAAATGAGCAACGGGAGGAAGAAAAGATAAGAAAAAGAGTGTATGAGGAGGTTATGTGGAGGTATGTCATCTAATGCACCTAATGACAATGATGAACATGCAAAAATCCAAATTGACATGATAAATGTACCTAATGCAACAAATCAAAATGATCAACATGCACCAATTCAAATACACATGACAAATGCACCTAATGAATGCAATGACCATACTCCATTTCAAATCAATGTGATGAATATACCTAATGAATTTGAAGAATATACACCACTTCAATTTGATGAGATTAATGCACCTAATGAAAACCAAGAGCATGCACACATCTTAACACCTCCTAGAATAATTCATAGAAAACTAAAGTTTCTAATTGACATTGATGAAAATATTGTGAGGCCAATGCATGATAAAATTTTCAAAACAACTTGTTGAAGAATGGTTAAAATATTTTGGAATAACTATTTTGAAAATTTAAACCAAAGTGGAAGATGCCAATTAGTTGTTGAAATGATTAAAAATATGAAATTTAGAGAGATAATGAGAATTTTGAGTTTAAGAACAGCTGAAAATAGTAGTGAGAGAACTATCATGAGAAATCTATTTGATGCATACCAAGCCATTGGTGCGAAAGAGCATACAAAAGATGCTAATGTTACTCAATGTGTCCTCACATCAACCATAATGGGAAAGGAAATGAAAAAATATCGTTTAATAAGAAAAACAAGAAAGTCGTTAAGGATAAGTAGAACAACATTACACAATGCCTTAGAGAGGTGAGAGAAAACTGGGGATCCTAACAATAATTCTCTTTGGGCATTCTCGGGTAGACTCCCACACAAGGAAAAGGTTTTTGTTGATGCACTAAGAACGTAAATTGAAAATTTTTGGCATGATAACATAAGGGTTTCACCCAACCAAAGAGATGTTGTTAGAAGGTGAATTGGACTTAGAAACCGTGAACCACATCCAAAACACTATTTAGACATGACTCAAACACAATTTTATGAAGGGTTTCTTCAAATCTTTCCTCACATTAAACTTAGCCAAAGATTTTTTGAGATTAAAAAAACCATCTTATGTTAAGATTAATCATGTACTACATTTTGTTGTAGGGTCCATGTTGAATTTTCCATGCATTATGATATTTATCATTATATATGTTTTACTTTTGCACACTAATGTTTTGCAAGAATGTGGTCTACAAGCACCTCCTAAGTCACTAAGATAATTAATTTCAAGTGTACTATGTAGAAGAGATGACAGGTGCATTTACTATAAGATGGTGTATTTGAAAGGATTTTTTCCTACATGCGGTGGTTTACAACAGTTGTCTAGATGCCTACATCTAGATAGCACACATGAAATTGGTAAGACACTAGTTTCTATTGGAAAATACAAGTCAGTCACATGGTGTTAAAGATAGAAAAGAATGAAAGAGGTGTGAGTTAGAGAAAATGGATATATGCGTAGCTTATTTTATGAAGATGTTTCAAGAGAAACTAGTTCATGAGTACATAGGTCACACACATAGAGATAGGTGGTTAGATGAGCAATTCAATTTATGTAAGGACACTGTCCCCCTCAGTACTATTGTGTCTATCATTGATTTTTCTAAGAATTATACACTGAAACTTCAAAATGAAGTGCAATCTATGTATTACCACTCTACACAAGTTATTATTTTTTATACACATAGCATTCATGCATGCACATGATAGCACAGAGGAGGACAGAAAGGTTACAAGAGATTATCACTTCTATATTAGTGATAATCATACTCATTCATCATAGTTTTTGCAAGGATGTTTTACATTCTTCTATGATAGTTTAAGGGAAAGAGGTATAAGATACAACCAACACTTAATATGGTCGGACAATTACACTGCACAATTCAAGAATGCAAGGATGTTATACTGATTAAGTAGGATGCATGTAACAAGTGGTGTACAAATATTTTGGAATTTCACTGAGGCAGGGAATGGAAAGGGAGAGCATGATGGTGTGGGAGAATATGTGAAAAGAGCTCTTACCAGAGAGGAATTGAAGTACGAAGGTGGTGCAATATTAATAGATGCAGAAATAATTGTGCAATGGTGTAACTCTACGATGGGACTAGGTAATACATGTAAGTCTATGGTTTCTAGATATTTTTGGTTGATACATGAATCTAATATTGAAAAACATCTAGATTATTGTACACTTATAGGATCAAGTGACATGCATTCATTTAGAAGTTCAAATGCAACATCATTAGCTATTTATACTAGAAAAATTGCATGCTTTTGCTCTTCGTGTATGCATTTCGTGTGGGATGAATGTGAATCAAAAGAGTGGGTTGACCAATGGTCTTGTATACCTTTGAAAACCCTACATACATGTCAACTTCCTAGAGAACTACAAATGAACCAATTTGAAGCACCAGTGGATTTTGACAATGTATCAGACCTAGTTGAACTAGGTAATTTCTCTAGAATATTTCATAGGTTAAATCAATTTTAAACTCAATTTATTAGTTCTTTAAATGTTGATCTTGGTATTAACTAATTCTTTTATTAAATGCAGGTCATGTATATGCAGTAATTGAAGATGAGAATAATGAAGAAGGAACATATTATTTTTTGTGTCATTGTATTAAGGCCAAAAAGAAATTGACAACTAAAGTCATTAATGGAGAGGGTATTCAATACCCAATAGGATCTATTGTTGTCACAAGAACATGGATTAGAAGGTACCATTATTGTATCCAGATGCACGCATACCTATTAAACTCTTTTTATTACACTTTGCATTGATTTGGTTATTAAACTCTATAAAATGTAGGTATCCTATCAAGAATTCTAATGCCTATTTGTTTGACGACTTTGAGACACATAGACATATTCTTCATTACTCTAACCTTATTGCTGCAAAAAATATTCAATTGATTAAGTATCGTTGAAGACCTCTTAAAAAGAATTAGTGGAAAGTTCGTGAATCTAACCACGAGGCAATACTTGACACTATAAGGGATAGAGTTGATCCAGAAGGTTCTCTTGACTAATTTTGGACAATATAGAAGAATGATTCTACAATATGGTAGAATGATTTCCACAATTTTGTGTATATCTTCTAGGTTCTCTATGTGCATATTTAGAGGCCAAATTTTGTACTTCAAAATGACAATGAAATGTAATGTGCATAAATAGATGCCAAAATTTGTATATAAAAAGGGTTGTCATGTGCATATTAGATGCTAATTCTTATGTAAAAAAGGACAATGAGTTGTCCTGTGCATGTTAGATGACAATTTTTTATATAAAAGGTGCAATGAGCTGACATATGCATAGTAGATGCCAATTTTTATGTTAAAAAAGGGCAATGAGTTGTCATGTCATGTTAGATGCCAAATTTTGTATATAAAAGTTGCAATGGGCCTGATTTGCAAATATATTATTGAAATACATGTATTCAATCCTCTCAATATCTACTTTAGAAGAATCTCACATTTACTTTTGAGCTTTATCTTTTATTTTGTACATTCAACAATAAATAAGTGTGAAATCTATTTAAAAATTTCTTACTTAATTATTAATTACCATTAAGAACATGTTCAGACATATCTTTAAAAAAACTATTCATTAAACGCCATAACATGGATGTGACTGCAAAAGCTCATGTCATATGAAGTAATGGAATGCATTAAGTTGATAAGATGGAAAATGTCATTATTGGAATTGATTTAATGGCTATATATTTTTATGCAGACTGTTGGTGCAGGAGTACCCAATGAATCATGAAGGTTTATGTCAAAAGTTGCAATGTTTCTCAATTGAAATGGGAAACATTGCCTATCTTTCAATGTGTTTGTCATGGGATTGTGAATCATCTACTCCATTAGCTCTGATTGGCCAGGTAAACTCTAGTGACAACCCCGTCTCACCCACAAAGTCCCTCGAACGTTTGTGAGCACACCGGACCAAAGTGTTTCTAAGGGTCACTAAGCAACATTTGGCAAATATCTTTCTTGGGGTATATTTCAGAGCTCGTATGAGGTATTGATGAATTTTTAGGTGTTACAGTACCGTGTTATGGAGGTCTATAATTACCCATCTCAGTTTTGGGAGATTCCCCTTCGTTTTAATTTGGCATCCCTATCTTGATTTATGTCAAAAGTTACAATGTTGCTCAATTGAAATGAGCAACATTGGCTATCTTTCAATCCGTTCATCGTGGGCTCAACTCGTCTACTCCATTAGCTCGATTTGGCTGGTTAAATGCTAGTGACAACCCCATCTCACCCATGGAGTCCCTCAAATATTGGTGAGAACACCAAACCAGAGTGTCCCTAAGGGTTGTAAGGAAACTCAGGTGCGGAAACAGCTTCCTACGCTAATCTCTATAGGAGAGTATTGTGCAAATTCTTATAAATCCTTGCAATTTCAGATTCGTTAACTACTTTAACAAAGATATTGCAACCACATACCATGCATATAGAAAAATAGAGAATGACACAATGATATACCCTGGGGAAACCTTTCGATAAAAACCCCAGCACTCCAAAACCTACACAATGTATTGATCAAAACTTTTACAGCTTACAGTACACTTGCAATGCAAGTTCTTTCAGAAGATTTCAAAACCCTTGAAGACAAATCACAATAGCATAAAACATTCCAACAATACACTCGCATCACATCTCTTTGCAACCCTAAAAAAGCTTATATCATGCGCTTCACTTTTTAGGGCTACTCCCAAAGATAAATGTATTAGGGTTTTACCATTCTCCGAGAAAATAGGAACCCCAAAAAATTTTCCGGGGTGATGCCCCGAACCCCACGATTGGGGAAGAGTGTACAATACTCAAATTTATCAGTTGCCACATGTCTTCACCTGTCATTGAATCTTCCTGACATAGCTCTTACGTGTCATAGGAATCTGTCACAACCATTTTAGCCATGATCTCCTTACACACAATTCAAGATGTCGACACATCAACATTATTTGAAAGAAATACATTTTACAAAACAAATAATAAGAATAGGAATTATCCAAGGTTGAGACACCTTATTCCTAACAAGGGTCACTAAGTAACATTGGGCAGTGATCTTTCTTGGGGCATATCTCGGAGCTCGTGTGAGTATCGATGAATTTTCAAGTAATACAAAACCATGTTATGGAGGCCTACAATTACCCATCTCATTTTTGGGAGATTCCCCTTCATTTTAATTTAGAATCCCTATCTCATTTTATCTCAAAAGTTGCAATGTTGCTCAATTGAAATGAGCAACATTGGTTATCTTTCAATCCATTCATTGTGGGATCAATTCATCTACTCTATTAGCTTTGGTTGGTCGGGTAAATTCTAGTGACAACCACGTCTTTCCCATGGAGTCCCTCAAACATTCGCGAGCACACCAAACTAGAGCATCCCTAAGGGTCACTAAGCAATATTGCGTAGTGATATTTCTTGGGGCATATCTAGGAGCTCGTGCAAGGTATCGATAAATCATCAAGTGCTACAAGACCATGTTATGGAGGCCTATAATTACCCATCTCAGTTTTGAGAGATTCCTCTTTGTTTTAATTTGGCATCCCTATCTTGGTTTATGTCAAAAGTTGAAATGTTGCTCAATTGAAATGAGCAACATTGGCTATCTTTCAATCCGTTCGTCGTGGGATCGATTTGTCTTCTCCATTAGCTATGGTTAAATGCTAGTGACAACCTTGTCTCACCCACAGAGTCCCTCAAACATCCGTGAGTGCACCAAACCAAAGTGTCCCTAAAGGTCACTAACCAACATTGGTAAAATTGGGTATTTCACACTTTTCACCAACTTGTTCCAAAACACAATCCACAAGAAATATAAACCATATAAACCACCCATTAATATACATCTTCCTATGACCCTTATTTGGTCAATTAGGACATTTTGACACATAGACAAAATCGTTACATATGTTGGATTTTCATACCTTATTACATCAAATTAAGTCACATATTGTTACAAGCTAGGGGTTGTCGTTGCACCAAAAGATTGACCCATTAATGCTCAATACAACCACTAGACTTATAGAAGACACAGAAGGTGGTTAATCCATGTCACAAAACCTGAGGGGAGCACTAACCATTTTTCCAACAATCTCCCCCTCAGCATTACCCGAGGGGATGCGAACCTGTGACCAAGCTTTGATACCACTTGTTAACCACTAGGGTTTTCGTTGCACCAAAAGATCAACTTGTTAATACCCGATACAACCACTAGACTTATAGAAGACATAAGAGGAAGTTAATCCATGTTGTGAACCCTACGAGGGACGCTGGCCTACTGCCAACAATCCCCCTCCCAGTGTCACTCATTGTGGCCTGCATGGATTCGAACCTATGACAGAAGGACCCATTGTCCAAACAACTTCAAGGGAAAGATCATTGAACACACTGTCCAATTGATCTTTGTATTACTCAAACAGAATAATACCAAATAAATACTAATATCAGCAACTTGTCTTTGCTCCTCTGCCTGTGCCAAACCACACCAACTGCTTCACCAGATCTCTGCAATTTGCATATGCTCTTACAACATATATTGCTCAATTTTGCAATTCATCATATTACATGTCTTACAATTCCATACAATGAAGGGAAAACAATCCTTCCTTCATACCACACTCAAATAATAAAAAATGAGTCGGCCAACAAGGCTTAACCAAATACAAAATATAAACCTGCACACGTTACATAATTATCCACAATTACATTAAACTATCGGCTTCAAAACAAAATAATTCTTCAAACGTGCAACATTCGACCATGTTGTCTCATATTTTTACAAATATTACAAACACTTGAATATATTAAAAATTAAACATTTCATTAGTTTACATCATTTAAAAATTCTCAATATATTTCCTATTTTTTACTGATTCAATCTAAAAACTCAGTGTTGACCATTTCCTTTATGAAAGTGTGACACAACTTTGTAACTAATTTGAGATTGTAGAATCTCCTTTAAAAATGTAATGCGTAATTAAACTATTAAATATAATATTGAGACTCGTTTGAAGCTTTACCTCCATTCCTTTCCTCCTTGTTTGTCCCCACTCCCTCTTATAATATATTTATTAGTATAATATATTCATAATATTATACTAGTAAATATAATATTGATACATTTTTATTTGGTTCAAATAATTTTCTCATTAATTTCTTATTAAATATATTATAATAGATTATTAAATATGTAAACCATTCTAATATATTTTTTGGTAGTATTTATAACCTTTCTAAAATGTAAATATATTAAATTATAATATATTACACGTATTATATTTAATATATTAAATATATTTTATCTTTTATTAATAGTCTACCTTTTTTATTATAACTATTATATTAGTTCATTATTTTTATATATATTTTGTTATTTTTTTACATAGACTATTATAATAATTTTACTTAATGCATAAAACTATTATAATTTATTTAACATATTACAATAGTTTATATATTAAATAATTTTTTATTATATATTTATTGTATTATTTAGTTATTAATATTTTCTTAAATGTTATTGAGTCCTTGTTTGTAGTTTAGTTTCTCTTTTATCCTTTATTTCTTATTTACTTTACTTTTTCTTGTTCTCTCTTGTATTTATCTAAGTCTACAAACTTTCATTTTTCTCATGCATAGTGCACAATTGCTCACTTTCATCTTGATGATCAATAGAATGTGATCTAAAGCATTGATGCAAAAAATAACACAATTGAATCTTTAAACATTTAAGCTCTCCTTTATAACATTTTAAGAAAATTATATAAGAGGTATCATGAAATATATAAACAACTAAATTCTTAGTGTTGATGAAAAAAATTACACAGTTGAATCCATAAACATTTAAGCTCTACTTTATAACATTTTAAGAAAATTATATAAGAGGTGAAATATATAAACAACTAAATTCTTAGTGTTGATGAAAAAAAATTACACAATTGAATCCATAAACATTTAAGCAGAGCTCCTTTATAATATTTTAAGATAATTATATAAGATGTATCATAAAATATATAAACAATTAAATTCTTTCTTTAAAGTCAGTCTAAGAACTTTTTTCTCAAAAAAAAAAATCTGAACATTTCTCATTATTACAATTTTTCAAGATTAGAAATTTCATAACAATGAATACAAAAATATAACCACATAAGATAGAAAAATTTATCAAAACCAAGAATATATCTGCAAACTTATCATCTTGTGCTCCTTAAAAATAAATTCTATATAGTAGTGTACTCACAATTAGTAAAACTTGATACCAAAATGTAATGCCCAAAAAATGGGACAAAAGCACAACTACAAAAAAAATTTTGAACAAACTATAAAATATATCTAGGTCAACAAGGTTGCACAAAAGCCCTACGACGCGAAGCTTTGGAAATGTAAGTTCGCTTGGGCAGGTCACCCAAAGACACTTAAGGGGCCATGAGGCAAGCACTAGCGTGCCTCCGTCCCCTACAAGGCGGAAGTCATTAGGCGACGAGGAAGGATAAAGAAGTTTAAAGGAACTAACATATTTTAATGGTTACGTGACGTATTGGGATAATATGTTTATCCCTAAGTAGTCTCAAGGGTAAATTAATTCACTAAAGGATAAAATTATTCAGAAATAACAATTTCAATTATCAACCTAGCTTATACTCATTTAACCTAACTTTTCTTTTCCAATTAATAATCCTTAAGGAATATTAGTTTCAATAATGCCAAAGTTTATAATGTTAATTAATAAATTGAATTAACAACCCCTAAATTAATTCATGTAAATTTTATGTAGAAATAAGATATGGTTTGCTAAAAATTTTGTCAAGAATAATAATAATTAAATAAGAAGGGGTATTTATTATTATTTTATTTCCTTCACTAGTTAAATCTTTCGTATAAGACAAATTACTAATTCATAATTTATAACTTAATCAAATGTTATTAATGATAAGTCATGACGAAGGTATATCCAACCTTATTATTTACTCAATTATTCTAACGTAAAAGCGTTACCATAGTCTAAAGTTATTTTCCCCATAAAATGATCACTATCTAAAAAGATAAGTTTTTAACTTTATAACTAATTCATTTTTTACTAGCAAAAGAAAATAATATGACATTACGACAAATTCAATTTACACCGACATAATGAAAATATAGTAACATTTCAACTAAATACAATGCATAAACTCATAAGGGAAAAACAACACTACTAAAAAGAAACAAATAATATAATAGTGAATGGGCCCTCCAAACCCTAATTCAAAATTAGGGTTTGGGGCCCTAATAAAACTTATTCAACCCTAAAATCTCTCATTGTTTCATTTTCACTTTGTGTGCAGGTTGAAGAAATTTGCAGATGATAAACTTGGCTAGGTTTCTCTATAGAGTGAGAGGGTGTTATATGGCAAGAGATCCCTTCTTCTATAAGGGAGTCTCTCACATACGCACCAGATAATTCCCATTTCTGTGTAGAGGAAGAGGGTATGTTTATTTTGAAATAGACATCTGTGGAAGTTGTAATGTTCTCAGATCTTACATAGATCTCATATTCTTGTCTCTGTTATATAAATGTTGTCATTTTACACAGCAATGTAATAGGTTTTTGCTTAACGAAATAAGTGTTACCAGAGCTTTATTATTTTTCTCTGCTCTATCTTTTATTATTTATTTACGGTTTGCAAGAAGAACCCCCTGTTTTTTTTTCTTATACTAGTATATGATTATATTGTATTGTTTTTAAGTTTACAAAAAAAATGTTGTACGGGTTTAATCCTTGGTTGCGTTTTGTAGCAGCGACAATGGCAGGGTCACTGTCATGGCCCTAAGCCACAATAGTGCCCTGCACTATCGTGACTTAGAGCCATGGCGCAATTTGTTTATTGTTGAAAGAAAATTTATTGATCATATCACCATTGTTAAGGTTGGTATTATTAGTACTTGTCGGTAGGCTAATTATTTCTCGGAATGTAAAATGTGAAGAGTTTTATTTCCACTATTTTAGCCATATTGCATTATTCTAGGTTGATGAAACTAATAATATTATTTATTTATATTTTTATTATGTTTATTATCATAAATTAAATTATATTTTATTTTTATATAATATAAATATTAAATATATTAATAATGTAAATAACAAACTAACACGTATTTGTTAGCATCTAAAATTATATTCCAAATAAAATTAAGCTTATTTTATACTTTATAAAATCATTTAAATTAACATAAAAATTAAATAAAATTAATTATAATTTATAATTTCTATTATTTAAATAATTATAATTAAAAATAAAATTACCTATTGTTACATCTATAATTATATAAACTAATATAATTATTATCAAATAGTTTTATAATTACTTAAAATATATTTAATAATTATAATATATTTATTAATATTAGAATTACATTTAGATATAAATTAAAATTAATTATAAAATTAAAGACTGCTAGAATATTATTTTAAAGATTTTAATTATTATCATTCATATATAAAAAATTATATTATAATTACATTATAATCTTTAATTTAATTAATTTTCTTGATTTCATTTTTATTAAATAACTATTAATTAAATAAATTTAATATTTATAATAAATATAATAAAATTGGATGTAGATTTATTTATAGCTAAAATTATAATTAATTTCGGCAAGTACTATGTCACTACATGGCACTTGTTTCTCTTGCATGAATATGTAATCGAATTAGAATTACTATTAAAAAGTAAAACAATCAGTTTTGTAGATTAAGTTATATAAAAGTGGAAACCAATTGAATTTAAATCTTTTTGAATTCACATTTTCCAAATTTAATAGTGAGACTCATACTTCTGCACTAAGTCATGTTTTGTTGATGTACTGATGTGGCATTACATGATTAGTTGCTTTTTAGATCTAATGAAATACATTTCATTCAATTGTAGGTAGTTACCATCAATACTAACTTTAAAGCCACAACTATTGGTAGAAATTGTCAAAAATACCAGACATTAAACCAACAAGTGTTATAATAATTATTTCCCATTACTCATAAATATTTGAACTAGTATCCAATAGGGCAAACCATACAATCTTGGGGTGGACAAAATGGTTACAATATAGGGCTTTCACCATTGTCAGTATTTGTGTTATTAGTACTTGTCGATAGGCTAAGCAAGTACTATTGCAATGATTTTTGCATTTCTTCTTTTACTCGTGATTAAAACAATGTGTATACACCAATTAGAAATTAGGATAGTTATTATTTTGTTACATATTTTATATTCCGTATAGTGAAATTGAAATTTTTTTAAGTTTGTAATATCTAAATCTTATTTATTGATAATTTGATTGGCTGAATCATTTGAGCCCTTATACACGATTTTAGGGAAAAATTTGTGCATACTATAGAAAATATAATTTATTAAGACAAACTTAAGTTTAATTTAGATGAAAATTCATATTTTAAATAGTATATTTTTTAAATGTAATTTTTTCCATTAATTGGAAATGTTAAATAAAAATAATATATATTTCCATTATATAACCTTCTAAGATAAATTATTATATATTTTTATATTAATAATCGAGAGTTCAAAACATGGCACCAAAAAGAAGGGAGGCGAAGCCTCGACCTACCAATCGGAGAGTATCAGTAAACTATCCACATAAAACTAATACATAATAACAGGAAATATACAAGTATGAAGCAGCAAGAGGGAAGCTACTCATGCAGCATATCATCAAATTTATCAATCCAAGTCGTCCAGCCAAGCAGCCCTTCCATCCAAATCACTTTTTTCTGATCCAAAATATGAGAGAAAGCATGCAGGTTTTCAACTCCGGGATTCTTGTTGTCTTTGATCTCTTGCATAAGTTTTGCAAGAGCATCATCAAAAGCCATCTGATTGTCCACGACACTAGCCAGCTCAAATCCACTCTTCATCTCATAAATAAACATCAAAGCATGCCCATCACGAAGGAACCTAAGCAGCTTCTTCATTTCCAAGTTCAGAATACAACAAACCTACGAAGCAATTTTAAAATGTGTGAGTTTTCTATAAAACCCAGTAAGAGACCTGCTAATGCCTTGAAATTTAGACTCATTTCTAAATTTCCAAATATACCAAAGGATGAGAGATGAAAGAATCTGCCAGAACAAGTTAGAATCTTTGTGAAGTCCTTCAATAAAGCCAATAATGATATCAAGAGTATAAACAAATTTAGTAATAGAAACACCAAACATAAGCCAAATTTCTCTAGCAAAGGTGCAGTCAAAGAAAATGTGTCTCATAGTCTCCGACAATCTGCATATAGGGCAAATATCAAGGCTGGCTTGATGGTTTCTGATGGGAAGTCTATCCAACAGGAGCTACCACTTGAAACATTTAATCTTAGGTGGAATGGGAGCTTTCCATAATTTATCAAACATTTTCTGCCAATCAGTAGGGGTGAAGCTGCAATACCAGATGCTATTAATATGCTGAGTAACAGAAGTATCATGGTTAAGGAATTTGTAAATGTCCTTCGCTTTAATAGACGTCAGGAGGGAACCATTTTGCCATCTGAAGGAGAGATATCGGTGAGAGTCAACATCAGTGTTCCTAGGAAGATTGAGGGGAGCACAAGCCAGCTTAATGAGATTATAGGTACGCTTGTGGGAAGCACGGAGATCAAATTCTCTAGCAAGGTTGTCCCAACTGATGAGTTGGTTGTGTTCCATAATATCCATAATACAATTGATGCCTTTATTAGCCCATATTCTGGCCAAACATCCTTTAGTCAAGGCAAGGGGTTTACCTTAATGAAAGAGATTCCACCATATGGATCGTTCGCCATGCAGGGTATTATTGTAATCAAAAGAGGAGTTATCAATATGGCCATGAATATTCTCCCAATTCTTCCAAATGGATCTAAAAACCCAAGTTCCCCGAACAGTTATGGGGAACTTGCCAGCAATCAGGTCACAAAAGGGAAGGTGTTTCCAGGACTTGGCCTCTTTAGGGACACCATTCTGAATATTGTTTCTAACAAGCACTTTCCAGGGCTCGTCACCATCTAGAGCTTGGAAAATCCATTTGGAAGCTAAGGCCATACCCTGAAGCTTAAGATCCTTCAGGCCAAGACCTCCAAGATTCTTCTCTAGATGGCACCAGCCCCATTTGACCAAGTGGGCTTTTTTGTTACCTTTACCATCCGACCAAAGAAAATGTCGAATGGCCTTTTGAATTTCCATAATCTGATAATTGCTAAACATCCAAACAGAGGAATAATAAATACTATAAGAAGAGAGGATTTTCGGACAAACCTGCACTCTTCCAGCAAGAGAAAGGAATCTATTATTCCATTTGTTAAGTTCCCTGATAATTTTATCTTTAACCCAAAGCCACATATCTTTGAGTGAGGGATTCACAGAGAAGGGAATACCAAGGTATCTAACAATTTTGTTAGGACCTCCCCAGGAGTATCCAAATTGATTAAACCAATCTGGAGGTTTATCTTTCCATCCCAAAACAATGGATTTGGAGCTGAAAATGCGCGCCCCAGAGGCCTTACCAAAAAATTCAAGCTTTTTACCGAGGCAAAGCATATTATTTTGATTGAGAGCCACAAATAGAGAAGTATCATCAGCAAATTGTATGTTAAGAAGTTTAGAGTTATCAGGGAGAGATTCCACGCACTCTAGGGGAGATAGTGTTATCTTTGAGAATATAAAATAAAGCATTAGAAGCAATAACAAAAAGGACTGGGGCCAAAGGACAGCCTTGTCTAATGGATCGGGAAAGCAGAATAGGATTAGACAGAGTCCCATTGACCTCAACCAAGGCGGAGGCATCTTGGAGAAGGATTTGAGTATACTTGTAGAAGACACTGGGGAAGCCAAAAGCTTTTAACATCATAGTAATAAAATCCCATTCAACCCTATCATAAGCCTTCTCAAAGTCAAGAAGAAGCATAGCAGCCTCTTGTTGAGAAGAACTGGCCCATTCCATGGCCTCCCAACTGGTGATAAGGTTTTCAAGAATATATCTCCCCTTAATAAATCCAGTTTGGGTTGAGCAAATAAACTTAGGGAGGATAGCTTCCAGTCGGGATGCCAGAATTTTGGCAAGGATCTTATAGGAAACATTGAGCAAGGTAATAGGATGCCAATTTTTAACAAGAGCTCTATCACCATCCTTAGGGATCAACTTTATAATGCCAGTGTTAATAGCTTTCCCAAGAGTGCCATTAGAGAAGGCCTCAAGATAGAGGTCATAGAGATCCTTAGTAATCCATTCGATATTAGTTTTATAAAACTAAGCTGGGATACCATCCGGACCAGGGGCTTTGTTGTCTTTAAGTTTCCGGATGGCATCAGCAATTTCTTGTTGCGAAACCAAACTTTGAAGGGCAGGGATATCACTGTCAGAAATCATCTTAGGAATGAGGTCAATGCACTTTCTTCTAGCAGATTTCGAATCATCAGTGTCCTCAGAGGTGAAAAGTTTTCTATAGAAATTTTTGAAAGCTAAGGAAATATCTTGAACGGTAAGAAGCTCTTTATCATTATCAACAATTCTATCAATCCTTTCTTTGTTCTGTTTTTGCTTGAGGAGGTTAAAAAAGAGTTTAGATCCTTTATCTCCAAATTGGAGCCAATGGTTCCGGGTTCTAATAGAAGCACCCTTGATCTTGACATGCTGATGTTTCCTGAGGGAATCCCTGGCTTGGGAAACCTGTTCAGCAAGAAGAGGAGAATCAAGCTGGGCTTGAATGCTAGTTTCAACCAATTGGAGCCGATCAGAAAGGACTTTCTCCACACGTCTAAAATCTTTGGCCTTTTTTTGCCCAAAAGTTTGGAAAATCTTAGTCCATGAGGAGATATTAAGATTCCATCTACTGGTTTGGGAAAGGGACTTGTTCTGCATATTGATAATTCTAATCATCTTAATAGCAATAAGCACATATTGATCGCCAAGAAGAGAGGTATTAAGAATAAATTTCTGGTTAGCTTGGTGGACAGGTAAGATGAGGTTTCTAAAATTGACAATAGCTAAAATAGGGTAGTGATCTGAGAGAGTAGCATGGATAGAGGCAATAGGAGAGCAAAATTGGTTGGGGGAAAATGAGAAAAAAATACTGTCAGCATAGAATCTATCAAGTCTGGAGTAAATATGGTTCGGTCTTTGTTGGAAATTACACCAAGTGAACCAAAGGGATCCAACATCGGGTTTATTGCCTTGAAGAGGGTTGTAAAGATGGAGATGATGCTTAAACTTATCCCAATGAGATTTTTCAGAACTTTTCCATTCGAAGGGAGTGCCTCCAATCTTATCATCAGCATTCTCTATCATGTTAAAGTCACCACCAATGAGCCAAGGAATGCTAGGGAGGGAGGTCATCCAATCCCATAGCCTAATTCTTTCGTTGTAATCATTAGAAGCATAGAGAGAGCAAACTCCAAAATGGGAGTTATTAATATTAAAGGAAACCCAAACAGCTCTGTTACAGGGTGAAACACCAAATTTAGTGATATACTTAGTCCAGTTAGGGCTGATGGGGAGAGCAACACCTCCCTTCCCTTTGGTATGAGCAATAACAATTTTGAAAGCATCCTTCCATATGCAGTTAAGAGCAGTATCGAGCGTAAATCCGACCACCTTGATCTCTTGTAACATCATGATATCAATTTTAGAGTGACAATCCATAAAGCTTTTAATGATAAACTTACGATCAGAAGACTCAAGGCCTCTCACATTCCACGAAATAATCTTCATAGAGAAATATGATTAATGGAGCTAGTAAGGAGACCAGAGTCTCCACTCTTCTTTTTGTTCTTAGAGCCCAGGGGTCTACCTTTTTTCTTGGAACCAGAATTAATCAAAGCATCTTCTTCATCACTACCAGCAATAGAGTCCAAAGTGGATTTAACAAAAGTCGGATTAGGTTTAGCATATATCACTTCAATGACCACATTATCTTCTAATTCCTTGAGGGTGGAGGATGAAGGATTAGGAGGGTGTTCCTCAGGGGGGGGCTCTAGAGAAGGCATAGGGTCCAGAGTATCTAAGGCAATATTGCTAGTGTCCCTACTGACTTCCGTGGAAGAGTCCATATTGTTGAGATCAATAGAACCAGGGGAAGTGTGAGAGGGACTGGCTTCAATCATAAGCGAGGAAGAGTTAAGGACTTCAAAACTATTAGCTCTAGGATTAATAGATCGAATACGATCCAAAGTTAGTTGTTGAGCGTTCTTTCGCTGGCGCTTCCTACGAGAAACGACTTGGAATTCATCAGCGGAAGGTGATTCAGTGGAGGCAAAAGCAAACGGGTTTAAAGAATTACTTGATGACAATCGAGGATTGCCAGTCACATTCTACAGGGTTTGAGCCAAAATCGATCCAGAAGTAGAAGAAACATTAGGGTTGTTATTATTATGATTCTTTTTATTATTTTTAGAAATGAACGTTTCCGCGGTAGATTGAGTTATCTCCATGGGGGTAGCAGGTTTAGGCGCACTTGAAGGAGCACTTGTATTGTTAGAGATATCTGGGGTTTCAATCGTGATAGGCTTCTTTCGATTAGCAATAATCGGGCAACTTTTCCTTTGATGCCCTTCCTTTTTATAGAGAAAACAAGCATTCAAACCCCCTAAAACCTCAACAAGGCAAACAAAAGTCTCTCCGCCAATATTGAGATTTAAAGTCAGGGGGATGTCAATCCCGAGTTTAATAGATATCAACATTCTGGCATCTAAATTAGGGACCAGGCGAGATGTTTCATCAATACGAATGATTTTCCCAAAGTTGTCCATCAATTGAGGCAAAAATTTCCAAAGAAAGGGTGGAACATCTTTAACAATAATCCACCCAGGGCATGAAAGGGCTAACACTTCCTCATTAATCGCATCATGTGTCCATGCTAGGGCATGAAAGGAAGTCTTCCCAACAATCCAATAGTGCCTCTTAAGGACTTCCACCTGAGATTCATGGTTATTAAAAAAGATGATGTATAAGCCCCTTTGAATTTGCCTACAAAATGAGATTTTCAAACCAAGTTTCAAGTTCCATAAGCTATGAAACCAGTCATCCATAAACTTTCGGGGAGGGCATTTTTCCACATCCACACATGAGAAGAAAATAGCAGTAGATCCTAACCTAGTCTTTTCCAACATTATCTCATTAAGCATCTCATCATTTGGTGTAATGAAAATGTCTTTCAAGGTATTAGCAAGGCTCTTACCTTCGGCTCTAGATCGCTCGCACTGAGCGACTGAAACAAATCTCGCAGCAAGGGAGACACCATTGCTGGGAGGAGCCACAGTCTCAGCGAAAGTCTTCTTCGGAGGATGGCAAAGGGCACCAGGGTCAAGGGGAAATAAGGGAGGGGTGGCCATTTCAGGCTCCATAAAACGAAAAATGGAAAAACAAGTTGCACGGAAACAATAAATGCAAAAATAAAACCAAAGCAAAGCAAGGTTAGAAGGTAGACAGCGTGGAGGAGAGATCTCTCCTCCACGTCACATCAAACAGGGAGCTCGCTACATCACATTCACTGCATCACCTTCGTTGCATCACCAACTTCGCATCGATTTCTCATTCGTAAAATAGTTTATTCCTTTATTATTATTATAATATAGATATAATATAAATTAAAATAATAATATTATATTTATAATTATTATACATTCTAAAATATATTATATTATAATTATAATTGATGTATAATATAATAGTACTATATTATATATACAATAATATTAATCACATGCAATTAAAAATATATATTAATAAAATAAAATTAGCACTATTGTTATATTTACAACTAAAATTAAGATTAAAGTTTAAATTAATTATAATTTGCAATAATTGTCTATATAATTATAATTAAAAAAATTATTTATTACTACAATTATCATTATATAAAAAATTATAATTTTATAATTAATTAATTAAAATATCTTATATATTATAATAAATTTATTAAAATTAAGATTAAATTTATATTAAAAATTAAACTTAAAATTAATTACTAAAGGCAAGTAGTGGCCTGGCACTTGTTTCTCTTGCACTCAAGTGCAACTAGACTAAAATCATTATCAAAGACAAACAATTAATTTAAAAGATTAATTCATAAAAGAATAGAGAATTATTGAATTGAAATCTTATTGAGTTCACATTTTTGAATTTGAACAGAAGTTGGGTGTAAAAAAAAGCTTCCTACACTAATGTAAGAGAAAAGATTGTGCAAATTTTAAATTTTTTTATGTCTTTTAACAATTACTATAAAGACGGTGCATAATAAAAAAAAAATTAAAAAATATCACACAGGTAAATGCTCACAACACAATGTGTACTTAGAAAAATCCATTTGAAAGGCAGGCCCCACTCCAAAACCCTAGACAATGTATTACATTATACAAACTGGTTACATACACTTGCTGAACAAGCTTCTTTGAAGAGTACACAAGTATTGAATTTTAGAATAAATGTGACAATCCTGTAAATGATAGTGCAACTTCAATCGTAACGCTCATATTTCTAAAATTTGCAAATGCAAAACACATGCACATGCACATACAAAGCATCTCTCATAGCAACTTTCCATTTCCAACCGTATTTTCTTCAACAAATAAATAAATAAACAACCTAGAGCTAATTAAAACTGAGACCTTTTACCAAACAAAATTGACAATGTTATACCAGTGAATTAGAAAAAGTTAAAATATTAACCAGGACCTTATAAAGAAACTGAGCATTATGAGATAATTGAAGAGGTACTCCATAAGCATTCTCTGATGGTTCTCCGCAAAATCCTCAAAAAACCAGCACCATATCCATCTCTTCGACTGCTGCCAATACAAATCCCTTTCTGGAGTAGAATTTTCAATGCCCGCCTCCATTTCCCATATCCATTTAAGGCTTCCTGACACCAATCCCAAGTCCTCAAACTATTTCCGAGAAATCGTGCGATCAGATACAAGATTCTGAAACACTATATTCTGGCGAATGTTTTGTGGAAATCTTTGTGCTGATCAATATATTGGGGCCCTGAAATCACAGGCAATAGTTGTAAATCAAATAAACGAAATTTTATTTGACAAATCTAGTATAAGATTAGCATATATAAGTAGAATGAATTACAACTCTTGTTCAGACATTCAAGTAATTTTAATGTTGGAAAATAAACCCTTTTATTAATAGAAGAAGGTTCATAGTCAGTAGTGGAACATCCAACAATAAATAGAGTTTCCGAATTCAACACCTAGCTAATCTATATAAAAAATTATAGGATAAAACCTTAGCTGAAACTGGAAAATTAAATAGCAGTCTTCCAAGAGGGTTTACAACATTATAATAGTGAAACCAAAATAGACAGATTTAAACATCTCAAATACTCTTATTGGCTACACATGTTCCTTAAAAGAGGATGCCTGCAAATACCTTTGAACCTTTCTTTAAGCTTTTCCATTTTTTTCTGAAATTGTTCACCTCCTCCTCAAATGAGTTCTTAATCTAAATCTTGTAACTCGTACAACACCTGTACAAAACCTCTAAATGCCATTAACAAAATATTATAAGTTTAGAAAACTCTTATGATTGAGAATACGCCGTGAATCACTGATTCGACTGCTTAAGCTTTTTCTATTATAATCTCATAAAAATGGTTCAAACTTGTCCATTACTCCGCCCATTTGTTTTACAATTGTAGCAACTCCTAAGATAGTAATCCATGCACTATATTTATAATTGTACCACTATAAGAGAGTTCTATTCAAGCAACAGTCATCACTCATCACAGATGTTTAATATAAACAATACAAGTTCAATGTCCCTGAAATTAATTGTCAGCTTAGAAATAAACAGTCGTGAATTCCTTTAAATACTAGCAGATTTACCTGGTTTAAACTATGCATTTTCTCACTTAGCCTCCTTGGTTTGGTATCCCTTATGATGAAGGATCAAGAAATTCATTATTTGAAATTTGTATTTTCTCAGGCTCCTCCCTGCTCCAGTCCATTTTCCCCTAAAACTTTGATCAATTTTCTTCAAGTTTCCTATTATTTCAGGGTACAAAAGATTGCACAGCAGTTGTTTCTGGCCGATTAAAAGTTGTTGCTGCATCATTTTGCACAGCCATGAACTGCTCTTCAGATGTTTTTTCATAAGCATCTACTTCATCTTTCCTGCAGAGGAAGCAAACAAGATCAGACATGTATCCATTACAAAATAATCTCGAGGAATCAAGATGACATCTTAGTACATGAGTTCCTTAGAGAAGTTTCTTAGTATCCATTACAAAATAAATAGGGCACATTAAAGCTTTAACCTTGTTGGTTTCCCTGCCTACATTGTCTTTCATGAACCCTCTATAGAACAATGAACATTCAATGTCATTACTCTTGCATGTCTACTACTTTGTCATACTTTCCTCGAACCAATCTATTACTCCTATCAATGTACATATAATCCCAACTCTTTGGAATGAATTCGTACTTTTATGCAAATTAAAAATTGTATCACTTTTAGACAATCTATTTTTATTTTCTATTTTTTTATAAAGAAAAAGTATGATACATTTTCTCAATAGAATCTGTGTACATGTACTTAGAGACAACAAAATAGAATATGTCATATTATATTTAGAGAAATCTTTATGAACAAATAGTAAAATTCTTTTCTATCATAATAAAAAATTATTATTCTATACTTAAACATGTATCAAGTAAAATATTGATTTAAAACTAAATATAATAAAAAAAACTTACAATAATATTAAAATGTTATAAATAAATAAATATATTTAAAATAAATATAAATATTAAAAATAAAAAATAATTAATATTTTCAAATTGGGATTTGAAAACAAATCACATAAAAATTTCTCAAAACTCAAGATGACTTCATATTCACCACTTAACAAAATGTTAAGCATTTTAAACAATTAATTAACACTACTAAACAAAAAATTTAACATTCACATTCACTTAATTTATTTCCAATAATCTCTATTTTTAACATTCACATTCACTATATTTATTAAATTATTTTCAATAATATCTATTTTTAACATTCACATTCACTTGATTTATTTCCAACAATCTCTATTTTAAACCTTCACATTCACTTGATTTATTTCCAATAAGTTCTGTAGACTCTAAGGTGAGTAGGGAATTTATTAATTGTTTTAAATGCTTGAGAATATGGAAATGTTTAATCCACATAGGTCCAAGGTGGATATGGGGGATTTTGAGAGTGATTTGTCAATAGAAGAAATCAATAGAGATTTGGAGACTTTGAGATTAGTAGATTGCCCCTCAATATCAATAAATGACTTCATGCTTTTTCCACAATCTTTAATGTCTGCTCTACACCTTGTGTTTACTAAGATTCTGTCAACATAAATTAACATAGAAACTTAATGATCTAATATGCCTTCGTCTCATTACCTTACAATAATAATTTTAAATGTAATGTCTAACATTGATACTTTCTATTGCATCTATCCCTCTTAACCTAGAATTCTTCCTATTACACCATCACAAATATATACGGCAAAGACAAGTAAAAAAAATATTATTTATTGCTTTTATATAAGATTAGTTCCACACTCGTTACCTTTGGGAAAGCTGATGGAAATACTCTAGTATGCTCTGCTCTTTGCCCGTCAATAACCATGCCTCTTTCACTTTTACTCCTTTGTCCTCGCAGAATGCCTCAATCTGGTATCGTTTAGACTGAAGCCAATTTGAACCTTGCGGGAAAATGCCCATCCATAGCCATTTTCCATTACTCATTTCGGTGACAAAATGATTGTCCCTGTCTGTAGATATATGGAAGAGTAAGTCGGGATGAACATAATCTATAACAAAGCATATCAGAATGGCATTGGCGGCACTCTCCGGCATACTCAACGCTACGCTTCCAGATGACCCATATTCGACTACGTTTTCCACAGGAAATGACGTGAAAAAGTTTTTCAGCGATTCCACATCAATCACTGCCCTTGTGCATATTATCACTTCCCTATGCCAGTTCTGCACAATATTTGCAAAAGCCAAAGGCAAAACAAAATCAAATGCCTCACAATAATAAATAAACTTTTAAATTTTTAATTCAAATATATCTATTACCAGTATGTCACGGATGGATAGTTCAAAAACTGGTTCGTTGTTTGCTACGACTACCAGAGACTTCAATCTCTCAAGGTGCTCCAAGTTGAAAATACACGGCCTCTTCGAGCGCGTATGTACTTCCAATTCTTCCAATGAAGACAATCCTTCTAAACCTTCTATCTTCTCCAATTTGTTGCAGCATCTCAAATGAAACTCCTTTAGAGAAGTTGCCTCTGCAAGACTTGGAAAGGTGTTCAATTCTGTACAGTCTTCTATTATGAGTGTCTCCAATGACCTCAAACTTCCTAGACTTTCTATCTTCTCCAATTTGTTGCAGCCTGTCAATTCAAACAAATTTAGACAAGTTGCCTCTGCAAGACTTGGAAGGGTGTTCAATTCTGTACAGTCATTTATTATGAGTGTCTCCAATGACCTCAAACTCCCTATACTTTCTATCTTCTCCAATTTGTTGCAGCCACTCAAACCAAACACCTTTAGAGAAGTTGCCTCTGCAAGACTTGGGAGGGTGTTCCATTCTGTACAGTCATATATTATGAGAGTCTCCAATGACCTCAAACTTCCTAGACTTTCTATCTTCTCCAATTTGTTGCAGCGTCTCAAATCAAACTTCTTTAGACAAGTTGCCTCTGCAAGACTTGGAAGGGTGTTCAATTCTGTACAGTCATTTATTATGAGTGTCTCCAATGACCTCAAACTTCCTAGACTTTCTATCTTCTCCAATTTGTTGCAGCGTCTCAAATGAAACTCCTTTAGAGAAGTTGCCTCTGCAAGACTTGGAAAGGTATTCAATTCTGTACAGTCTTCTATTATGAGTGTCTCCAATGACCTCAAATTTCCTAGACTTTCTATCTTCTCCAATTTGTTGCAGCCTCTCAATAGAAACCACTTTAAACAAGTTGCCTCTGCAAGACTTGGAAGGGTGTTCAATTCTGTACAGTCATTTATTATGAGTGTCTCCAATGACCTCAAACTTCCTAGACTTTCTATCTTCTCCAATTTGTTGCAGCCTCTCAATAGAAAACACTTTAAACAAGTTGCCTCTGCAAGACTTGGAAGGGTGTTCAATTCTGTACAGTCATTTATTATGAGTGTCTCCAATGACCTCAAACTTCCTAGACTTTCTATCTTCTCCAATTTGTTGCAGCATCTCAAATCAAACATCTTTAGAGAAGTTGCCTCTGCAAGACTTGGAAAGGTGTTCAATTCTGTACAGACATATACTGTGAGTGTCTCCAATGACCTCAAACTTCCTAGACTTTCTATCTTCTCCAATTTGTTGCAGCATCTCAAATCAAACACCTTTAGACAAGTTGCCTCTGCAAGACTTGGAAGGGTGTTCAATTCTGTACAGTCATTTATTATGAGTGTCTCCAATGACCTCAAACTTCCTAGACTTTCTATCTTCTCCAATTTGTTGCAACCACTCAAATCAAACACCTTTATAGAAGTTGCCTCTGCAAGACTTGGGAGGGTGTTCCATTCTGTACAGTCATGTATTATGAGTGTCTCCAATGACCTCAAACTTCCTAGACTTTCTATTTTCTCCAATTTGTTGCAGAGTCTTAAATCAAACAAATTTAGACAAGTTGCCTCTGCAAGACTTGGAAGGGTGTTCAATTCTGTACAGTCTTCTATCATGAGTGTCTCCAATAACCTCAAACTTCCTAGACTTTCTATCTTCTCCAATTTGTTGCAGCGTCTCAAATCAAACAACTTTAGAGAAGTTGCCTCTGCAAGACTTGGAAGGGTGTTCAATTCTGTACAGCCACGTATCATGAGTGTCTCCAATGACCTCAAGCTTTCTAAACTCTCTATCTTCTCCAATTTATACACTTCACTAATGTACAACTCTTTTAACTGCAAAGGAACCTGCAGCCAATTTTCGATACAAATTAACATACTTAACATAAATTAAAAAATATTTCAGTTTGCAATGCAAGATACTTACATGCACATCACGTTCCCACAAATCTTCTAATCTTTGAGATTTATGAAGAAATAAAACTCTTAAGTTTTTCAATGAAAAGTACGATGGAAATCTTTTGTGCTCAAATCTATTATAGCAAAGAAAGAGCAGTTCTGCTGATAATTTGCTACGTTCCTCATTAATAAAATCTCCGTTGTCAAAAAAAATCTTCAGTCCAAGCGAGCCGGGTTCGAGGATACGCTCTCCTTGGCTTGTGTTTAATATGATCTTTCCTTCACGCGGGTAACAATTGTCACCAAATGCGTCTGCCATTCCTCGGATTCGTATTGCTTCCTGCAAGTCAAAATTAAAAATAAGAAATATTTTAAAGCAAAAGAATTGATAAGAGTGCAGGGTCGTGGAGTAGCCGGTTCCCATGCCAGGATTAATAAAGCAATGAAAGAAAGCACATGATTAATAATGTCGTGAAAGGAAACACCGACTTCACCTGTTGAGGGTGAATCTCGATAATCTGCTCTCCAGACCAAAGACGATAGGGGGAGTGTTGATTTGCAATCTCCCTTCCTAAATCTCTCAAATTATCATGCATTCTAGTACAAGTTATGGAATCCCTCTTGTCTAGTTCAACAAGACATTTATTCACAAGCCTTTGCAAACCGTGGAGACCATTCCACCCTGATCCGTCCCATACTGCAATGGCCGTACTACTTGGGTATCCAAAGAAGAAACACGCCATATCCAAAAACATCTCTTTCTCTTCTTTATCTAGAGCATCGTAGCTTATTCTGAGTCTCAATTTGATGTCGTCTGGCATTAATCTGGATAGTTTGTCTAACTGAGACTGCCAATAAGTCTCACTAGATACCCCATAGAGCTGACTCCCTAAAACCACGAGGGACAAAGGCAGACCACTGCAAGCGTCTACAAACTTTTGAGCAAGTCCCTCGAATCCCAACAATGGAGAGGGTTGTCCGAACGCATGCCAACAGAAAAGCTGATGGGCACGGGCGGGATTGAGTGTTCTGATTTTATATGTAGCGTTGATGCCCGATGCTTCAAGAACACGCCAGTCACGTGTGGTAACAATAATCAGACTTCCGTAGCCAAGGCTGTCCCTTGCTGACAGCAGAGCATCTAATTGGTCTTTATGATCCACATCATCTAAAACGATAAGCACGGAAACAGCTCTCAACCGGCTTCTCAGAATCTCTTTTCCTTCGTCTGTATTGTCAAAATTTGCACTTCCGCTCTTCAAGTCCAGGTCCTCCAGAAGCTTCTTTTGTTTCTTATGCAATCGCCCTTTCATTGCAGCCTCACGAACATCCAAAAGGAAACTTGATTTCTTAATGGTGGAGCATTTCTTGTTGAATACATGCTTTGCAAGGGTGGTTTTTCCCGCACCACCCATTCCCCAGATGCCCACAATTTGTGTTGGTCCAGCAGCAGATTGAAGTGCAATGTTGTCAAGAAAGTCTTGTTCCAATTCATCCAAACCCACGGCATGCTTGGCAACATGTAATAGATTCTTCTTCAATTCTTTCAATACTTGATTCACCACATTTGTCAACACCTGCTCCTCATCACTGATCAATCAACATGTTGAACAAAATGAACATTTAGAAGTAATCATAAATATGTAAACAGAATTATTTACTGTCAATTTTAAATAAACATGTCATTTTTTCCTTGCGTTTATCCATTCACGTGGAGATTTAATAGATAAAAAGAAATAGTAACTGTCAAATTTAAATCAATATAAAGAAAATCTAAAATACAATGAACATATGATTAGGGAAAAAAAATTACAGAATAATTTCATATTTATTTTTAAATTATTTTATTTTATTATTATATTTGTTCTTTTATTTTTATTAGAAAAGTTAATTAATTTAATTTAATTTTTGCAAAAACATTATTTATTATTTTAGTAATCTTTTGCTTTATTATTTTAATAATCTTTAAAAATAAATAAAATGTAATATAAATATATAAAATATACCTATTTTACTTTGGAGTTATTTTATTTTATTTCTAAAAATAATATTTATATTACATGATTCATAAGTTTTAATTTATTTTTAAAATAATTTTACTTATTTAAATTGTTTATTAGCCGATAAGGCTATTAACGGGGGGATCCTCGCCGGGAAATCGTCACGTCCGACTCGGGAAACTGTTCTGGTGCCGGAAACATTCGGCCGCCGGTAAGTCTGCCCGGAAGTTCGACACCGAGCGGCTTGCAGAGGAGTATAGGGTTGGACACAGTGCTGCTTGCAATGCCACCGCCATCCGACCGTGGCAAATTGCCGTGGCTCGCCAAGACAGGTTGGGTTAAGAGAAAAACATCGTCCATGCTCCGGTTTATGACTACTGGCCTGTCGCGGAAACCTGTTCCCCAAGATTGGAAAAAGAGGATTCTGAGGTATGTCTCTCTGCACTGTTTTCTTTAGCTCTTCCCTTCTGCATATCTGTTTATACTTTTTAAAACTGCAGTTCCCATGATGTCGTATGATCGGTCGAAGGAGGGCTATTCTTTACTGGCGTGAAACCAAGCTTTCCCAGTTCATGCTGTCGAATCGTCTTCTATGGTGAAGGGATTGTGTCAACAATCCAAATGCTTAACTGAAAAACTAGATGCCTAGCTGGATTCTTTACGTAACAGGTGTTTGGGACTTCTGAAGTGATAAGGAATCACAGTATTCCTTGCTGGGTGTAAATGCGCAATTTGCATAGATTTAGAGCATTTTAAGTATTTTTGGGAGAATTCATTTGAAGGAGCTATCAAACTTTTGTCGAACTTCAAAATTGAGCTCTCTCACAGATCTTTAGGGAAATGAAGTCAGGGGAGGAAATATATACCGATGTTTTTAAGGATCGATTTGGCTTAAAATTTAAGGTGGGTTGGGAGGCAATTTAGGGCTACTAAACTATTGAGTGCAAATATTGGCAAATATAATCTTGAGGTTATTATATTGTTTAAGGTGAGTGTAGATTAATTACAAAAGCTTGGTAGTTATGAGCTTTCGAAATGATATCTGCACTTATTAGCAATCAGACATCTCGGTACTTTGTTTCCTTCAGGGATGCATTGCCTCAAAAGCCTTAGTAGAGGCAAAAAGAGATCCTACCTATATGATAAAAACGATATAGTCCCTGGAATTGTCCTAAGAAACCGTACAGTTGACATGTATGCCAACTGCAAAAGGGTGGAGGATGCACGCCAACTGTTTGACAAAATGCCTTCGTGATTATCTCTTCATATAGCAATATGATTACACGACAATCAAAATGGGATGAGATAAAGGACGCTTGCAAACTGTTCCACAAAATGCCCAAACGAAATTTGGAAAAATTGATATGGTCATGGTATCTTTGAATGTTGATCTTATCAGCTGGATCGTCGGTCAAGTGGATGGCACACCACTTGCAAATGCAGGATGAGTTTCTTCAGATTTTGTGGCCATTGCAAGAGACGAGAGGATATGGGAAGAAGTGTGTTCGGTACTCTGGCCTTCCACAGGGGACACATGGATTAAGGAATTGATCTCTGCTTCATTGAGTGGCTTCAGAAATTTTTATGCAGATTCCTTTCCCCTGATTTGCTTATGAAAGCACCTAGAGACATTTACTGTCAAACTTGAGTGATTATGTTCCTTCTGATTTTGTGTCAGTTGTGGATGTTGCATACTAGAATAAGCCCATCTTTTCCAAAGTTGTTTGCGGCATCCCCTGTGCTCATGATTTTGAGGGTTGATTTTCTAACTGCCCTTTCAGATTAGAGCGCATTGAGTTTTCTGATGTTGAAGATGAGAATCATGGTGTTGAAGATGGGTTGCCAACAATTATAGGGTCTCTTGGCAAGGTGAAGAAAGATGATAAAATTTGGGTGGCAATTGATGGAAAATATTAGGTTAAGCTAGATTGTGAATAACAGGCATATAGGGCAAGCAAATAATATTTCAAGCTAGAGTACCTTCGGCTGGGGAGAGGCATGGAGTATCTGATAAGGATTTTGTGATGCACTTTAGCTCCATATTACCTGCATACAACATATTGTCTTGCAACTTTGTACACTGTATTCTTGTTATGAAGTGTAGAGTTTCAGATTGTGATCAAACCAGTTTGAATATCACTCAGCTTAGCATACAGTTGGCAGATGCAATGGGAACTCAAGTTAATGGGGGGTACAGTTTTCTTATCCTGGAAAGAGGTCTTGGTTGTAGAAAAAGTAAAGCCCATTCTCAAATTTTTGTATTTTACCGGCAGTATTTCATTGATCAGAGAAAGTTGAAAGAAGCAAAGATGCAGAGTGGAGGGCGTTGAGACACCCTCTGTATTTGAAGCATTATTGTTGCATTGAACTCGGTTTGTTATTTTTTTTTTCAGAGAGTGGTGTCATCATGGGACTCTGATCTCTCTTAAGATCAACCCATTATTATTAAAATTAATTATGAGCATTTGTATAATTGAACAGAATTTATTGAAGCACTATTTTTTGCATCAACTTTTCTTATCTTGATCTATCATCAATACGTTAAGGGAGTAACAATTCTGATATTTGATCCATCATCATCAGGATGTTAGAGAGCAACAATAATAGTAAAATTTCAAGGATCATTTTAGAGTTTCAAATTGTTTGAATGTTTAAGGATTTGGATTATGGAATCTAAAGTCTGCTCTGCACTTAAACAATTTGGTTTTGAATTGTGGTTGGAATGATTGAGTTTGATTCTTATTCCAATAATGACAACTCAAGCATATGAACTACTAAACTGTTATACCATGCAATGATGGCGGACTGATTGCAACAAAAGGAGTACTGATTTAAATTTCTGATTTGTTGGTAAACAGATTTGTCACCATAAAGTTTTTAACAAAATGCCCAATGGAAATGGTCACAAACCGATTACAACAGTTGTATAGATCACTTCAGGAGTATGATCTTCCTCTGCGTTTGGAGGGGCAGCTCCCTCGTTTGATTTAATATTTTGGTTTTTGAAATATAACTCATGAAGAAAAGATTTTAATACTCAAGGTTCTTGATAATGAATGTACAAACAATATGAACTTATTGGAATGACTTGTTTATTTTCACCATTGAGAACCAAAGACTATGCATAATGATAAAGATAACCAATGATGGAAATCTGATTTCACGTCACTCACACATTTCTAAGATACCAAAGAAAGATATGTTATGACATAACTCAGATATCGTGACAATTTGCCTTCATGAAATGGAGAAAGATTACAAAAAAAAGGACACTATATTCTCGTACAAAGAACATAGGAAGAAAAGCACGAACACATTACAAAGTTGAAAAATACTTTCGAAGTTGCTTTGTATTCAATTATGAAACTACACTAATGTGGCTGCTCCAAAATTCACTTAGTGTCAAAAAGTTCATTAAACAGTGCCTTTACATCCTTATATAGACATAGCCTTCTTGTAACTACCAGCATTTTGAACAAGGTCAATTAACCTCAAAGTTTTGTGCGAAAAGAGTTGGCTAATTAACCTTAAAAAATTAACCAAAATTAAGGAGAAAAGCATTAAGTTTAAGAAAAGCAGAATATACAAGAAGAAAGACAATGATGCTAAGTTCTGAAATTATGCTGGAACTTTTTGGAAACTGATAGAAGTGAAAATTCAACCCTGTGAACCAGATGACTTGTTTTTGAAAGCCTATGCACTGAGAATCTCTGCCATAGGCTCGTAGCTGGGAATTAAAACATTATCCATCCTCAATTTTGCAGGGAAATACTTGTCCTGTATTTCTGTCAATTCCTGCTGGTAAGCTGATATATCGCAGTCTCCTAAAGTGACTGAAACAAAACTCAATTTCTTCATGGTCTCTGCATCAGACACTGTTTGATATCTCTGAGTTAATCCTATCAATTTACATTTTCACAAGGACTTGGCAATCAATATGTTGGAAGTCCTTTCCTGTGGGTTCACTAGTGACAATTGTGATAATTTCTTCCAGTATTTTCATCCTTACTTGTTCACTAGTTTCCAATAACTTCTCATAATCAGCTAAACCTCGACTGATATTTGTTACTTTCCAGTTTAAACTTCTGCACCACATATTTGATTGGTTATCTTCTAGACTAGAGAATACCTTTTCAGCAAGCAAGGTATTTATACTAACCTTTGACATTTTTTGAACTTCTTTTGTCACACTTTGCCAAGCCACCTTTTGCTCTTTGGTCATTTCTAATTACTTTGCCATCTCTTGTTCCTGTAAGCAGATTTTCTCATACATATCCTTCACTCCAATCACAAAGTCTGAAGCCTCTTTTCTCATTTGACTAATCCATGCTTCTATCATTTGGCTATGAGCTCAGTACTTATGCATATTTTCAACAACTCTCTTCTCAAGAATGCCTTCTGGACCTGTAAGGGCTGGTATAGAGGTTGTTGCCATAGACACATCAGGAATCAGCCATAGAGTTAATACAAGATACTAGAACCTGTATCTGGTTTTTGAGTTGATCTTTTGATTGTTTTCTTTCCTAACACTTCGTACTAGTTGGGCTGCAGATATTTCAAAATTGTGAATATTTCCCTCGACCTCGTTAATGCTAAAGTCACCTTCACTAGCCTCTTCAATGTTCTTTTTTGCAATTAGCCTAGCCACTTCAACACAAAGATTCCCTGAAGATGTGTCAACCGCGAATCTGGACATTACCTTGGTTTTCTTTGTCTTTGCTGATTTTTGAAGAATATTTGCAACCGCATCGAAATCAGGGGTCACCACTTGCACTACTCTTTTCTTTTTCTGTAAACTCTTCTGTAACCAGGATGAGGAAGAGGCCTGTAAAGGTTCCTGTGTGTCAATGAATTATGGGTTCAAAGACATTGCCTAGGCATTGGTGGCATTTGATCATCATCTTGAGTGGTGTCTATCATTCGTACCTCGGGTGGAACAAAGTCATTATGTGGAGGAGATACCATGATGACAGGTGATGGGACGATAGGAATTTGTTGCTCGTTTTCACCAGGAGGTTCTTGAGGGATAGTATTTTCATTTGTTTCTTCATCTCCTTGGATTATGTTTACCACTTCCTCTTTGGGCTTGGTCCTTTTTTCTTACTGCAAAATAAACTTCGCATGCCTTGGTAAGGTCACCTGATCTATTCAGATCTTCACCACCCCCATTGTTTCGTGAAGTGGCCTGCTGTGTCTTTTTACTTGAAGTAGGCTCCCATATTATTGTACCACAGATGTTGTTTCTACTGATATTCTGAGTTCGATGTTCCCCTGAAGTTCTCTAACTGTAAGCATGTTGAAGGCATCGTTCACTCTTCTAAAAAGATGCAAACTCTGTTCATACTGCAATTGCGAGTGGTAATTATAAATCAGCGTTGCATCATTATAGTTACCCTTTTTATTAAGCCCTGGCCAACTCTTTATTCCTACGATGGCATAGAAAAGATAAAAAGTCATGTATAAACAATTATTGGTCTCAAGTTCCAATAGTTGATTATGTAAGCAATCACTGATGATTTCGCCCCAATCAATGAATTGAGTGCCTTCACATATCATGTTGATAAACAGGAATATCCAGTCTTCAAACTCATGAGAGTCTTTATTTCCCATCACCCTACTTAGGAAGATCACCATGTTTGCAACATCCTCTTTCAATAGGGACGTGTGAATTGATTTACACAATTGTGACTTTCCCTTTCTCGGTTAAGAGAGCCAAGACTTAGCTATGGTGTTGAGGCACTGGTTTTTATTGCTAACAAAATACTCCTTTGCAAGGTCTTTGTAAATACCTGAAAATTGATCTCTAATTGGTAGCCGGAAAACAAGTGCAATGGATATTGGGTCGAGCCTAGCTACCACTCTACCATCGGTCGTGATTACCTCTCGAGTGTTGAGATGATATGCTCTCATGCATTCTAATACCAGCTCTGGGCACTGCGCGGATTGTCGATGACCTCCTGCACGGGCTAGACCACTGTCAAGAACCTGGGTTGCCATCGTGGTCCTTCCTTCACCTTTCATTGATGTCCAGAAATCTTGAATGCTGATGTTACCCAAAATAGTGTCACCTATGTGCGGGAGTGTGCTCTTGAGCATTGGGGCATTGTCGGGCCTTTGGTATTTCTACTTCATGGTACTTTACTATTTCATTACTGGCTGTAAATAAATATGCACCTTTAGAGCATTTGTTATCACAATCTCGTCTGCCACTTCTCTGGAATAGTCTCTCTTGGCAGAGTGATTTCGCTTTTCTTGTATACATAATTCTTTGTATTTCTCCTTTTACTTTGTCTTGCTTAATCTCTTTGGCAAACTCATTTCACTTTTCTTGTATACATAATTCTTTGTATTTCTCCTTTTACTTTGTCTTTCTCTTTATTAGAGTGGTTTGTACTGGTTTTCTTGATTCGTGGTCACGGCATATTATCTACCCGATTCATAAGACCGGGACAGTCTCGGACCCTGACAACTACAGGACCATCATGGCTGGGCACACTTTTGCTAAACTTTACGACGCGGTGTTGAACACTATTCTATCACGGGAGCTTGGTCGGCGGCATTGCCGTGCGAGGGGACATGTCGATTTCTGTACAGATTTCAAGACCATGGACCGCATTCTGACTCTGCTGACTATTATTGAGGAGGCCCGACACCGCTCAATGAAACTCTATTGTTTCTTTGTGGACTTTCGCAAAGCATTTGACTCTGTTCCTCGAGTGACTATTTTTCAAAGGCTCGGACACATTGGGATTTCCAAGACTCTCCTGACGGCTATTATGAGACTATACAAGAGCGTGGTGGGCAGGTTCAGGACTCCGCAGGATTTCTCTAACCCGATCTAGAGCACCATTGGGGTGAAGCAGGGCTGCCCTCTTTCTCCTACCTTGTTTCACATATACATTGATGAGCTCGAGGATTTCCTTTGGGATTTCTCACTCCCCGACGACGGTTGTTACCTGCACTAGGTTCTGATCTCCATTCTTCTATTTGTCGACGATGTGGTTCTTTTGGCCTCCTCCCCGAAGGGTCTTCAGCGACTCCTTGATGGTTTGGCTTCCTTTTGTGATTTACGACAATTGGTTGTGAACTTGGGCAAGACCCGGGTGATGGTCTTCAACTGCTTGAAGACCTCCCAACTTCATTTCTATTTTCAAGGCTTGGAGATCAAGATTGCATCCTCTAACACTTACCTTGGGGTTAAGTTCTCTGGGCCTCACTTCAGTTTGAGACCTGCCATGCAGCCCCGTGTCAATAAGGGGTTGGGTTCCTTGGCTTTGTGAGAGACAATGCTTCAGGCATCACTTTCAGGACATCACGTCCAAGCTGTCCCTCCTGGACTCCTTAGTCAGGCCGACTGTTCTCTACGGTTATGTTGTGTGGGGGCCTGCTCTCCTAGAGTCTGATTGGACTTCAGTCAAGAGAGTTCAGATCCTCCTTCAACGCCTTATCAGATGTCACCGATCTACTCCTCACAGCGTTATCCTAGCTGAGTTTGGGGCACATCCTTTCAGACTCGTGGCCATCTTTGATCTGATTTGGTTCCTTTACCATCTCCGAGGATTCGCAAATCCTGTTGTCGGTCGGCATAGATAACCCTACCTTGCCCACTATTCTTATGTGGCGATTGTAGGTTCTGACCCTTCTGGCAGAGCCCATTGCTGGTATACCAAGGCTTCTACCTTGTTGGGTTCAATGGGGATTGCGATTGATTGTCTTCCCCTTTTTCAGTTCTCTCTAGATGCCCCGCCCACCACCTTCCTTCTCAGTAGGAGCTGAACGGGCATGTCAAACTCGACATTTATAGATAGTATATTATCATGACATGGAGCAACCCTCCCGGGGGGATCCATCCACGGATGGCCTTTTATGCAAAGCACTATATGGATATTCAGGATGGGGTTATTATGTGCCCTTTGTACTTGTGTCGATGTTGGAGTCATGCTCTCTGTATTTCTTTGGGATCTTTTAGAGTCAGTTCCCACCAGCTCCGCATCTAGACAGACCACCACATTGTTAAAGTGGTGGATCGGATCTGTCGCCTTTGCACTTTGCTGGAGATGGAAACAGAGACACACTTTATCTTTTGTTAGCCCATTTACTACGAGATCGGGGGGAGGTATCACTGTTTGTTCAGAGAGTGCAGATCCCTTTCTTCCTTCTTCAGTTACACCGATCAGCGGTGCCTTGCACTTTATCTACAGGAGGCCACGCGGCTTCGTGACCACACTTTATAGCTTCAGTTCCCGTTGAGTCAGATCTCTGATCAGCTTATCACATCCTTTTTCACTTTGGTGCCCTCCACCTGGGGCACGAAGCGTCCACTTGGTCCTCCTTCTGGTCATACCAGGATTGTGAGACCTCGCAAAGGTTACACTCGACAGTGGCACCCCACCTCCAACGGTACTCAAAGACGGTCCAGGGCTCACTCTCGCCCCAGACCATATCCTTCAATGTTGGATTACTTCTTGTCTAGGAAGGTTCTAGTCTCTCTCTCTCTCTCTCTCTGGCTCTTTTGTTGGTTCTTTTGCTTTCTTGTTTGTTCTTTCCACAGACACCGTTTGGTGCTTTTGTTGTTGGTGGTTGCCTTGTTGCTTGCTTTCAGTCCCTTAGACCCTTTGGTGGTCTCTTGTTGCACATTAATAATTTATCTTATCTTATCATCCTGAATAGCTTGGAGCCGATATTTTGTATGAGATGACATGTTATTTTGTGAATTGTGTAAAACAGTTCACAATGCCCTATTTATGATTCCATATCTTGCATGTGTGTATACTGGAGTATTAACAACAACAACATTTAACAAAATTCCTTTATCTTTATGCTTCAATAGGTGTCCACAACTCGGTTAAAGCTCTTCCCTTTCTGTAAATGCTGAAATAAACATCACTGTGTTTGGTTTTACAACTACCATCACATTGCATGAGAATTTTATGAACCTTTATGATAAATCCAACTCTAAGGCATTTAGTAAAAGAACTCATGCATCAAGTTAATGCTTCCACGTTTTTCAATGTAAGTCTATCAGAACATTTATTAAACCCCAACTTCTGACCACATTCCTCTATCCATTATGGTATCGTCTTGACTCACAAGTTTCCAATTTTTGTCACAGTATGAAAAGTGCTAGCAACATCTTTTTTGAAGCAGAGCCATTCCTGCAAATTGCATTTTATTGAGATTGTTTTATTTAACTTCATCAGTAATTTCCATCCACACTCACGCGATGCCTTTTGTTTATCACATTTTAATATTTTTATCAAACAATCAACGTTCCTGTTAATGTCTTTACATTATGCAATGATCATCGAGTTGCAGTCTGCACTTCTAGTTACAGTGTTTAACAAAACCCATGTTTTTATTATCTATTAATGAGTGTTGATGCTTATTCCAAAGCTCCCACCTCAGCTTGCATATTCATTAAAATGCCACCTTTTTGGAAGGCATTATGTCAAATAGTTAGCTTGTCTTTTATTTATCACCACACACATCTGACAAAAACCCACCCTATGGTATGTTGTAATGGATATTCATACACTGCTTTGAGCACCGGATTTGGGGTATCTGATGAGATCGCATCTTTCTTGAGGGAGTTTGTTAAATATTGTTCTGTCTTTCTTGTGCTTACACTCTGCACCTATTTTCCATGAGGTGATATGACTTTGAGACATTCGGTCAAACATTTTGATGCTATGTCTTTGATTCCACATTCCACCTGCATTCCACAAATCTTTGAGGCATTCTGTCGGACAAATAACATGCTACGTCAACGCTTCCACATTCCCATGCATTACTAAGCTCCCATCATGGCACGAGCAGAGAGAAAACTGATGAAGGTTGTTGAATTCGGCTTCACTACAGCCGATTGCATTCTTTCAAAAGTTTTAAAACTTTTAAAACATATACATTTTGAGCGTATCCTGCAATCATTTCATTCCGCGAGATGGCATATATTTGATGCATTCTATCAAATGTCACTGGCTCCAAACCAATCGCATGTGATCAAGGCAAGGTGTCGCAGGCAAGAAGGAAGAGGTCAAGCTCAAATAATACCAGTTGGATTGTTTTCAAAGTCTTAATCTTTGAAATGTCTCCTACACATACTGTCAGATGATGGCCTTATGCGGGACCGCATTTGGTAAAACAATTCATGCACTAACAAGAGTGCTCCACATATCATCAGAACGCTCTTATTTTGATACATGCGACTGTTGGCATTCAGTCAAATAAATAGCATGCACTCTGCATTTGTTTGGATAACATTTCTTCGTAGCATTTGTCAAGTAATTTGGCTTCTAGTCGATGACCCATTATAAATGGAAATCCAGAAGAGTGTTGATAAAAAGCAATTTTGTTTTTGAAATGCTTCATCGGCTAAGTTGAGGCTTTGTTATAACTTGAGGCAAATAGAAATAAAGAAGACAAACGAAACAAAGTTGGATTAATGAAAAATGGTTGAAAGACGAAAAAATGTTGAATTGCATATCAGTAAAGAAGAAAGAGGCAGGCAAATTGGATCAATGTTCCTACTTAAGAGAGAGGAAGACAAATTATGTAGCAATGAATTATTGGATAATGTTTATTTGTTGGTGAAAAGAACGCGTAAGAATTGTAGAGATATTATTTTATCAAAAAATTGAACATCTTTGATTAAAAGAATTGGATTTTATTTTGGGTGCCTATTATTTTTAACCATAATCAATGTTTATCTTTTGTATGATCAATGTAATGTATAAAAGTACTTTTGTTGTACCTAGAATTATTGACACATGTTTAAGTTTAGAGTAAGAATTTATTATCATATTGGTCAAGAGTTGAATTTTATACATAAAAGAGAATTTTATTATTTATCAATAAAGATTTTTCTAAATACAATATCACATATTCTACTATGTTATCTATCTATTTATACACGTATTGCTTCTTTTGAACAAATTTATCATTCTTCATTTCTTTATAAAAAGAAAAAATACATAACAGGATTAATGTAATCAGATTTTCACAATTAATTAGAATATGAATATATGCTTCTGGTTTTTGATTGTGTCAAAGTTTTTTTAGCATCAGGATCACACTCAGTGATCCATCATCAGGATGAAGGAGAGTGCAAGAGATCATATTTTTTTATCTCTTGCACTCTCCTTCATCCTGATGATGAAGCACACTCAATGATCCATCATCAGGATGAAGGAAGGTGCACGAGATAGTACAAGAGATCACATTTTTTTTTTTTCTCTTGCACTTTCCTTCATCCTGATGATGGATCACTTAGTGTGGTCCGAAACGTTGATGCTAAAAAAAGTTTGACACAATCAAAACCTAAAACATATAGTTATATAAAAGTGGATTGTCTAAAGCGATGCAAATTTTAATTTAGCAATTTTGGTACCTTTACAAAATTGATATAAAACATGTCAAAAGATATATTTCCCAATACACTTATTTTTCCAAAAAAAATGATCATATATAAACAATAATAGATCTCTGAAAAAGAATATCTTTTATTTGCAAAAATTAAAGATACATATGTTAAAAAAATATATTATTTAAAAACTCCTACAAAATTAAATTAAAACCCACCCTCAATTTGGAAAAAAAAAAAAAATAACCGAAATATCAAAAAACTTATTATTACAGTCCACTCTGAATTGACTTGATAGTTATAGGCATTATTTGAAGATGTCTAAAGACGAGTTTGGCATTTAGATTGCACATGTTAACCAGCTTTATTGTCACTCTTAGTAGATGGAATTTCAACCCCGCCCCGCTGTTTTTTAGGACTTATCACTGTACTTCATAATCTACTACATGTAAAACATAATTTATTTTTATTTTGGAATTTATTTGAAATCTTGGCTTTATATTCGATTTAAACGAGTGGTTATCTATGATAAATTTATATGTTCTGTAAAATTTATGTGTGGAATGCGTAGTATAATTGACTTTCAGCTTGACAATCAAAGCGAAAGGAACAAAGTTAATAATGACACATTTAATAGACAAACCGACAAGAACCCCACGAAAACGAAACCATGCAAGGAAGATTAAATAAGCTAAATGAAAGAAAAAGATAACTTTGTACTTACCCTTCATTATTAATTATCTCGCCAGTGTGAAAGGAAGCTTTATGGAGTGCTAACTTCCAGCTTTGTAGCTTTTCTGAGCTGTATCTGCTCAGGTGGAATAGAATAAACTTGGCTCAGCTCTCATATATGACAAATATAAAGCAGAAAATAATAATAATTGGGAAAAGGGGCATACTGTAAGACAATACAGAGGAACAGTATTTGAGGTATACCTGCTCTTCTTTTCATGATTTTCAAAGGCATTTGCATAAGCTCCTTTTCCTTCAATCGCCCATCTTAAAGAAGACGGGTCAACATGATAGAAAATGGGAATAAAAATGACGCCGGTTTGCAACATAAATGCCAACTCAGCCAAACACCAAGGGGATTGTGCATAATTCTCAGAAAAAATAGCTATCTGAAGAGAAGCACTAGCCATTGCTTCTTCTAAAGCTGCAGGGAAAAAATCCCCAAGTTTCAGTTCATTTTTGTCCAGAAAAACTCTCAATCCAGTAGCATCTAACTTCTTGTAGATACTGTTGGCCAACCTGTGTTTAGTATCCTTTCCATGGTGATTTATAAAGACATCATAGGGCAGGTGTTTTCTTCCAGAGGAGGATTCAGCAGGAGCAGTTGGGTCTATTATTAGGCCTTCAAAAGCACTTAACCTGGGATGCACTTGTTGGCCGGATGCAGCAGGGGTAGGCAGGACAATTCTCAGGCCATCAGAAGAATTTATTGGGCTATACTTGCGCTGTCCAGCGGTGTTACAAGGGGCTGCCATTATGATATATACAAATAAAAATGCTGAAAAAATTAGATTGGGATTTGAAATGCTTGAGGGGCTAAGCTGAGGGTTTACCGGAAATTGTAGCTAACAGAAACCAGGAAAATAGATATATCTGGGTTAATGCAGAAATGGCTGAAAAACAAAAGGCACATCTAACTGTAGAGGTAATGATGCAGCGCAGACGGAGTTATATAAAATCAAAGAGGAAAGTAGGGAGAAAATTGCTGAGAGAGAATGAGTGGATAGCATCATTATGTGGATAGCATCATTATGTAGGACGGAGTGATGTAGAAATGGAGAAGAAAGCAGGAAGCAAAACGCGGAGAGAGAATGAGTGGAAAAGTGCAGGAAAGAAGGGGAGGAGTGTCATTATTTTGTCTCGTTGAACCATGTGAAAGGGCGGGTAAGGGTAGTGTGTTAAAATTGAAGAAAATGTGAGAAGTAGGTAGTGCAAACGTGTAGGGCGGATTAGATTGCCAATTAGATTTGCTTTATGGGCGAAAGCATCTGCACCGTGCGAAAGCCCGGGCAAAAGTCAGTCTTGTACCGTCGTGTTATTATAAAAACTAGAATTACTAAGAAAGATGTCGCATTTTTGTCATCAAGTCTATTCTTCACATCTACTTTTCTTCATTTCATTCTTCGTGTTTTGATCTTTATTTTGTTTTGTTTTGTGTGAAGTTATTTTATTTTGAAGTTTTATTTTTTAATTATATATATTATGTTATAATTAAATCTAGTTAATTATAAGATATTTTTATGTTAAAAGCATTTTTTATAATTTGAGATGGACAAGTTAAACTTATAAATCAAAGGTTCATAACATTTAAAAGATATGAAAGACAATCTAAATATTTTTCACTTTGATTTTATAATTTTTTCGTGCATTAGGCATTATGTTCAAGTCTATTTTTGAACAACAATCTAAATAATTATTGTTTGCAACTTGTATGAACTCTAAGAGTGTCTTCGGCAACATATTACTAATATTTTTTTATTTCCACTAGGATATTTTAGATTTCGTGATAGAAAAAAAGAAATTAATTTTATTGTCCTTAAGGCTAAAAATTAGCTTATGAGACAAAGTGCTTCACACATTGATTTATGTATTTTAGTCTTTTTTTGTGCAACTTGATGATGAATGTCCCCATCTACTCAACTATCCCCTTGTTGAATAAACTAGCACTTGCACCAAAAGGAGGTGCAAGGGATGCGCCGATAGGTATTGTATTTGAAAGTATAGTTGTAGGTTTACATAATTAAAGCAAGTGTCTAAAAGTATAAATAGGAAGACAATCTAAACAAGACACATCCTTAATGATTTGTAGCTCACATAACTTGTTTGGTAGTTGTACTACAAACGATGTAGAATATTCTATGTCACTTTCCAAATCTTGCAATGGAAAATACTTTGAAATGGTTAAAGAAACCATGCGGAATATAAAGACAAATGTAGAAATATGGTGACATGGTAAATCTAGACAACAAATTATTTTCCACAAAACATGTATTCAAAATATGCTTGGAACAAAAAAAAAATTAGACATTTATGAGAACTATAATGAGTTGGGCAAAGGGAAGTTGCAATGGAAAAAAGGAGCAAAAGATAAGAAGTTGCACCTTCACTCAACAACTACAGAAGAGTTCTTTGTAAAACTTGTCAAGGAGACATAAGTGTATTCCTATAAATGGTCAAAGAAGAAAAAAAAGTTAGAAAAGACAATTAGATATATACTATCATGAAATACCTTTACATGACAAAATACTTGGTGGGAAAGATGTGCTCAACTCTTCTGGCCTTTGAGAAGAGTTGTTTTACTTTGCATTAAAAGAATCATCCCCAATTAACATGATCTATCTTCTTTACAATTATACCTAGAAAACAAATTACAATTCAAATTATATTAATTCAAACCCACAAATAAGTCATTTAGAACAAGAAGATGCATATTTGTTCATACATCCAAGCAGAAGGGGGGGGAATAACAAAATTTGATATACAGATAAATGTAGAACAGTAGAACTAAAGAGAAAATATGCAAAGCATTATCAAATGCATAGTTTATATAGCAGGTAAAGAACTCAACATATTTGGCGAAAAGCTTTGTCTTTTCATCTATACAATTACATATAAATTACAAAGGGAGGTGACATTAATCAACAATCTCCCTCTTTGATATGATGGAACTAGTTAGCATCTCCCACAATAATTTTTCTTGCAACTATATTGGAGATGAACTTACTTGCAGTGTGGCATTCAATGCATACTCAGACATTCTTGATAATTCTAATGTCATTTTATTATTATGATTGCAAAGAAATAATTTATTTTCATCCTGAACCTCAAAATTTTGTCCATGTCCTAAATCTGGAGAATATATTGCTACCTTCTACAAAACCCCACCTCTCATAAAATCCTAAATTGATAGAGTGATGGTGTAAATTGAGGTTTGCAAATGGAAATATTCTTTCTTTCCATGGAACTTTTCATGGAATATATATCCCTTTGAGATATTTTGATGAAAATACACTTTGCAAATGGTTACTAATAGGGAGTTTGAGGAATCTTCTATTTCACTTTGGGTCTTGTCCCTATCTAATGTAATCATGATGTATTGCACTTTAAAATATTGTATAAGAATTACAATTGTAAGATGCATAATTGTATAAATTAAAACTATGGGAATGCAACTAACAATTAATTTGAGTTAGTATGGTGATCTAAATCTAATTGTTTTTATGTTGGAGGAGAGTAAGTATTCCATTAAGAGGAAGGAAGATCTTATATGTCAAGCAAAATATACCTTTGGGAAGTTAAAATCTTAACCATTTTGAATTATAAGGTAAATAGGGTGTGTGGAAACTGATATTGCTTAGTTATTATTGGAGGACTTAATATTGTGGGTTATGTGTCAAATGTTTTTAATTGAGAGTTGGAGTTGAGAAATCATAAATGGGATTGAATATCGAAATTGGCCTTCTTTGGGATTTTAAAAAGTGTTGAGAGGTCAATTTCATGAATCTTTATGCAAAAATAGGCCCCTATAGTCAACACCTATGAGAGGAGAGAAAGCCTTAGTCAAGTTCTTTCATCGTAATAATCTAGAATTGGTCATATATTTGAGTAGAATCGTTAGCTAAAGAAGTATGTATGTATATATTTTATTATGATTGATCGAAATAAAAAAATTTGTGTAGCACCTAATAGCATTATGTTTTCCTAAATATTTTCATTGAGGAATGTATGATTGTTTGAAATGATAGTTTAAGAGTATATAAGCAATCTAAGTTTATCTTTTTTGAATGATTCATATTGTATGTAAAGTTTACATTTCATATTCATTTCATGGATATCTAAAATAAGTTAGTATGAAATAATGAAATGAATAAAATTTAATGACCATCATTTTAGTCAATATGGAAATAACAAGTAAATTAAATATCAACAAGTCTCTATTCTGGTGTCTTGATATTGACAAGATCCTTCTCAGAGGAAAGTATGGTGTAAGGTTATGCTAGAAAACATCATTTAAACCCACCTTTCATAGTAAAATGCATTGATGAGAATAACAAAGGACAAAATTGAGGTCCTTGAAAGAAAAAGAACAAACTCAACCTCTATCCATAATCTTTGTAGTAGTATTATAGTAAATTATAATAATTATATTGGCAATAAATACTATAGCAGAAAGTTGTTAACCCTATGAGTTGAGATGAAATGGTTGGCCAAAAGTTTGAGAGGAAAGATAGAGAAGACAAAATAAAATACCAAAATATCATGTGGGGTTATATGTTATATATGTTATGTAATATGTATAGCTCTCTTTTGAAAAATCCACCCATTGACTGTGTTTTGAATAGTTACTGATAGTGAAAAAGTTGTCCAAAGAAAGCGTCACAAATAAGAGGTCATGATTAAAGTGGTTCTTCTAAAGAATAAATTATTGACTTTATCTATTCATTCCTCCTTCCTAAACTTATTGTAACATGACTTTCTTCATTTTGAATACCAATATGATATGGCCAGTGTTATAAGAGAATGATGAATAAGAGCTTCTTTACACTCTTTTCCTGTATAATTTAAGAAAAATCTAAGAGTGTACAAATAATTCTAAGAATAATTTATTTAATCAAAAGAAATCACCTCCATTCCTATCAAGCTATTGTGAACATTTGATGAAAACCACCTATAAAAATAGGACTTGGTCAAGCTTGACAATCTGTGGAAGTTGATGCAATGCTTATAAATTCTTAATGGACATTATAACTTGTTGAATGCCAACTTGCATGTTTGGAGGGGCTTGAGGTACTCACCCGTCTTCTCAACAAGGTAAGGAAATACTTATAATATTTAACATTTTTTTAGAATATAAAAAAATCCTCACTTTGAAAGTATAGGTACATAAAATTCTTCATTTTAGCTAGTACAATTTCAAATCTTTTAGCTTTATGGTTTTATCAATTGGATAAATATATTGAATAAGAGTCATGGGATAAGAACTAATCTGAATTCAAAGATAGTTCAAAAACACCTTAATCTAGCTATCTCATATATTACATATAGGGTAGGAATTAATCCAAATTCAAAAATAGTTCAGAAACACCTTAATCTATCTATCTCATATATTGCATTCAAAATTTGTGCAACAAATATTTTTCATTGTTATAAAGCCTCTTCATCTCAAATTTCAAGCTATATATATACTTATTCTATTTTGTTTTTGATCCTATGTCAAATCTAATAAGATGAAAGTTTCTAAAAAAATCATTTATCTATGTTTATTGATCTTATTATTTTAGTAAGATGGTAAAGTTTGATATTAAAAAATATTTTTATAAATTAATTCTATTTTTGAATGTTTAGACACAAAATTACAGAATATAATAATTACATTCATAATTGTACGTTATTTACATATTTATCTATACTAGGTAAAGTGTTGTAGTTCTCCTAAATCAACTATATATATTTCACTATTTCCATTTTACAATTCTAAAAACATAGAACATATGCATAAAAACTAGAATGATATAGTTCTCCTAGACCAATTATTTATTCTACCATTTTGTTTTTTACAAAGCAAAAATCACATTTTAATATGATACTTTTCTTCTACCATTTTTCTTTATTCAATTCAACATTTGCTTCTCCTACATGCTTTAAGATCGAACTCTATCCTTGAAATTCCACACTTAAAATGTTAAAAACTGTGTTTAGATTTAAAACCAAAGATTCTTTTTCTATACAAACAAAATATGAACGAATTTAATCCTAATCTATATTTTTGATTGATCAAATCCCCAGATTGACAACAAATGAATGAGAGAGAGGTTTGACGTTTTTTCACTTGCCTTCCTTAGATCGAATCTGAAGGCCTCCCAAATAATCTTGGTAAAGTATTGTGAGGCAACCCAAATCTGTATGAGATATCATAGTCTCCTCCCCTATATTTTTTTGGTGCGATGAATACCCATTTATTCAGAACCTTGATGTGCACTTTTCGAAGTGAGGGCGATAGAGGGCATTTCTGTCCAACCCGAGGCTTGCAATAATTATTTTTGTGATATTTTGCGCAAGATTTGAGACACAACAAGCATATATTACCATCATCTCACTGCAAAATAGACCATAATGGAATTCAAATAGTAAACATATGCTAATACGATATCTTCAAAGGATGGAAAATAGGATATGCGTAACATACCGGAAACTTAGATTACCTTCTGGCCATATCTTTGAACACATTTATTTTACAGATTCTGATTTCGAGGGTTCGACAAGATTGAATGTCTCATAGTTATGAGTTCGATGTAACTATCCAATGGAATGGAAGTTGTGGCTCTTTCTTTAACCTCGGTTGGCATGGACAATAAACCTCTGCCAGCATTCAAAACATTATCCAGAAGCTCCTTTGAGATTCCATGGTTGACAAGATGAAAAAATCCCCATTCTGTGCAGGCCTCTCTTAGTTTGTCGAGCATCGGATGATCTTGAAGGTGGCTTAGATCATCACCATCCAACTAAAGTGGAAATTTAGATATGAGATTAAACATGCTTTTGATGGAATTGCACCACTATCTGCATCTACATCATTTGAAAGTCTATCACACGGTGTCTTCATTAATCACCAAGGATTAGATTTGAAACACATGCTAGCTAGAGCTTTTTCTTTACTTCTAAAAAACTGTGTATGCAACCTAGATGTCTGAGAAATGAATACCCACTTCGTAGTAGAAAATCAAGTGTGAGACTGTTTCAGCGTGAGACAATAAATGGTTGTATGGTGCCAAGCTCAGTTGGGAGGAAAAGCCTATCCCAAAACTAGATATACAACCTGAAACCTTTTTCTTTCACTCTATTTGCTGAGCGTGAGACAAAAAAGCCGGCGTGAGAAATAAATGTATGGTCGTACATAGGCTTCCCCGTAGGGAAAGCCTATCGGCTTAACTAGCACTTGCACTGAAAGGAGGTGCAAGGGATGCGTCGATAGGAATTTAATTGGAAAGCATAAGTGAAGCATTACATAATAGAAGTGTTTAAAAGTGTAAATGAGAAGGCAACATAATGAAAGCACATCAACTCAAAAGGCATGTATACCCAACATACAAAGAATGACAACATATGAATATTATATAGGGGAGGTTCTCATACTACTTTCAATGTACCCAACATGCTTCTTTGAAACCATCGAAGCTAATTCAAAATAATGGGCAAGCCCAACAAGCTCCAAAAATCTATGAGACATTTGTGGCAAGATTTGTACCACTTGGCTAAAGTGAAATCATAATAAAAATGAAAAACATACAAGATCATGACAACTCATTACAAACCTAGGGAATGCCTAATCTTTAAAGAGAAATGCAAGGATCATATAATGGTCTCAAAATGGGAACATGTACAACAAGAGAAGCAAACTTTTCTTTGACCTTGGATCTATCGCAACACTTAGGGTGAGCCCACTTAATTTGAACATTGAATTGAAAGTTTGTAACAATGCACTAGAAGTGAAAACAAGTTTAACAAAATAAGGATACTCCCCTTCACATTTCCAGACCCAAATAAATACTTAAGACCAAGAAAATCTAGGTTGCTTTGAAGCTAAATGAAGGATTTGAACCAAGGTGTGTAAATAAAAGATTTATCCAATCAATCAAAGTTTTTTCCAATTAAAAAATATAGAAATAGAGATAATAACTATTATGTAATATATTAAAGTGGTAGACAAAATTGTTTGCACATCAAGACCCTTAATGTTGGGAATATTGCATTTGAAAGGCCCAGGTAAACACAGAGTTTTGGGCAGTTTTTTCTAACTCCCAAATTGTAGACCTTTTCTTTTCCTCCATCCCGAAATCTTCTCTTTGATAATTTGCTAACCCTCATTAGTAGTGTTTTCTGATTTCTCATGCAAATCTAAAAAATAGCACTCAAAGAGAACGAACATTATATTAGCTCTTCCATTTAGTAGATTAAATAAATAGGGTTTTTTTGTCCTCCACCTAGAAAAACTAGGGTTTTGGGATATGGATGACTAACTTACACTATGGGTCCTATTGTATCTGTCAGTTGTATCAATGCTGGTGAATATCGTAGACCGTACTAACAAAGATATTATAAAATAACATTTTAATTTAAACATTTTACACTTTGTGTGATTCTTTTTTTATGCGATGTACTTTTTTAAGTTTATAAATATTTTTTAATTTCTTATTTAATAGATTATATAATAAAATTATATATATATATATATATATATATATATATATATATATATATATATATATATATATATATATATATATATATATATATATATATATATATAATTTAGTTCAATATATATTTACAATGTTAATAATAAATTATATATTAAATTTCTTTAAATAAATCAAATATAAATATTTTTTAAGTTTTTAATAAATACAATTATTTTTAAACTTATATAATTAACAATTTTAATAATAGATTTGTATATAAATAGATGCATCTTTGGTGAAAGTAAGACATACAAAAATACATTAGATTAGGTTTTTACAATTTTAAATTAATTTTTTCCAATTAATTTTTATACAATGATTTATTTAACACTATCTTTTTTTAAAAAATAATTTATTTTAATCTCTCTTTCAAATACATTACCAAAATAATAAATACAATATTAAATTATGTATTTAATTTTTAAATATATCTTTAAATTTTATAATTTTTTTCAAAAAAAAAAATTCTGACAAAAGTGGACAAGCCACTGAATATATATATTATTTAAATAAACATGATTCAAAAGCTCAACCGGGAAAGAATCTATAAGAAAACTTAGAATCTTCGCTAAATACAAAAGTTTGAAACATCAAAATTTACATACAATATCCTATTCGAGGATACATAAGCACCCTATTTACATTTTGGATTGAACACTTCCTCCAGTTATAAAACTATTCATTCAATGATAAAATTCAAAAAGTGATCTATCATTTGTAAACAGTCAGAATCATTCCTCCATCTCAACACACTTGGACACTGCAAGAAATCTTTGTCCACCCGTATTTCAAGCTACATTTTCCTAGCCACTGCCAAGTTGGGGGTGTGTTGGTGATCTCCACCCCGACCCAACACCCGACCTCCAAATTGATGGATTCTTTGTAGTGGTCGCCACATCCCACCCACAACATTGTTCTCCTTGCAGAGGAGGAGACCACCCCGAGTTAGTGGCATCATCTAAGTGGATATTAGTATGTGGGTCCAAAACCCCTTGTTCTTGGACTAGTTGCGGAGATGATATCTTTTCCTACTGAGCATCCCTCTCCTCCCACGAGCCAAAAGCTGACCAATTTGAAGACCTGTGAGTAGGCTGCATCATATACATTTTGTTTGGTAATCCTAGCAGATCCAATAGGGCATGCCCAATTCTCTTTACTCTATCTTCTAACTGAAAGCCAAGAGCCCGAACCGTAACTTGTAAGGTATATTTCATGAATCGAGGGCTTTTCTTATCAAAAGATCTTTTGAGCGTTTCAAATGTAACCATAAACTCATGCTTCTATAGTAATTGAGACTGCGAGAATAGGCCCCCCACTAAAGCATGACCTGCCCATAGATCATAATGTTGCATTGCTACTTTGAGCTTACTGTCATTCCAAAATTGTTGCTTGATGACTTTTGAAGTTGTACTGATTGTAATAAATCCATGGCATTTGATAGGAAGATAGACACTAGATTCGATGGATAAAGAAAATGCTTTGAAGATGGGGAGAGAATATCGTCCCCAATTACCTATCTTACTGCCTGACGAATGGAGGGAGAATGGACACAAAACATCTCGTCTAGAGCAACATCATCCACATGTAATGGAAGAACATTCTCTTCCACCCTTAATTGAATCCAAATCCGATAATTTTTAGGTAAAATTGCCCTGTGAAACTTAGAGCATGATTCACACTAGATGCATACCTCCGCTAGATTCGACACCTTCAAAAAAACAATTTCCAAATGCACAGTGCCAACTACCTTATAGGGTATAAATGTACTTGAAATATTACAATTTGATACCTTGTCTTGTGTGAATTTAGTGCAGAGATATACAAATTTGTGGTAAATAATTGAGGGACAATTTGACACACACATTCAAGGATATGCCATGTGAAATAATTACTTCAACAAATGCAATAGTTACATCAAAGCATGCGACCTTCTCCATGTGTCCCTACAAAAACTTCATGTACATGGTGACGCCCAATGGGCAGGGAGATTGGTGACCATAAAGAAGAGAGCTTAAATATTTATCATCATTTTATTTACAATTGCGGTCATATCATAGATACCCATATCTCTAATAATTAAAACCAACATCCCTCTGTATCAGTTTTAATCAAAGTTTGGAGCTCCTCATTCTGAGAAATGAATTTATTCGAATGAAAAGTTGAAATCATTATACCATCATAGCCTAAATTTGAAAGGAAGTCTGCCACTTTATTTCCTTCCTGGAGAGTGTGTGATAAACATACCTCATGGCATTGATCTAATAATTTCCATATCTGATGTAGGATATACTTAAGTTTCCATGAGTATGTTTATCTCTTAACGTAGGCGTTGATGATTACCTGAGAATCTCCTTCAATGTGCAATTGATGATAATCCCCTTTTTTGGCTAGGATTAATCCTGCAAATAAGGCATGAGCTTCTGCTATGCTATTTGTTCCATCAGGGAGGGAGGCGGTAGTTGTAATTGCTAAAACTTTCCCATTACAATCTCTAATACATGCCCCCAAGCCCGACTTGCCCGATTTTCCTCTAGAAGCCCCATCAAATTTGAGCTTCACAGATCCTCCTGTGGGTGGATGCCAGTGCACAATAGACCGATCTATTTTAGCTGAAATTTTATTGACTAATCCCCATCCTGTTGGAATAATTAATGTTTTCCATTCACAAAGGATCCTACCATCCCATGGGGTAATAATAGGATTGATCTTACATCTACTAAGACTCGCATTAGTTACTTCAGCTATTGACCTTTCAATACCTTATAACACCTTTTCAATAGAAGAAAATTCTTTCCTGAAAATTCATTTTTTATTTCCCACCAAATGGCCCATATCACTAATGTCGAAGCACACTTCCATTAGCTAGAAAACAAGGAATTTGGAAAATGAATCATCCATGCTTGGAAAAGATCCCAAATGTTATTCTGAAGAGGGGTACTGTAATTTAATTTTCTGAGAACAAACATCCAACATTGTTGTGCAAAAGAATAGCTGACAAGTAGGTGATCACCCGTTTCATAATATGTATCACATAGTACACAATTGGAAGCTAGAGCAATATGCAATCTCTCCAACCTATCACTTGTGAGGATCCTGTGTTTGATTGCAAGCCATGCAAAACAACTTGCTTTTGGTAGGACGACATGGTTCTAGCAAAAAGAGTATGCTCGCGATGGGGTTTTATCTAAACCTATTCTTTGTAGAAGCTTATATCCCTCTTTAATTGAATAATTTCCATCCTTGGCTGGAGCCCACATTAGTTTATCTTCTCTATTCAATAAGAAGACTTGTTTCTTTTCTAATATGGCTCAAAAATTATCCTTGTCCTGTCGAGCTAATGGAAGCTGATATGGATCCTTCCAGATGACTTTCCCTGAGTAAAGGCAGACTGCTGATATGAAGTGGCTAACTTGTGTCCCCCATATATTTTCTAACATTGGTATAATATCCTATGTGTTTTGTAATGTGATTAAGAGAGGGTGACCATTCCAGGAGTCTCTCCAAAAATTAACCTTGTCTCCACTATTCACTTCCCAAGTTACATACTTGAGAACAATGTCTCTTGATGATACCATAAAGTCCCATATCACTGACCCCTTTGGAGGGTCCAGAATTGAGAATATTCTTGATGGGTCGTTGTTGTCCAAATACTTCTGTTGCATAATTTGACACCGACTGGTCTGTGGATTATTGTACATTTGCCAAACTAACTTGCCTCCAAAAGCTTCATTCCTTTTTTTAAAATCATGAACACCCGCTCCACCTACTGCAGGGACGTGTGCTATGTCTTGAAGTGAGATGAGAGGAATTTTCTTCTCATTGGTCATGTTTCCCACCCAAAGGAAACCTCCAATCAATTTTTGAATTTGTAAGAGGATTGAGGGGGGTGCATTAAGGACAGCTAGATAGTAATTAGGAATAGCCGAGAGCACTGATTTAATGAGTATAATTCTACCTGATAATGAGAGCCATCTGGCTTTCCATGCCACTACTCTGCTCTTAATTCATTCAAGGACTGAAGTCCAGTAGCTTGTTTTATTAGATCCCATTAAAAAAGGTATTCCAAGATATATGGATAGTAAGAAGTCCACTGAAAATCCCAGAATCTGCACAATTATGTCTGATATAACTTTGTTAGTATTGAATAGATAGATTTTCAATTTTTGTAAATTAATTTTCTGCCCTAAGACAACCAAATATAACTGCAATATATGCTTGATTTGTTTGGCCTCTAACACTTGTGATATACCAAAAAGCAGAGTGTCATCAACAAATAATGAGTGAGTGCTGGATATGGTTGTGCCATTAGTATTTGCCCCCTTCCACTTACCTAGCAAATTGTGATACTTGATAGTTCTACTAAATGCTTCAACCATGATGATGAATAATACTGGAGATAATGGATCTCCTTGTCTCACACCTTGTGTAGAGGGAAAGAAACACATTGATTTATCATTAATAATTACTAAAAACCAAGCTCCTAATATGCATGATTTTATCCATTTGCACCAGCAATTTGAAAAACCCATTTTATGTAGGACTTGAAATAGAAAGGTCCAACATACTTTGTCATAGGCCTTCATCATGTCTAATTTGATCACAAAATTAGAAGACTGATTAGTATTAATGGAATGAAGGACTTCATGAGCCACTAGTGCTCCCTCCATGGTTTCTTGGCATGGTACAAAACCCCCTTTCTCAATAGAAATCATGTTAGGGATAAGATGTTGCATCTGCAAGTAAATAGCTTTGGTGACAATCTTATATGTCAAGTTGCATAAAGATAATGGCCGAAAATTAGTGAAGGTCTTAAGATCCTTAATTTTTGGGATTATTGTGATATTAGTAGTGTTGAAATATCTGAGCATGGATATGTTTTTACTAGACTCCTCAAAAGTTGCTAACAGATCCCAACCAATAGTATCCCAACAACTTTGAAAGAAAAGGGCAGTGAATCCATCCAGCCCATGAGCTTTGTCTGGGGGAAATGAAAAAACTACTTTTCAGATTTCTTGAATAGAAAAGGGAGCCATAAGCATGCCATTATCTCTAGGTGTCACCATTGTTGGAATAGCATCTACAATCTCATTCAGTTGTGAATCCAAGGGTTTTGTGTATTTAGCTAGAGCAAGAAGACTCTTAAAGAATTTAACTCCTTCATCTCGAATTTGCTATGCATTGGTGAAGGTGTTTCCCCAAGTCAGCTTATTTAATTTGAAATATTGGTTTAGCTGCTCTCTTTTGTTTGGTAGAAGCATGAAATTTTTTTGTATTTTTATCTCCTTCTTGAAGCCACGACTCTCTAGATTTTTGTCTCCGGTATTCCTCTTCTCTTCTACACAACTCTTCCCATTCTTGTTGAAGGTTTTTTTGCTTGGCATAGGTATCATTATTCATGCCATTCTGAATAATTATGTTGTATACTTCATCCAATTTTAGTTTAACTTCCTCTTTTTGTTTAAAAAAATTCTTAAAAACTTGTTGGTTCCACTTTTTAATGAGCTCCTTGATATATTTCAATTTCATGGCAAATTGATGCATCTTGGATCCTTTTACAAAAGGTGCACTAATCCACCATTGTTTTAGTAGCTAAAGAAAGTGGGGATGGCAAATATAAAATCTCTGATTGAATATGAAAAATATGAAGTTTCCATTCTTGTGATAACATGAATCTATCCAATCTCATAGCTATTTGTGCAAACATTGCTCTTTTATTTGTCCATGTAAATGAGCCTATAGTAGGATGAATATCCATCAGGTTGTTGTTGTCAACAAAGTTGGAGAAATCCTGTATGGTTTTGATAGGTGGGAAAATACCCCCTGTTTTCTCTGTCTAACAAAGAATCGCATTGAAATCACATCCTAGAATGACATTTTGAGACTCTTGAGACTGAATCAAATGAGTGAGGTTGTCCCAAACCTTAAATTTCTCTGAAGTAGAAATGGGACCATAAACATTTATCAATATGAATGAGATGTCAAATTCTGACATATTCAACATCTGCCAATTATTATTGATTTGGATAAGTTGTCCCTGAATTTTTTGTGGAATCCAAAGGACAACCAACCTGCCATAAGCTCCTATCCTAAGACATTGAACCAAGGCCTAGTTTGACCATTTGGCCACTATTTTTTCAAAAGTTTCTTGGGATAGTTTGGTTTCTTGTAGCATGAAAATGTCTACCTTCATAGAATCAATGACTTGTTTGATCCTACCTCTCTTGTCAAAGGCATTTATGCCTCTGAAATTCCATGAATTTATCTTCATAGTTGACAAGGAGAATCTTTTGTTCTCCTTGTCACTCTTTTTGTAACAACAAATATGTCATCCAAGGTAGATTGAATTCTTGTTGCAGTTTCAAGCTTTGTCTTAGAACCTCTTGGCCGACCTCTTGATTTAGGTGTCTTGGAAGAATGTTAGCATTGTGATGGAGATTGAGCTATTAAGAGTATCTGATGATGATCATAGACCCCCTCCAGAGCAAGGGGCTCAGCTTCTACAGGGGATTGTGTAGTATTGTGCTCAGTCTCATCACTATGAATAAGTGAGCGATCATAATCCAGATCCTCGGTTATCTTTTGCACCTATTGATATATGCATTTTTCCACACCTAAAAAATCCTCTTCGGAGGCATCCAAAAGTATCTGATCAAAATTTGTCTGACTACCTTGAACTCTGTGCAAGCTGTAATTACCATCTTGTTGAATAGAGTCCAAAGGTGAAAGGATGCAGGTTGCTTTGACCACTTGTTCATTCAAAAAAGCATGCTCTTTACCTCTGCTTGATTTCTCTTCTTGCAACAGAATGTCATTTTGAGAATCTGGATTCAATTGACTATGGGTGATCATTGGAGAAGCTTGATTATGCCAATGTTGAAATTCTAAGATCAAACCATTGATTATTGTGGTAGATTTATGATCACCTAAAGTTACACCTTCCTCCACAGCTATGTCATAAATAATTTTGGATGCTATTTTTGATATAATCTGATTCCCCAGATATTGAATCTTGCAATCTGAAAGTGTGTTATTTGTGAGTGAGTTCCCTGGGGGGAGAGGAATAAGAGAGTTTTTCATTTTTTATATCTTCATCTGCAAGATGACACCTAAAGGAGAAACTGAGAATGAAGGAACAAACAAAGGAATCTCTTTAATGAATGGCAATACAACTAACTTTGGACTAGAGAATCTGAACATTGAATGAATTACCAACTTACTAAGATTTGTGCATATTGTAATTGGACCATTAACTGAGGTCACCACTCTGTGACTTCCACTTGGGTTGTCAAATGATATTGGGACACTTACTAGCATGTGCTCTCTCAATTTATCTTTAAGAGCACATGCTAATGGGTTAGAATTATGATCCAAGAAACTTTAGTTGCTTCTTGCTGAGACTCTTGACATTGAACATTAAAGTGCCCAATTTTTTGTTGAAATTTATGCACGATAGCTTCATCCTAAATCTTAATCTTCAGGATCCAAGAACCCCAGTGAGAATTAATGGTAATTTCTCTTGGAAGAGTTTTATGCATATCTACCAGTAAATAGACTCTGACATCCAGGTGCAGATGATCAAAAGGAATAAGGTCATGCTTGAGGAAGATCCCTAATTTATTTGCAAGAATTTCAATTATCTATAGTTCTTTGTATTCTAGTGGCAAGAGAGGGAATGATAGCCAAAATGAGAAAAAATGAATACCCATTGTGAGAGGCTTAAATTTGGAACCCAGATCATGGTGAAAATTCTCGAGCCTTGACAGAACCAACTTTTTTGTTTATGAGCTACATCTTTGTTCTCTTTCGAACTAAATATGGCAACAAAAAAGTTGGTTTCTAGATCTATGTAAAAGATATCTTTTAATCCTGCCCAAACTAAAAATGCCCAATCTTTGATATTAGAAATGACAAGGTAGAATTGTTAAACTTACCAATTAGTGTCGATTAGCGAAGGAGACCAAAAGATGGTTGTAGTAGATGACCAGGAAGTGTGATCGATGTGATATTTGAATCACTTTTAGTATTCTCCTTTTGCTTTGAGGCCTGAAGATGTTTTCGTTGCCAAACTTAAGCAGGTTTCTTTGGATTGAAGGGGGCTCTAGATGCCTCTGGCATCTTTGTCCTTGAAGCAATGGTCATGAGCTCATGGAAGTGTTTTAAGCCATCATTAGTGCACCTTTGACCATGCAGGGGAAAATATGTCTCCTTGATAGTATCATCATTGTTGTCTTGAGTCTTTGCATGATTTGTAAGAATTGGTACCGGGGAACCCGGTGGAGTGCCCTCACAGATGTTAAAGATGGGTTGTTTTTGGTTCAATCAACGCAGGCGATGAATGATATTTCTTGATATCTTGCTCCTGAACAAATGCTTACTGCCTATGGCCCTCCTCTGCAAATTTTGGGACGGGAATTTTGAACTTTGGTTTTCTCGCCCATTTCCTTTTTCAAAAAATAAATCGCGTTGAGGATGTTTAAGAGATTCATGCAGCGCATGTCCAACCTATCTAGGCTTAGAGGATTCACCTATTTCAAATGAGCTTTTCCCATGCTAGGGCATCATACTAGCCATGTGACTTGAGTTTGTGGGAGGCTTGAAGTGTGATTTGGAAGCCCTATTATCAGGAAGTTGGGTAGACTGTACATGAATAAAACAATATATTTATTTTTAATTATCATTTAAAATTAATAATAGATTATATGTTTGATTTAGATAAATAAGAACAAAAATTAAAAACTTATTATTTAAAATTGTTAAATAAATAATTTTAAAAATAATTATACTTATGAACACTTTTTATTATCTAATATCTATATGTATTTGTAAAATTTAAGGAATAGTAATATGGAAGTTTTCATATAACATATATACTAAAATCATTAAATTATACATCATATTTATTTGTAATAATGTAATAATATAATATTTAAATAAATACAAAGTAAATTAAATTTAATATAAGCATAATTAAAAAAGTATTATTATGTGTGCACTAAGTTTATAATATAAGTATTGATTAAATTATTTATTTCAATTTAATTTAAATGTATTATCAAAATTTACATTAATATATTAGTTTGTGGATAATTATAAATCTGATGTATATTTTTAAATTATAGATTTGATATATAGTACAATATAAATAAAACTAGTAAAATTAAAAATAATATTATAACATATGTGCATATTAACAAAATTATTTATTAAATTATATATATACTTATATTTTAAACTATATTAAATAAAAATCTTGTTATATGAGTTAATTTTTTCTATTATAATTTATGCTAACTTGAAATTAAAAACAAGCTTCAAAAATATTTTCTAAACTTTAATAACATTACATATTTTTAAAAAGTTAAATAATATTATTGTTTATAAATACTATAAATAAAAACAAATTCTATTAATATATTAATTTATATTTTACTAAAGTAAAAAATAAAAATAATTTTTTAATAGTATCTACAATAAAATTGTGATTGAGAAAAAAGAGTAATGTTTGTGGTTAAATACTTGTACAGCGGGAACCTTTTCGCTGAGGGAGTTGAGCCTTTCCGAATGCACCACAGTCTTGGGAAGCTTAAAAACCAGATTACACTGACTATCGACCATGCAGTTGGGGTTCAATTTCTGAAGGTCTATAATAATGGAGGGCACCATATGAACAACATCCTTCACTGCTTCTTTCTTTTTTTCATCTTCACCCATTCTTCGAAGAATTGGAGACGCAGGGTTGTCAACATCTTCTTCCGAATCCTCATGTTCCTAATCTTACAGATCACAAACAAAACACTACTTCAAAACTTAGAAGACTAAGATGACAATTCAAGGATCCCTAAAAGATCTGACTTACCTGAGTAGAGGAGGTTGGGATTATCTTAACATCTCTGGAGAAGCCCGTTGTGAGATTTTTTTTGCTTCAATGTGAGCAGATCGGTTGCATATTTCATCTCTGATGGATAGCGGGAAGATATGAGCAGACCTACCATAATGTTGGTGTCGCCATTCCTCTTGGCTCTCTCAATTTTCACAGCAATTTTAAGGGGGTACCTTACTCAACCATACACCCTTCTCTGTTGGATCCATGATTTTTCACATCTCTTCCCTTGTAGCACTCCAAGCAAAGAAAATCGCAACTCGTTAGAGAAACTTTATAAATGGATTTGGGCTTTGGTGAGGAACATTCTCAGACAAGTTTCGCTTTATGAATGCAAGTGATGCTATGGATTTTGCGCCTGCTTTTGTACCTCGGAATGCTTTTGTTATGATCACATCATAAGACAAAGCAGGAAAAAAATTAATGAGTAAGAAATAGGCAACCAAGAATTACCTCGTATGAACTGTGATCATTACAATGCATGGTGTGAAAGCATCCGGCTTTTATATATTACTGACGTAGATAAAGTTTTGTAGGCGTGTAGAAATCTAGTCAAGTCAGTCAGTATGTTCAGGGGTATGACACAAAATTATCAAGGCATAGGTATGAGCATACTTGCATCAGCAATAGTTGTTGCCACGTAATTGTGGTTGTAGAATGCGGAGTAAAGGTTTCAGCTAATCGGCAGGCCTTTTTCTAGCGACACAAAGTTCAATAAATCAAAGACATTTGTTTCACTTTTTCATGTCTTTTTAGTGTAGGGTTTGACAGCTTTCCTCAATTCTTGAGCTTTACTGGTTTCATAAGGCTCTTTATTATGGGCCGCAGGATCGACCTGCAGAGCTCCCCTACATCATCGATCTCCATCTACACCCTTTGCAGAAGCTCCAAACTATTAGGGCCCGTTTGGTAGTGGGAATTAGCCTAGAATTGGCATTTGTTATTTCTCATTTCATCGAATCCTCAGTTTGGGAGTGCAATATGAAAATAGAATAGGAATATGTAAATGCTCATTTTGCCAAAAATAAGCATTTACATCTTCCATCTGAAAAGGTGGAATTGGAATTTGAATGGGGGAAAGCAATTTTTAAAATTTTTCATGTCTACACCTAATTTTTTAATTTTTTATTTGTGTGGGGAGGGATTTAATTTATTTTTTATTTGACTAAGTGGTTTGTAACTCTGTTATTTATTCAAATTTTTTCGAAAAAAATTCAAATTTTTTGCCGAATTTTTTTTCAATTTTTTTTTAAAAAATGATTTTTTATTTTTTTGAATTTTTTTTTGAATTTATTTTCCAATCTTTTTGTCGAATTTTGGTTGCAGTGATTGTAACTTGGTTGCCTGCCACCAACTTTCGCTGCCTAAAACGGTCTGCGATTCCATTTTAAATTCAATTCAATTAATAAAAATGAATTATTAAATTCAAAAATTTTAAAATAATTCAAAAAAAAAACAAAAAACTCAAATTCCAATTCCAGTTTCAAAAAGTGGAACCAAACGGTCCAAACATAATCCCAAAATGAAAAACCAAATTATCAAATCCATGATTTGACCATTTCCAGCATTTGATCAAATCCATCATTTCCTAATTCCCGCTACCAAATGGGCCCTTAATTAGTCTGTGTTAGGGTACAGAAGGGGGGGTAAAATATGAGCACGGTGCATTTGACACCTTCTTCTTCCCTCTTCTCTCTTTTGTTTCACAAATGCACAACACGTTGGTTTTATACAATCAGAAAACTACTTACAAACAGTCGGAAAGCATTTTCCGATCGTGAGACAATTCCAGCGTGACAAAATTTTGATTGTAAGCAACCTCGTAGGAGAATCCTATTGGTTAATCAACCCAAGAGCTAGTTGTCAAAATATTAACATAGTTGTCTCTGGAGTCCTTGAAGGCATCGTACTCTAAAATGAAATGCTCTTATATTTCCACTTTTTCAAAAATGTAGAAAATACAGACACAAAATAAATAAATAAGGTGGATGCTTTGTTCTTTGTCCAACAAATACTTTCATTCTCTTCCAATGGTCATCGTTAACCCATCTAATTTATAGTAATAGTGAAAAACACTCAAATTGAAAAACTAGAAAATTGTGTCACAATGTATATTAATTGCCCACCATCTAAAATAATCACAACCATCTTTAAAATGGTGCGCACACCTTAACGAAGGCATCTTTTCGACCATTGAAAATCTAAAGCTTACCAAAGAGAGACCTGGTTTTTTTTTGTTAAACTATCCTTGATAAGATTTAGATTTTCTATGACTAGATAGACATTGCCACGTTTAACTATGGAGACACTCACTCTTGTTTACATTGTGAGACTCCCTTATAAATAGCACTTGCACCCAAAGGAGGTGCAAGCGATGCATTGATAGGGATTTAATTTGAAATCATAATTGAAGCATGCCATAATAAAAGTAAGTGTTTAAAATTGTAAATGAGAAGGCAACATAATGTAACAAAATCAATTGAGAAGGCATTTTTTCAATGTAAAGAATTGGAGAATAGGGAGTGTATGAACCTCAAACAGGTAACAAGCAATGATTTACCTTGAACATAATTAAGGAAAATTTATACAAAATAATTGTTGTCAGAGGAAAATTTATACAAAATAACTATTGTTGTCTCGTGCATCCAAAATTGCTTGGGTAGCTTCTCACTACAAAAGATAGAGTAAAAGTCTAGGATGTGGAAGCAAAATGTATCGACAACTAGATTAAAGGAAGTGTTTTGAAGTGTACTTCTACAAACATGTAGCATGGTGGAAGGACGTATTGTATATAAGAGAATTGAACATCAAAAAGTTGACTGCAAAGTATTGGCAGACTTTACTCTATGTAGATCCTTCAAGAAAATCGAAGTAGTGAAGTTCAGTGGAGTAGATTAGGAATTACATTAAATTTGTAGTAGTTAATAGTAGTTGTTTCTTTTTTTGGAGGAGTGCATGTTAACCTATAGAAGAGGAAAAGACAAATTAGTTAAGAAACAAATGGTTGGTTTAAATGAGGAAAGGGAAAAATGTAAATTGAAGTATTTAAAAATAGGGGGGAAAGTAACATCACATACCCAAACTTAATTTGAGAGCAATTATAGGTGAGCTTCTTCTTTCTTTCTATAATGTTGTATGGATTTTTTTTCATTTTACAAAAGCGCTCGAAAGTGAAGGCGGGTTCTATGTGAAGGCTTTGCAAGGATTTAACTTTAGAGATTGTTGTAAAGGTGAGGCATTGTATTTCATATTTACCTATATCAATTTATTTACCTATATCAATTGTGGCCCTCTCTAGTGTGAGGCATTGTGACTTGTGTATAGTGATAACCCTTGTAGTGGCTAGTGGTAGCTGTGTACGATTGCCTCGGGTTATTGGTTGTATGGGGATAGTTGTTGGGTTTTGAAAATCCCAAGGTGGACCATTCTAGTTATCAAGTTTTAATGTAACATATGTGGGTAGCTCTAGGGGCTTAGAGCCACATGAATATACAATATCATTGATATGTCCAAGAGATCCATTAACAAGGCTAGCTTTTATCCATAGGTTTGTTGTAAGCATGACACGTTGAAATTTGCACAAAAGTACATCTTGGAGAAGTTGGTCATCGCTATTAGATTCACCATATTTACATTGTGTATTGAATGCAACACATAGTGCAATAAGAACATTTAGTTGTTTTAGCATTTTTTTGTTGTGTAGTTCTACAAGTTCATTTGTAGCAAATAAATGTATTTCTTGGTCGAACTCTGCTTTCTCAATTGGTGTTAGGTGTTTGTTTGTGTGATTCATTAACAACTTCCAATCATGCTCTATGGGGTCTGCATTGTGCATGTTTAATAATGCTTGGCAGAATTGTATTTGGATTAGATCATCACCATCATGTCTAAAAATTGTTCGCAATGTTACAACTATTGTAAATTTGTGCCATAGATTTCTTACAACTGTGTGTGATGCATAGATAGGTTTGTCCATGACTGGTGGAAGTTGGGCGAGGTCTCCAATTATAATTATAGAGATGCCACCAAAGGAAATGTGTTGTCGGTGGGGTATTGCTTCACGTAACCTGTTATCAATTTTCAATAGTAGAGATGATTATAATTCTCTTATTGCTTCTAGTAGCAATAGGTCTACAATTTTCAATCAATTGTAGAGATAATTATAATTCCCTTATTGCTTCTAGCAACACTATAATTTGTGTCAAAAAATATCCAATTTCTTGTATGACAAAGGTAGAATCATTCTTTTAAATTATTTATTGCTCTGGATTGGTTATCTAGTGGGAAATTTGATGTCTATTGGGTTCAAAGCTCTATATGCTTTACCATAGGCTGATAAACGATGCTACATAAGAATTTTAAAATTAAGACATCTTATTTTCTATAGTGACTTATATAATGTTAAGAAAATAGTTACAACTAAAAAATAAGTCTTGAAAGCTTCCTATACTGGTCTCTCTAGCTTCTAGCCTCCTCTCTTCTCCCTTCCCTTATGTTGCTCTTTCAATTTTAAATTATTATTTTTAAATTTTCACTTCTACATATATTCATCCCCCAAACTTAGACAATTTCTCCTTATATCCATGCTTTCCAACTTCATATATTATATATAAGCTTTTGTTTCCAATAATTTTATAATGACTTTACGGTCTTCAAGAACTTATGGGTTTGATTTGAAACTGCTATTTTTCAAATTTGTTGTGGTTTATTTTCTTGAATTATTTTGTGAAGATGCATTTCAAATGGCACCTTTTCCAAAGTGATATGATTCAAATTGGGTATCAACAACGCTGATATTTTATGCCAATAAAATGCAAATTATTACGTTAGGATCATTTTGGTGCTTCTATGTTTTGTCCTCTTCGTGAGGTGGTGATGCTACTATTTCTAATTTGGGTATCTTTTATTGTTAACTTCCCTTTGCACAAATTTAGAGGTAACATGATCCAGGAGCATCTTGGGTCTTGAGTAATCTTGCATCACCAAAAATAGTTTTATTTCATGTACCTGTCTGTTGTTTGTTTTGTCGTTGTTGATGCAGTTGGTTTCTCGCCTTGCGTAGTTAATGCTTTTCCTTGGACCTATTTTGGAACCTTCTCCTAAGGGCGCACATCCTAAATCATTCAGACTTGGAAGTTATCACCATTTCCCTCGGGTATCAATTCTTCGCCAGTTTTGCAGGAAACGTCTGGTATTTCGCCTTGTGCGGTTCCGTGTGGGAAAATTGGATCTTGCATGCTTAGGGACTTGTTCTTGGATCATGTGTGGACCTAAATGTAACGGTGCATCATGTTTTTTTCTTTCTTGCTTTAGTTTTGGTTTCTCCTCATGAGTGGACCTATATTGTAATTAAATGCCTGAATGGCTGACTTGTGACCTTGCTGGCTATATATTTGGAGTAAAATTGGTAGTGTAGGAGGCAGTTCGAAGTAGGGGATAGTAGATAGGAAAATTGGATGTGAGTTGTGATTCTGACTGCATAATTTCTTTGTATAAGGCCAAAACCCGGAAGGCCTCACAGCCAGGCATGTTGCTGATTTATAATAATTGCAAAAGTGTGGTTGCCAGTTGCTTGCCTCATATCCATTATGTTTTCACTGCTTTAAAGTGGTTTTCATATTACTTCCATGTGTAACTCTGAGCAGGGCTTGTTTGAGGGTTTAAGTAGAGTCAATTAACCTTGATTCTACCTTCACCTTCCCTGCCCTTGCGTCATAACATCTTTAGGTGCATATTAGGAATGAAGTAATAATATAGCTAAAAATGACACGTTACCATGAATTTGATGCTTCGTTGGAACGCAATCTGGGCTACACATCCTGTAAGATCCTCCTCTTTTCTTCTTCTCTTCAAATCTTTCTTCCTTGCACATGTTTCCATTTCCAAATTCTTTTCTTTTAAATTCAATCTCATTTATACTTTAGTTTTGTTTGATGATGTTGTAGGGGAAGAAATTGGTAGCAAAACACGAGGAGGAATTTGCTGAAGCAGATCTTCAAGCTCAGAGAATTCAAGTTGATGCTGTTGAGACACAAAATAAATAGCATGACCTCCAAACCTATTCATTCTTAGGTTTTCTTCCTTTTCTAAGGGTTTCTTACCTTTTTATTTTCTAATGGTATTGTCTAGTAAGGATGTCATTTTATTCAGTGAATTATTTTAGGCTGCAATCAAATTTTTTTTTAAATCACTACCATAAAATTGGTTATTAGAATCCTTAAGGGAACTTTAATGCCAATGGAGGACCTTTGAAGCCCTTCAAAATTAAATTATTTTCTAATATTTTTATATTGGATTATAGAGGGAAAAAATGATAGTTTTGTAACATGAGTTGCATATGTTGTGACTTGCTTTAGATTTTTCAAAGTGTTTTTTGAACATTATTTGTGTTTTTCCACTTTTTCCAGGGGTTTGACAAGTAGGTTGCAAAATGGTAATTTCTATGATAGGATGTAATTTTTTTCTTATAGAGACAATTTTTTTTAAAAGATTTAGGAAGTGATTTAAATTTTTTTTTCTTATTAGTTCCAGACATCTATTAAACCAAATAGCTTTGCCTGCCCAATAATTACATATTTTCTTTTATCTAAAAAATTTATATTAGAGAAAACAAGGACCTTGTATAGACAAATTTACCACAACATGCATCATTCAAAGTTTCTAGGTCACTAGTTAACAATGTATTCAAATATCTTCGTCAATGATTTTTGGATCAATAATGCCCATATAAAATTACACAATTGAATTCACATGGAAAATCCATGCCCTAATCTTACTATTACAACACTAAAAAAAATTGTTACAAGGTAAATGAAGGAAGAATCGGAACCTTGTGTCCTCATTATGAAACAATCATATACCTCTGTCGCCATTAAATCTCTAAATGCCAAAACAAATAAAGCTTCTTTGGTTGTGCGAGCAATTTATTTTTCATTGGGGAAGGGTAAAGAGGAGAGAGACAAAGAAGTGCTCGAAACAGAGCGAATGCATTCTACGAAGAGGTCAGGAAAATTCTTTGTTGTCGGAAGCAGGAGACAGGGGTCAAAAAAACACTTTTGTGCCACCAGCGTGAGACAAAGTAGGTGGGTTGTGCCCCAATGAAAAAGCCTATCGGCTAAATTAAACTAATGGTAAACTATTTTTGGATGTGAGACAATAAAATCAGCGTGAGAAATAAATGTGGGCGTCTGTACATGAGAAAGCTCAGAGGGGAAGCCTATCGGCTTAATTATTGCCAAAATATACATGAGATAATGGTCATGACTCATAGAGAAATGAGTACTCATAATTGGTTATCTAAGAGACAATAAGATGTACATCGTTTAAAAGCACTCGTAAACATTCTTATGCCACCTAAGAATAGTATAAAAGTAACTCAAAAGTTGCATAAAATATTATATTTGATTTATAATTGTTTAGATTAATAGGTAGATAGATTTGAAGTTGTGTTTAATAGTTTTCATTATAATGTTTTAAAATATGGTGTTTAGTTTTAGATGCTAGATTTGCATCAAAGTAATTTTAATTTATTGAAATATTTTGATGTACTTTTAATTAAATTGTAATGTTAAGATAAACTAAATATTTATTTTAGATTGGAAATTGATAATTTTTGAATTATTGACTCTAATTTTAATAGTAGGATAATAAATAATTTTTTAAATTTTTTTTTAAAGTATGACGCGCGAAAGGGGCAAAGTGGAGCGAAAATTTGCAAGAGAGGAGATACGTAAGGCAAGGGATCTTGAAGGGAGGAAATGGGGTGAGATTGCTAAAGCTGAAGCATGGGCAGAGTCTTTGCGCACGAGAGGACACATTGACCATCAACCACAGTGGATTTTTTAAAATGGTAGTTGGGTCGATAAATGTCCAAGAGATTGGGATCTCAATCAAACTTATAAACCCTACCCCGAAAGGAGTATTTATGGAATTCAACTAGAACAAGGATGCAAGCGTGCCCTCCTATGTGTAAGGAAAATAGAAGTGACCCCTTTCAGTATAAGGGAGATAATATCTCCCCATGGCTTCAACCTCAATGAAGGAAGCACATTAGAAATCAATAAAATAAGTGGAAGCAACCGATACAGGCAAGAGGAAGAAGCCCTACTACTCAGGCCAAGCTATTCAGGAGGAATGGCTTCCAAAAAGGGAGATATGGGTGGTTCAAGTAGACAAGTATCCCCAGGGTAGATCAGAGATACAATTAGTGTAAACCTAGCTTCATAGGGAATTCATCACCAATAAGAAAGGATGGTGATAAACCTATGGAAGCATTAGAAGCCTACAATAAAGCAATAATGAACATGGGTAAGAGTGCATCTAATACTAATCCAAAAATTATTACGAATGATTTGGCCCTTGCTAAAATTAGGAATGAATGGTTTGATAATTAAGCCCAGAGGACACCAGATTAGCTCTGCACGTATTGATAAGTGGAGCCATATGCAATGAGGGCCACTAATACATATAATTACTCTCCCCAATGATTATCATGTAATTAAATTTCTAGATAATGAAAGTAAGTGGAAAGCTCAGAACAGTGGCCCTTACTATTTGGATAGCACATAGATTGTTCTAATGGATTGGATCCCAAATTTTAACCCTGGAAACACAGAATCAATGATGGCTCAATATGGATTCAGTTATACAACCTACATGTAGAATACTGGGAACCAACTGTGGATGACATACTTATGACTATGAATAATAATATGATAGAAATGGGAGCTTCGATATATATGGGGGGAATACGTGTAGAGACAGGATCCAGAGAATTTTTATCAGAGATAGAGATGAGTGGGGTATTTGAGTGCCCAAGGATTAGTGTTGAAAAGGTTTGGTAAAAATAAGATGAGATTATACAAGATATGTTGGAATCTGATGATAATATACTAAGAGAGAACTCATAAAAGGAGAAGAATAAAAATGAGGACACCATGAAAATAGAGATTTACACCTTCAATCAGCCCATTGATATAACTACTGGGGGAAACAAATAGGTTTTAAATGAAGAAGAAAAATTGGTCTTCATTAAGGAAGATCAAGATATAAAGGAGTTGGCATTTAATAAAATAATAGAGGAAGAGATGGGATACGGTCTAAATTAGGATTCACTGATTGGTTGAAATGAAGCGTGGGTTAATTTGTTGATCACTCCATATACTAGGCTAGTTGAAGAAGAGAATGAGATGGAGGAAGACTTTGCAGATTGGGATACATATGTTGAGGAAAGTTTCAAAGACGATCTAGGAGGTTCACTTGTGGAACTTACCATCGAAAAAAAAAATCTAAGATTAAGAAACCCCAAGTGTAATCTAAAAAGAATAGGGGAGTAATATCCAACAAGGCCAAATTGGCAATTGCTGCAAGTGCTAAAGGTCGATGAAAATTGGGAAACGGAAAGGTGATTTTCCTTCCTAAGGAGCAATGAAGATTATTACTTGGAATGCTAGGGGTATGAATGCCCCTAGAAAATGGCACTTGATTAAGCATCAAATAAATGATTGTAGATGTGATATAGTGTTGTTACAAGAAACAGAGTGGAGTAAGGATGAGATTATTTTGAAACTCATATCATGGAAGAAGTGGGAAGGAAAGTTTGTAGAGGCAGATGGAGCCTCTAGTGGCTTGGGTATATGGTAGGATCCATTAATAGTAAAGTGTGAAGTGCTAGCAAATAATCCAAATTGGATGGGAGTGAGATGCAAGATTATTTTCCATAATCAGGAATTTGGATTAATTAATGTATATGGGCCTATTTCTATGATTTCCAAAAGGAACCTATGGGGTATGTTGTCTCAATGGATCAATGCTCATAATTTTGATAAATTTTTCATTGGTGGTGATTTCAATGCTACCTTAAATAATTTAGAGAAGCAAGGAGGATTGCAAACTATGCCAAAAGTGCAACAGGCCTTTTAGGCCTTTGTTGATGATAATAACCTGATGGATATACTGACCAAGAATGGAAGATTTACTTGGACCAACAGAAGACAAGGCTTTACAAGCATAACAAAAAAGTTGGATTGTTTATTTTTATCTGGTGATTGGGGACATGATACTGATGTCTATGAAGTAATTATTCTACTTTTCACTAGATCATACCATTTTCTAGTCTAGTTTAGTTATATGAAGGAAGAACGAAAGGGTAGTGATCCATTTAAATTTTAGAGCATGTGGCTTAGAGACCTAAAAAAATTTGAGTTAGCCAAGGAATGGTGGAATGAGATAAGATTTAAACCAATCTAAATTATGTCATCTACAAAAAAAAGTTGTCTCATATCAAAGCCAAGCTTAAAGAGTGGAACATGCTACATTTTAAAAATATCTTTGAAGAAAGATCAAGAGTGGAAAATGAACTCAAAGAAAGAAATGAAACTATCATAATAAATGGCATGAATGGATTAGATTTTGAAAAGGAGAGAGCATTAAAAGTTGAACTAGAAGAGCTATTGGAAAGGGAAGAATGTTATTGGGGGAATACATCTAGGGATGTATGGTTGGAGGAGGGAGATAGAAATACAAAGTGCTTCCACAAATTAGAAATTGCTAATAGAAACTTAGAAAGAATAGGTGAACATATCTGTTGGCGAACAGATTTGTTCTCTTATACTCTGATATGTATCTTCCAACTCTATGCCTCTGAAAACAAATCATTTACACAATAGTTGGGTAAGCATTTACTTTGCTTCCCTCTGAATTTTGCAAAAAGGTACAGCTCCCTTTATAAGATATTCAATGAATGGAAAAAGTAATTTTAACATACAAGCTTTTAACTGAAAAGCAGTAAAAGGACTCTCAACCATTCCTAGACAGATGAGGTAAAACAACAGAAACTTGTGAAAACCAATAGATGTAACAGAAGACTACCTTGCGAAAGAAAAATAAGCTTCAGTGGCCATTCAGAGAAATTTAGACTAACTAACAAAAATGCGTCTACAGAAAAACTATAACTCAGAGAACCATAATAAATGACTGAAACTGAATAGCACATACACAAGATTGATATATAATTCCCAAGGTAGAACATATATATTTCACTATTTGATTCAAAGATCAAAATATTTTCATGCACAAGTATTCAGGTAAGACTGGCCCAAAGTCCAGTTATCATCAGTCATACAAACTACTGCAAAAATAAAAATAAAAATGGAAAGAACTTGTACTGTTGCTTCTATTCCCTTCTATGTTTTTTCTATTCTAATCTATCCCCCTTTTTCCATGTCTTAAGCACCAGCTTAAATAGTTTAAACGGTCCGAGAAAGCCTCCCGAAAAACCTGGCTTCTCGGACCCCATTAAAATAAGAAACCGTTAACAGTTTAAAACCAGTTTCTAAAGAAGAGTTAAGGTAGGGTCAAATGAGTAAACAAAACTGAAATTGATTCAATTTTCTTGAGCATCCTCTGATGTGGAAATCTTTACGAGCTTCCAGGACCGGTAAACTCAGAGCAGCTCCTGAGTAGGCGGGGCGTGCAGGTTCTTCAATGTGATCAACTTGGCATGCGTGGCATTTTTCTCCCATCTCATCTCCTAAATTTTCTCCGCTTGCTTTGGCAATTGACCTCGGTTTAAGATAAGCATTGCTTCTATGTTGGCAGTCCTCGTGAGGTCATGAACCATCGGTGCTTCACTTTCCTTGAAAGCGTTCATTTCATCCACAAAGGACTTCACTAATGCATCAACTTCCTGGTCTGCATCTTCCAATTGTAGAATACCTGAGGGATTTACTATTTTAATGTCCTTCAGGGTGTCAGAGTGAATCTCCTTCACGACCTTTTCCATAACCCGCATTTGAGAAATGGCTGTCTCAAACAAAGTGTTCTTCCAGCTGAAGTTCTTCTTCAGGATGAACAGCATACATGGGTCGACCAGCTTCATGGGATTCTCTGTCAGAAATTGCTTCACTCCGTAATCTTTAATTTCTTGTACTCTTTTCACGATCTCTGAACAACTTTCAGCTTCACTTTCCCATATTGGGATCAATGTCTAAATTTCCCCCAAGAGCGCTTCGCCGTCTGTACGGGTGCTCACAAACTCTTTTATGAAGGCACTGCCTTCCGCTATGATGCCATCTGTCCATGCCTTCATTACCTCTATCCAAGTCCTCCCCTGCTGAACCTGCTTGAACAGCCTCTGACTTTCTGTCGAATTAGGGTCGAACCCTTGATGAGTCTGCGCTAGAGGTATTGCACTATTCTCAGCAAGCGAAGATAGGAATTCCGCCATGGTCGAAACTATCTGTTTCAACTCCCGCTTCTCTCTACCGTCCTTCTGCGACTGTCCGAGCATACGATCGGCAGAGAATTTGAAAATGTGATCACGGGAATCCCTGTTCAGTACTCCAAAATCCATCTTCGTTATCTCATAATCCTCGGGCTCAGGATCTTGGGTATTTCCCATAGATCTTACTGTAGCAATTTCAGCAGTGACTTTCCCGGTAGAAAGATCTGTTATTAGCCTCGCATCACTCTTCATCCTTTTAGCTTTCGGAGTACGAGCTGCGTATCTCGTCACTATTTCTTTAACTGGCATAGATAGAGGCTTGAAGCTTTTCCTTTTATTAACCGATTCTGTGAGCCAAGGTGGAATTGTGCTGGACACCATTCGATTGTCAGGGGTCTTGACAAGTGCATCTGCATTCTCAGATAGGTCTTGGCAGTGCGTGAGACCTTCCTGCATCTTCCCCTTATGATCGGGGGTGAAGGTGAGATCTTCATCGTTGAGGTCACCGACGTCATCCAGATAATCAGGTTCCTCTGAGGCCATTTGGATTTTCTTCTCAGATCTCGTCCTTGGTCTTGACCTTGGCGCGGTTGGATGTTTCATCGGGGTCATTTTCTCCTTCACTAGTATTTTCTTACCTGCATTTGATGACAAAAGAGATTTATTAGCAAGGGCTTGTGTTACACTCTTAATGGGCAAATCAGTGTTATGACTTGTATCTGTAAGAGGCTGAACATCTTTCTTCTTCGCCACGATCCAGTTTTCTATTTCCTCAAAAATGCTGCGGGCTCGGAGTCTGATATCACTAGACTCCTCTCTACTCTAATCGATGATCGAAACAGCATCCTCCTCGAAAAAAGTGGCGGATGGACGGGGAATCTCTGAATCATTATCTTCTATATTTCTGGTATCAAACTTCAACTGCAGCAGTTTAATCTGAGATACTGTAAGCCTGGTTCTATCTCGTTCCCAGATCATTTTTTCATTGCCGAGATCTTCCCACAGGTCCTCCAGATGGTAACTTGGTGAAGGGCATTTTCCTAATCCCAGGGTCTGTCTGGCAAAGCCTTTACTATCGAACCCTGTTCTTGGCTCATAGAAAGGCATGTGGAAGTTCAGTAAATTACTCCCCACAACAGATGCATCCAGCATGCTGTTACAGATTAAGTGGCCTAACTTCATTGGGAACAGAGAGTTCCATTTATCTTCCGGGAGAGCTGTTTTAATGACAATGAACAACTGTCTGCAAACTTCTGCAAGAATGAAACAGTCAAAAGCGTACCTAGGCAGCTTCAATGGTTCTTCTTCGAATCCTCCTACCCGAATATAAGTAAAACAGAGAAATTGAATATAAAAGCTGCCAAATACTTTAACTAATCTCTGCGCATTGTCTGAAATCCTCTGGTTAGGCCTGCCAGCCAATTCCTGACGCAATTTTCCCCAGAACATATCATGTATTGTTCTGTAATCCTCCAAAACCTTATCTCTTCTCAGTAATGGACAGCACTCATAGATAAATAAATCTCCATTCCAGGGAGCTTTCTGAATAGGGTGTAGGTCTTGAGTACAGGCCAAGCAATACATCAGGTATGAAGACATGTAAAATCCTTCCTTGGTCATCTGAGTCTATCTGAGCTGGTCCCGAAGAGATGCGGCTATAATTTCAGCCCAGTCAATGTGTTGACTGCCTTCTAGGATGATTTCTACAAAATGATACATCCACTCATCAAAGGATAGGGTCTGTTCTAAACCTTTTAATCGGTGAAGGAGAATAACCAAATCATGTATTAGGGGGTTCATATGGTCCTTGGTGAGAGTTTTGGGTAACCGCGACCCTCCTTTATAGTTGGTCTTTGTCCACCTTCTTGCTATGTGACTCCTATTTTTATTAGTATTTTCCCTGAATTGGGCCAGAGACTGGGTAGGCATGAAGTTGACGAGATCTTCATCTGGTATTTTGAAAACGGCTGAAATGGTTTTGCGGTTAACAGGGATTAGGGTTTGACCATCTGTGTTCAAAATACTCTTCAACTTTACATCGTATCTATTGATACATTCTTGCACCAATTTCAGACAAACAGTAGCCGGTGGGAAAGCAGCCGCTTCTAACAACCCACTAGCCAGGACTTCTACAATGTACTCCTTGTCAACACGAGTTGAGAGTTTTAAAGGTATAGTATCGACTGAGACCCCTAAAAGATTCGTGTCTGTTATGACCGGGGCCTTACATTCAAGATTCTTCACATTGCCAAAGAAATGCATGACAGACCTCATGCTTGCCTAAAAATATGAAAGTCTACCAGCTCACTGCTTGAACTAAGAGAATTTGAAGGAATAACCGGAAAAGAGAAGGCAGAGCTTGAAAGAAGCTACCTGTACGTTTTGCACTTAAACCAGACCACCCTTCCAGCGCCCAGCCCTCGCAGTGTACAATAGGGAAAGAAATGACTTACCTAGTTTCTATTTTTAGTTGCCACTTGAAGCGTGAAATATACTCCATTACGCGTGTATTAATAAATTTTTTGACACCAAGTGGTGATAAGAAATAAATGCCTTCAAATCAAATTAACTCTTCGAGATCCGCCACCTTTTCAATCATCATAATTCAATCTCAAACCAAATATTTCTCAATCGTGCAAGTGATTGCCTCATTTTCTGCGCACTGGCCCGTCCAATGAAATCACGCCAGGTCTACACGGCGTGGCTTGTCAGGACATACTATCATTATTAATCACGCCGGTAGTCCGTTTGAACTACTTTGAACTCCTTCGAACCAGAGCTCAAAAAGGTTCAAACTTTCTGAAGAAGAAAATGCCGCTAGCTTTCCTGCATAACACATCGTTAGTAATAAAGGACTCAGGCCGCTTTTGAACTCCTTCGAACTACTTCGAACCGGAGTTCGAAAGGGTTTGAAGTGATTCAAAAGCCTTGAAGGGATATGTTATTGGCTTAAAACAGGTCAAACCGATACAAACAATGCCGTAAGCTTGGTTTTGACAAATTCAAATGCGCGAAGACTCGCGGGAAGACCAACAAGGTGGAAAAATGAACAGAGTGAAGCTTGACACGAGAACTTGAAAAGTTCAAAATAAGGCAACTCTTACTCACCCAACATCGGCTCTGACTGGGGACTGCAAACTTCCCAATTTGCAGAGAACTTCAGAAAACTGGTTCCGCAAAACAACCCAAGCAAACAGAAGGGAAAAGAAAAGAGGGACACAACCAAAACTGAAACACAGGAAACTAACTACTGTTTACAAAAGGGACGAACCCGGACACTTAGAGTTTGCATAACTTCAGGTCCTGCCCATTATAGGTGAAGGGCAGATTAACACCATCTGGATATGATAGTTTAAAGGCATTTGAGCCCAGGTTTTCTGAGATGATGAACGGGCCTTTCCAAAGAGATTCGAACTTTCCATGTGCCCCCTTTGATGCTCTTCTCTTATCCCACAGCAGGACTTCATCTCCCACCACAAAACCACGAGGCCTAGCTCTCATGTCAAAGATCTGTTTCACTTTCAGCTGATGTTCGGTAATATGGTCTACCATATTTTCCCTGTCTTCCTCCAACTTACTTAGGTGCATTATACGCCTCTCTAGGGGATTTTTAAAATATTCATCTTCAATAACTGCTTGAAGTTGTGCAGAGGATAGCTCGAGAGGCAGAGAAATATGAGCCCCGATCCCATACACCAATTCGAAGGGTGACATGCCAATGGCTCGCTTCAAAGTAATCCTGTCTGCCCAAAGTGCCTCGTGGAGCTTCTTATGCCATTCTCTGGGATTATCATCCATCAATTTTTTCATTATGACAATTAGGTTTTTGTTGCTAGATTCTGCTTGGCCATTTCCCTGCGAAAAATAATCCGAGGAATGAGCTAAGGCCACACCATGTTCATAGCAGAAGGTTGATATTTCTTCTGAAGAGAAATAAGTAGCGTTATCTGCTACGATTTTAATTGGTACCCCGAACCTTACAAAAATAAAATTCATCAAAAAGTCACACACCACCTGAGAATTGGCTTTCTTCGTGGATATTGCCTCCACCCATTTTGTGAAGTGATCGGTGGCAGTTAGAATGTAATTATCCCCGGCGCTGGATGGTGGGTTCAAGGGCCCGATGAAATCAATTCCCCACTGCCTGAATGGTTCTTCTACTATAACGGGCTTCAGAGGTAACGCTGCTAGATAGGGTCTCCCAGAGAACAATTGACACTTGTCACAACTTCTTACATACTGGTAAGCATCTTTAAACATCCCTGGCCAGTAGAACCTGTTTCGAAGAATCTTATAAGCTGTCACGGTTGAGGAGTAATGCCCTCCGCATGCTTCATCGTGGAATGCTCTTAACAATTCTTTCCTTTGTCCTTCGTCCACGCACCTGAGGAAAGTGCCATCAACTCCCTTCTTAAACAAGGTGCCCTGGAAAATTACATATTTATTGGCTCTTAACCTTAGGTTCCGCCTCTCCTTTTGATTCAGATGATCTGGACACTCCCCATATGTCAAGAAGTAACTAACATCTGAGAACCAAGGGTCAATTGAGCTAACCAGCAAGGCCATTGGAACTTCATCTATTTTTTCACAAATTTCATTATCCTCTGCTATCAACTTGCACAAACCCTTGCCTCTCACCAAATTCGTGGGCTTGATCGTCAGATCATACTCCTGGATTTTTGCAATCCATACGGCTCTATTATTCATACCGATTTCTTTCTGAATCAAAATGTTTTTCACGGCAGTCTCTGGTACATATACGGTACTATGTGAGTGAAGGATATAATACCTGAAATATTTTACTGCCTTCACCACCGCATAAGCATGTTTTTCTATTTGAGGATATTTAAGCTCGTGCTTCTTGAGAGGCACGCTCATGAAAGCTATGGGTGCTTCTTGCCCGTCTTTATCCTTCTGCGTGAGCATGCTTGAAAGGGTATGCTGGGAAGCATAACAATATATAATGAAGTCCTTTTTAAAATCAGGACTTTTCAGCACTGGTGCCTGGGATATGGTAGTTTTGACTTCCTCAAATGCTTTCTTTCCGTCATCATTCCATTTAAAAGGAACCTTCTCGCTCATCATCTCAATCATGTGTCTTGTTACCTCGGAGAATTCAGGGATGAAAGCTCACAGAAAATTGATTTGCCCGAAGGACTTCAGGCCGCTTCTGCTAGAGGGCAGGCTGAGCTGTTGGATTGCTTTGACCCGATCGGGATCTATTTTTATGCCATCTTTCGATATGATATGACCGAGTAGTTTTCCCTCCTCTACAAAAAATATGAACTTTTTGGGGTTCAAGGAGATACCATGATCCCTGCACCGTTGCAAGACTCGTTCTACATCATTCAAGTGCTGATTCCTCTTTTTGGAGAAAACTGTAAGATCATCCAAATAGATCACTATGATGTTATTCCTGAGATCTTCAAATGAAGAGTTCATTGCCCTTTGAAAAGTGGCGCCTACATTGATTAACCCGAAGGGCATCCTGTTATAGGCGTAAGTACCCCATGGTGTGATGAAGGCTGTCTTATGCTGATCGGCCTTTGCCACGCCTATTTGATTATAACCTGAGTAGCCATCCAACATTGACATGACTTTCGAACCGGAAACTGCCTGTAAAACATGTTCCATGACGGGCAGTGCATAATTGTCTTTTAGACTTGCCTAGTTCAGGTTACGAAAATCAACACAAATTCGCACTTCGCCATTCTTCTTCCTTACTGGGACTATGTTAGCTATCCACGTCGAATGGTGAATAGGGTAAATAATTTAGGCTTGTAACATTTTCTTAACTTCCTTCAGTATGGCTTCTGACACCTTGGGGTTATAGTTTCTTAGTTTCTGGCGAAAAGGAATAACCCTAGGCTTCAAAGGGATTTGATGCTCAAACCGACCACCTCTGAAAATCTTCAGATCTCCATAATCCTAGGCGAAAACATCTCTGTATTCTTTCAATAACTTCTTCCAATCTTCTTTCTCAGATTCAGTACAGCTTTGACCAATGGAGATCCACCTAGGGGAATCTTGATCACCTATATCGATCTTATCATACTCTTTTGGATTTGGGGCATGTGAGACTTTTTCTTTTGTCATACTGTCATCTCTTCTTCTGAATAAGTGCTCCAGAGAAACCAAGCCTTTAGGGATCTTATTACTTTTTAGCTGAATTACCCCTGCATTATCATTCTCATCCTGGTAAAATTCTGTACATTCATTCTTTGAGCCTTCAAAATATGTTTCAGCGAATCCAGCAGCACACTCCAGGAATTCCTTAAGTTGTGCATCATCATCAAAAACTTGCCAGTTCTGGACATTGTCTGGTACCCTTGGCTTGTATATCATTTCAATCTGGTATTTTTCAGTTTTAAAATCAGGATGCGGCAAGAGCAAGGAGGCTGATACGGCCAAAGAATCTGCTCTAGTATTCTAATTTCTAAGGATATACTCAATGGAAAAAGTGTCAAAGGATTCTATATCATCCCAGACTAAATTTTTGTAATGCTTTAATTTCTCATTCTTTACAGAAAACTGACCCCGAACCTATTTAACTATTAATTCAGCGTCCCCTTTCACAATCAACTTTTTAACCCTTCTCAACTTGCATTCCTCCAGGCCCAACAACAAGGCTTCATACTCTGCAGTGTTGTTGGTGTTTTTAAAATCTAATTTGAAAGAAAAAGGAATGCAGTCTCCATTCGGGGGGAAAAGGACCACTCCGGCACCCGAACCTGAGCTAGAACAACTTCCATCGAATTCCATCTTCCAAATATCTTCTTCTCTATCGGGTTCGATCTGAACATCTTTATCTGGAGCAGACAGAATAACATAATTCTCGAAATTACATTCTTCGTACAGGATTTGGGCTCTGGGTTCAGCTGAAGGCATTACAGTATATTTATTCTTGGGTTCAGGTTCCAACTTTACTTTCCTTTTGCCTACAGGAATTGTAGCTTCGGACCAATCCATTTTTATATCCCCACCCAAGTCTTTACAGAAGGTTCTGCTGAATAACATTCCCTAACTAGCAGGTATATCGGCTACTAAAATAGTGAGTTTTAGCTGCTTGTCCGGGTAGGCTGCCAGAACAGCCTGACAGTCTTTGATCTGACCCTTCAATGGCACTTCTTTGCCATCCATAGAATAACAATGGCCGAAGGTTTTAGTTAAGGGTAAGTCCAAGGCTTTAGTTACGGGGGCAGGTATTATGTTGTAAGAGGCACCAGAATCGATAATACAATTACTCAATTTTTGGCCATTCAACAGGAGAGATACATAAAAAGGATTTGGCTTTTCCTCTTCAGACTCGATTTCTATAGAGTTCGTGGATCGACATCCTTCTGGAACCTAGGGAGTATCTTGAGGTTGGAAAGAAAAAGGTTCTTGAGTAGCAGAAGTTTCTCCTATAAAAGGTGTATCCACTTGAGGGCTTACATAATTTTCTCCTTTAACATATTTTACCAACCTATCCAGTTCTCCAGGGTTCATTCTCAAGAAATCAAGAGAGGAAATAGAAACTGTAGATGACTTGCAAAACTCAACAAAATCAAAAGGAGAGGAAGAGGCAACTGCATTCCTAGAAAGAATTTTTACCTCTGAACTTTTTGAATTCGTACGTGTTTCTTCACCAGTAGGCTCCTTTCTTTTTGTATCTGTGCTCGTGGCAGCTACACCTGGAACAAACTTCTGAGTTCGTTGGTTCCTTGTTAAAATAGTGCAGGCTGGATCTTGTAGAGTTTCTAGCACACTTCCCCCTTGCTCTGCACCAGGTACATATTCAGAATAAAAAGATCCTGATGTACCCATGTCTTGAGAATCCTTTTGTTCATGAAATTGTTCATTATTCACCTCATCCCTGGTTGCATTTAGTTGTAAGTATCTCAACCATTCGGTGCATGTATCCCCATCATGATCAGTGGTCAAATGGAACGAGCACATAGTTTCTTTGGGAGCAGCCTCTATCTGTAACCTTGGTTGAGAACCAGGTAGCTACAGGGCTTTCGTCTGCTGTTGGGGCAGTTGTCTTCGACTTATATCTTGATAAGGAGCTGGATAAGTAGTCGTTCTATTCTGTTGCCTTTTTAGCATTGCTATATCATTCATAACTCTCTGTATCATTGGATCTGTAGTTGCACTTGTCGAAGGGTTGCTAGGAGTTTGTGCTTCTCTCTTCCACTTGCCAGCTCTTATGAGAGTGTCTTCGAGCTCAATTGCTCTTGTTTGTGCATCTTCGAAGTCAGGCACTCCGTCTTTCAACAAATGAAAGCTTATATCCGGCGGAACCGCATTGAGGAAGTAAATCTTTTTGTTCTCATTGCTCGGAGCAGCAATCGCGGGAATTCTTTGTAGAATTCTGTTGAATTTAGCTACGAACTCTCTCATTGGTTCATGTATCTCCTTTAGTTGACTAAGTTGTATCAATAAAGAGACCTCATTGTCAGGCGTTTTAAACCTTCTTTCGAAAGCCTGCTTCATGGTATCCCAATTCGTAATAGATCCATTTGGCAAGCGGCTGAACCAATCGGCAGCAGCATCTACTAGAGTTCTGACAAAGAGTCTCACTGCTACATCTTCGGTAGATACACTCATGATCCCGCAAGCGATTTGGAAGGCATTGAGATGATCATCTGAAGAGACTTTGTTGTGCCCGCTGAACTTAGGTAGAATTTGATTGGCTCCTTTAGGTAGATTAGCAGGTTGATTAACCCCTAAGTTCAGAGGTCCAATGTGTTGACCCCAAGGTCTGTTTACAGCCATGAATGGAAATTGGAGATTCAAAGGTTGAATATTTAAGATAGTGAGAATTACAGTACCTGGAGAAATGATTGCTTGGACGATTAAAGGGATAGCTGGATTTCGCGAGGGAGATGAAGGTCGACTGACAGTTTGAGTTTTCTTCCTTTGGGAATGATTTGAATCTGGTTTAAAATTAAGGCTTTCTAACAGTTCAAAGTCTTCATCCACTAATCCTTTACTACGTTCCCCTCTCGTGTATCTTCTGGTTGCCAGTTCAAGAATTTGTTCAAAACTTAGTTCCGCGGTTGGCCTTGTGCAAGCCTGTTAACTACGACGGCTTCCCTAGCAACAGGAATACCCCTCAAGCATTTACCAAGTTCTTCCTCTCTTTCAAGCACTTCTTGAACCCGCTGGAATTCTTGATTACTTCGTCTGAATCTCCAAGCGACTGCAGCTAGGTCTGAGATTAAATCCTCCTGTGTGTCTTGAAAATCTAAATTTGGTTGGAGCACAGGGAACACATTATCATTAGGTAGCACCATTATGTGGCATTGCGATGGGAAGTGGACTAGTGCACTTGACTGGTCTTTCCCCAGTAGAGTCGCCAAAAATCTGTTGGCGAACAGATTTGTTCTCTTATACTCTGATATGTATCTTCTGACTCTATGCCTCTAAAAACAAATCATTTACACAACAGTTGGGTAAGCATTTACTTTGCTTCCCTCTGAATTTTGCAAAAAGGTACAGCTCCCTTTATAAGATATTCAATGAATGGAAAAAGTAATTTTAACATACAAGATTTTAACTGAAAAGCAGTAAAAGGACTCTCAACCGTTCCTAGACGGATGAGGTAAAACAACAGAAACTTGTGAAAACCAATAGATGTAACAGAAGACTACCTTGCGAAAGAAAAATAAGCTTCAGCGGCCATTCAGAGAAATTTAGACTAACTAACAAAAATGCGTCTACAGAAAAACTATAACTCAGAGAACTATAATAAATGACTGAAACTGAATAGCACATACACAAGATTGATATATAATTCCCAAGGTAGAACATATATATTTCACTATTTGATTCAAAGATCAAAATATTTTCATGCACAAGTATTCAGGTAAGACTGGCCCAAAGTCCAGTTATCATCAGTCATACAAACTACTGCAAAAAAAAATAAAAAAATGGAAAGAACTTGTACTATTGCTTCTATTCCCTTCTATGTTTTTTCTATTCTAATCTATCCCCCTTTTTCATGTCTTAAGCACCAGCTTAAATAGTTTAAACGGTCCGAGAAAGCCTCCTGAAAAACCCGGCTTCTCGGACCCCATTAAAACAAGAAACCGTTAACAGTTTAAAACCAGTTTCTAAAGAAGAGTTAAGGTAGGGTCAAATGAGTAAACAAAACTGAAATTGATTCAATTTTCTTGAGCATCCTCTGATGTGGCAACTTTTACGAGCTTCCAGGACCGGTAAACTCGGAGCAGCTCCTGAGTAGGCGGGGCGTGCAGGTTCTTCAACGCGATCAACTTGGCATGCGTGGCATTTTTCTCCCATCTCATCTCTTGAATTTTCTCCGCTTGCTTTGGCAATTGACCTCGGTTTAAGATAAGCATTGCTTCTATGTTGGCGGTCCTCGTGAGTTCATGAACCATCGGCGCTTCACTTTCCTTGAAAGCGTTCATTTCATCCACAAAGGACTTCACTAATGCATCAACTCCCTGGTCTGCATCTTCCAATTATAGAATACCTGAGGGATTTACTATTTTAATGTCCTTCAGGGTGTCAGAGTGAATCTCCTTCACGACCTTTTCCATAACCCGCATCTGAGAAATGGCTGTCTCAAACAAAGTGTTCTTCCAGCTGAAGTTCTTCTTCAAGATGAACAGCATACATGGGTCGACCAGCTTCATGGGATTCTCTGTCAGAAATTGCTTCACTCCGTAATCTTCAATTTCTTGTACTCTTTTCACGATCTCTGAACAACTTTCAGCTTCACTTTCCCATATTGGGATCAATGTCTGAATTTCCCCCAAGAGCGCTTCGCCGTCTGTATGGGTGCTCACGAACTCTTTTATGAAGGCACTGCCTTCCGCTATGATGCCATCTGTCCATGCCTTCATTACCTCTATCCAAGTCCTCCCCTACTGAACCTGCTTGAACAGCCTCTGACTTTCTGTCGAATTAGGGTCGAACCCCTGATGAGTCTGCGCTAGAGGTATTGCACTATTCTCAGCAAGCGAAGATAGGAATTCCGCCATGGTTGAAACTATCTGTTTCAACTCCCGCTTCTCTCTGCCGTCCTTCTGCGACTGTCCGAGCATACGATCGGCAGAGAATTTGAAAATGTGATCACGGGAATCCCTGTTCAGTACTCCAAAATCCATCTTCGTTATCTCATAATCCTCGGGCTCAGGATCTTGGGTATTTCCCATAGATCTTACTGTAGCAATTTCAGCAGTGACTTTCCTGGTAGAAGGATCTGTTATTAGCCTCGCATCACTCTTCATCCTTTTAGCTTTCAAAGTACAAGCTGCGTATCTCGTCACTATTTCTTTAACTGGCATAGATAGAGGCTTGAAGCTTTTCCTTTTATTAACCGATTCCGTGAGCCAAGGTGGAATTGTGCTGGACACCATTCAATTGTCAGGGGTCTTGACAAGTGTATCTGCATTCTGAGATAGGTCTTGGCAGTACGTGAGACCTTCCTGCATCTTCCCCTTATGATCGGGGGTGAAGGTGAGATCTTCATCGTTGAGGTCACCGACGTCATCCAGATAATCAGGCTCCTCTGAGGCCATTTAGATTTTCTTCTCAGATCTCATCCTTGGTCTTGACCTTGGCGCGGTTGGATGTTTCATCGGGGCCATTTTCTCCTTCACTAGTATTTTCTTACCTGCATTTGATGACAAAAGAGATTTATTAGCAAGGGCTTGTGTTACACTCTTAATGGGCGAACCAGTGTTATGACTTGTATCTGTAAGAGGCTGAACATCTTTCTTCTTCGCCACGATCCAGTTTTCTGTTTCCTCAAAAATGCTGCGGGCCCGGAGTCTGATATCACTAGACTCCTCTCTACTCCAATCGATGATCGAAACAGCATCCTCCTCGGAAAAAGTGGCGGATGGACGGGGAATCTCTGAATCATTATCTTCTATATTTCTGGTATCAAACTTCAACTGCAGCAGTTTAATCTGAGATACCGTAAGCCTGGTTCTATCTCGTTCCCAGATCATTTTTTTATTGCCGAGATCTTCCCACAGGTCCTCCAGATGGTAACTTGGTGAAGGGCATTTTCCTAATCCCAGGGTCTGTCTGGCAAAGCCTTTACTATCGAACCCTGTTCTTGGTTCATAGAAAGGCATGTGGAAGTTCAGTAAATTACTCCCCACAACAGATGCGTCCAGTATGCTATTACAGATTAAGTGGCCTAACTTCACTGGGAACAGAGAGTTCCATTTATCTTCCGGGAGAGCTATTTTAATGACAATGAACAACTGTCTGCAAACTTCTGCAAGAATGAAACAGTCAAAAGCGTACCTAGGCAGCTTCAATGGTTCTTCTTTGAATCCTCCTACCCGAATATAAGTAAAACAGAGAAATTGAATATAAAAGCTGCCAAATACTTTAACTAATCTCTGCGCATTGTCTAAAATCCTCTGGTTAGGCCAGCCAGCCAATTCCTAACGCAATTTTCCCCAGAACATAGCATGTATTGTTCTGTAATCCTCCAAAACCTTATCTCTTCTCAGTAATGGACAACACTCATAGATAAATAAATCTCCATTCCAGGGAGCTTTCTGAATAGGGTGTAGGTTTTGAGTATAGGCCAAGCAATACATCAGGTACGAAGACATGTAAAATCCTTCCTTGGTCATCTGAGTCTGTCTGAGTTGGTCCCGAAGAGATGCGGCTATAATTTCAGCCCAGTCAATGTGTTGACTGCCTTCTAGGATGATTTCTACAAAATGATACATCCACTCATCAAAGGATAGGGCCTATTCTGAACCTTTTAATCGGTGAAGGAGAACAACCAAATCATGTATTAGGGGGTTCATATGGTCCTTGGTGAGAGTTTTGGGTAACCGCGACCCTCCTTTATAGTTGGTCTTTGTCCACCTTCTCGCTATGTGACTCCTATTTTTTTCAGTATTTTCCCTGAATTGGGCCAGAGACTGGGTAGGCATGAAGTTGATGAGATCTTCATCTGGTATTTTGAAAACGGCTGAAATAGTTTTGCGGTTAACAGGGATTAGGGTTTGACCATCCGTGTTCAAAATACTCTTCAACTTTACATCGTATCTATTGATACATTCTTGCACCAATTCCGGACAAACAGTAGCCGGTGGGAAAGCAGCCGCTTCTAACAACCCACTAGCCAGGACTTCTACAATGTACTCCTTGTCAACACGAGTTGAGAGTTTTAAAGGTATAGTATCGACTGAGACCCCTAAAAGATTCGTGTCTGTTATGACCGGGGCCTTACATTCAAGATTCTTCACATTGCCAAAGAAATGCATGACAGACCTCATGCTTGCCTAAAAATATGAAAGTCTACCAGCTCACTGCTTGAACTAAGGGAATTTGAAGGAATAACCGGAAAAGAGAAGGCAGAGCTTGAAAGAAGCTACCTGTACGCTTTGCACTTCGACTAGACCACCCTTCCAGCGCCCAGCCCTCGCAGTGTACAATAGGGAAAAAAATGACTTACCCAGTTTCATTTTTTAGTTGCCACTTGAAGCGGGAAATATACTCAATTACGCGTGTATTAATAAATTTTTTGACACCAAGTGGTGATAAGCAATAAATGCCTTCAAATCAGATTAACTCTTCGGGATCGACCACCTTTTCAATCATCATAATTCAATCTCAAACCAAATATTTCCCAATCGTGCAAGTGATTGCCTCATTTTCTGCGCACTGGCCCGTCCAATGAAATCACGCCAGGTCTACACGGTGCATCTTGTCAGGACATACTATCATTATTAATCACGCCGGTAGTCCGTTTGAACTACTTTGAACTCCTTCGAACCAGAGCTCAAAAAGGTTCAAACTTTCTGAAGAAGAAAATGCCGCTAGCTTTCCTGCATAACACATCGTTAGTAATAAAGGACTCAGGCCGCTTTTGAACTCCTTCGAACTACTTCGAACCGGAGTTCGAAAGGGTTCGAAGTGATTCAAAAGCCTTGAAGGGATATGTTATTGGCTTAAAACGGGTCAAACCGATACAAACAACGCCGTAAGCTCGGTTTTGACAAATTCAAATGCGTGAAGACTCACGGGAAGACCAACAAGGTGGAAAAATGAACAGAGTGAAGCTTGACACGAGAACTTGAAAAGTTCAAAATAAGGCGACTCTTACTCACCCAACAATATCAAAGAAGATGGGTCAGTAACTCAAACAATGGAGGAAGCTAATGAAGAGGCAGTCAAATATTTTTAGAATTTACTAAATAGAGATATGAATGGGGATAATACCATTAGAGAGAGATATTTAGGCAGAATTCCTAAAGTGATCACAAAGGAGGATAATGCATACTTATCAAGGAAGATATCACAAGAAGAGTTAAAATTTTCTACATTCTAGTTAGGACCAGACAAAGCCCCCAGGCCAGAGGGTTTTACAACTAGATTTTTTCATTTTGGGAAGTAATGAAAGGGGATCTTCTTTTGTATGTGGAGGAATCTAAAAGAAAGACAACTATTCTTGGAGCTTTCAATCACACATTTATGGATCTTATTTTAAAAAAAAGGATTTATTGGTCATGAGTGACTACTAGCCCATTTCTTTATGAAACATTGTATACAAAATTATTATGAAGATTAGAGCCAATAGATTGAAGAAGGTCATTAATAAAATTATCTCAGAAGAACAGACTACGTTTTCCCTGAGCAGATATATAGTGGAAGGCATCATAATCACACATGAGGCTGCCCATTTGGTAAGGGAAAAAAGAGAGACTAGTATGATTATTAAATTAGATATCTTAAAATATTATGACCTAGTGGACAAAAATTTCTATTGGATATTTTGAGCAAATTCAGATTTGTAGAAAATTTGGTGAATTGGATCGGTTGTTGCATCAATGGGGCTAAATTTTCTATTTTGGTAAATGGTGTTGCCCATGGTTTCTTTGAGTCAAGTAGGGGGATTAGACAAGAGGACGCACTATCCCCTTTCCTCTTCATAATTATGGATGCGGTGCTTGGGAGAAGTATTGAAAGAGATCAACTTGATGGACAATGGATGGGCATTAAAGTAACCCTCGGAGTCAATGCAATTCCTAATCATCAATTTTTTGATGACACCATCCTATTTGGGATAGAAAGTAGAGGAGAGGCTAGATGCATCAAAAACCTTTTAGAAGATTACAAAAAGGCCTCATGACAACAATTGTGATGCAAGAGCATCTTGGGTCCTTGGAAATCCTTTGTCACCAAAAACATATTTGAGTTTGTTTGTGTTACTCGATTCCTTCTTTGACCGAGTTTGTTCGGTGTTGGTTGGTTCCCTTTGGTTACCAAGTTTGGTCAGTTATCTCCTGGACAGTCGGTTATTTCACTAGCGCTCTATGATGCTTGTCTAGTGCTTAGTCATCCTTGCTTACCGAGTGGTTTCTTTGAGTTTCTGTTGAGGCCAACTTGTGCATTTATTTTGGGTCACAGATTTAATGTTGGTATCCATCATTGGGAAGCATGTGGTCCCAGATTTGACCATTCCTTCTGTTGATTGTGGATTTGAAGGCCGACTCAGTTTCGTAGAATCTTGTATAAATGTAGTTATTTGGTTAGAGTTTAGGGAGTTAGTTTTGATAGAGGAAAGAAGATAGAAGATTAGAGATTTTGACAGATCCTCACATGTTTGAGGACTTTTGTAATTCATTGTAGTATTTGGCCATAATCGGGAAGGCCTTACAGCCTGGCATGTATGAATTAATTTAAAATAAGTATAAGTGATTTGCATTCTCTCTCTCTCTCTTTGTATTGTTGTTTCTTCCGCGTGTTGTTGAGCAAGGTGGATCTAGTTAGGTTGTGCCATTCCTTGGCCCTTACCATCCTCCTTTGCATTAGGTGGTATTAGAGCAAGGTTAGATCTGGATCTAGGTTTGTGAATCTAGATTTGAAGGTTCCTTCTTGTGAAGCCCTAGTTGATTTTTTATGGGGTGGAGGATTGCAATATGACTTGCAATTGCAGAAGGTTTTCAAGATGGTTTATGGGAGGTGAGATGTGGATCCAAGATTGGCAGACATGTTGAGACAAATTGTTGTTAGGTTAGAAGCTATTGAAATAGCCCAAAGAAGAGGCAAACATCTTGAAGATGTTAGTGATGATGAAGTTGAGGAAAAATAAGCAAATGCAAAACCTGCGCCTGTGATGGATTACGATGAAGAAAGATTTTTGAAGGCTTTGACAAGTCTGAAGTCTACACCACATTTTAATCCTCCTGAGTATGGTGGAAAGTTGGATTCTGGTGAATTGGTAGATTGGATCACTAAGATGGAAAAGTACTTTGAATATGAGAATATACCTGAAGACAAGAAAGTGAAGATTGCAAGCACAAAGTTGAAAAGTCACGCATCCGTATGGTGGGAACATCTGTAGTTGGACAGGAAAAGGAAAGGCAAAGACAAAATCAAGGTATGGAATAAAATGGTGAATAAATTGAAAGGAAAGTTCTTACCTTATGATTATCAGATTAACCTAGTTAGGCAAATGCAATGTTTGAAGTAGAAAGGTAGTTCGGTAAAAGAATATATTGAGGAATTCTATAGACTAGATATCAGATCTGGACATGATGAAGATGATGTGGAAAGAATTGATAGATACCTGAATGGTTTGAGAGTTTCCATCCAAGAAGAAATCAGTATAGTGAAATTGGAGAATATTGAAGAGGCTTATCAATTTGCATTGAAAGCCAAGGAGAAATTGAACAAGAGACATGAAAAAAGACAAAGAGGTAGAGGTGGTAGATTCCCTAGAGGAAGAGGTAGATCCTATGGTGAAAATAGTAGATTTGAACCTAAAAAGATAAATTTGGATAAAGGCAAAACCGAGTGGAAAGGTGAAAGTTCATCTAGAGGAAGAGGTAGTAACTACCGAGGTGGTTATAACAGAGGAAGTTTCTGAGGAACTTGTTACAATTGTGGTGAAGGACATAGATCATTTGAATGTACACATGCAAGCAAGAAGGTTGGTAACAGTCGGAATGCCTTGGTGCAAGAAGAGTCACCGAATGAACATGAAAAGGAAAGTAACTTGATGGTAAGAAGGGCACTGTGGAATAAAAGTAAAAAGGAAGATCCGATAAGGAAAAGTTTGTTCAAGACCAGATGTAGAGTTTCTTAGAAAGTTTGGAAGGTAATCATTGACAGTGGTAGCTCAGAGAATCTGGCATTTGGGGAGATGGTCACAAAGTTGCAGTTGAAAAGGTTGGAACATCCGAAGCCCTATCAAATTTCATGGATCAAAGATGAGCATACACTCCTGGTAAGTGAACAATGTTATGTGAATTTAAATATTGGAAAGTACTATGATAAGGTGTTATGTGATATCATGCCTATGGATTGCTGTCATATTTTGTTGGGTAGACCTTGGCAATATGATAGACATGCTATATATGATGGGAGATTGCATAAGTATACTATTATGGCTGATGGAAGAAAACAAATCTTGTTACCTTTGATGGAAGAACCTGTTAGTAATGTTTGCACATCTGTGAAATTTTTCTTGATGGAAGGAAGAAAGTTTGTTAAGGATTTGAAAAAGAATGATGTATATTTTTTTGTGATTCCTAACAAGTTGAGTAAGAAAATAGAGGATAATGTTCCTAAGGAGATTGATAAATTACTCACAGAGTATAAATATATCATTTCTGATAATGTACCTGATGGTTTTCCACTGAAGAGAAGCATTGATCATTGTATGGATCTCATCCTTGGAGCTAGTTTACCGAATAAAGCACCTCATCGATTGACACCTACCAAGAATCAGGAATTGAACCAACAGATTCAAGAATTGTTGGAGAAAGGTTTGATCAAAGAAAGTTTGAGTCCTTGTGCAGTACCTATGGTATTGGCACCTAAAAAGAATGGAGAATGGAGGATGTGTATTGATTCCGAAGCAATCAACAAGATAATAGTGAAGTATAGGTTTCCTATACCGAGAATGGATGACATAATGGATAGTTTGACTGAAGCAAAGTATTTTACAAAAATTGATTTGAAAAGTGGGTATCATCAACACAGAATCAGAGAAGGTGATGAATGGAAGACTGCTTTCAAGACAAAAGAAGGTTTGTATGAGTGGTTGGTTATGCCTTTTGGTTTAATTAATGTACCGAGTACTTTTATGAGATTGATGAATGAAGTTCTAAAGAAATTATTGGGTAAGTTTGTGATTGTATATCTTGATGATATTCTGATATTCAGTAAGACCAGAGAAGAAGATTTGTTGCATGTTAGACAAGTTTTGTAGAGATTGAAAGAGGAAAAGTTGCTGATAAATCTGAAAAAGTGTTCATTTATGAAAGAGGAGATTGTGTATTTGAGATTTTTTTATTTCAGCTGATGGTTTGAAGATAGATCCTAAAAATGTTGAAGCTATTTTGAATTGGCCTACACTTGAAAATGCTAGTGAGGTAAGATCATTTCATGGATTGGCAAGTTTTTACCAAAAGTTCATTAAAAATTTCAGTTCAATTTGTAATGTTATGACCGAGACTATGAGAGGAGACAATAGAGAATTCAAGTGGACACATGGAGCTGATAAAAGTTTTGAGACTCTGAAATAGAAGATTACCGAATTACCTGTTTTGGCATTACTTGATTTCAATAAGGTATTTCAAGTAGAATGTGATGCAAGTGGTAGTGCAATTGGAGCTGTGTTGAGTCAAGAAGGTAAACTTGTTGCTTTCTTTAGTGAAAAGTTGAATGACGCAAGCAGTAAATATTCTGTGTATGATCAAGAATTCTATGCTATTGTTCAAGCCTTGAAGAAATGGATACGTTATTTGATGTTGAGTGAATTTGTGTTGTATACAGATCATAAGGCTTTACAGTATTTGGGTAGTTAGAATAAGTTGAATCAGAGACATATGAAATGGGTTGAGTATTTGCAGAGTTATACATTTGTGATAAAGCATAAGAGTGGAGTCACTAATCGAGTTGCTAATGCATTGAATAGAAGGAGATCTTTGATGATCAAGATGAAAATACAAATTCTTGGTTTTGATGAGATGAGAGATTCTTATGAAATTGATCCTGATTTTTCTGAGCCACGGAGAAAGTTCAGAGCACCTATTCAAGATCAATCGAGTACTAAATGGGAAGAATATTTTATTCAGGAGGGTATGTTGTTTAAAGGTATTCAATTGTGTATACCGAGAGGACCAATGAGAAATAATTTGATAAAGGAGAAACATAGTAGTGGTTTTGCTAGACATTTTGAAATTGATAAGACATTGAATTTACTTAAGGAGAAATACTTTTGGCCATAGTTGTATAAAGATGTTTAGAAATTTGTGAAAAGTTGTGGAATTTGTCAAGTTGCAAAAGGAGTAAGTCAGAATATTAGATTGTATACATCGATTATTGTTCCTAAGAATCCTTGGGTTGACATCAGTATGTATTTTGTTCTTAGCTTTCCAAAGATAGTAAGAGGTAATGATTCTATATTTGTTGTTGTGGATAGATTTTCTAAAATGGCACATTTTATACCATGTAGAAAGACATCAGATGCAGTACATGTAGTAGATCTTTTCTTTAAGAAAATTGTTAGATTGCATGGATTACCGAGGAGTATTATCTCTGACCGAGACAGTAAATTTATTGGATACTTTTGGAAGACTCTTTGGAGAAAGTTTGGCACTGAGTTGAAATATAGTTCTACATTTCACCCCCAAAATGATGGACAGACAAAGGTTGTGAACAAAAGCTTGGGTAATCTTTTGAGATGTTTAGTTGGAGACACATTGAGTAATTGAGATTTTGTGTTAGCACAAGTAGAGTTTGCATACAATAATTCAGTGAATAGGAGTACTGGGAAAACACCTTTTGAAATTGTGAATTGCTTACAACCGAGAGATATATCTGATTTGAGAGACATTGATGCTGAAAGTAAGAGAAGTGCTGAAGGAGTAAAATTTGCTGAGTATATGAAGACATTGCATGAAGATGTGAAATACAAGCTGGAAAAGAGTAATTAGAAATACAAAGATAGAGCTGATAAATCAAGGAGACATAAGACTTTTGATGTTGGTGATGAAGTGATGGTTCATTTGAAGAAAGGTCAATTTCCTGTTGTATCATATGGAAAGCTGAAAATGAAGAAGTTTGGACCTTGCAAGATTTTGAAGAAATTTGACAGTGAAATGCATATGAGATTGAGTTACCTAAGGACATGGATATATCACCTATATTCAACATTGCTGATTTGTATGAGTATCATGAACCTGATGAAGAGATGGCAGTACCGAAAGAGTATCCTAAGAAGTAGAATTAAGAAGTTGATCAGATTTTGGAGCAAAGGGTTGGCAAAGGCACAAGAGGAAAATAGTATATGGAATGTCTGGTAAAGTGGAAGAATAGACCGATTGAAGACAGTTCATGGATTTCACAATCTAAGTTGGATGCAGCTTGGATCATACCTGCTAAATGATTTGGAGAATCATTTCAAAATAACCCTAGGTGTCTGATGTAGGAGCATCTCGGGTCTTTGGAAATCCTGTGTCACCAAAAACATATTTGAGTGTGTCTGTGTTGCTCGGTTCCTTCTTTGACCAAGCTGGTTCGGTGTTGGTCGGTTCCCTTTGGTTATCAAGTTTAGTCAATTATCTCCTAGGTGGTCAGTTATTTCATTGGCACTTGACGATGCTTATCTGGTGCTCGGTCATCCTTGCTTACCGAGTAGTTTCATTGAGTTTCTATTGAGGCCAACTTGTGCATTTATTTTGGGTCACATATTTAATGTTGGTATCTATCATTAGGAAGTGTGTGGTCCTAGATTTGACTGTTCCTTCCATTGATTGTGGATTTGAAGGCTAACTCACTTTGGTAGACTCTTGTATAAATATAGTTGTTTGGTTAGAGTTTAGGGAGTTAGTTTTGATAAAGGATATAAGATAGAAGATTAGAGATTTTGGTAGATCCTTGCATGTTTGAGGACTTCTCTAATTCATTGTATTATCTGGCCATAACCGGGAAGGCCTTACAGCCTGACATGTATGAATCAATTTGAAATAAATATAAGGAAGTGATCTGCATTCTCTCTCTATGTTGTTGTTTCTTCTACGTGTTGTTGAGCAAGGTGGATCTGGTTAGGGTGTGCCATTCCTTGGCCCCTATCATCCTCCTTTGCGTCAAATTAGCAAAAATCTAAAGTTTTCTTTTTGAATGTTCAACCTAGTTGGCAAAGAGAGTTGGCTCACATATTAGGATTGAAAACTGCTAAATTTCCAAGGCACTTTTTGGGGATGCCTTAATTTGTTGCCTCTAATAAAATAATCAATTGGGAGAATCTCATCAACAACTATAGAAGGAAAATGGAACTTTGGAAGGGCAAGTGGTTGACATCTACTAGAAGAATCTTCATGACAAAAGTTATTTTAAGCATTATTCCAATATATTCTATGTCATGTATGAAGTTTCCTAATTAGGTGGAACACACTCTTTTGCATATTATGCAAAAGTTTATGTGGAATGGCTCAAATGATACACAAAAACTACCCCTCCTAGCTTGGGATAATGTGTGTAAGCCAAAAGGTGCTGGGGGGGCTAGTATTCAACTCCCCAACATTATGAATTATGTTATGGGGGAAAATCTTATTTGGGGAATGTTTAAAGGTAATGAAAAATGGGTTTAGATATAAAGGAATAAATATTTGGACTCTATGGAACTTATTTGAATCCTTAGTGTTTGGAACCCTCCCAGAGGTTCAACTATATGGAATTTTCTATTAAACTGCAAAGATATCATAATGAGGCATCTCACTTGAGAAATTAGGAATGGGAAGCAGGATTCTTTTTGGGAGGACTCATGGGAAGGGCATCCAACTCTAAAAAATAATGGCTCATTGTTGGATCTGTATAGAAAGACGACTAGAGTTTGGGGTTCCAAAGTCTACAATTATGCAGAAATTAATAGAGTGAATGATACATTCATATGAAAATGGAAATATTTCTTAGAAATTAATGCCCCTCAAATTCATAAGGACCGACTGGAGGCTATATTGAAAAATAGAACCTTGATTATCTCAGAGCAGGAGGATTTGCTTAGGTGGAATGCTTCTTCAAACATAGAATATAAGGTCAAAATTGGTTATAAAGCTAAAGAAGGAATTCTAGACAATAGACACTAGCCAACAAATCTACTTTGGGGGAAATAACACCTTCCTAAGGCTGTTGCTTTCTCATGGATGGCCATCCAAAATAGAATCATCATTGAAGACAAATTGGCTAATGTTCGTATCTTGGGTCCTAGAAGATGCCCTCTGTGCAAAAATGATGAGGAGAATGTAGATCATGTTCTTCTCTCTTGTCCTTATGTTGAAACTTTCTAGAAGAATTTTACAACCAAATTAAATCTTCAAGGACTAGTGCCACAAAGGTTTCTTGACTGGTTCACTATGTGGCCAAAGTGGAAGAAAAATGGAGTTTTTGGTAGTATCTAGTAGGTTTTTTTATATGTGATCAAAATGATCAAAATGTGGCACACTTATATAAACCATTATACTTAAGAGAATCTATGAAGAGTAAATTTCAAAAGGTGACTTATAGCTTCCTATCTATGATGTACAAGAATGTAAGCATTATAGATAGTGGCTCTCAAATGAACCTCAATAAGAAACCCTTGCAAGGTGCATCATAGAATGAAAGATTCAAAATGATAATACAATTATGAGAGATCTATATGAAATGCAAGATCTAAGCTAGAATGCAAATGCAAGAACAAGAAAGCAAAGCTAATCTAACAAGATTACAATACCTCCTAGTTAAGCTATGTGATTTAAGCTAGAATGCAATAAGGAAATATTAAGATAAGAATGTAAGATGCAAGAGAAATGATCAAGAATACCCTAAAAATGCAAGATTAAGATTCTATATTGATTAACTTGTTGCCCCACTTTTGTTCTTCACTCTAAAAACCAAAGTGGATACATTGTACTAGATTGAGTCATGAATTTTGAGGTATTTAACAAGAGTCTAAGTCTAGATTTCTCCTATGATAGGTGGTCTTTATCGAATACCCCTTTCATGCCTCTTTTTGATTTTAAGCTGAGAGGGTTTTAACTTCATCTTGGGAATGGGTAAGTTATGTTAGGAATAGTCCCAAGAGATAACTGAGAGGTGGGGGGGGGGGAGTGATCAATTATCTACAAGTTTCAATTCTTTATCTAATTAAGTATACTTAAACATAAAGCATAAACACAATGAAAGAACACATGAACACAACACCAATATTTTGGTTACGAGGAAACCCAAATAGGTAAAAACCCCAGTGGGACTTGATACCCACTAATATTCTATACTAGTGTATAATGATCCTTGTTAGAAGATCCTTTACCCTATTAGGACTAGCTTTACAATATATTAAGTACAGTAGACCTAGTCAAGGGTCAAAACTTGTTAGGAGTCTTTTACAATTGTCCCTATTAGGGGAGAGGACACACTGTCTGAGAGCTCATTGCTCAAAGGGGCGAAGGCTACAACCTTCTGAATAACATATACACACTATATCTGGATCTTGGTGAACTGCACTTTGACCTGCTGTCTAGATCAGTTCCAATGAATAGTACAAGTACTTTACTTGGTCACATAGACCTTCCTCTAATGGTTCAACACTTCGTACACTTTGCTTAATCAACCACGAACCACACTCCGACAATCACAAATGACTGCCTATAAATATCTTTCCTCTAAATGATATAATCAAGTCAGCCTATTAGAACCACCTTGAAATCATATTAGAGAAACAATAAAAAACTCCAACAAACATTCTGTTGGCTCTACTATGCATGCAACACATTTTGGGACATGTCCAAATAAGATAATTGTAGACGCATGCTACACACTGTCGGATCTACCAAAACAACTAGATCTTTCTCCTCAAGTTGAATTAACTCATGCGTTCTTAATCAAACATCAATACCTCTCCTTTAAGCTTAAATCTAAGGGTGCATACCCTAAAGATAGGTGCAACTCAAGAACCAATAAAATCTATGTTGACTCTTCTGAATAAACACAAGAAACTGCTACTGGAGAATAGCAACTACATAACTTCTCTTCTACTAAATATTAGACTATGCATCCATAACTAAAACATCACTAACATGTCTGCATCACATATCCAAGGGCACAAGCCTTCATGAAAACTGTATGAACAACCATACACAGAACACTGTCTGTTACTCTATCAGGAAAATTGCTGACACAAGCTGCTATATCACTGTCTGTACTAACAATTAACCTATGCACCCATGATATCATGCTGATGTCATGTCCATGCTACATATATAGAAAGCTTACTATATAAGATTTCCATGCATGCTACTTTCCATATGTTGTCATCAATGAAAAACATACAGTCAGTACTGGCCTACTGGCAAATCTCCAACAATCTCCCCCTTAGGCATTGATGGAAACATGTGGAATGAAAAACCACCACCAACCCAAATGAACATTTCTTTTATAACATTATCCATTTCCTCAACTAAGCTATTGTCACAACTGAATACCACTCCCCCTAAGTATATTACTCCTATTTTTCATGACTTTGTATACTACTCCCCCTTTGACATGAATGGAAAAGGGCACCATTCATTTGAAGCATCAGTACTACTCCTGAGGTAGAGTAGTCAACCTTCCATCAGTCCCAGAGGACTGATGCCTTTCCTTCTTCCTTCTAAGTAGAATCAGGGAAGGGAATTACTCCCAACTTCTCCTTGAGATACTCAAAAGTATCCTTAGGCAAGGGCTTTGTGAATATGTCTGCCAACTAATCTTTAGTATTCACATAGTCCAACTTGACTTCTTTCTCTACCACTTTCTCTCTTAGGAAGTGATACTTAATCTCAATGTGCTTTGTCTTTTCATGCATCATAGGGTTCTTCAACATATTGATAGTGCTAGTGTTATCACAGTGAATAACAATAGGATAACCAATCTGAATTCCAAAATCATTTATCATCTTCTTGATCCAAACAATTGTAGAACAATTCAAGGCTACTACAACATGCTCCGCTTCTACTGTTGACTGAGAAATACAATTTTGTTTCTTGCTTGTCCAAGTGACAAGTCTATCACCAAGAAACACTACTCCACCCAATGTACTCTTTCTATCATCAACACATCCTGCCCAATCTGCATCAGTGTACACATGAAGCTCAACATTTTCTGAATTAGGATACCATAGACCATAGTCTATAGTGCCTTGTAAGTATCTGAATATCCTCTTTACTGCCATGAGGTGACTTTGTTTAGGTTCTACTACAAATCTTCCAACTATGCCAACTGCATTTGAAATATCAGGTTTAGTCTGAGTAAGATAAATCAGCTTGCCAGTCATAGACTTATACAATATTATATCAACTACTAGTGAGTCATCTTCTTTTGTAAGCTTGCATCCAGTAATCATAGGAGTTCCTACTAGCTTGTAATCATCCATCTTGAATTTATTTAATATCTCTTTCACATACTTGGACTAATTAATGAATATACCTTTCTCTGTCTACTGCACATTCAATCCCAAAAAGTACTTGATAGGACCAATCATACTCTTCTCAAATTCATTCTACATCTCTTTGGAAAATTCATCACTAAGTTTGTCATTACCTCCAAAGATAATGTCATCAACAAATATAGCTACAAGTAGTAAACCTTTAGATGTCTTTCTAATGAATAGATTACAATCTGTTGCTCCTTTCTTGAATCCAATTTTTGTTAAGTATCCATCTAGTCTCTCATACCATGCTCTAGGGGCTTGCTTAAGTCCATAGAGAGCCTTCTTCAGTCTGCATACCATATCAGGTCTATTTGATAAGGTGAATCCTTCTGGCTTCTCAATGTATACTTCTTTTAAATCTCCATTTAGGAATGCTGACTTGACATCCATCTGATAAACTTTGAAGTTTTTGACTGTAGCATAAGCTAGAAACAACTTAATAGCTTCTAATCTTCTCACAGGTGCAAATGTGTTTGAATAATCAATGCCTTCTCTTTGTGCATATCCTTTACATACTAGCCTTGCTTTGTTTCTTACTACTGTACCATCTTCATTCATCTTGTTTATGAATATCCACTTTGTTCCAATCACATTCTTCTCACTAGGTCTTGGGACCAGTTCCTAAGTGTCATTCTTAATAATTTGATCAAGTTCTTCTTTCATAGCATCATGCCAATCTTAATTACTATAAGCATCTTCAACACTTAAAGGTTCAATCTGAGATAGTAAACATATCGCATCACTGCTAGCTGAGTTCTTTGCCTATGACCTTGTTAAGACTTTGCCACTCTGATCTCCAATGATGTCTTTCTTGGAATGGTTTCTAGATGTAAACTTTGGAACTTTAGTTGATGCTGACTCATCAACGTTAAGAGTTTCTTCTTCACTTGTCTCAGGGTCATTGACTAACACATCAATGATGTCAAACATTTCTTCAATAACTATCTCACTAGTGGAGGGTCTGGGTTCTTCTTCAATCATTAGTGAGTAATCATGATATCTTTCTTGAACCATAAACTTTTCATCAATCTTAACACGAGCACTTTTAATGATCTTTTTCAATCTTAAATCAAAACATCTATAAGCTTTAATTTTAATAGAGTAACCAAGAAAAATACCTTCATCACTTCTTGCATCAAACTTGCCTACTGCTTCATCCCTCTTGATGTAGCACTTGCTTCCAAAGATTCTAAAGTATTTTACTATGGGAACATTACCAAACCATAGCTCATATGGTGTTTTGTCAGTGCCAGGCCTTAACTAAATTCTATCATGATGGTGCACGCTATATCAAGAATGATCCTATTCCTTCTCTCTACAATTCCATTCTACTGAGGTGTTCTAGGTACACTTAACTATCTTTTTATGCCATGTTCTTTGCAGTACTCATAGAATTTGTCAGAGGTGAATTCTCCTCCTTTATCCGATCTCAAACATTTTATCTTTAATCGAGATTCATTCTCAACCTTAGCTTTGAATATTTTGAACTTGTCAAATGCTTGTGATTTATCCTTTAAGAATGCAACCCACATCATCCTAGTATAATCATCAACAAACAAAATGAAATACCTTTCACCATAGTATGATCTTATTTGAGTTGGACCACATAGGTCTGTATTAATCAAATCCAACTTGTTCTCTATTGAATTGTGCTTACTCCTGAATGAATTCCTCACATGCTTTCCCATCACACATTCCCTGCATATAGTATCAACTGGCTTTGCTATGCTAGGTAGATCTCTTTCTGCCTTAACATTGCTTATCTTCACTATGTTATCAAAATTGATATGACATAGTCTTTTATGCCATAACCAACTGTCATCAAATTTAGCAACAAAACAACTTGCTTCTAAATTGAGTTGAAAAACATTACCTCTTTTCTTTGAGCATGATGCAATCATAACACCATCCTTGTTGTTAATGATGCATTTGTCATCTTTGAACTCCAACTGACAGCCTTTTCCAAGTAACTGTCCAACACTGAGAAGGTTATGTTTCAAACCATCAACATAAAGAACATCATCAGTACTGTTCTTTCCATCCAAAGTGATGGCTCCTCTACCAACTATTAGTTTAGGAGTGTTGTCTCCAAATCTAACTATACCACCATTGTATTTTTCCAGATGAACAAATCTGCCTTTATCACCTGTCATGTGATGTGAACAACCACTATCTATAATCCAGTCTATCCTTATATCTTCTTGGGAAATAAATGCTAGCTCTTGTTTCTCTTTCACACCTTTATGTTCTATCTTATTGTTCATTTTGTCTACAATAACAATGAATCCAATTTCTTCTTGACCTGATTCTTCATCTGAAACTCCATCTCCAACAAAGTAACATTCCTTAGAGTACTTAGGCTTGTAATCCTTTTTGAACTTTCTAGCTATAGTAGGACACTTAGATGCAAAGTGACCTATCTTGTTACATGAAAAGCACTTAAATGGCAATTAATGAAGGGTGCTCCCCTTAATACCACAAACGTATAACATAAATAGAGAAACAACAACAATTTGCAAGAACAGAAAATGGGCTTTTTATTATCTCCACAAGTGTGGAATTACAAATTTCAAAATTATAATATGCAAAGCCACATGGGCATTCCTCTTACAATATTTTGTAGGACAAAGCCTCGAATCATTACCTAGATCTACCCAGAACTGCCCCAAACTGCCTAAGACAACACTGCGGGCTTTCTTTATATAGGCAATATCCACCGCCCGAGAAGGTTCTCAAAATTTAGCCCATAGGGCCGACCAAACTTAGAATTATTTTATTTTACAATTTATTACATCAAAGTCAGCTCAAAATAACTTTTGAAACCCAAACATAAATTTTGAAGGAAAATCATTTTTTGCCATTTCAGGTGACCCAACTTCCAAAGACCATAAGTCATCACCAGTTGACCTGATTGACTATTATGACCCCATTCTGGAAAGGCCATGAAGTGCTCTATAGGCCTAACTAGAACAGGCGCCTGTCACCCAAATTTTTGACCTCAACCGGGGCCTCTAAACCCTTCAAAATTGATTTCAAAGTTTCTGTATCCTGCTGCCAATACCAAAAATCTTCAATATCTACAAGGCTAGACTTGATCTATCAATGAAACTTTACTGGTAGACTGATATGATTGAGATGAACCTCCACATGTGAAATCAGAACATTCCAAGATTGTATGACCAACTTACTAAAAAATAGCAAGTTTCCATAAATAGCAGCTCTACACAAGATAGCACTTATTGAATACAAAAATAGAAATATTTTTGGGTGATGCAAGATTGCTCTTACACCCAGGATGCTCCTGCATCAGACACCCGAGGTAATTTGAGAAGTGACCCTGTCATGACTTAGTTGTGCAAAGGAAAACCAAGATGGTCAACCTCCTCCTTTGTCAGCCATGATGAATCTTCAATAGGTCATCCTTTCCACTTGACCAGATATTCTTCATATGTCATATTCCTTGTGCTTCTACCAACATGACTATCCAGTATGTCTTCAATCTCCTTGGTATCTAAACTACTTACTGGAATACTCCACTGTGCCGCTGTGATCTCATCTTCAACGCCTCCTTCATGATACTTTATCAAATCTAAAATGTTAAACACTGGTGAAATATTCAGCTCACTAGGCAATTCTACCTCAGATGCATTTCCTGAATCATGCTTCTTCAGTATCTTACATGGCCCAAACTTCTTCATTTTCAGCTTGTTATATGTACCAACTGGAAACCACTCCTTCCACAAATGAACCATGACTTCATCCCCAACCTAAAATTCCTTATGCCTCCTTTTCTCATCTGCCTTAGCCTTATACTGCGCATTCATTTTAGTAATGTGCTTCCTCACTTCCTCATGGATGTTCTTCAAGTGTTCTATAAAATCCTCAGCTTCAACACTACTTATTTCTCCTTTATCTATTTTTCTCAACTCAGATGCATTTCTAGGACTACTTCCATATACAATCTGTGGATGATGTGATGAACTAAACTTCAAATCTATCTTCAACTCTTCTCTTTTTGCTAGTGTCATTCTGTGTGTTGCCTTATTCGGCAAACTTGCTCCTGGGATCAAGTCCATCTGATGACTAATCTTCCTGACTGTTGGTAATCCATCAGGCACATTATCAAATATAATATCCTGAAACTCATTCAACAAATCTGCAACTTTTATAGGAACATCTTCTACTTCCTCCTTACCAGCTTTTGGAATCAAAGAAAAACACACATGCTCATGCCTCATACCATCTAGGAACTTTCTTCCATCAATAAAATTTATTCTTGCACTACCACATACGTTTTCTTCTGTGTCATTCAATGGCTTTAGCTTATGTCGCACTCCATCCTTTGTCAGGGAATAGGTATTCACATGACCATCATGTACAAAACATCTGTCAAACTGCCATGGCCTACCCAACAACATATGACATACATCCATAGATATGATATCACACAGTACCTCATCTTGGTATCTGCCAATCTTGAACTTTACTAGGCATTTTTCATTGACCATGACCTTGTGGTCATCTTGCACCCAGGCAACCTGATATGGATGTGGATGTTTCTACCTCTTGAGCTTCAACTTTGTCACCATCTCTTTTGACACAAAATTATCAGTACTTCCACTATCAATAATCACATCACAACATTTACCTTCACACTTGCACCCAGTGCGAAACAGGCTCCTTCTTTGTTCAGGTTCATTCTCCCCACTCAACAAGACTCTTATGTTAATCATCGTTTCTCCTTTTTCAGCATCTTTAGAATGTGATGATCTGGCATCTTCATCTACATATGCAACTCTGGCCTGGCCTTCATTTCTCCTATCTGTCCTTCCTTGGCATTGAGGACATTCAAATGCCCTATGACCTTCTTCTCCATAATGAAAACATGTTCCACTGAAGCCTCCTCTTCCAGATCCTTGTCCTCTTCCTCTTCCTCTCTAATCTCTATTATTCTGATCATGGAAATGATTGAAATTATCTCCTCTCTGATTTTGACTGTTACTGGCCTCTTTTTTAGATCTTCATTTCGATCTCCATATGACCGTCCACCAGATCTTCCATCACAACCTTTTCTGCTTTGTTTTCTCTCAAACTTCTTGTTTATCTTTTCCTCTACTTTTAGGGAAAACTAGTGTGCCTCTTCAATATTGTTCATTCAAACCAAATTTAGCTCCTCCTGAATGCTCAGCCTCAATCCATTAAGGTATACTCCTGAACAGATCTTCCTGCTTGCTTCAAACTTCGCATCTTCTTCAGTAGGTCAAGCTCATAATCAATAGGAATGAACTATCACTTCAATTTATCCACCATCCGATCCCATCTTGTGATTTTATCCTTTCCTCTTCTATTTTGCTCCAATTGAATCTCTTGCCACTAGATCTTCGCATGGCCCTTCAATCCGGCCTTCGCAAACTTGACCCTATTAGTATCCTCAACATCTTCATACTCAAAATATTCTTTACATTCATTAATCCAGTCGATCAACTCCTCTGGGTTAAGATTTCCTAAAAATGCAGGAACCTCGATCTTAGGTCTTTTCCCAATCTTGGAAATGGCCCAAAAAAGTCTTTCTTCCTCCTGGTTCAAAATTTCACCTTCTTCTTGATCAAAATTTCCTTCTCCCTCGGCTTCATCCTTGCTTTCATCTCTGACATTAAGATTCATTCCTTTGTGAATCTCCTCTTGTAATGCTTGCACTTGTCTTTACAGTGCCCTAATCTCAGGTGTTACAACACCAGCTCTTCCACCATGTTCCCTTCATGGAGGCATTTTCACGCGTGTCGCTAAAACCCTAACCATAGTTCTGGTGCAAACTGCCTCATAGTCGGTGACCTGTTTACACAGAAACCCTAACCCATGGTCCTGGTGCAAACTACCTCACAATCAGCATTCTATTTACACACTCAGGAACTCCTACTCTGATACCACTTGATGAGGGGTGCTCCCCTTAATACCACAAACACATAACAAAAATAGAGAAACAACAACAATTTGCAAAAATAGAAAATGGGCTTCTTATTATCTCCACAAGTGTGGAATTACAAATTTTAGAATTACAATATGCAAAGCCACATAGGCATTCCTCTTACAATATTCTGTAGGACAGTCTCGAATCATTACCTAGATCTACCCAGAACTGCCCCAAACTGCCTAAGACAACATTGCAGGCCTTCTTTATATAAGCAATTTCCATCGCCCGAGAAGGTTCCAAAAATTTAGCCCATAGGGCCGACCAAACTTAGAATTATTTTATTTTACAATTTATTACATCAAAGTCAGCTCAAAATAACTTTTGAAACCCAAACAGAAATTTTGAAGAAAAATCATTTTCTACAATTTTAGGTGACCCAACTTTTGAAGACCATAAGTCATTGTTAGTTGACCTGATTGACTATTATGACCCCATTCCAAAAAGGCCACGAAGCACTCTATAGGCCTAACTAGCACAAGCACCTGTCACCCAAATTTTTGACCTCAATCGAGGCGTCTAAAGCCTTCAAAACCAAGTTCAAAGTTTCTATATCCTGTTGCCAATATTAAAAATCTTCAATATCTACAAGGCTAGACTTGATCTGTTAATGAAACTTTATTGGCAGATTGATATGACTGAGATGAACCTCCTTATGTGAAATTAGAACATTTCGAGATCATATGACCAACTTAATAAAAAATAGCAAGTTTCCATAAATAGAAGCTCTACACAAGATAGCCGTTATTGAATACAAAAATAGAAATATTTTTGGGTGATGCAAGATTGCTCTTACACCCAGGATGCTCCTGCATCAGCAATTGACCTTCATATTTTCCTTTTCCTTTCTTTTCTATTTTAGCAATCATAGCAATAAAATCAACTAGAGTTTTCTCTTCATCATCATCATCAAAATTACCAGAAGTATTTGTAGATTTCTTACCATGAACTGTAGCTTTGAAGGCTCTCTCACTTTTAGGTTCTATCTTTAATCTTGAAGTCTCAAAAGATGATATTTTTTTGATCAAGGTCTCTCTCTTGAAATTAGATGTAAGATGCATGGTCTCATCAAGGATGTTGATCTTACTTTCATATTCTATAGTCAAAGTAGTCATCAACTTGTCCATAATATCTTCCTCTAAGATTTCTCCACCATTGTTCTTGATTTCAGCAACTGCTTCATTGATCCTATGATTATAAGCTCTAATATTTTCTTCAGGCAACATCTCTAATGCATTTTATCTTTTCTTCCATGTTTTTCTGTGTGCATCCTTTGCTTGTTTGTCACCTTCAAACATGTCTTCTAGGTGCTTCCATATCTTGTGGGCAGTGTATACTTTCTTTATCTCTGAAAAATCACTATCAAATAGGGCACTGATAAGGGCTTCTTTGGAAATAGCATTCTGATAAAACAATTCCTTTTGTCTTTTAGTAGCATCATCCTTTCCAAGATCTTCTAGGGTGGGAATCTTGGTTGCTTTGATAGTTACAAAACTTCAAAGCCAATGCACTACAAATGTGTCACCATCTTGTTCTTCCAATCAGGATAATTCTCTCCATAAAACTTAGGACTCTCTTTCCTTAAGTATGCCATCTGATCAACCTCAAGCTATTAAACCTTCTCTTTGAGGCACCTAGCTCTGATACCAATTGCTAGAAATAGTCCCAAGAGATAATTGAGAGTGGGGGGGGGGGGGGGGGTTGAATCTGTTATCTACAAGTTTCAATTCTTTATCCAATTAAGTATACTTAAATATAAAGCATAAACACAATAAAAGAACACATGAACACAACACCAATATTTTGGTTACGAGGAAATCCAAATAGGTAAAAACCCCGGTGGGACTTGATACCCACTAATATTTTGTACTAGTGTATAATGATCCTTGTTAGAAGATCCTTTACCCTATTAGGAGTAGCTTTACAATATATTAAGTACAATAGACCTAGTCAAGGGTTGGACCATGTTAGGATTTTTTTACAATTGTATCTATTAGGGGAGAGGACGCACTGTTTGAGAGCTCACTGCTCAAAGGGGCGAAGGCTACAACCTTCTGAATAATAGATACACACTATATCTAGATCTTGGTGAGCTGTGCTTTGACCTTCTATCTGGATTAGTTCCAATGAATAGCACAAGTACTTTACTTGGTCACATAGACCTTCCTCTGATGGTTCAACACTTCGCACACTCTGCTATGCTTTGCTTAATCAACCATGAACCACACTCCAACAATCACAAATGATTACCTATAAATATCTTTCCTCTAAATGATATAATAAAGTCTGCCTATTAGAACCACCTTGAAATCATATTAGAGAAACCATAACAAACTCCAACAAACATTCTATCGGCTCTACTATGCACGCAACACATTCTGGGACTTGTCCAAATAAGATAATTATAGACTCATGCTACACACTGTCGACTCTACCAAAACAACTGGATATTTCTCCTCAAGATGAATTAACTCATGCACTCTTAACCAAACATCAATAACTCTCCTCTAAGCTTAATTCTAAGGGTGCATACCCTAAAGATAGGTGCAACTCAAGAACCAATAAAATCTTCGTCGACTCTTCTGAATAAACACAGGAAACTACTACTAGCAAATAGTGATTGCATAACTTCTCTTCTACTAAATATTAGACTATGCATCCATAATTGAAACATCACTAACATGTCTACATCACATATCCAAGGGTGCAAGCCTTCATGACAACTATATAGACAACCATACATAGAACACTATCTGTTACTCTGTCAGGAACACTGCTAACACAAGCTGCTATATCATTGTCTATACTAACAATTAACCTCTGCACCCATGATATCATGCTGATATCATGCCCATGCTATATATAAAAAAATATTACTATATAAGACTTCCATGCATGCTACTTTCCATATGTTGTCATCAATGACAAACATACAGTCAGTACTAGCCTGCTGGCAAATCTCCAACAAGTTATAGTTCCTAATTTGATAAAGACTATTGTTCTTATGGATCTATTGATGGTATTCATATAGATGAGAAACTTCAAATTGACATTTCTCCTCTTTGTCAGGAAACTGAGATTCACCTTCTCCTCGGCAGGTTTCGGTCCATGAAGGTAGTTCTCCACATGAAGAGAATATAGAGATTATCAAGCACGAAGACTAAACCTAGAGATTGAGATTCTCGGGTTAAGAATGAATTAGATCTAGTAAAGTTTCTCGACAGAAAAGGTTGTATTGAACTTCCCCTGCTTGTGGAGTTCTCCCTGCAAAAGTTAATTCCCAAAGAACATCAAAAATTGTATCAGAAATTCCTGAGATCCAAGTGCCTGCATCTGAGGAGGAAAGTTGATCTCCTGCAGTGGATAAAATGGCCTCAAAGGTATGAGATAGTGAATAAGAGCCCACTTTTGGAGAACTATTTTTTTTAGCTTCTCCGCCTCTTGGAAAATCACTCGAGAGGGTCGATTTTTGAGAAGCGGTAACCTGTGAGGAAACAAGCACCAGGAGTCATAAAGATTGAATGGTTCGATGTGAGGAAGGTCTTCCACTTTGATATTTAGAAAATTACTAAGGAAATAGGTCATTCGCATAGTTTCAGAAAATCGCTTCTCTAGTTTCTTCACAATCAGGTTCCTACCTTCGAAGTGAGTTTTCTGACAAAGGCAAATTTGGGAAGCGAAAAAGTAAAAATCTGCTGCGCAAAATTAAGTTACTGTTACAGCATATCCAAATAGGTAAAATAATTTCTTAAGGCTGTTATAAGGTGCATTTAATTCAAATCTTAATGTTACAACTTTAATGAATATTTTTGAAAATCCCTCACTCGTGTGGTGCGAGATTTGGAAAGTAACGGTAAGAGAATGGGCTATTTATAAAAGACTCAAATTGTCAAGGGAAAAATTATTGCTTATTCACATCTCTCTCATGCACCTTTGATTTCTCACAATTTCACAAATCATCTCACAACATTCTCCATAGTTTCTTGACAATAAATCAAAATCAAAGATCATGAGCTATGGCCACCAAATTCATGGGTTTCAATGGCTTGAATGGGATCACATCTGAATGACACAATTTGACAGACACATCCCTCAGATTCTATGATCTAGATAGTTTGCATAGAAGGATGAGCAAAGAAAATCTTCATCCCATGACATAGAAGCTCAAAGGGAGTGGTTTGGTCAAGGCCGCTGGGTTTCCTATTGTAGTTCAAGCCCTTGAGTTAATCTAAGAATGCATAGCTAGGTTTAACCCAGATACAAAACAAATCTTACTACTAGACGACACAATACTTCTAAATTGATAGAGAATCTATGTAGAATAGTCTTTGTATCCTGGAGCGAGCAGAATTCTCAAATATGAACTTCTCAATTGCAGTTTCAGAGTACAATGATAAGAAAATGAGGTGGAGGAAAGAGATCATGGACTTGTGGTTCCAAAAAGCTAGGAGTATCAAAGGAAAAGTGCCAAAGACGCTTTTCAGGACAAATTTGAAGGCATAGATCATCTACATCCTAGTGCTCCTTCAAAGAATTAAAGGCGAAAGTGACACATTGAACTTCATAGAGCATTACTTCTTCTTGGTCTAGGTAATATGTGCTAAGCACCATTATATAGACTAGGCTCAAGTGGTAAGTGAAAATATGTCCAATGCCCTAAATCTCACCAAGTACCAAAACAACTTCTATATGTCTTCCTATTTGATATATGTTTTAGCTACACTACAAGTATGGCCAAGACTCTCTAGATTAGAAGAATATGAAGATGATGTAAAAATTTATGATTTCTTCCCCCATTTGACATTGCAAAATAGACATGCCGAGTTCATTAAAGTTAATGACTCATTTATAATGAGATTGTGCAGAGAATTACAAGGATGTCCAGAGTGAAGGTTCTCGCCAGAGGCTATGGAATTCATCACCCAATTTGGGAGCTTCTTTATCCAGTTTGCCAGTTTCTCATATCTTCGTCTTGCAGGTTTCGATGATTTCCCCATGAAGCTGCCAAGGTACCCCGATGACATGATCATGCTCGTGGAAGTGATGTGAGAGATGCTAAAACTGAACCTGATCAACATGGGAATTAAGAAGAAAGGGTATGAATTCCCTGTTACTATCAGAGCTTACAGTTGTGCATCAAGATCAAAAGCTAAGAATGTGCTCAAGGCGTTCAAAGGTCGATATAAGTCAAAGAAGTATGAGGTTTTGAGGCCATATTTTGATCTAGTAGGCTACACCAAAGATCATCTGTAGATGGGCTCTATAGTCAAGCACATTCCCAAACTTGAAGATTATTGGGTGAACTATAGCGACAAGTTGGAGAGTCAGGAGAGATTTTATTCCAGGTTGACCATTGAACAAATCAAGTTGTTCAATGTCAACATTAATGTTGAGGGTATTGTCAATGATGGAGAACATATGTATACTAACACATATCAAGATCAAATCAAGCCCTACCTTGTGAGTTCGGAACCAGTCCAAGGCCAAGCCATAGAAGATTTGGAGACCTTAACAACTAAAGTTATCAAGAGAATCGATAAGTGGGCCCAATGGATGATGGGAAGGAAGAAAAGGTCTGGGAAGCCTACCCCTCAACAAGATCCTATAGTTGAGCTGGTGAGTGCTCCTGCATCCTCCTCTTTTCCAACTTCATCTGTGGCAAAAGGACCAGCTCAACCAGTAGGTGGAGATGATCAACCACTTGAGAAAGAAATCCCACTTGAGAAGACCTATGGAGTAGGGTCGTCTCCAGTCACTGGTTTGAGTAAAGAAGCTAAAACCAAAAAATCCAACAAGCCAATAGAGGAACCTATTGTATCTACGAAACTAGATCAACAAGCCCAAGGAGAAGCCATAGAAATACAAAGCGACACTCCTAGTGAAAAGGCACCTCCCATCTTCGAGGTTAGGGATGACAACAATAGTTTGGAAACCAATGAGATGGATGAACACTTGGGGTCTCCTCAAAAGGAAAAGAGCATTTCATCTCCACAAATCAATCCTTTCACTTCCAAACCTAAAGCTTCCCCTCCTGTTATCAGGAAGTTATTCATAGAAGATCTACTTTTTGCGAAAAAGGTCACAAGTGTGGAGTCATGGATTGATAACACTATTGACCAGAAGAGGAAGAGGGTTGAGCTAAGCACTCCTAGTGGCAAGATTCTTTCACAAGCAATGCAGTCGGTCCCAGCCAAAAGCAAAGTTAAGAAGTCTAGGACACTGACCACTCTTGGTCGAGATCCTGATACAGGTCACTTGACTATGGAAATAGCCAAGCCATTAAAAGAGGGTAGAATTGAAGATCTCACTGCCTCAGATTTTGCACTCTAGTCCTTAGATATGGAACTCACTCGCCATGACACAAAAGTGGACTTGTGGAAGTCTGGCAATGTCCTATTCGAAGAAGAAATCAAAGAGCTCAAAATTGCAAAGACTCGACTCAAGGTGAAGATCAAGGAAATGACTAACCTCATTAAGAAGTTGGTTGCCCTTGTAGCAAGCCTACCCATTTCTATGACAACATTCAATCCTACTGTAGCTGAGAACCAAGCGATACTAGCTAAGCTGCAAGAAGACAGGCATTTCAGGCACATTGGCCGGAGATGGATCGAGAGACTCAAATCAAAAGGCCTAGTATCCATTGAGCAGCTTGGAAATGTCTTTTTACAATTGGAGGTAGAAAATGAGTCTCTCAATAGACACATTTTGACTCTCATAGTAGAAAGGCTGAGATATGAAGAGTGCAAGGTGCTTTTGCATTGGTTAGTCTCGATGAAGACTAAGGATGCAATCAAAGCTAATATATTGTAGAAAGGAGATGAACCACTGATCAAATGGCTCTAGGGGGTAGAGTTCAAAATGGAGATGGTAATCAAAGAAGAGGCAGGGATGAAGGTGGATGATGAGGAAGTCACCAAGGAGCAAGGTAAAATTTTTGCATATTTGACAGGCCTTCACTTCAACTCTCAAGCTAGTAGAGAGGGAAAGAGTCTAGTCAATATAACCAACATGCAGAAGTCATTTTCTGACTATTTGGACCAACTCGTGGAGTCATCTGGGTCTCACCTTGATAGAATACCAGACCTTCAACAACTCAGTGGATGCATATACAAAGCTATGATGAGGATGCAACCCCTAAAGGATGCTGTCAAATGTATAGAGAAGGATAATTCCCGCTGGCTTATCAGATTGAAAAATGTGTACATCCTAGATTCTAAAAGGATGATTCCAATTCTTGCGACTACCAAAGCTCACAAGGCTAAGCTGGAGAAGTCGAAGAAGCCAACAAAAAGAAAATAGCTTTCTCCTTTTTATTTTGATGTACATTGTATGATCGGTAAATGGCCACTTGTCATTTACCGACTCTGGAGAACATGAATCGATTCAGTTGGTTTTGTAATGGCTTAACTCTTGAAGCCTATATGTAATCTTGAAAAAATCAATGAAAGGGTCGGCTAATTTTTGGTGTGAAAGACATCTTGTTGTGGAGTCAATTTTGAAAGTGTTTTGTACCATTTATTTACCATTCCATGCATTTGTAAGTTTGAATGTTTCATTTTCCTTAAGCTGGATTGAAATCGGCAAATAGTCAGAGTTATGTTTCTATTCTCTATACAACTAATCAATAGTAATCAGAGTATTACCTGAAGGTTGGGAAAATTCGCATATGCCCTATTCAGATTAGTTTCATCTATGTTGTTTTACTACATTTCATTAGTTCAAGTAGAGTTCATCGCTGCATCACCACTGGTGTGAGTTCATAAGCACTGTGAAATCACAGAGTTGGTTAGAATTTAGAACAAAACCCACTGCCTGAATTAGTCTCTCACTGAGGGCTGGTTTGGTTACCTCTCCTATTCTCTAGTTAAGAACATACCCCATTAAGGTTTAGAAACAAACAAAATTCATTTCATATCATTCACCTAAGGAAGTTGTACCTATTAAAATTAAGAGGGAAGTTAGTCAAAGAATAGCAACTTTCCAACTGTTTGTATTCATATTGTCTCCCAAAAGATTTTGGGAAAACAAAGAGTTAAATATAAAAAGGAACAATCTATTTACCAACATAACTAATTCTAGATTAGGATTAGCGAAGAATGAGGAGAGAGTCTCCTTTTAAATAATTTAGAAATGAGTGGACAGTAAAGATTAAGAGGCAAAATCTAAGGGTGGAGAATGATCCCAATTTTGACTTTAGGGCACAAGATTATCAAGAGGCAAAATCAATAGACATGAATGGTTAGGTAGAAATGAGTGGCGAGGATTAAGAGGAAAAGGAGATTCCTCTTTTGTCTTTTTCTTTCTTTTTTTCAAATTATGAAATTCCTTTTTCATGTCCACACGTAGGATAAAGTGGATTTTTATTTAATTAAAAGAGGACATGTTCTTTTAATTAAACAGAGCTTATGATAAAGTGGTCAAACTTTAAGATATCATCAAATAAATGAGAAAATGATGATTTGATCAATAGATAAGAGATTAAATCAATGTACAAGATTGATTAAGCATAAGATAAAGTCTAGTATTTAAAATGTTTAATGTTAGAGTGGAGTTCAAGGTTTACTAGACCATTTTTGGGTGATTACATTTGCACCTCTTTGACTAATGTGTGAGTGATCTAGGAACACATTGAGTAAAAGAATAGATATTAAGATAGTTGATAGATATCTGACTTTGAAATTGATCAAACAAAGCACAGAGAGATAGCTACTTCCTAGCTTGATCGAATGAGAACTAGCAAAGGTAGATAAGATAGATCTGACTTCAAACTTGATCAAACAAAGCACAGATAGATAGATAAGAGATAGGTGATAGATTATTCCTTCCCCCTTAGGATCAAAATCAAAATAAGGTAGAGGAGGTGCAAAAATTAGATAGATTTGATCAAATTGAGATAAGATTTTAAATGATCGATTAAGCATATAAGAACAAGTTTGACCACCAAGTGATGGAAATTTGCCCTAGTTTGAATAAGGTTGACCAGGAAGATGTAGCATTAGAATTAGGTCAAAACCAAAAGAAAGGATGATGAAATGATGATGGAAGAGAGGAAAATGATGATTGCCTCAAAAGATAGAAGAGATTAGCCTCAAAGGGTTAGTCAACTGCGCATAGGGGGAATTATTTTAAAACACAATTTTGACACTCAAGATAAAGCTATATTTTGATTTCGATCCTAAAAATGGATCGAGGATGTCAAAATTAGGTAAGGGTGCAATTTTCTATATAAGGGTATATTATATATGATGATATGATTAACCCCTTGTGATGACGGGAAAGGGTGAAAGAGTGAAAGATCAAGGAGATGAAAAATACCTGATCGAGATAGAAGAAAGAAGATACACAATTGTGCACAACTGACTAACTATCCAATAAGGATGAAGGAGACTCTCTCCTAACTTGAAATGCAAACTAAGAAATGCACTTAAGAAATACAAGCTACCATGAAAATGCAAGGTGTGATTTGCAAGGGTTCATAGGTCCTTTTTTTTAATCATCGAGCCTTATTAAGGGACACCGCTAGATCATACAACTATCACTAGTGTGAACGCAATTATGAAGATATGAATATGATCTATATCAAATAGAATGTAGGAAACACATGTAAGCATCAAGATATAAGTGTTGAGATAACTTGAACATGGTTCCCAAGTTAATTTTGCAAGATTATACCAGCATCAAAGCATAAGTGCCAAGATAACCATGAGTACGGTCTTGCATGACCAAACACAATGTAACAGTCAAGGATATAGCTCTAAATCTCCTAAGTGTCTGAGGGGTTTAAGAAAGAGACACCTACAATCATTAAAGTATACCCATAGACAAAAATCAAAGAAAATATGCCCCATGGCCTGAGTCCTCTAGTCGAAACATCATAGAGAGACTAAGGAGGGAACATTCAATGAAAATCATAAGTCAAACAACACACAAAGAGAAAAAGTCATAACATGTCTTAGTCATTTTAGTTTTCTAAGTTGTAGGTTGCGTTGGGTGTTAAGGAACACCTTTGTTCTCACGTCAAAGTGTGTGTGTGATAGATAGTGCAATATCTTATATGTGTTGAGAAACATAGAAATGTCTGGATTGGTAGTGTTAAGAAACACTATAGGATTGGGGTGTTAAGAAACACCAAATAGTGTCAATAATAAAATTGTCCATCTGGAAGGACTGATAAACTGACTAAAGTTAAGCTCAATATATTGATCAAGTGAAAAAAGTGTTGACAACTCAGATAGGCGTACAAATGCCCCCAGAAGATTTTCATTACTTAGAAATAGTCAAATTTTGTGAAGCCACTTTATGTAGGAACACCAAATTGTGTCATTGATAGTTCTTATGTCCTTTTCTAATAAATTCTAACCTCATCTTCCTGCTTGGTGTGCTATCGATTCTTCAAGGGAAGTTCTTTCTACAAAGTTTAGGTGATAAGATCGAATCGTGAATGAGAGCACCTAAAATGGAGTTAGGGTGGTGGGTTCTAAGAATTTCCATGTTGAACACTAACTTGGCATGACATATGAGATAACAAACAAAAACACAAAAGACACAAAAAAGGAGAAAAATGAGTCAAAATATACTAATTTGTAATTTTAGGGTTTTAATACTTCATTGTAGGTGAAGGTACAACATTTACATTTATAGGTGTAATCAGGACTAATATTCTTGATTACACTAGTTCATAATGGAGGGAAGGATTTCATGTGCTTGAAACTTAAAGTTTTGATTGCATGCATAGTATAGAACATTTAGTTGCAATTGGGACTAAAAGTCCTAAATTGCACATAGTATTTCAATATATTGTGTAATTAGAACTAAAATTTTTGATCACACTTGTGCAAATGTAAGTGTAGGGTAATATGTAATCATAACTGAAAATCCTAATTATACAATATAAGTATAAGTGTAAGGTGTACTAAGAACTTTAAATTATGATTGTGCAAAGTAACATTTGTGTAATGAGGGGTGTGGTCATAAGCGTGATCAAAACTTTAAATCCTAGTCGCACATAAAGAAAATGTGAAATGTCTTGCAATCAGGACTTATAATACCAATTACACATATAATGTACTCAATATTGTATGCAATTGGAGTTTATACTCCCAATTGCATGAAATATAGTATATGAATATTGGTTGTAATCAAATCTTAGGAATTTGATCACAAAGTTTTATTTTCAATGTAGAGACCCTTGTAACTAGGAATTTACAAATGCAAGGTGTAATTAAGGGTAAATTTACTAATTAAAATGAAAATATACTTGTTACCTATTCCATTGCAATATAAACTATACTTTTGATTTATAAGTAGATAAATATGAAAATATTTTGGGACTTTATATCTTGTTATCATGGAACAGATTAAAACATAGAAGAGATAGGTTTAAAATAAATTCAAACATATAAATATTTGATCCAAAAACATGTTGGAATTATTGTTGTCTAAAGTGTTGACACTCATGTTTTTTCATTGATGTCAACATATGTTTCAGTTGGTTTCATCAGAAAGACTGGTTATGATAGGAATATGCAGACCTGACATAGTGGTATGGACATTGTACAACATTCCAAGACATGCAGTCTTAGATTTGTGATGAAGGATGTGTTTATACCTCATGTCTAAATTTGTAGATCATTGTTTTCTCTTTTACATAGGTTATGATCATTTTGGTGAAGACTGGTCACCGTGCAAAAATAGAGGACTATAACAGAGATGGTCTCTAAATTTTTAGGATAACTTGGATGTGAGCATGAACTATGGTATGAGAGCTTGAGGCTTGATAAAATATAGTTGGAAGAACTTCTTTGATATTCTTGGGTTGCCAGAATCATGATGACGTTAGCTGAAGCGTGTGGTCTTGCGAAGACCTATTTAGGGCCGACTAGAGAAGATAACATGTTCAAAAGGTTTCCAACATGAATTGTAGATTTTGGTGTGCATCTAATGATGTGTATTTGTTGTATATTGGTTAAGATTAAATGAGTATCTTAGAAAGGGTCTATGTATTTTTTTTTGCATTGGGGAAGTCCTAACAGGTCGACCTAATTTCTTGTTCTAACTTGTATAAAAGAAAGTCATTCCTTAGAATAAGGCTATCCAATGTGTATGATGTGGTTGAAAACTTGTTGTTGGAAGGTTTTCTAGATGTAGACCATAAGTAATTCATTAAACACCTCATTGGAACTATTTGGGCAACGCTAGTTGTTGTAAGTCAACTCATTAAGTTGTTATTGTATATTCTTATACACTTATTTGGATAGTGGATCTAGAAGGTAGATTTAACCTTTAGAAGGTGGATTTAACCTTCACTTTGGTAAGTGTGCTTAGTTAGTGATACTATCCATATAACCAACTCCTAACAATGTTGAAAAGACTCCTAGTAGGGTATGTCCTTTAATAGGGACTTGTATTGAATGTAATAATCAGCTCCTAACAGGGCTAGGTCTCCTAATATGTACATAATATTTTAGTGCATCATTAGTGGGTTCCACTCCCACCAGGGTTTTCTTCGAGAACAAATATTTGTGTTATGGTGTTTTTTTTGTATGATTCTCTCATGGTTATATTACTATTTCAATTTGTTAAAGTAATCAATCTATAAAGGAATTTAAATTTAAGATTTGGCACACAACTGAGAGGTGGAATTGATTCAACCCCCCTCTTAGTTATGTTGATGCATTGTTATTGTTAACAATTGGTATTAGAGCTTATGGTACTCATATAAGAAGCTTAACCACTTGAGAAGATCCTAAGATGGCTTACTATAGGAAGGAGAGCCTTAAGTTTGATGCTCAAAACTTTGATAGTTGGAAGATTAAAATGAGGATTCATCTGATCTGTATGGTAATTGATTATTGGATGATTATCAAGATGGATGAAGAACTCAAGAAAAAATTGGAGATAGTTGTTGCCACTGAAGATGAGAAGAAATTATTCAATTGAAAAATTGTTTCAAGAAAAGCATTGATCAGTTCACTTTCAATAACATAATTCATAGAGGTTAAAGAACTAGATTCAACATACAAGATCTGTACAAGGTTAAAAGCCTTATATGAAGGAGACCAATACATAAAAAGGGAAAAGTTGCAGAACTGGAAAGCAAAAATAGAGAACCTAAGAATGTGAGATGATGAGAATGCCAGAGCATATGTACAGAGGATAACTGAGGTTATTACAAGAATTAGAAATTTTGGAGGCACATACACTGAGGAAGAAGTGATTGCAAAGATTCTAAGATCTTTGACACTAGTTTATAAGACAAAAGTTCAGGTGATTGAGGAGGTCATTCCACTCACTGCAAACTTCAACAAAGAGATCTTGATTTCTAAATTAACCACCTTTGAGAGCGTAGAGCTACAAGAGACATTACCTAAAGTGGAAATTGGATTTAACTTGCTACTATTCATAATGAAAAAAGGACTTTATCTAGTCTTGCGAACACTAGTAGAAGTGGTAGACATGCATAGCTTAGAGAATACATTAATGATTAGGCCAGAATAGAGGAAGAAGAGAGAAAGATGGATGAGCTTGTGTCTTTGATCACAAAGAGGGAAAATATAAGGGTAAGTTTGAGGGAATTCTACCGCTAAAATGTTTTTCATATAACAAGATTGGTCATTTTGCATCTAGATGTCCTATAAGGGTTCCTAAGCACAAGCCTAAGTTTGTTAGGCCTAATTATTCCAAGGATAAGGAATGTTACTATGCTAGTGATGGTATTTCTGATGATTTTTCATATGATGAAGATGAGGTTGGATTTATTGAAATCAAGGATGAAGAACTTGTTCATGAATAGAAATCTTTAGTTTCGCATGTGGAAAAGAAATCAAAATGCATTATAGATAGTGGTTTCTCTCATCATATGACTAATGATAAAGAAAAGTTTGTTCAATTAAACAAATATGATGGTAGAGTGGTTAGATTTGGTGATAAAACTCCTAGATTGACCATTGGTAGAGGATCAATCTCTCTTGATGGAAAAATTAACACTAATCATATTTTGTTTGTTGATGCCCTTAAACATAACTTGTTGAGGGTTGGATAGCTTGTAGACAAGGGTTACCACTTCCAGTTCAAGGATGGGAAATGCACTATCAAAAGTGATACATGACACTTGATTGCATTAGGAAAAAAATCAATAGGTAATGTGTTTTAATCAATTATTTAGAGAAGGTAGTTGTCTTGTGGCTAAAGTCGATGAAAATTGGTTGTGGCATAGAAGATTCTATCATATCAATTTTGACAACATTATGAAGGCCATTAACACAAATGTAGTCAGCAATCTACCAAATATTATCAAGCCTAATAACACTTGGGAATTGGTTCCTAGGCCTAAGGACAAAAATGTGATTGGAACCAAATGGGTTTTCAGAAACAAAATGAATGAAGAAGGAACAATTGTGAGGAATAAAACTAGACTAGTCTACAAGGGCTATTCACAACAAGAGGGTATAGACTTTAAAGAAATATTTGCACCTATTGTGAAGTTAGAGGTAGTGAGATTGTTCCTTTCTTATGAAGCACACAAATATTTCAAGGTATATCAGATGGATGTGAAGTATGCATTCTTGAATGATGATCTTAAAGAGTAAGTATACATAGAACATCCTGATGGATTTCCCTTAGCAAAAAATGGTGATATAGTTTACAGGTTAAAGAAGGCCTTGTATGGACTAAAGCAGGCACCAAGGGCCTGGTATGCTCATCTTGATAGGTATTTATTACATCTTGGTTTTAGAAATGGTAGTGCATATAGTAAACTATATTTGAGAACTAGGTCAAAGGGTATTCTAATTGTTGAGGTATTTGTGGATGGCATTATCTTTGGAGGTAATGATGAAATGAGAAGTTAGTTTTTTGAAGAAATAAAAAGTGATTTTTAAATGTCAATGATTGGTGAAATGAAATTCTTCCTTTGTTTTACAAATAATTCAAAATAAACATGGTATTTTCATTTCACAAAGCAAGTATCTTAAGGAGTTGCTAAAGAATCTTGGAATGGAGGATTTTAAATCTATTAGGACACCTATGGTGACTGGGTGTAAGCTTTCAACTACTAGTGAATCTAAAAATATATTTCTGACAAACTACAAATCCATGATTGGAGGTTTGCAGTACTTGACACACACTAGGCTAGACATATAAAGTGCAATTAGAATTGTTGCGAGGTTCCAAGATGATCCTAAGGAGACTCACCTTTCTTCTATTAAAAGGATATTCAAATATCTAAAAGGAAAAAAAAAATGGTTTATGGTATGATAAATCTGATGATTTCAAATTGTGTTCTTATACTAATACAGATTGGGCATGAAGCGTAGATGACAAGAAAAACACTAGTGGTGGAGCCATTTCCTTGGAAAAAAATTTGGTCTCTTGGTTGAGAAAAAAGTAGGACTGTATAGCTTAGTCTACTATTGAGTCAGAGTATGTGGTTGCTGCCATAAATTGTACATAGATTGTGTGGATGAAGAAAATGTTGAAGAACATACGTGTAAACTTTGAAGAGCCTATTGTAATACATTGTGATAATACAAGCATGGTGAACATGTCAAAGAATCTTCTTATACATTCAAAGACTAAAAATATTTCAATCAAATATCACTTTTTGAGAGACAAGGTTGTAGAAAAGGAAGTTAGATTGGAGTACATCAATACAAAGGAACAAATAGCATATATATACACCAAACCTTTGTCAAAAGATACCTTTGAATATCTCAGAGGTATGCTTGGGGTAAGAGCCCATCCTCATGTGAACTAAAGGATGAAAAAATGAATCATTCTCATAGTTATTAGAGATATATCATTCTTTGGACGTGATGCTTGGATGCACTCCTCAGTGGGAGTGATTGTAGAACATAACAAAGCACATTTAGGTGATCAAGAACCTAGTTAGTTGCAAGCATGAAGATTTGAAAAATATGCACCTTGTAGAGGTGGGATGTGTAGAGATGGAGAAAAAGAAGAAAACCTTGCAGTCTTTTCCATTGATGTCAAAGGGGGAGTGTTACAAATGAAAAATCCTCACTGTGTTATGGGGAGTGTTGAAGAGGTCATCGAGAAGAACTTTTGGGTTGATATTTTTTTCTCATATGTTTCCATCAATTCCAAAGGGGGAGATTGTTGGAATTGTGGCTATCTAAAGTGTTGACACTCATATTTTTTCATTGATGTCAACATATGTTTCATTTGGTTTCATCAGACAAACTAGTTATGATAGGAAAATGAAGGTTTGATAGAGTGGTACAGACATTATATGACATTCCAGGACACACAATCTTAGATTTGTGATGAATGATATGTTTAGACCTTATGTCTAAATTCACATATCATTATATGTTGTTTTATATAATTTATGATTATTTTGGTGAAGACTACAGTGCAGAAAAAGAGGACTATGACAAAGATGGTCTTTGAATTTTTAGGATAACTTGGATGCGAGCATGAATTATGGTATGCGAGATTGAGGCTTGAAAAAATACACTTAGAAGAACATTATGTGATATTCTTGGGTCGCCATAATCATGGTGACGTTAGCTAAAGTGTGTGGTCTTGCAAAGACCTATTTTGGGCTGACCAGGCTGAGACAGTCTTTGATTTATTTTGCATTGGAGAAGTTCTAATTGGCTGAAATTATTACTTTTTGTAACATGTATAAAGGAAAGTCATTCCTTAGAATAAGGGTGTGTGATGTGTATGATGTGGTTGTGAACTTGTTGTTGGAAGGTCTACTGGATGTAGAGCAAAAGTAATTCATTAAGCACCTCATTGGAACTATTTGGGAAAAGCTAGTTGTTGTAAGTCAATTCATTCTTGTTATTGTATATTCTTATACAATTATTTGGACAATGAAACTAGAAGGTGGATTTAACCTTCACTTTGGGAAGTGTTCTCGGGCAATGAGCCTATCTTGTAACCAAATCCTAACAAGGTTGAAAATATCCCTAACAGGGTATGTCATTTAATATGGACTTGTACTAAATGTAATAATCATCTCCTGATAGGGATAGGTCTCCTAATAGGGACACAATATTTTAATGCATCATTAGTGGGTTCCATTCCCATCGGGGTTTTTCCCTTAACAGGGTTTTTCCCTTAATAGGGTTGTTGCTAAGTTTGAAATGAAAGATTTTGTTCCAGCTAAACATATTATTGGGATGGAAATCAGAAGAGATACAATGAACAAAAAACTATGGCTAGGTTAGAGTATATGAATTTAATTTTACATACAGAAAACATGCAAGATTGTAGACTGTTATGTGTTCCTTTTAAAATTAGAACAAAGCTGACAATATTTCATATTGTCGTACATCCCCATCAGAGATGGGAGATGCTAGAAGAGTACCATATAAAAGTGCAGTTGGAAGTTTGATATATGCTATGGTTTGTACTAGACCAAGAATTCCATAAGTAGTAGAAGTGATTTCCAAATATATGTATAATCCTAGTAGAGTTTAGTGGAATGCAATGAAAAGAGTCTTCATATATTTGAATGGTACCTCAAAGTATTCTTTGTGTTATCATTTTAATATGATTATAGATGAAAATTCCCTTCAAATATTTGTGGTTATGTGGATTCAAATTAGGTAGATGATATAGATATAAAAATATCCACTAGTGCTTACATGTTTACATTATTTGGTGGTGTAATTTGTTGGACAAGTAAGTGAAAGATTGTAGTTTCTTTGTCCACTACTAAAGTTGAGTATATAACAACTAATAATCCATTTGGCTTAATAGACACTAATTAGATATTGGAATAAAACAAGAAGTGGTGAAAGTTAGGTTATTATTTTCCTAGCTAAGAATGAGACATTTCATGCTAGGACCAAGCAAATTGATGTTCACTATCATTTTGTCAAAGATATGGTCAGAGAAGGTAGGGTGGAACTAGTTAAGGTAAAGACTTTGGTGCAGGAGCACACCATGGATAACCTCCATGCTTAGTAATTTTTGGCTTGTAATTGACTCTAGCCAAGTCAAGAAGGGTAATTTTAGTTTTTTTGAAGACATTAGAAGGTCATTTGCAATGTAGGCTATGTGAGTTAGTCACTAGGACTAAGGTCACATTATTAGCTAGTGTTATAGTTTTTAATTCTTAGTGGTAATAGTTAGAGATTGAGTTTTTAATGTGTCTTAGGAACATAATGAGGTTTTGAAGATGCCATAAGGTCATTAATGGCCTTGGATCCTCAGAACATTGGAATTTAAGAGTCCTAAGAAATAGGATTGAGGCATATGTGAAAGTTGCCAAATGTTGTAAAAATGTTGTCATGACAACATTTGCAATTATTGCAAATGTTGCATGCAACTCGGTTATCCTTGGATTCCCTTGTTTGTAGGAGATGGAGATTGACCAACGGGCCCTAGAATGGTGGAAATGGCATCTTATGTGATGTAAGACTCAAATCTTGAGGTAGTAGACATCAGTTGTAATAGTTTGAGTTTGTGAATAGAGCTCTGCAACAGTATTCCTGTGTATGTTCTGAGCTTTTGATGTGACAGGAATATTTTGTGGATTGAAAGTGCTAAGTTAGTGTTTTCATAGTGTTCTTAAGGATATTTTAAGACTTTTTCATTTGATAAGAAAGGTGTTTTGAGTAGGTTTTGGGTATTGGTTGAAGTAGGTTTTGTTTTAGAGTTTTATGGTTTTGTTTTGACCAGTCTGAGTTTTCATGGCTCCCCCATGGAATCTAGCCATGGGAAATAAATCATAATGGATGGATATGTTAGGGGAGTCACCAATGTATATAATTTTATGGTTAGGAGTCTAGGAAATGAGGAGAGCTATTTTTAAAGCTAGGCCCTAGGCGAGCACACAAAGTCCAGTTAGAGGTCTAGACAGTGAAGAAATAGGGATTTCATTATAGGATTGGAAGGTACAGTATAACTCCAGGAATTTTTTTGGTAGGTGTTCATCATAGCTAAATTTCATATGAAGGTTGGGTTCATACCAATCATTTACATTTGGTTTTGAGCAAGATTTCTAACAAGACATTGTCAGTCCTAGAAAGTAGGATAATTAGCCCTGTTTGCCCTAGTTTATAGGAAGGAGGTGTATGAAGGTTTCCAGGACCATAAAGTTAAAAAATATTTAGTAAGATCAAAAAAGGTATTTGAATCCCCAATTTTTCTTTCAAGTTGTTTGGAAAATTTTGAAAAAAAAGGTCAAAAGCCTCTGCAAAAGGCTACAAGGATTAGGCCTAATTTGAGGTCTCTAAATGATGAACTATTGAAGCCGGTAAGAGTATGATTCAAGATCCTTCAAAAATGGATCAAATAAACCAATTTATGAATGTTCCTAAAAGGATGAAGACCCCTGCAAAGAATATTGGAGTTTGTGGAAAAATAGCACTTAGAGCTTTCTAAGTGAGTGTGAAGAATTCTACTAAATCTAGGTTGTTAGTCTTCTAATGTTAAGCACAAATGATAAGAACTCTTTGAGAAGAGATAGGATTTGGATTAGTTAATTATCTAAACCAATAAGGACCTAGAGGAGACTAGGTTCCTAGAAGAGACAAGCTAGGTCTCTTAGTAGCAGTGCAAGCAAACCTTGGGACACTCACATCAGACTTTGATTAATGTTTTATATTTGTTAACTAAAGTTGTGAGAATAGAGAAGTTCAAATGGTGTTTGGAGTCTATGGGCCTCATGAACCCTAGTAAATTAATTATGGTGTAGATACTTGTTAAGGTTTTAGGATCATTGCAAATGTAATAGCACTATCTGATTGTATGTGTTTCCAAATGCAACAATCCCTTGCATTTATATTGAGAAAGAGCCAAGAAGAGACATGTCCCTTCACGAGACATGTCTATTCATTATTATGTAATTAATATAATGACAATTATAATTACATACACACACACACACACACACACACACACATATATATATATATAATATCTCTTGAGTATTATATTAATTTCTCTAATATTTACATTATATATATATATATATATATATATACATATATATATATATATATATATATATATATATATATCTATATGTATATATATGTATATATATATATATATATATATATGTATATATATGTATATATATATATATATATATATATATATATATATTGTTAGAATAACTGAGAGGGGGGGATCAGTTATCCAGTGTCCCACATCAAAATGTATAATTCAAAACAACATCTTCAATTTCTGCTACTCGGTAAACAATAATTACTCTCTCTGTCTATGCTTTTACCGATTACCAGTCTAATACTCACAACAGTTACTGATCAAATCTAGTATGTAATATGCAAAGTATGATAACAAACAAATATCACAATCAACACACAACGCAAGAGATTTAATGTGGAAACCCTGTTAAGGGAAAAATCACCTGGGACCGACAACCCAAAATGTTCACTCTTCTGAAGTGAGGTCAGTTAAGACCCAACCCTGTTAAAGGTTTACAAACACACTATCAGGTGTGACCTTGTTAAAGGATATTAGACTAGAAGTTATCGTCCAACCAACATTCACTATGGGGTTGACAGGATAACAATGTTCATTCTATGAATGATACATCATAAGACTTTCATAGTCCACTCGGTTAAGAGATTTTGACTATATACAATGGTTAAATATGTAATAGTATATTATCTACCTTAATACAACTTCAATTGTAGATTACAAATCAATATTCAGTCTGTACAAATCCTTCTGATCAATATTTCACTTCTGATTCAACACTGTATCAACTTACTGTTCATCAGTAATTTCTCTCTATAGCTCAGTAATTGTTCTACAGCTTGGTTCTTACTAACCAATATGATCAGAATGCATGAAAACTTGTTCACGTGATAATCCTGCAGTATCTTCTTCTTTCGGTGATGTTTTCATAATAAAACTTTGATTTCTTATATAGACGAGTAAATCATTTTCTTCTCCTCCATTAGATTTTACCACTTAACCACATTCATAGATTTTTCCACTTCAAGCTTTCTCAGCTGACATGTCAGTAATACATTTCAATCTACTCCATTCGATCTTCCTTTAATTATGTTAGCCATCGATCTTCATAACAAACATTATCCATTACCTCGATTTCATACATTGTCCAATTCATCAATCTTATCAACTAAACTGATCATTAAATTCATTCTTTTCCACTCGGTTAACAAAGAAATGCATCGGTGAACACAACTTGGTTAATACTACACTCGGTATACACTACACTCTGTCAGTGTATACTAAAATTGCTTCATTTACCGACAACATTGCTTTGTGTCTTTTAGCTCTATACTTCATCATAGATGAACACAACATAATGAAGTCAATATCATCAAGTCATAGAATCATCAGCAAGTTACTCAATGTGTTCCTTATCCTCATCTATCATGTACATCTTCCTCATGTAGATTTCTCCGTTCTTCATCTTTGTCACCTTTCTTTAGATGTGTCGGTATAGTAACTTATAAGATAAGTACAGTCAAACTAGTTGACATCAATGACAACATAATACTGATTTAATCATATTACATTATCTAATCAGAAACTCCTCAGTGATCTTTAATCACAGATTCTTCAATCAGATTCCAAATCAGTTGTAGTCCAACAATCTCTCCCTTTGGCATTGATGGAAACTCAAGTAATATGAAATGTACCATACACATACCAAACATATACTCTACAACTTTGTGAACAAATGTTGTAAGTCGAATAGACTTAATATGTTTAATCACTACGTTACTCAACATTTGTAATGCTATGATGCTCAACATCAGATATGCTCTTTTCAGTTCTCCTTCTCTCTTGCTTCTATTCTTTCTAACTGATCAATGCTCTGTTCCTTTCAGATTGTCTCTCCCTTAGATAGTTCTCATCGGTGCAATGTCCTTTTCATTATTATTTATCTCTCCCTTTGACAAAAATGCCAAAGAAACAAATAAACAAACATCTCTGTCATCCTCTGCGTCTCTGTATATTGATATCCCAATCGGTTCAAGTTCTCCAAACTTAATCACAACCTTGAACATGATTCAAAGTGTGAACTATGCTGCATCAACATGTGTGATCTTCTGGTAAAAGTAGGCTGATGCAACATCTAGATCACCTTAGTGACCGATAGACAGGGGACAAACCCCAAGTCTAGACCTCAAATATTCAAATGTATCCTTTGGTAGAGGCTTTGTAAAAATATTTGCAAGTTTTTCTTTAGAAGTGACAAATTCTAACTTCACTTTCTTCTCTTGCGCTTGTTCTCTTAAGTAATGATACTTAATAGATATATGCTTTTTCTTAGAGTTTATCACTAGATTCTTTGAAATATTAATAGCACTAGTGTTGTCACAATATATAATCACCGGGTCAGTGATTACCTCATTCATCCCTTCCAACACTTGCTTGAAATATGCAATGTTTGAACAATTAGTAGCAGCCGCAACATACTCTGCTTCAGTTGTAGACTGAGAAATACAAGCTTGCTTTTTACTTGTCCAGGTTACAAGTCTTTCACCAAAGAAAAATGCTCCTCCGGTGGTTCTTTTTCTGTCATCCACATTTCCAGCCCAATCAGCATCGGTGTAAACTTTTAGTTCAAAATTTCCTTCCTTAGAATACCATAATCCATAATTCTCTATTTTCTTCAGGTATCGTAAGATCCTTTTAGTAGCTATCATGTGTGATTCTCTAGGATTAGCAAAAAATCTTGCAACAATTCCCACAACATGTGTTATATCTAGTCTACTGTGAACTACGTATATTAACTTACCAACATGGATCGATAAAGCATCTGATTTACCTCTATAGTTTCATACTCCTTTGTTAATTTGCATCTAGTAGCCATTAGTGTTCCCACAGGTTTAGCATCTTCCATGCTAAATGTCTTCAGTACTTCCTTTATGTATTTAGATTGTGTGATGAATATCCCATCACTCTGTTGAATCACTTGTATTCCAAGAAAGAACTTAATCTCTCTGAACATAGACATTTCAAACTCCTTTTGCATTTCATCATAAAATGCCTTGCATACAAGATCTGAGCCTCCAAAAATGATATCATCAACAAATATTTCAGCAATGATAATAGTATCATCAATATCACCTTTCATAAACAGATTGTTGTTTTCACTTGTTCTAACAAATCCAATACTTAACAAGTAACTATGCAGTCTTTCATACCATGCTCTTAGTGCTTGCTTCAAACCATATAAAGCTTTGTGTAATCTACATACCATATCTTTATTGTCGGGATCAACAAATTCTTTAGGTTGTTCTATGTAGACCTCTTCTTCAAGTATTCCATTCAGAAATGCTGACTTCACATCTATTTGATAGACTTTGAATTTTTTGTGTGTAGCATATGCAAATAGCATTCTAACTCCTTCCAATCTTGAAACAGGTGAAAATGTTTCACCATAGTCAATGCCTTCTTCCTCTACATATCCCTTGCATACCAATCTAGCTTTATTTCTTGTAACTTCACCATTCTCATTCAGTTTGTTCCTAAATATCCACTTAGTACCAATAACATTCTTGTCCTTTGGTCGGGGTACTAAGGACTAGGTTTTGTTCTTCTCTATTTGTTCTATTTCCTCTTTCATTGCATTAACCCATTCTTCATTTTCTAATGCAACTTTCATAATTTTAGGTTCAAATTCACAAACTAGACATGTACCTTGCCTTGTTCTGCTCCTAGTTTACATTTCAGCATGTTTGTCTCCAATTATTTGTGTCTCAGGGTGATGTCTTCTAAAACATCTAGCTAGAACTCAATTTCTTCTTTCTTGTTCATCTTGTTCAGGTTCATTAGCTTGCTCGTTAGCTCTATCTTGTTCATTGGTTTGTGTTGTCTGTTGTCCTGCATTGTTTCCCTGCTGACTGGTTATCACAGTTTGCGGTGTCGGTAGATACTCTGGATGTTCAATGTAAGTGAATATACTGTAATCTTTAGGTTCTTTTGTACTTTCTTTTGTGTTCTTGTCATCAAACTCATCAACACGAACATTAGTACTTTAAACTATCTTATTTGTAACCTTATTTAGACATTTATACACTTTATTTGTAGAGGAATATCCCAAAAATATCCCTTCATCTCCTTTGGAATCAAATTTTCCATTTCTCTCATCTTTCAAGATAAAGCATTTACTTCCAAAAATTCTAAAATAACTTACACTAGGTTTGTGTCCAAACAATAGTTCATAAGGTGTCCAGTTGGTGTCTTTCTTCAGTTGTACTCGGTTAAGAACATACATGGCTGTACTGATAGCTTCCCTCCAATATGTCTGAGCAACATTCTTCTGTATCATCAAAGTTCTAGCATATTCAATTATAGACCTGTTCCTCCTTTCAGAAATGCCATTTTGTTGAGGTGTCCTCGGTGCAGAGACCTATCTTTTAATTCCATGCTCATTACAGAAATTAGTAAATTCATCAGAGATAAATTCACCTCCTCTATCAGATCTTAAACATTTTATTTCTTTTCTAGTCTCTTTCTCTACCTTAGCTTTATACCATTTAAACATTTTAAAAACTTTTGATTTCTCTTTCAAGAACATAATAGTCATCATTCTACTATAATCATCAATAAAAAGAATAAAGTATCTATCACTAGAATAGCTCTGAGTTCTCATAGGACCACACAGGTCAGTATGAACCAACTCAAGTATCTTCTTTGTTGAGTAGTCTTTGCTTTTAAAACTAGACTTAGTCATCTTACTTTTTTAACATTCATGGCACATGGCATGATCAGGTTTTGATAAGTTAGGCAATCCTCTAACTCTTTTATTTTTACTAATCTTGATCATGTTGTCAAAGTTCACATAGCATAACCTTTTGTGCCACAACCAAGCATCTTCATCCTTTATTAACACACAAGAAGACTAATCCATATCAAGATAGAATAGATTACCTCTGGATTGTGTACCAGTTCCAAAAAGTCTTCCATCATCATCATAAAACTTCACCTTTTTCTCTCAAAAGCTAGTTGGTGGCCTAAATTGTTTAGCTGAGCCACACTTAGCAAATTGTAGTTCAGTCCATCTACCCAGTATGCATTTTCACATTTTATTCTATCATTGATCATCACTGAACCTTTACCTTTCACCATACAAGGTGCATCATTTTCCATTCTCACAAATCCTCCATTGTATTCAACAAGATAATCAAATTTATCTACATCACCAGTCATATGATGTGTACAGCCACTATCTATGATACATGTATCATTTCTGCTTACCTTAGAGATCAGTGCTATCTCTTCATGTTTCTCCTCTTCCTCTGAGTCATCTTTCATCGCAACAAATACAACTTCTATGTCATCATCAGAATCAGATTTAGTTTCAATATCTTCAGCTATGTAACATACCTTTTTGTCTTTGTCATCTCGGTTGTCTCTATTTTTGTGTCGGTAGCCTCTGTTGACTCTTCTCCCATAGCTCCCTTTAGATCAGTCTTTGGATCTATTGTCATCTTTCTTCTGAGGACATCTAGCAGTGATATGACCAAATTCTTTACAATTAAAGAATGCCAAAGGTAGCTTACCTCTATAGCTTCCTTTTCCTTTGGGCAATCTTCTGGCCATAAGAGCTTCAAGCTCATCAAGTTCATCATCGGTATTGTCATCACTGTCATGATTCTTATTATTCCTGCTAGACTTCCCAATCTTCAAAGAAGACATGAAAGAGGATTCAATAGAAGGAACAATACTGTTATCAAAGTTATTTAATTCAAAGGTTGTA